>JAYESD010000009.1:157460988-158060988 GCA_036927565.1 Tuctoria greenei | reverse complement strand
TTGTTTCTTGGAAGACCACGCAACCAAGGACCTACCAAGAAATTGGTATGTCCCGGATGTGCTCTTCCTATCTACCCTACAGCCCGCATAATCCGCATCAAAATAACTGACGAGATCAAACTTGGATCCTTTAGGGTACCAAAGACCTAGATTAGGAGTGTGAACTAAATACCTAAGGATCCTCTTAATCGCTGTCAAGTGACACTCTTTTGGAGTGGCTTGGAATCGAGCACACATGCACACACTAAGCATAATGTCGGGTCTAGAAGCACAAAGATAAAGCAAAGAGCCAATCATATAACGGTATACCTTTTGGTCCACGCTCGCTCCTTCTTCATCTAGTCCTAGATGCCCGTTTGTTCCCATAGGTGTCTTGATGGGCTTTGCCTTCTCCATGCCAAACTTCTTGAGAATGTCATGAGTGTACTTGGTTTGGCATATGAAGGTCCCTTCCTTGAGTTGCTTTACTTGGAAACCTAGGAAAAACTTCAACTCCCCCATCATAGACATCTCAAATCTCCCCGTCATGATTTTGGAAAACTCATCACAAAAAGTCTTGTTAGTAGAACCAAATATGATATCATCAACATAAATTTGGCATACGAACAAGTCATTATCAAAATGCTTAGTGAAGAGAGTATAATCGGTTTTCCCAATCTTAAAACCATTTTGAGTGAGAAAATCCCTAAGGCACTCATACCAAGCTAGGTTCTTGTTTGAGGCCATAGAGAGCCTTACACAACTTGTAGACGTGATCGGGATGCTCTTCATCTTCAAATCCGTGCGGTTGCTCCACATATACTTCCTCCTTGATTGAACCGTTGAGGAATGCACTTTTCACATCCATTTGATATAACTTGAAATCATGGTGAGTAGCAAAAGCCAATAATATGCGAATAGATTCAAGCCTAGCTACGGGAGCAAAGGTTTCATCAAAATCCAAACCTTCGACTTGAGCGTATCCTTTTGCTACAAGTCTTGCCTTGTTTCTTGTTACCACCCCGTGTTCATCTTGTTTGTTGCGGAACACCCACTTGGTTCCAACAACATTTGCATTTGGTCTCCTCACGAGTTCCCACACCTTGTTCCTCTTGAAGTTGTTGAGCTCTTCTTGCATCGCCATCACCCAATCCGGGTCTTGTAGAGCTTCTTCTACTTTCTGTGGCTCTAGAGAGGAAACAAAGGAATAGTGTTCACAAAAGTTAGCCATACGTGAGCGAGTAGTTACCCCCTTGGAGATGTCTCCAAGTATGTTGTCAACGGGATGGTCCCGTTGAACGCTTTGATGAACTCTTGGGTGTGGTGGTTGAGCTTCTCGATCATTGTTTTCATCTTGATCATTTTCTTGATCCCCCCTTGATCCAAGCCTCCTCCTTGATTTTGATCTTGTTGAGATTCATCTTGAGGATCTTGATCTTGTTCATGTGGGGGATTTGCATCTTCTTCGCTTGCTTGAAGATCATTTTGATCATGTGGTCGCACATCTCCAAGTGCCATTCTCCTAAGTGCTTCTTGCAGAGTCTCCTCTTGATCTAGCACACACTTATCAACTTGCTCCACTTGAGAGCCATTAGTCTCATCAAACACTACGTCATGTTCTACTTCAACAATTCCGGAGGACTTGTTGAAGACACGATAGGCGTAGGTGTTTGAGTCATAGCCAAGCAAGAAACCTTCATCAGATTTCGAAGCGAACTTCGAATTCCTAGGCTTCTTGTTGAGAATATAGCACTTGCTCCCAAAAACACAAAAGTATGAGATGTTGGGTTTGTTACCGGTTAGGAGTTCGTATGAGGTCTTCTTCAAGAGTCGATGAAGATACAACCGGTTTATGGCATGGCAAGCGGTGTTAACCGCTTCCGCCCAAAACCGGTCGGACGTCTTGTACTCATCAAGCATCGTCCTTGACATCTCGATAAGAGTCCTATTCTTCCTCTCCGCTACTCCATTTTGTTGAGGGGAGTAGGGAGCGGAGAACTCATGCTTGATTCCTTCTTCATCCAAGAAGTCTTCAACTTGAGTGTTCTTGAACTCTGTCCCGTTGTCGCTCCTAATCTTCTTGATTCTTAAGGAGAACTCGTTTTGAGCTCTCCTCAAGAACTTCTTGAGAACTCCTTGGGTTTCACATTTGTCATGCAGGAAAAATACCCACGTGAAGCGAGAAAAATCATCAACAATAACTAGACCATACTTGTTACCGCCAATGCTAATGTAGGCGATCGGTCCGAATAGGTCCATGTGTAGTAGCTCCAATGGTCTTGAGGTTGTCATGACGTTCTTGGACGGATGTTGAGCTCCTACTTGCTTTCCGGCTTGACATGTGCTATATGGTTTATCTTTCTCAAAGACAACATCTTTTAGTCCACGGATATGATCCCCCTTAAGAAGTTTTTGCAAGTTTCTCATCCCAACATGGGCTAGCCTTCGGTGCCATAGCCATCCCATGTTAGTTTTCGCCATTAAGCACGTATCATGTTGAGCTTTATCCGTGGAGAAATCCACAAGGTAAAGCTTTCCCTTGAGTACGCCCTTAAAGGCGATTGAGTTGTTGCATCTTCTTGAGACGATCACACCGTTGTTAGTGAAAAGACAATCATAACCATTATCACATAATTGAGAAATAGACAAGAGGTTGTAATCAAGTGAATCGACATGAAGCACATTAGAAAGAGTGTGTTTTAAGGAGATATCAATTTTACCAGTGCCAAGGATTTTCCCTTGGCTATTATCCCCAAAGAAGATTCCTTCACTAGGATCTTCATTCTCCTTGTACTCTACAAACATCTTCCTCTCTCCGGTCATATGATTAGTGCATCCACTGTCAAGAACCCAATTTGATCCACCGGAGGAGTATGCCTACAAAAAAGGTTATGCCTTTCCTTTAGGTACCCAAACGGAGTTGGGTCCTTTGATGTTAGTCACAAGACATTTGGGCACCCACAAGCAAGGCTTTGGGCTCTTGCGGAGTGGCCCAACATATCTAGCACAAGTCTTGCCAAATTTGTTCCTCAATAAAACATAAGAAGCATCAAAGTCATGGAACAAAGGATGAGGTTCATTTTTAGGCATATAAGATGTTGAGACAATGTTCTTTCCTTTATCTTGGGTGGATGAACCTTCCTTGACAAAAACAATCAAGTCTTTGTTATTCTTGGGGCCTTTGGCATTTTGCCTCCGCTCCCGAGAATAACCAAGACCATCCTTGACATGGGGAGGTCTCACATTGGTGTATGCACTACGTGCATAGGCCACCTTCTCCTTGTCAAAGATGCCACCTTTCGGTGCTTGTTTGTTTTGTGCCAAGTTAAGTTCATCCTTAAGTTTTAGGATCAAGCTTGAGCACATGCAAGTGTGAACTTCCTCGGATGAAATCTTTTGAGAAGATGAGCTCTTTGAGGAAGAAGGTGCATTGATCTTAAGTGACTCAACCTTTGTCTCTAGAATCTTGTTAACCTTTGTCAAGTTAACAAGTTCATCCTTGAGCTCAACGGTCTTGTCTTTAAGATTTGAGCATGCTTCCTTGCTCATGGCAAGGTCATGCTCCAATGCATTGCTTCTTTCTCTCTCGCGCTCGAGGAGCTCCTCAAGCTCTTGACATCTCTCTAATTTTTGGATGAGCATGTCCTCTTGACTCTCAAGGAGATCCTCCTTCTCGGAGATTTCATCCATAAAAAAGTTCATCTTTCTCATGGCACTCTTACTTAAGCCTTTAAGCATGGATTCAAGTTCACTACCACTATCAAATTCATCACAAGAAGTTATAGAGGGAGTGGGTTTAGATTTGACCTTTCTCCTTCCCTCCTTTGCCATGAAACATGTGGACTTGAAATCATCAAGGTTTGGGAAGAGCTTGCTTGCACTTGAGCTCTTTCCGACGGCAATGGTTGCCACCTTCTCTTCATCGTCGGAAGATGAGTCTTCATTTGAGTCTCATTCTCTTCCAAGGTGGTCATGTCCTGATGGCTTCTTCTTCTTGAAGAGCTTCTTATCTTGGGTCTTTCCCTCCTTCTTCTTGCTTTCATTGTATGGGCAATCCGCAATGAAGTGCCCATGTTCACCACACTTGTAGCAAGTCTTCTTCTTTAGCTTCTCCTTGCTCTTGCCTTCTTGGTGATAGCCTCCCTTCTTCCTTCTCATCATCCTTCTAAACTTGTTGATGAAGAAAGCTTCTTCCTCATCGGAGTCCATGCTCTCATCATCACTTGCATCTTCATTGTAGGATGTGGAAGTTGCTTTGAGGGCTATGTCTTTCTTCTTTGATGAGGCAAGTTTTTGGAGATCGTTGTAGAACATAGCTTCCTTCTCCATCATCTCATTGTTGATTATCCTCCCAAGCACTTCTTCCGGAGTCATCTTGGTGTAGTCGGGGCTTTCATGGATCAAGCAGCAAAGAGTGATGTTTCGAGGCATGAATGCACGAAGCATCCTCTTCACCACTTCATGGTCCGTCCATCGAGTGCTTCCATAGGCACGAATCTTGTTCACAAGCACCTTGAGGCGGTTGTACATGTCTTGGGGCGACTCACCATCCATGATGGTAAATCTCCCAAGCTCTCCTTCGATCATCTCAATCTTCGCCTCCCGGATGACTCGGTTGCCCTCGTGTGCCGTCTTGAGTGTATCCCAAATATCTTTGGCCACTTCCAAACCTTCGACTCGGTTGAATTCATCCCGAGTCAAAGATGAGGTTATGACTCCCACGGCTTGAGCATTGCGATGAAGTAGGACAGCTTGTTGTGGAGTGACGTCTTCCTCATTCCTTGGCATATGAACTCCGGTTTGCACAATCTGCCACAAACTAGGATTCAAAGAGATTAAATGCATCTTCATATTGTGTTTCCACATTGAAGAGTCATTTCCATCGAATTGAGGAGGTTTGCCAAGTGGAATAGACAAATAGTGATTGTTAGCATGAAGACGATCATAATCAAAGTGAGTTTGAGTATAGTCATCGTTACTCTTCTCCTTCTCTTTGTTGATCTTGGGTTGTTTCCCTAGCTTCTCCCGAAGCTTCGCCTTGAGTTGGCGAGTCTCTTCATCGTCCTTCGGATTATCAAGAAGAACGTCGTAGTTCTTGTCATTTGAGCCTTCACCCTCGACATATGAGGTATCATCCTTGTTCCTTTCTTCCGCCATCGATTCTCCGAGATGTTAGTCTCTTCCGGAGAAACCTGCTCTGATACCAATTGAAAGGCGGCCTAGAGGGGGGGTGAATAGGCGATAATCGATAATTTAAACTTAATTCAGAGTTATGAAAACAGAGAAGTCGGACTTGTCTGACTTCTAGTCGGACTTGTCTGGCCTAAGTCGGACAAGTCTGACCTGGGTCGGATAAGTCCGAGATTACCTGCACGATCAGATCAAAAATCCAATTTTTAAGCGATCTAGTGAGAGATATCGATCCCTAGCAGTTCTACACGAAGTATGGAGTAGAAAGAAAGCTGAGGGGGAGATAGCACGCGGAAAAACACTAGAATCAAAACTTGCGAGAACAAAAGAACAACAAGAGACAAACGATTTTATCCCGAGGTTCGGAACCATAAAGGATCCTACATCCCCGTTGAGGAGTCCACAAGGGACCAGGCCTTCTCTAGCCTTTCCCTCACGAGTTGCCACAAGGGCCAACTCCCGATCTTCCACTATCACAAAGATTGTTACAAACTCCCCGATTACAAGAGATCACAAAGAAATCGCGGGGCGACGCCTAACCATCTAGGGGAGAACCCCAAGAGCAACAAACACGCAATCACGAAGAAACTTAGCGAATCACACGTTACTCAACCCCTCAACAAACCGTTTCTCCCGATTCTCACAAAGCACTCTTCACTCTCCCAAAAAACTCGAATTTGGGCTCTAGAGGTGAAGAACAAGTGGAGAGAGGTTCTTGAGTTCCAATGGGCGTTCAGAACTGTTCAGGGGTGTTAAGCATAGTTGGTGGGTCGAAACCACCCACTATTTATACTCCAAAAAGTCATTGGAGCCATTTGACACAGCCCACGTTGGACATGTTTGACACAGAGTCGGACATGTCTGACCTCAAAGGTCAGGCCTTTCACTTCAGACTTGTCTGACCAAAGTCACTTCAGACATGTCTGACACACAATCTTAGACATGTCTGAAGTTCTGCAGAGAGAACTCGGACAAGTCTGACTCTCTGGGACTTAGAAAATTTTTCTTAGTCCCTGGGAACAGATCCATCTCGGACATGTCCAACCCCCAGGTTCGGACAAGTCCGAAACTTCACTGGAACTCTCACTGAAACCCTTCCAGTGCCAATTCGGACATGTCTGACTCACAGTTTCGGACATGCCTGACTCACAGTTTCGGACATGTCTGACTTCCAACAGAGGGAATTCGGACATGTCTGACACCACAAGTAAGACAACTCCACCCAAGCCACAAAGGCCCTACTAAAATCTTCTACTAAGGGGTTGAGCACCCGAATGACTCACTAAGTGTCTACGCGTCGTGTCCCTCTTAATAGTACGGTTTTTCCTACGACTCAAGGAGAAAATAGAAAACCCTATTTCTATTCTTCTTCGCCACAACTTTTCTCCTTTTGCCGTCTTTCTTCAAAGCTCCATTTCGTACTTCAGATCTGCGCTCATGCTCAACCAAGTTCATCAGCACTTTAATGGTTCATCATCAATCCACCAAAACCCACAAGGGACCTAGATGCACTTACAGCTTCAGACAGGGGGAGGGGCTCCACTGTAGCGCGGGTCCCTGCCTCCCCACCTCTTCAATATCGTCCTCCATTTGGAGGACCACCGCGGAGATGGGGACCAGAGCTCCCCTAGTCAGAGAAGGCGGGGGGGGGGGGGGGGGCTGCCCCTGGGAGCAGGCACGTCGTCTCCAAGGGCCACCTCCCCAGCGGAGGCTCCAACACTGCTGCCGACGGCTCCTAAGCCGGCTCCGGGAGCTCCACCCGGGGCGGTGGCGCCAGTCGACGTAACAGTGTCAGTCGACGCGGTAGCATCGGTCGGTGCGGAGTAGCCGGTGGATGCGGAGTAGGGATGCAAGCGGGATGGGATTGGGACTCCCGCCCCGTGTCCCGCGTGACCCGCAACATCTAAATGGGATTAAGCGGGTGGTCCTTATAAGCCGCAACTATTAAATGGGATCAAGTGTCCGTCCCGCACGAGCCGCGAGTACCTGCAGAACGTCTGGTCGGCCGCTTGCAAAACTGTATCACGGGGAGGAGGGAAAAAATGATAAAAAAACGCTGCAGCGCGCGGGTTAGGCAAAGTGACTCGGTCAGTTAGAGGATGCGGGAATGCGGCGCCGCGGGCGCCGCGGCTGCGCCGCGCTCATCCCGTTCTGTCAGGCGGGTCTTCATACGGCCGTTAAACGGGATTACAGCGCGCATAGTCCCAGCGGCGTTGTGCTCAAACCCGCGCCGCTTGCATCCCTAATGCGGAGTCATTGGCGGGCGCGACACCAGACGTCGGCACGTGCTGCGGACCCTCAACAACTGCTGTAGGGGCCTCGGGCACGAAGGCCCGGGGCACCTCGGCAGTAGTAGCCCGGTGCGCCCGAGCAGGGTCCGAGGCTGCACAGGAGTCCCGTGAGCTGGCTGGAGCAGCATGCCCACCAGCGAAAGGGCGCGCGGGCGGAGGAGTAGCCGCGGTTGCGCTGAAAACAGACAAACCCGAATCATAAGAATATTACAAGGTGAGCACACAACAAAGAACATCCAAGATGAAATTTAAGCAGACTTACCGGGGAACATTGAAGCTCCACTGCTTCCCGAAAGGGTTGGGGGGGGGGGGGGGGTCTGGACCCCCAAAACCCGTGGCGGGTGCCGCTGCGTGTGCTGGGGGCCCCTGAGATGGAGGAGTCGACGACATCCCCGAAGTCTGGCGCTCCTCCGAACGGCGAGGGAACGTTGGGGTCCCATCAGCGTTGAGGAGCCTCCCTTCTTGCGCGTCGAGGACTCGGGCGGCAAAGTGGCGCCGCTGGCACCCCCTGACACCGAGTACGGTGGCGACAGGGGGCGCTTCTTGGGGGTTGGGTCCTTCACCGGCACTGGTGCTTTCCCTTTCCCCATATCAGCAGAGGAGCCGACGCCTCCCTGCTGACGGAGCTGGGGCCCACTCGAGGGGTCATCACTCGAGGGATCTTCGTCGCTTGAGGGATCTCCGCCTCCCTCAGCGTCGTCGGCAATGTCGACCCCCTCGGCATCGTCGGCAATCTCGACCCCCCGAAACGGGTCTCCAATCTGGCTCTGCGCCAGCCCGGACTCGTCGAGCGTCTGCATCGCCTTCAGCAACCGCCTCTTCAGCTCGGAGTCTGAGCACAGGGGGCGGTAGGCCGCCGGAAGGGCCAGTCCCTCAGGGGAAACGTCGTCGGGGCAGACCCAGACCAGCATATCGTGCAGCATCTGCTCGTCCGGGTTGGAGTCAGAGCCGGCCTCGAGCCGGGTGCAGTCCATTGGACCGGTATACATCCATGTCGAGCGGACGCGGCGCTGGAGCGGAGCCATGCGTCAGGACATGAAGTCCCTCAACACCATCGCAGACTCAGCCCGTGGTCCGCCAGCATCTGGATCCTCTCCAACACCGGGTCGAATGCCCTCTCCAGCTCTGGGTGCTCCTCCCAGAATGACCGCTCGGGGTAGGGGCTCCCGGTGAGGAGGCACATCCGGTCGTGAGCCTCAACCTTGACGATCATCCAATCTTCGCGCCATTGCTCCCACCGTCCAGAGCTGAAGGAAGCAATGTACCTAGAAGGGACCTTGGTTCAGCGCTGGAAGTAGTAGGCGCCAAGCTGATCCTTCGAGCTTTTTCCGGTGGAACTCAGTACAAAGAAGTACTTGAAGAGCTTCACTGACAGCATCACCCCCACGAACATCTCGCAGAGGTGAGCAAAGACTGCCAGCAAGGCGATCGAGTTCGGCGGAAGGTGGTGAAGTTGGAGGCCAAAGGTCTCCAGAAGCATTACCAGGAAGGCGGATGCTGGCAGAACGAAGCTGACCAGCACGTACGATGAGAAAAGCACCATCTCCCCGTCGGTGAGGTTCAGTGGGAGCTCCCCGCGACGGAGCCACTCCTCCTGTTCAGGGGCTCGCCAGCCGAGAAGCTGGCGCACAGGGGCCAGATCGGTAGACCTGGACAGCCGGGACGTGGGCAGGATGCTCGCCATGAGATTGAAGGAGGAGGCTCCAGAAGGGGAGATCGAGAGCTAGAGCGCAAGAACTGGGCTTGGGGCAAGAGGCACGAGCGCAAGGATGCAGAAGCGGAAGAAAGGACCCTTAGGGGGGAAGGTCTCTTTTTATTCACCTCTGCAAGCCAACGGACACGGCATGTGAATCGCCACAGCCTCGGTAGAAGAGCAACAGACCCGCATAGGCAATGACATGAGGGCCTGAGTCGCTCGACAAAGAAGGCGAGCCGGGTGGCCAACTATGCGGGAAGTAACTCGGCGGTTTCTGAAAAGACAAAAGCAGCGGAAGTGCAGGAGCCACCTTGGGAACCACCGCAGTTAAAGCACGATTGAAAGCAGAAGTCATGTCACGTGACGCACGTCCCGCGCCTCCGCTTACCAGAGGGAGACGCGTCGCCACGATGACAGGGGCGTGCCGCCTGGGGAACTGCTCCGAATTGGAATTGAAAGAGTTGCGCAGGAAGATAAGGAAGAAGACCCCACCTACGGTATCGACGACTCTCCTGAGGTGGGCTCGGGGGCCACTGTCGGTACCCCGCAGACCGGGTACCCCCACACACAAGGAGAAAACGGCTAAGGACTCGGCCTCTACTTGGAGGCAGAGTCCGAGGCTGCCACGTCGTGGAGGGAAGAACGAGATCCTACCTCCCCGCCAGAGCAGGCTCCCGGGCTGCCACGTGGCCGGCAGGACCGGACCCTCGCCTCCCCGCCAAGGCGGGCTCCGGGGCTGCCACGTGGCCAGCAGGACCGGACCCTCGCCTCCCCGCCGGGGCAACCTCCAGGGCTGCCACGTGGCCGGCAGAACTGGACTCTCGCCTCCCTGTCGAGGTGGGCTCCGGGGCTGCCATGTAGCCATTTGAACCCCCGGGACTAGGCCCGCCTTCCCGTAGGGAAGGGCTCCTGAACTACCACGTGGCCCGCAGGGCTGAGCCTCCGCCCATTCGCGGAGGTGAGCTCCGGAGGCGCCACGTGGCCTGTACAGCCAGGCGCTCAACTCCCCGCAGGGGTAGGCTCCGGTGCGACCACATGGCAGAGAACTAACTCAATGCGGTAGGAGGCCGTAGTAAAGGAAAGAGTGCTCTGCTCAGACAGGCATTAAGTACGCGCGCCTTCCCCAGGTGAAGCGGAGTCACGCATGCGAAAGTCAAGGCTCCAGTGACCTGTCTTGTCCAAGTAGCCGGTACAGACCCACTGCGCAAGACGGACGAGTGAGCTGTGAGGACAAGACAGCGGGACATGCCCTGCCATCATCAATAACTATGTGTAGCTTTGGCACACGACGCGGTGGGACAGCACATTGAAGCTCCTGGCAAAGGGAAGTAGATAGCATTTAATCCTAGATCTTGTATAGGATTTGGCTCTCCCCGGGACCACCTGTCAGGCCCCGGGGACCACCTGTCGGGCCCCGGGGCCCACCTTGTGACTTCAGAGTCCTTGGACTATAAAAGAACTCGGGAGGCAACCTTCACAAAGGTCGATCAATCGAAACTCATACACGCTCAAGCAAGGCAATACACAAACACTCTCGTGGACGTAGGGTGTTATGCTCCGGCGGCCCGAACCACGTAAACCCTCTGTGTTCATCATCTCGCTGCGCTGAATCTCCTGGGACTAGCCCTCGTGAATCCAAAGAACCTCCGTGGGCTGCTCTCTAAGCAGGTCTGGGGGAAGTGTCGTTTAAGACCTTCGACAGATAATGATCGGGATACTTGACAGAAAGTATTTAAGAAATTAATTAAGAAAGTGCAATGCACATAAGGCCTCATATTAAGAAATCATAAGTCAAACTCACTTGACGAATTGAGACCTCTTAGTTTTAGTTTCGCGAATTGTGTGGATTCTAAGATTTCCACATTAAGATATATCCACCTTCGCGAAATGGAGTTATTTTGTAGAACTACTCCAAATGAGTAGTCACTACATCGTCCACAATGTGTGACAAATCATGTTATTTAAGATGAGGCCAACAAGCAGGCGATACAAAGCTAGTCCGGTTTTAAGAGTGGTCGACAGCACAAACCACTTAAGTATTACTACAGTAAGTTTGTAGTATCAATTTTCACAACAATGAGTCGTGTGAAACTGTCAAGCACATCGACATTAAGTTTAGTGTTGTAAAATATAAAATACAGGAGCACAATAGATAACGAGCATATAAGAAACAAGCAAAAGGCTTGCAGTACCGTTTACAAAGGGTTTTTCGCCCATATGTTCAGAGTACATGAAGCATGCATGGGTCTTAAGAGGAAACCTGTAACTATCCTGGATACTAAGGGGACACCTAAGTATAAGGTTGTTTCTAATTGTGAGACGTATTGTGGTCTTCGAGTCAAACATTAGTAAATGGTTGTTTCTGACGCATCGTGCTCCTTATGTCAGAGCAAGAAGAAATATACATAAGTTTAGTAATTAAGAATAAGAATAAGTTTAAGTAAGAAATAAGTTGTCCCGAGATCAAGGGGGAGAATGTTAGGTTGATCCCAGTCCGTTGGGCAACAACCAACGGGCAGGAACTTAGTCGTCCCTCCCCAACAGACTCGAACGTGGGGGGTCACAACCCCACGCCGAGTCCCTGTCAGTTGCGTGTGACCTCCCTGTTACGCGTGTATAAGTATAGGGGGACCTCAGGGGCATCAGGCACGGTGTGCCAAATAGCTCTCCGAGGCCCCCGTCAAAACAAATCTATTGTTCTACCGCCGCCTCTACATCTCGCCGACGCCATTAACATGGTGGGCCAAGGTGTGTTCTCAGTCCTTCTCCCTAATCTCTCTGTTAATCCATTCACTTGTTAATGCTACTAGATTAGATGATTGATGGTTATTTAGTCTCAGTTTAAGTAAATCATATTAGTGTCCCCAACTCCCGATTGGATTATGCCTAGATTAATCAACCTTAAGTTCCAACAACACCACCCTAGCTGAACGTACACGTTATTCTAGAAAAATGGTACAGCTAACTTTGGATCACAGCACTGCATCATTTCTTAATCTATAAGAAATAGTTATATTGAAGTCAATGGTCTTGCATTTCATTAACGTGCCAGCTTCTCAGATTTCCAAAAAATACCGTACAAACCATTGACGCGCTTGAGGAAGGGGAAACCTTGGATCTAGTAGATAACATATAGTTTTAGTCCAAGCTGTTTTCATACATTGGACATGAGCTACTACTGATAGTAGTGTAACCACACGTCCACACATTATCGCGAGGTCCTATATTGAAGCTTTGATTTTTTTTACGTGAGGGCAGTTTTATAATGGTCGGCTGACGCGATGATTTGTAGGAAGCTTCGTACGGATATGAACAGTGGACCTGCTCATCCAGCCGGACATACGGGCAGTCTGGATGCATGGCGCCTCAACAACACAGCAAGTTGCACACGTTGAAGTCCACAGAAATCTCACTTGCATGTGCCTTTTCATTTCCTTTTTCTGCCTCTAAGTCATGGACGTGTGCGGCGATATTTGACATATTGGATGTTGACCGCCTAACATAGGTAAGCACTGGATTACGACTACTTTATTTATGCCAGAGTCCAAATAGGAGGAAGAGGCCATGGCCTCCCTTTATAAGCTATAAGACTGGCTCAGGAACAAAGGATCTGAAGAGAAAGGACATCATAAGGGTAGAAAAGCTAGAAGAGGGGTTGTGCTTGCGCTCGAAGAAAGGGGCAGAGAGATGCTCAAAGGGGAGAAGCAGCTTAGAAGCAATGACAAGCAGTTAAAAGACGAGGTCTGGAATTTTTCTCATTCTGTTATGTGGTTTTAAATTTGCAGATTTTGCCATGTGTATTTGATTTATCTGTGGTTAGGGCTCAAGTGAGTTGTATCTTCCGCATCGTTTTTCTTAACCTGCAAAGAAAGGGTTGCTTCAGAAATGCAGTTATCTTGAGATTTTTGTGCATGATTGAGAGTTTGGAACTAGGACTAGGGATTCATGTTAGAGACGAACTCTGATGTCCATATCAGTCTGGCGTCCATCTCGTTACAGAATATTAGAAAGCACATGTGGTGGTGCATGTACAGCACGGACAAAGCTGTGGATAAACTATGAATTGGAATGTTCCATGCTTCATGCATAAAGCTGTATTCTTGTGATGTGTTTCATTAATTTGCTGATCTTAAAAACAATCTCCCATGTTATTATTGCAGATCAAAGATTATGATCATATCCGAGATGATTGTTTCAAGCCCTCGGAAAATTCAAGCACAAAAAAGGAGGTACCTAACTATTAACATAAACATATGCAGAACCTCAATAAACATTGAAATTAGTGTTGAGCACAAGAACATATAATCTATAATTTTCCCTTTTATATATTAGAATAAGAAATATTTTCCAAAAAAAATATCAGAAGAAATAGCACAATGAAGTTGAAGTTTCTATCCCAAAATTTCATAATCAGAAATTTTACAATAAGAGAAGGCAACCTAGTTTCATTAGCTCTGTGTGTAACTTTACATTGTTTTATCTACCGTGATTGATCAGTCCTTTTTTATTTTATTTTAGGTGTATTCACCTTCACCAGGCCAAAGGGAAAATTCTGAAATGGAGCCGGCATCAAAGCGAACCCCATCAAATGTGAAGGCTCAGAATAAGGTGGTTATGCATTATAATTATATCTGTGGTGCTATTCTTCCTAGGTTTACACAAAGATAACTAGCCATTATCATATGTGATTTGCTTCAGAAATGACTAGGCACCTAACAATTGTTCTTTTACAAGGTTCATGAAGATAAACTCGCATCTACAAGGGCTGAGATGGGTGAGGTAAGAGAAGAGAATGAGAGGCTAAAAAAGATGTTGTCACAAGTCGTGGAAGAGTACCGATCTCTTCAAATGCATTTCCAAGAAGTTATTCAACAAGAACAAGCTAAGTCTGCAGATCCTTCGACCCCCTTGCCTGCCGACACCGAGGAGCCTGGATTCGTCTCACTCAGGCTCGGTACGAGCACAAGCATGGACAAGAAGGAAGAGGAGAGTAGTATGGCAGAAAGAAAACGGAGGGAAGAATTGACGACTATTAAAGAAGGCAGCCTTAATCTTGGATTATCAGACTGCAAAGAAGGTACGACGAACAGCGCAAAGGTACAACCCAATGTGGTGACCTTGAGCCCTGAAGGCAGCTCTGAGGCCGCCACGGACGACGTCATCAAGACAACAGACCAGTGGCCGCCGAGCAAAACGCAGAAGAACTTAAGGAACAGTGGCGCGGAAGGCGAGGAAGACATAGGCCCACTGCCGCAGGTCAAGAAGGTCAGGGTGTCCATAAGGGCAAGGTGTGATGCACCAACGGTACGTAGAGAAATGCAGTGTATGTTTATTATGTAGGTTGTACGAATAACTGGCTAGAGCAGAAGGTGACAAGCTGAACTGAATACGGTGGCAAAATGCTGTACTTCTGTCCAGATGAATGACGGGTGCCAATGGAGGAAGTACGGCCAGAAGATAGCCAAGGGGAACCCCTGCCCGCGCGCCTACTACCGGTGCACCGTTGCAGAAGGATGCCCCGTCAGGAAGCAGGTACACTGCATCATCACGAACGATCTATGGCAAACAATAATGTTCATCATTTTTGAAACTACCGAGTTTTCATTAGACTTTACGGTGGTACAATTTTTTGCAACGAGGAGAACCAAGTTCTCGAAGTCGTCTCCTCTTAAAGTGCTAATTTGCTTGCGGTGAACATAATGTTCTCGCAAGAGACTGACTCGGGGCTAGGACTGAATCCAACTCCCCAACTAACACATGTTCGTTATACAATTGCTACAGAACATGGGCTTGATGGAGTCAATGGATGACTCAAATTCTACCCAGATTCAACCATCATTACTTGCAGTTTACGAGGAATTAAAATTGCAAGTGGTTGATTGGTATGGAACAGCATAGTTAGCTAACAAATGCCACGCTAGGTTTCGAGTTCCTAGTTAAATTGGTCTTGTGGCTTCCGGAGCCATTGGGTGTCAGGTCTGACGAACTCATCTACAAACATGATCGAAATCACCAAATGCAACGAAATCACCCATCTAAGTGCACTCATGGGTCACACGACCAAGTTGCAGCTCTTATTCCTATTATTGGTAGCAACTGAATTCAGGAGCATGGTAGAATGGAGAGATCGTTGGAGACTTACCCGATCGCGAGGGAGACGCGGCGGCCGTGGGGAGCTAGCGCACCGGCTGCTGGGGATGCCTACCCACTTCTCGGCGTCGCCATGGGGCGCGGGGCCGATGCTGCGAAGGCGAACACCGAATGAGGAGGAGCGCGCTGCGCGCCGGCGGCTGATGGAGTTCGCGCCCTTCGCCGACTCGAGCTTCCGGAGCAAACCGCTTGTTCGGGCCGCTTCGGTGGGTGGTCTTTCTATGCGGCCGTGGAGAATTTGGGCCTCGTAATGTTGGCGTCCTAAGTGGGCTGGATCATTGGCCCACGTGTTTACTAACAGTTCTACCGCCCCAACGTTTGAAAGATCATGCAGCCGACGTGTTTGATTGCATTTTTTTCTAAATTGATTGATGTTCATAATATTCTGCTCAAATCGCTCTCTTTCGTAGAAAAACCTAAAAGGGGTTGCTAATATGTGAGTGTGGCACGAATCAAACACGTGATGTCACATGATTTAAGCCATGATGCATTGAGCGATTTCGTGTTCACTATGCAGATCAGATGCAGGGCATCCTTCTTTAGAAAGGATGAGCATCACATCTCCACTTCTGCTTGCAGGTCCAGAGATGCGCGGACGACATGTCGATCCTGACCACGACCTACGAGGGCACGCACAACCACCCGCTCACCGCCTCCGCCGCCGCCATGGCCTCCACCACCTCCGCAGCGGCGTCCATGCTCACCTCGGGCTCCTCCGCCTCGCTCCCCTCCCTCGGCTTCCCCACCGCCTCTCGTCCGGCCGCCGCGGGCCTCAGCTTCGGCCTCCCGCCGCCCGCCGACGCCTCAAAGCCATTCTTCTTTCCGCCGGGCGCGGCGTCCATCACCTGCACTCCGTCCTACCCGACCATCACTCTCGACCTCACTTCGCCGGCGGCCACCTCGCAGGCCTTCTCCCAGCTGGGCAACAGATTCTCCTCCTCGAGCTTTTTTGGTCGTCACGGCACTGATAGGTACCCTTCCACGAGCTTCTCCTTCTCCAGCTCCGGGTCCAACGCACTGTCCAGCGCTGCATGGCCGGCCGGCGCCGGTGCTGGGTACTTGAGCTACGGGTCGCCAGCAGCTGCGTCGTCGTACAACAGCGCCAAGCTCGGCTCGTTCGAAGCTGCTCTAAGCAGCATCAATGGAAGGCAACAAGGCGGAGAAGGCTCGTTGCTTTACCAGCAGCTCAAGGCTTCAGCGAGCGGGACCGCGCCGCCCGGCATGCTCACGGACACGATAGCGAAGGCGATCTCGTCGGACCCGGGCTTCCACACGGCGCTAGCGGCCGCCATCACGACGTACGTCGGCACTCAGGGAGGTGGGTCATCGGCGGGAAGGGACGGCGGCATCCTGCCGGGGCTGCACCTCGGCCTGGGGCCGTCGTCGTCGAGCTCGACCACGGCGTGCTCATTAGGGCAACTGGCTCGGTCGTCGTCGACTTCAGCGGCTGCTGCAGCGGCGACGCAGAGTTCTTCAGTTGGGCGGACGTTCTTGCAGCCGTCGCTGGGGCTGTCAAGCTCGCACAGTGCCTCCAATTCTCCCGTTGAAAACAGGGAGCACATCAGCTGATGATTCTAATGCTGAACGTGTTCAGATTTATCCAAAAGTATTTCTGCAACTTGGTCCTTTCATCACATTGGGTGTAGATATCCTGACTCACTGTAGGATAAAGAAATTGTTTTGATTCACAGTACACACATGTAAACAGAGTTCGTATATTTCATTCAACTCCCCTTTTTTTATTTAGCAAAAGGTGAGCTCAGATTATGATACATGAACACAAGGGACAGATATTTAGGAAATAATTGTAGCTACATTTCAACTCTGCTACTTCCAGGAGAAAAAGGTATGATCTATCGACTGAAACTTTTTATACAGTTGCGAAAATAAGAAGCGAATTATGTAGGATCCTGGAACTATTCACAACATCGCATCATTGAATAAATCCATCTTTTTGCACTGTCCAATTATAAGCTATGATGATGATTATCAGTAGCATCAGATGGAAGAACATTTGCCGTGGTTTTCACTTGGAGATGACCCTCATAAACCGACTCACAGAACTGAACACGCCTTTGACATTATTCACAAATGATGGTTCCACTTCAGATTGCTCATCAGTACCTCCGAAAATCCTCTGCAAATTGGAGTGGTGTCAGCTTTTAGAGGATGAAATTTTTATTGACAGGTATGTTTCTGAAATGCAAAACGGCATCTTTAATAAACATTTTCCTAAGAGGAAAAATATTTTTAAATATAAAAAAGTGAATCAACACTCTCCAGCTTGTGCTAGTTTGGCTGCTTCGTATGAGCTGGGTCACAAAATGTGTTCAGAAGATTGAGAAACGATATGATCATTTGGTCCTTGCAGCAGTCATGTAATTCTACTAACTTTTTCCACAGTGCTCAGATTCAATTCACCATAAATACTTAAATATGTTGTGATCAAAGATAAATTTCAAAAATATTAGTGATTCTCATACTCAGTATATTACCTCAGTATCTGTTGCATCAGGACGACTTGTGAGTTCCCTGGCAAGCAAATACCGATTTGGCCTATTTGGATCATCAGAAAATACTTTCCAGTTTCTGAATATACATTTAGCTTTTCTTTTAATGACCATTTATCTAGATCATATATCAATGGAAATATAACAATTATTTTACATACCCAGGATAACATCTAAAGATTGCACCAGTTGGCAATGGCCTCATCGAGTAAACAGTGGTAAAAGTACTGTGAAATGAGAGATGGATGTTAGCAAAATAACAGCACTATCCAACGTAAAAGAAGAAAACATGCTATAATTCAGCCAAGAAAACTTGTACACAAACAAATGATAAGACGTAAGATTGGTTGCTCAACCCCATGGTTTAATCCTCCTGACACGAAAGTGCTAATGGATCCATTCAATATATTTCAGAGAATAAACTATCCAAGATAAGCAGATGTTTGAAGAACAAACTACCATAGTTTAGAAACTAGCAGCATAATCTTCACAAATACGTGTCTCTGTTCATACTCTGATGTCTGTAAGGAATATTTATTTATTTATTGTGAAGTTACACATTGGCAGGCTATAGTGCACGCTTACCTCAAGAAATTTCTTCGCAGATTCCGAACATTAAAGCCTACTCCAACATCTCCACTAACGAGGCGTGGGTTCCACATGACAAGAGGTCTTATCTTCATTCAATCAAAATTTGACACCACTTTAGGATATAAAAAATGGATGGAATATTTACAGATAGTAACATAAGAGTAACATAAAGAATGATGTGGGTTAAAATGTAAGCCTTAAATTGATGAGAATATGGATGAATTATTATAAGAATGAACATTTGTATCAGCTCTTCCATGAGATGACTATGCATATAGTAATATAGGTATGCAACTAATATTCTGATGCAAACACGGTCCAGCATATGTGCATGCACATCCTAATACTCTCTAATTATCTTATTTTACCAACTTTCTTTGGAACATTAATGAAACTTCACCCTTTTATATGAATTAATGTCTGAAGAACATTTTGATCAGACGAAAGCGTAATTTACATACAGGATCATCAGAGAGTTGAGATGTGATGCGTTCAACAGATTCCAGCATCTGATGATCAGGGATAATCATAACTGCGACCTCATCCTCAGCACCAACTGGCTTACGATCACTCAAGCTGCAATTCAATTAAAAAATTGATTGAGGATCCTCAAAGAGAAAACACGGATGAGGCTGCAATCTTAGTACTACATAATGTCAAACTGATAAAATTTATTCTCCAAGAACTCAAAGCGGCGAGAATTCTGTCCTGACATTTCCAGTAAAAATATGCTATTCATTAGGAACTAAGAATCAAGCAGACAATAAATGATAGTGAGAAGGTTAGCTATGTCTTGTATCACAAGGGAAAATCAGATGTGCGTCTGTATTGATACAGATAGCATGTCACATGAATTCAAGAAACCATGAGATATTACGTACATGTAAAAAATCAATTCACAATAAGATCATCATTCTTGGACGTGACTGATAAAGTGAAGCAGTACCTAGAGCACTTGAATGGTGCATCTTGCCATTGATACTTCAGAAGGGCAGCTGCTCCCGCATCAGGGAAAATGGCCGTAACTTTCTGCAAATCAACAATGTTGCATCAGTTGGATATACAAAAGACAAGGTTCACATATTTTATACTGATTTTGCACTGTGAAAGAAATCCAAGGGCCAAAGTAGTAATCCTCTGTATCAACTAGGGCTACGTAAGCAAGCGAAAAAAAAAAAGAGAGGAAAAGAGATGTCTATTGCTAAATGACCTCGTATCCAAACCTGTCCAGTCTCTTCTACAAGAGTGTCCAGGAAAATCCTCGCAAGCGCCCAGAGCTCAGCCTGTGCTCCTTCCTCGTTGAGGAATTCCAACTGAGGGATCAACAGCTCAGCCTGCAGTTGTGATGTGACCAAGCACAAACTCTTCAGAATTGTGTGCTACAGATGCATGCTCAGCAGAAAAGGAGTACTCAAGCCACTGATGTTGAAGCAGACAAGACTGAATCGAATTACTGAAGCAATGAAGACACGAAGAACGTGTGCCAGAAAGGGAAAGGGAATGCGGATCATACGATGGCTCGCATGCCTCCAGAGTTGACGAAATCCGCGCTGGCCTTTCCCGATTGCCGAATCGCGCCCTCCAAATCCGACGGCAAGCAGCTGTAACCACGCAGCACCAAACGCACACACGGCCGCCTCAGACTGCGCCGATCTTTGCGTTGTTGGTTAAGCACGAGCTGAGTGGGGGCAGCGAGACTGACCTGTCGTCCTCCTCCGCCTCCCCGTCGCCCGCTGCCGCCGCTTCCGGGTCCTCGGCCTCGGCGGGGGCGTCGAACTTGCCGAACTTAGCTGTGCACGGGGGCGGCACCCGGCGGACGCGCAACAGCCGCGGCCGCGGCCCCGGCCTTGCCGGCGCGGCGAGGTCAAAGGCGAGAGGTGGGAGCGGGACTCTGCGGCAGCGGAGAGGGGCACGGCACGCGCGGTGAGGCGAGAGGGGCGGCGCCGTGGTGGCCATTGCTTCACCGCGCGCGCTGTGTAGGGGAAGACGTGGTCGAGAGCAGCGGCGATTCTTACTCAGCTGCTTTGGGATAACGGCAGGCTCGCACCGGGAACGGGATTCCATCCGGGCTCGTTCAGTTGGGCCGGGAACGGCCGGGAATGCAGCCCGATCCCCGTGGATCAGTCCGGCGCGGACCAAATCCAGGCCCAACCGGCAATAGGGATTAGGGAACGGGCATAGGGCGTTCAGTCAGAGTGTGTTTGGTTCGGAGACGAAGTGAGACGGAACGGATCCATCCTTGTTTTTTGGATGAGATAATTTTTTTTTGTTTAAGAGAGATGGAATTGTCCCCGTTTTTAGTTTGATTCATGCGATGAAGAGGGATGAGGATAAGTATGATGCACAGGAGATGATAAAAGTGTAGAAGTTAAAGTGAGACGAACTCATCCTCTCAGTTCTAGAGAGATCAATTCATCTCGGATCTTAAATAAATATTTTCTTATAGAGATGACTCCATCTCACTTGTCTACAAAACAAACATCACTACAAACAGGATCGACACATCCAATCCCACTTCGTCCCACGAACCAAACACTACTTAAGGTTGGCCTGGATTGCAATGTCACAATGCTGCTCTCCTCCTTCTTCAGCAATCAACATGCAGCAGTGGGGCAGCAACAGCTGTAACACCCCAAAATCTAATACAAGCAAAATTCGAATTTAAAAATAATTTGAACATTAAAATTTAAATAAGGGAAGAAATTAAAATAAAATATGGTGTGAAAAATCTTGTGTGATTGAATGTATGAATGTGTACTTTGAATTAAAATCTAATTTATAAAACTTGCTAACATCTTGTCGCTTTACCGAGCCTGGGACCCCTTCCTCTCTCTGACTTGCGGACCCCGCTAGTCAGCTTCTCCTGGTCAGCCCGCTCACGCGCAGCGCGTGCTCGCCTCGGATCCGCCCTGATGTTGTCGTTTTCTCCCATCCGCTGACGGGTGGACCCCACCTGTCGGCTTTCCCTTTCCCCTGCGCCTCTCCCTCTCTCACGTTGGGTCACGCAGATCGCG
This sequence comes from Tuctoria greenei, assembly GCA_036927565.1. Taxonomy (NCBI): domain Eukaryota; kingdom Viridiplantae; phylum Streptophyta; class Magnoliopsida; order Poales; family Poaceae; genus Tuctoria; species Tuctoria greenei. Next base: position 158,039,567 of record JAYESD010000009.1, on the reverse strand, counting down.
TGAACTCGCCCGGCGCGGACGCCAAAAATATCCCCGGGCTCGGATGCCAAGCCCCAAGGAATCCGACCCTTGTTGCCTTGTCGCCCACGAAGCTCCTCCCCTTATAAAGCGACATCTAACCCTAGCTTGCCCTCCCCTTGCTTTAGTTTCCTAACCAGTCGCGCCGCCGCCGCCATTCCCTCGGTTTGCTCCATCGCGCGCACGCCCTCCCGCAAGATGCCACCGCGCCTCAGATTTTATCCCACCGTCTCGTCGCCCTGCTGCTCCGGGATGCCTTGGAGCCATCCCGACCCTCCACACCGCGGAGCCTCGACGGGAACCCCATCCTCACCAAGTTTCGGTGAGATTCCCCGCCCTTTCCTGATGTCCCCTTCCTCCCGATCAGGTTTCCTTTGCTCTAACCTCTCCATCACACTTGACTTGTTCCAGAACACGCAGCTGACATGAAGCACACGAGTAAATCTCCGCGATGACGCCCTGCGACCAAGTCTGACGAGGTTTGGCCGCTGCTCTCCGCTGCCCCGCTGTCTCCGTCCTTTAATCCCCCTCATGACCACTCTAACATGTCGATCTCACCTCGTAGTTGCTCCCAGGCATGAAGAACGTGAAGGAGTCACCACCGGAGCACCGTCTCGTCGACCCTCGACGTCGTTCGTCACACCTCCTCGCCGCGGGCCATCTTCCTCTCATTCCTGGACCGTAAATCCACCCTAGGTGAGCTCACGGTGCTCCCCTATCTCTATTTTGGTGTCCGCGGCGAGCTTTTAGGGTGTTTCCGCTAGGTCCCCGCGATCTCCATCGAGTTCTGGCCGTCGACCATAGTGGCACCGCCGCCTTGCGGCCTGGGGAAGAAGAAGCCTGGCTTCTTCTTGTTCCAGCCGTTTGATCTATTTTGTGTGGTCGTGATTAGAAGCTTGGATACCCCTTGGATGCATTAAATCTGGACCCTTCACTTTATATCCAACGATTGGCGTGGCGTACCCCTTCGTGCTCTAATCTAGTGCATCCGTTTAGAATCTTAGGGCTCAGAATAGACCAGGATATACCTCTTCGATGATTTATGCTTTGCCCCCTGCACTTTTGTACAGCAACGCGTATGACCCGTGGACTTTGCAGTTTAACCCTTGGTTTTCTCTGGAACTCGGTTTTAGCATCTTATCACTCTTTTGACCCCTGATGTTAAGTAAAAATGTTTAGGAGCCCCTTAACAGTAGCATAAAATAAATCTTAGCCCTGGGAACACTAAAATTTATATTCTGGGACCATGTAATTAGTTTGGATTTGAGTAGAGAACATAATTAGTTGCTGAAATTACATTTTATGCTCCTGAGCTTGCTGTTCTTACTTGTATGCCCCTGTAATTAAAATAAAATGTCTTTTGGATCATGCTGAATACTGCTAAAACATATTAACATTTTGTTGTAACATGTATTTCTCAATAGAAGTCCTTAATTAATTATGGAATCATATAAATAACTTCAGAACTTGTTGTTTTTGCACTGTAATCAGGTTTAAATAATAATTAGCTATTGTGTCGTGTTGAAAACCCCGTTTCAATGCTGGTCCTACTAAAAGTAATCTTGTAGCACAATAATTGCATGTATAGAACTCTAGTTAATACTATGCTTGCATATAACATACTCTTAAACTTTTGGTAATACACATTAATGCTGAAAATAAATAATAAAATGTAGCATTACATGTGATAATGATTTGTGAACTAGAAAAGTACTTGAGAATATATTCTTGCATTATAAATGATTTATAACCTATGTTTAACTTATTGCTGCATTGCATGATAAATATGTTCTTGCATACTGTCGGTGGTTTTGATCCGGCAGATCTTCCGACACTACTAAAAGTGTTTGCGGAGTTTGAGGTTCGGTGTGGGCGCGCGGAGATTCAAGAAGGTGATATGTAAAATGACGCAAGAGACACGAAGGTTTACGTGGTTCGGGCCGCCTGAGCGTAATACCCTACTCCACGGGGTGTGTTGTTGTTGTATTTGTCAAAGGTTTTGATCCGGCAGATCTCCCGACACTACTAAAGTGTTATAGGAGTTTGAGGTTCGGTGTGGGCACGCGGAGATTCAAGAAGGTGAAGTGTTAAGTGACACAAGAGACACGAAGATTTATGTGGTTCGGGCCGCCTGAGCGTAATACCCTACTCCACGGGGTGTGTTGGTGTTGTATTGGATGTATGAGCTCAACGTCAGTTGAGAATGTAGAGTGAGCGCGTCTCAGGGGTCCCTTCTATGTATCGTCGACCTGTCCTTTTATAGTACAAGGGCAGGTCGTTACAAGTTAGCCTGACCCGACATGTGGCCCCGGCGGTTACTAATATGGATACACATTCAACACGATTAATTGCCCTTAATGACCGAGTTATGGGCTTTGACAGCACCGTTACTGGTAATTAAGGTCGTCCGATCGTGTGTCATTAATATAGTATTAATGACACTTAATCGTGTCTTGAAGTCCTTGATTCCCCTTTGAAGATCCGGAGCCGTTGTGGAGTCTTCCGGAGGTTAGAGGCTGAAGATCCGACGGTTGGACACGTGGCAGCGCTGGAGCACACTGTGGGGAACAGATAGGTCCGGTGCCACCTGACACGTGTCAGTTCTGGAGCTTCCCTCGGTCTGGGGTTAGGCCCGGGGGTGCCATTTCGGTACATAGCCCGGAGCTTCCCCCTTGTGGGCGGTAGCTCTGGTTTGATAGTACACGTGGCGACCCTGGGACTAACCATGTTGGAGAAGCGGGTCCGGTTATGTCTGACATGTGGGCCTCCGAAGGTCTTCAAATCAAGTAGATGACATTCCCTTGAGATCTTTGTAATCTCAAGGGGTGTACGGTTCCCAGGGTACCGACAGTGGCCCCTTGGGCCCACCTCTGGGGAAGATCCCTTGGGTGAGGTCATTCCGCCGGAGGTGGGTCCATCCTTCGACTTTGAACTTCAAAGGTCTTCGGACGTGCAGTTGGCGATAGTTTGGAGTTAAATCCTCGCCGTGTGGCATATCCTGTGTGCGGCAAATGAGATCTTTGGCGTGCGGATCTCACGCAATTGAAGGCCGCCGGTTCTCGATACAAAAATCATATTGGTTCCGCGCGCCTTGTCAGGCTGCCGCATTCGGGCTTCCCGCCTCATGATGACAACTGTTCGCCTGGGTAAGAACCTCGACTTGATCGTCGGGGTGGTCCTGGGCCCTCTTGTCATCGACTGGGTGGAATTTTTGAGTAGTATCTTCGACTTCCTTGCGGTTTCCATCCAAGCGTTGCGAGAGCTTACTTAAGAAGGAAAGCGCATACCGTCTGGGGTTCTTTACGCCTCTCATCTGATCTTGCGCTCAAACTCCCAACTTGTGCTTGCTTTTCCTCTCTTGCCTTGCTGTGCCGCGGTGGAGTTGGGTCTCCGCGAGAGCCGTTTGAAGACCGAAGGTGACCTGAAGAAGGTCCGGGCCCTCATGGGATGGTCCCCGGACTTCTTCAACCGTCTGGTCCGCGTCGGAGGAGAGCTCCCATTCGAGAAGGAGCACGCCGGCGAGATGGTGTACTTCTCTTCGTATGCCATGGTGGGGTTGATCCCACCTTTTTCCTCCTTTTTCTTGATGCTGCTAGACTTTTATGGTCTGCAGCTGTACCACCTTAGCCCCCACTCCATTCTTCTTGTGTCTATCTTCGTCCACTTCTGTGAAATGTGGGTGGGCATCCCCCCTGCATTGAACTTTTCCGGACCTTCTTCACCGTCCATACCACCGGTAGGAGTAATGAGTACCTTGGCTTCTACTACTTCGTAAAGCGCAAGAAGTGCCCATTCAAGTACCTCCGGTCGTTTCCCTCTGGAAAGTGGGATGACTGGAAGAAGGACTGGATAGTCATCTAGGTGGAGGAGCACGAGAAGATGGAGCTGCCCGAAGGCCTCCCCAACATTGACATTGCAGTCTGGAGTGAAGCTCCGGTGCTGTCGGATGCCTTCAACCCTGCTCTGACAGGATCTGCCATTGCGTGGAGGGAGGATTAACTCCTCAGGCGGTATTTTGCAATTTCCTGGTCAACAGGTGGGCACCGCTGAAGAAGAGAGAAAAACTCGCTTGGGCCCTCAACAGCGTGATGGACGACGATCGGGTCGAGACCGGGCTGAAGTCCAACATGGCGGGGGCAACCTTGGAGTTTCATCTCAAGAAGTTCCAGCACGGCATCAACGTCGCGGGTGATGACTTGACCCCGCCATCAGCCTTTCTCCCTCTGAACGTGGAAGTAGAGTTCAACAGGGAGCTCCGACGGACGATGTCGGTGCTTGACGACCTTGGTGTCGTCGAGAGAAGATCGACCTCCAGGGTGGTGATCCCTGGGGCTTCCGAAGGTAGCTCCAACCCTGCCCCGAAGCCAAGGATCAAAGTTGTCGGCAAGGGCAAGGAGTCGGCGGATGAACCCTTGAGCCGGAAGAGGAAGCTGCAGCATGCCGACAGAAGGTCCGTCAGGCCTGCAACCTCTACATCAACTCCTTCTCCCAGGAGGGGGAGGTCTTCTACAACTGCGGCGACTGTACCCGCAGCGGCATCTTCCCGGGGTGCTAGCTCCGGGCTTGCGACTCCATCACCAGGGCCAGTTGAGGCCTCTAGGCCTGGAGGTCCTTCCCGGTCGAGGAGGGCCTCGACTAAGGAAATGTCCGTGGCTGCAACGAGTTCCGGGGGGCCTTCCAGAGCTTCCACGCCGGCGGCGGCTATGGTTAGCCCAGAACGCCCGGGAAAGAGGTTCCACGCAAGCTGGTGCGGAAGCCTCCCGAGGTAATTTTTAATCTTTACCTCAAACAGTTGTTTTATTGTAGTAACTGTTTTTTAAGTTTCTTCATCCATCATCTGCAGCGTTCCCAAGAAGAGGAGCGAGGCTCCACCCTCAGCCACAGCAGCTGAATCTGTGAGGGCGGAAGCTTCTGCTCCTGTCCCGGTGCTGCCCCAAGTGGTGGCTGAAGCTGCGGCAGCTCCGGCGCCAGCTGTCGTGGTCATGGACCTCGACTCATCCCCCGAGACTCCCGTGGTAGCACCGGACCACGGGAGATAAGATGCACCAGCAGCACCTGCCCCGGAGGTTGAAGCCCCGGGTCTTGGTGCTGAGATGATGGAAGCTTCGGCCGTTGAGCCGGAGGAAGCAATAATTCCGGCCCCAGAGTCAGAAATTGTTGAAACCCCGGCAGTTGAGCCAGAGGTTATTGAAGTCCTGGCAAGTGAGCCGGATGTAGAGGAAGCTCCGTCGGTTGAGCCAGCTACCTCCAAAGCTCCGGCCTTAGAGCCGGTTGCGGTTGAAGACCTTCCGGCGCCCGAGACGGTTGTTGTTGAAGTTGTGGCCTCAGGGCCGGTTGTTGCGGAGGTGTCATCACCTGAACCCATGGTGGTCGAGGTGTCAACACCCGAGCCATCAACGGAGGAGGGGCCCAGGCCGGGGCCAGAAGTAGTCCCTGCTCCGGAAGGAATGATGGTGGAGGTGCCTGCTGCTGGGCCAGGGTGCCCAGATGAAGTCGCTGGCCCCCTGCCTGAGGGGGCAAATGAAGACCTGGCGGCAGGGCCTTCGGAACCACTTCCGGAGGTCGGAACTTCTTCCGCGGGACCCTCCTCGGTGGCAACTGAGACTATCCCGGAGGACGGCCCTAGTGCTGTGGAGGCTCAAGGGACCACTCATGTGGAGTGGGACCCAATTTTTGTAAGCGAGAACCCGCTGGAACCAGCGGAGGAGACCCCAACAGGTCTGGAACCCATTCCCCTGTCGTTGTCCATTGACAACGCTTGCTCCAGCCTGCGTCAAGTTCAGCTGGCATTCTACCACGACAGCAAGGCTCTTGAAGAGGAGCGCCAAACCCTTAGGTGGTGGCGTAACCGGCTCTACTTCGAGACCAAGCTGGCGCAGTTGAGGCTGGCTGATGACAAGGAATGGATCAAGCAGGAGAAGGTCTGCCTGGAGTACTGGGGCAAATTATTGGATGACAGGGAGAGCTTGACTCGCGCCCTCGACGCTCAATCCTGGGCCATTTATGAGCAGGCCAAGGCAGCTAATAGTGCGGCTGATGAACGCCAAGAAAGGCTTGAAGCCATTAACACTACTCTCATTAAGCGCCGGTAGGCACTTGAGGAGAGGGAGAAAAGGCTCGACGATGAAGAGCAAAAACTCCTAGAGTTGCGGGATGACGTCTTAAGGAGGGAGGAGGAGCTCGCCGAAAAGGTGGATCTGGTTGACAAGGGTCTCGAGGAACGCACCAAGAAGTTGGAGGAGCGTTGCCTTGAGGAGGAGGAGAAGGCCTAGATGCGAGGGCAGGAACTCTACCAGCAAGAGTGTACCCTCGCTGCAGGGAGAAGAAAGTTAGGGGCCGGGAGAAGGACCTGGTCGACCGCCGGAACAAGATCTACCTTCGGGAGGAGGAGCTTGGCAAACTCGAGAAGCAGGTTGCTGAAAAGATTCAGCAAAATGCCAAAGAGGTTGAGCGCCTTGCCCGCGAGAATTCTGAACTGGCGGCGACCAAAATATCTTTGGAAGAACTGAAGGGCTTGAGGACTGCGGAGTCCCTATAGGTTTGGGAGTTCCTGAGCAAAGCCAACGACGCGCTGACACCAATGGGCTTAAGTCCCGTGCGCCCGGATGATCCGGAGCCGGAGCCGGACCTGGCGTTGCAGGCGTTGAGCTCGGCGGGTTGCAAACTCTCCAAGGTGGGCGACGTCATCGCGGACCAGTTGGAGGTTGAGGGGCAATCCCTGGCGAAGAACGTCGCAGAGTATGTGCTGACGTGCTACACCAGCCGGGATCCCCAATTCTCTCTGGACCCGGTGCTTGAAGGTCCCGTTGAAGGAGAAGGTGAAGCCACCCGAGCCAACGTGTCGGAGGTTGCTCAGAAGGTCGCCCAGTTCTTCCATAGGGTCTAGGACCATCTATGTAGATCCCACTTGTATTCTCTCTTTTTCTTCCCCAATTTTGTAATCCCTTGTCTCCAGATGAATGAAATCCCCAAATTTTTGTGAATTTCATTTTTTGTCTTCAACACTTTTGTCTTCACTTGGCCCCCTGGTAGATGTACACAATTTGATTGTGAACATGTACCAAGAGGATATTGTGTTTTGTTGAAGACTCATTTGCTTCGAACTTGTAGGATCGAAGAGCACGTGAAAAGCTACCAGAGGGGGGGGGGTGAATGGTAGATTTAAAAAATCTTACGCAGCGGAAACAATTAAACCCCAAACCCTTTCGGCAGAAAAACAATCTGTTAAAGAAATCGTGTGTGAGACTAATCTAAACGTGTTTCACTGTGACAAAAGTGATAGATATCAGAGAGAATAAAGTCACGAAGACAACACAAAAAATCACTCAAATCCGTCGAGAAAAACTCAAGTTATGATCGAAAGATCAAACAATGGTCAATCTGTCCTACCCGAGAAAAAACAGTTCTGGAACGCTGCAAAGAAACTCGTGTAGATCATAGACCACAAATCCAATGACCGTGAATTTTTTATAGATGATAGATAATCAAGTTGTGAAGACAACCCAAAAAGAATCACGTCAATTGGATCTGTAAAACTCGAGTTATGATAAAACGACCGATGAAAGGTAGTGCTGTCCAGAAACTCGACGAGTAAAACTTGTCTAGAACAAGTCAGACGAACAAGGCACAAAAGTTCCTTCAAACGACGAATTTTATTCAATAGAACACAATAGGAACAGCCCCAAAGTCGTTCACCACGAGCTCTGGACTCCCTTGCTTATATAACCAACCCTTAGGCCAACCCAATATCAACTAGGACTCCAATCCTACTCAGATCACGAATCGTAACTTTCCATAACTGCTCAAGATTCTTCTATACGCAGATAGAAGCAATCTTAAGACTTCCAATCACCTTAGGAACGTATCCCACATTCCTAAACAACTCAAATTCGTGACACACACGAAATCCTAACATAACCAACTCGATACTTTCCATACCGAGCCATAACCGACTCCGCCGCAGCCAAAGTCATCAACCGGTACGATCCGATCCTTCCAACCAGATCTTTCCTTCCTTATCCTATCTTCGGAACCATGTTGCCACATCATGCACCGCATGCATACGTGCAAACACCTTCCTTCGACGTCCAATAACCTTCATATGCACTGCTCTTGATTCAATCATCCTGCGCGACCTCCTGATCAGCTCAACCACAGTTCCTTCCGAACTTGGTTGTTGGAACCTCATCTCCTCCCTGAGACTAGTCCAATGGATCCCGTCACAAGCCATGACTTGAACTCAAGCAACACCTGCACATGAATAAACAACCAATCCATACGAGCCCAAATCCTCGACTTGACTCAAGTTAGTTCCGAACACAACACCTTACGTGAGAACCTCACATAAGCATGTTGCAAAACCACAGTAACACGATATCATCCATATCAACCAAAACGCAACAAAAACTTAGCAAATGAATACTAAGCAATCTTTCCAACAATGTAAAGCAAGTACGAAACATTGCAAATGAAAAGCAGAAGCACTGCGGTCAAGTTCCGGACCTTGCCAGAGCAACCCGGAGCTTGAGCCGGAGCTAACAAAAGCTAGTAGAACCTAGCGCCGGAGATTACCAAAACTAGTACAATGAAGCACCTGCCGGAGCTTAACAAAACTAGTAGATCCTAGCACCGGAGCTTACCAAAAACTAGTCAAAACTAGTCAACCCAAAACCGGAGCTAGACAAAGTACGCTGGAGCTTAGCAAAAGCATTCCGGAGCTATCAAATATATGCCGGAGCTATCAAAGACATGCCGGAGCTAAAGTAAAAACTTCACCGGAGCTGACCAAAGCTAGTCGGACCTAGCATCGAACGTAACCGGAGCTACCCAAAACAAGGCGTACCTACCGTCAGACCTTGCTGTAGCTCAGAGCTAGAGTCGGACCTTGATAAAAAGGTGTTTTGGTGATATGTTAAACTTTTATCATCAAAGCCAAGTGTATTCACTACAAGCCAATGTATTCAGCACACATAGGTCTTACAATCTCCCCCTTAAAATCCGAACATTGGCTTATTCACATAAAAGTTTTGAAGGCAATTTCAATTTAAAATGAGAAGAAAAATTATCCCATATTATCTCTCCCCCTTTTATTATCTCTCCTTATGCACATATTCTCTTTCTCTTCATGCTTATCTCTCCCCCTTTGACAATGTATTTAGCAAGTCATGAGCATATAAACAAATTATCTCTCCCCCTTTAGTTGTTATGAGCATATTATAACATATACATATAAACAAAGCTCATCCAAGTCATACTATCAAGTACCTTACATTATCACATCAATGAAATACATAAAGTAGTGTAAGCCATGCTAGAGATCATATGTAATTTTCAATTTAAGCAAGTCATGATCTCACAAACTTAACTATTTCAAAACCTAAAAGCATGACATTAGTTGCTGCATTTTATTATTTTTCAAAGCATAAATTTAGATCATATGATATTTGCAAGAGATTATATGCGCATCTGCCTTATTCTAACCAACCAAGCCAAGCCTATGCCATTTGACAATCAGAAGCTTAAGGACATGGTTTTAGTCATACACAACTTCTTCCAAGTTCATATCTAAGTGCAATGACAAGCCATCTCAAAAGAAAAAGTGCGATGCATGCATATTCTCTTGATCTTTTCTCAATTTATATTTGTTCATAAAAACTCAACATGTGAGTTGATTACTTGATTAATTCTTTATGATTAAAAGCACTTGTGAACATATAACAAGTTCAAAACAGCAAGAAAGTTCGACCATGACCAGTTTTAGTGTAAGTAATTATTCCAATTACTAGACATGGCAAAAACTACAAAATGTATAACACGAGTAATGTAGTAAGAACTTTCAGCATGTAAAAGGAATCACAAAGTCATATATGTATGAAATACTATGCTCATATTATTTTAATTTCAGATTCACACATAGACTTCCCAAGTTTCAAAAACTCCCCCTCAATTTAAGCCACGAGGATGCATAACCCCTATTCCACTACGAATGTAACAAAAACGAGTGAAATCCAAAGGTTTTGTAAAAATGTCAGCCAATTGTTTTTCGGTATCTACATGGTGAAGCACAATGTTTCCTTTTTCAACATTATCTCGGAGAAAGTGATACCTAATATTAATGTTCTTAGTTCTAGAATGTTGCACGGGGTTTTTGGCAATGCAAATAGAACTAGTGTTATCACAAAACAGTGGAACACTATCTAGATCAACCCCATAGTCCTTAAGTGTTTGAACAATCCAAAGAGTTTGTGAGAAGCACTAGCAGCAGCTACATATTCAGATTCGGCTGTGGATTGTGCAACTGAATTTTGTTTTCTAGAGGACCAAGCAACAAGAGAATTACCAAGAAAATGACAAGCACCGGAAGTACTTTTCCTATCAATCCTACAACCCCCAAAATCAGCATCCGAAAAAGCTTTCAAAGTAACAGTTGAGGAAGAAGGAAGAAAAATGCCAAATTCTTGAGTTCCATGTAAGTACCTGAGAATCCTTTTGACGGCTTGACAATGTGAAACTCGTGGGGAAGCTTGAAACTGTGCACAAAGACATACGCTGAATTGTATGTCTGGTCTTGATGCCGTGAGGTACAAAAGTGATCCTATCATGCTTCTATATTTTTTTTGATTCACAGGTTCACCATATTCATAAAGTTCAAGTGTTGTTGCTGTTCCCATTGGTGTCCGAAGAGGCTTGCTTTTGTCCATGTTGAAGCGCCTTAGGAGGTCTTTGGTATACTTCGTTTGATGCACAAAGGTACCCTCCTTGGTTTGCTTGATTTGCAACCCCAAAAAGTAAGTGAGTTCACCCGTCATACTCATTTCAAATTCGGAACTCATCATTGCTGAAAACTTGGACACAAGATCACGAGAAGCACAACCAAAGATAATATCATCCACATACACTTGAACGAATAATGAGTCATTGCCATGTTTAAGCACAAAAAGAGTTTTATCAACCTTACCCATGGTAAACCCCTTTTCAAGTAAGAATGTTTTTAACCTATCATACCATGCTCTAGGGGCTTCTTTGAGACCGTATAAGGCTTTGGACAGTTTGTAAACATGATTAGGAAAATCTGGATTTTCAAAACCTGGTGGTTGTTTGACATAAACCTCCTCATCCATGTAGCCATTAAGAAAAGCACTTTTAACATCTATTTGATATAGCTTAAAACCTTTAGATGCTGCAAAAGCTAACAAAATTCTTATGGCTTCTAATCTAGCGACAGGAGCAAAAGTTTCATCAAAATCTAGACCTTCAACTTGAGTGAAACCTTGAGCAACCAACCTAGCCTTATTCCTAACCACAACCCCATCCTCACTTTGTTTATTTTTAAATACCCATTTAGTTCCAATTAAAGTGTGACCTTGAGGTGGAGGTACAAGTTTCCAAACATTGTTTCTTTCAAAAAATTTTAACTCTTCTTGCATGGCAATAATCCAAGATTCATTAGTGAGTGCGTGTGATATATCTTTGGGTTCAAAAGAAGCAACAAAAGCAGAATGAGCATGAGAGTTTGGATCGCAAAACCTGGACCGTGTGACTCATTTGTGCAAGCTTCCAATCATCTGTTGTGGGGGATGATCTTTGTAAAATCGTAGGGGAACAGATGTCTAACAAGCTTCTTCTTTATTAGGTTCATCGTAGATTGATGAGCTTGTGACTTGTGGACGATCAAGGCCAGCATAGGTGATAGCCGGAGCTTGTTCAATGTCCGGAGCTGGACACGTGTCAACTTCAGAACTACCAGGCGGTATCACCGGCTCTTCTTCATCTTCGAAAATACCCTCCCCCTGAGGATACGGATCTGGTCCTGCAACACCGGAGCTAGTACCTGGGCTAGCTTCATCAAAAAACACTTCACAAGTCTCCACAATTTTGTTAGTGTCAAGTAAAAGCACACGGTAGCCTCTAGTATGAGATGGATAACCAAGAAACATGCCATCAATGGATCTAGGTTCAAATTTATCAAGGTTACCATGTTTCTTAACAAAGCATTTGCAACCAAAGACCCGAAAGTGTGTAACACTAGGCCTATATCCAAACGGGAGCTCATATGGTGTTTTACCTAGCTTAGCACGCAAGAAAACACGATTTGAGACATAACAAGCGGTTGCTAATGCATCAGCCCAAAATTTCCTAGAAGTTTGATATTCATCAAGCATAGTCCTAGCCATCTCAACTAAGGTTCTGTTCTTTCTTTCTACAACACCGTTTTGTTGAGGTACATATGGTGAAGAAAGTTGATGATCTATTCCATTTTCAGCACAAAAGTGATCAAAAGATTGATTTTTAAATTTAGTTCCGTTATCACTTCTAATTGCCTTTAAAGATCCTGGGTAATCAATTGATAATCTAAGAAATAAAGTCCTAAAATGACTAAAAGCTTCATTCTTAGACGCCATAAAGTAAACCCAAGAGTATCTAGAATAATCATCAACAATAACAAGAACATACCATTTACCTCCGAAGGATTGAACATGTGAAGGTCCTACGGTGTCAAGATGCAAAAGTTGACATGGTTCAGTTGTCATGATCATTGTGAGAGGATTATGTGAACCTGCAACCATATTAGCATGTCTACAAGAAGAGCACACAATTTCTTTGTCCCCTTTAAGCTTAGGCAGCCCACGTATGCGATCAAGAGCACTAACACGCGTTAGGTGATCAAAGCCTACATGACCAAGTCTACGATGCCAAAAATATAAGTCCTTTGAATCATTAGCAACTAGACACCTATGCTTAGAGGAAGACATATCAAAATCAGCTTTAAAAACTCTTCCAAACCGAGACATGTTAAAAATAAGCTCACTATTTGAACCTACAACTTTGCAGCAGTTTTTATTGAAAATAATTTCTAGATTTTCATCTAGCAATTGTGAAACAGAAAGCAAGTTGTATTTCAAATTTTTGACAAGTGCCACATCCTTCAAAGTGTAGTGATCATTTACTCTAACCGAACCCTTAGCAATTATAGGAGTTGAAGAATTATCGGCAAAAGTAACATTCTCTACACGTGACACAAAAGAGAGGGAGGAGAACCAATCTGTGTTACCGGTCATGTGGCGTGAGCAACCTGAATCCACAATCCAAATGTTCTCCTTCCTCAAACGTGTAACCTACATAAAAGCACAATACGTCGATGACTCAATACTGGGGTTAGTCAAAAGGCATTTAGGAATCCAGTACTGAGTCACGCGACATGCAGCAGGAAAAACACGCGAAAGCTGAGACAAAACAGCAGGTTTATGAGTCAAAGTTTGAGATTTTTTATCCTTAACTACTGACATATAAGGTGTTACTTGTGTAGCACAAAAATCAGTAGCTCCGGAGGCAAAAACAGAAGGTCAGGAGGTAAATTTTGAATGTTTTTGACTCAAAACAACAGGTTGTACATTCGGTTCAATGTGTGCAACAAATTTTGCATGAAAGTTATGAGATCTAGCAACCATTCTTTCCCTTTTTTGTTGTTTAGCTAGTCTATAACAAAAATCTATGACATGACCATCTCTACCACAGAAGGTACAATGAAATTTAACTTTGTGTTCATGTCTAGATGAGCAAGCAATATTTTTATTTGAAACCGAATGAGACAACACTCCTGCAGATTTGAAAACAACTCGTTTTTGTTTAGGAATTGTTTGAATCAAACCACTTCCTAATGACTTTACAATTTTAGGTGGATGTGCCTTAGCATGAGCATGAGAATCAAAACGTAAACCAGTTTTATCATTGCAAGACTTGGAAGAATTCAGCAGCAAGTTTAGGTTCTTATTCCCATTACAAAACCGATCTAATGTCATATGCATGTCATCAAGTTTACTGGACAGATCAAGGCAATTTTCACATGAAGTTTTTCCTTTTAATTTGCAATTTGAACAAAATTTAACTTCATGAGAACGTAAAGCATTGTTCAATATAGAAATTTCATTCATAGCATCCTGTAGTTTCTTATCAAGATCCTCACAAGTAGAACAATGCAAATCGATTGTAGAATAGCTAGCATCTTTCAAGTTTTTATTATTAAGTACAGCAAGCTCTTTGTTCTTTTCAATTTCTTCATCAAGTCTATCTAGAGTGGGGGAGTGTGCACTTCTTAATGTGGACAATTGTTCATAGATTAAGTCACATGAGGGACATGCATCATCACTAGTAATCAAAGTTTTTAAACGGTTAATTTTAGATTCTAGTGATTCAATTTTAGCAGCATTATCCCAAGCCTTTTGTCCTTTTTCTTGACAATAATAGTTGCACGAGAAATAGCATCACACATTTCTTCGCAAGTAGGACATACCTCTTCATTGTCGCTGTTGTGTTCTGCCTCCTCCATACTTGATCTTGACTTGCCCGCCATAAAGCACAAGTTTGCCAAATCATCTTCATCTTCATCACTTCCAATGTCCACATCGCTTGAACTGAACTCTTGAAGCGCGGTGATGAAACTGTTGATCATCTCGCGTCCTATGGTACCTTTCTTCTTCTTGTTGGAATTTCCAGAGGAGGTCCGGACCTTGCTTTGTTTTTCTTCCCGGGTGGTCGGACCTGAAAGGTTAGGGCATTCTATACGAAAGTGTCCTGTTTTACCACATTCAAAACAACGTTGAGGTCCGGAGCTTCCTCTCCTTCTAGTTCTCACATTTTGCAATGCTTTTGAGAATCTAGTAGAGATGAGTGCCAACTCCTCTTCTGGAAATTCTTCGATCTGTTCTAGGGTTAGTGAGAACAACAAAGCAAGAGTATTGCAAGATGATGATTGGCCGGAGCTAGACATGTCACGTTATGAAACAAATGCAATAGACTTATTTGGGTTCTTACGTGCTAGGATGTCAATTTCATGAGTTTTTAGTTTAGAATAGAGTACATCTAATGTAAGAGAACTCATGACAGTTGATTCACGAATAGATGTGACTTTCATCTCCAAAATTGACATGTCTAATGCACTAAGAAGTTGCCTAGCATTCTCAGCATCAGAAAAATTTACATTGACACTACGTAAGTTTCTGAGAATTTTATTGAAACGAGCAAAGAGGTCATCGATAGACTCACCTGGTTGCATCTCAAAACGCATATATTCCTTTTTGAACATATCTTGTTTTACCGCCTTGATTGTGTTGGAGCCTTCATGATAATCATAGAGATCTCTCCAAACATTGTATGTTGATCGGAGGTGCGCGACACGATCAAAGTCGCTTTGAGTGAGTCCTTGGATGATCAAGTTTCGGGCTTTGTTGTTGTTGTCGACGTCCCGTAGGTTTGTGGCTGTGACTTGATCATTGGGTGGCACTTCATAAGGCTTATACACCTTCTCCCATATTGCAAAGCCTTGTGCCTGGATGAAAGCCTCCATGCGTGCCTTCCAAACCTGGAAATCAATACCATCAAACGCACAAGGTTTGGCGGAGTACTTCTCCATGATGATTAGTCAAAAACACGTGCAAATCTCAAGGATTAGAGCACCATGGATCTGATACCAATTGTAGGATCGAAGAGCACGTGAAAATCTACTAGAGGGGGTGAATGGTAGATTTAAAAAATCTTACGCAGTGGAAATAATTAAACCCCAAACCCTTTCGGCAGAAAAACGATCTGTTAAAGAAATCGTGTGTGAGACTAATCTAAATGTGTTTCATCGTGAAAAAAGTGATAGATATCAGAGAGAATCAAGTCACGAAGACAACACAAAAAATCACTCAAATCCGTCGAGAAAAACTCAAGTTATGATCGAAAGATCAAACAATGGTCAATCTGTCCTACCCGAGAAAAAACAGTTCTGTAACGCTGCAAAGAAACTCGTGTAGATCATAGACAACAAATCCAATGACCGTGAATTTTTTATAGATGATAGATAATCAAGTTGTGAAGACAACCCAAAAAGAATCACGTCAATTGGATCTGTAAAACTCGAGTTATGATAAAACCACCGATGAAAGATAGTGTTGTCTAGAAACTCGACGAGTAAAACTTGTCTGGAACAAGTCCGACGAACAAGGCACAAAAGTTCCTTCAAACTACGAATTTTATTCAATATAACACAAGAGGAACAGCCCCAAAGTCGTTCACCACGAGCTCTGGGCTCCCTTGCTTATATAACCAGCCCTTAGGCCAACCCAATATCAACTAGGACTCCAATCCTACTCAGATCACGAATCGTAACTTTCCATAACTGCTCAAGATTCTTCTATACGCAGATAGAAGCAATCTTAAGACTTCCAATCACCTTAGGAACATATAACACATTCCTAAACAACTCAAATTCGTGACACACACGAAATCCTAACATAACCAACTCAATACTTTCCATACCGAGCCATAACTGACTCCGCCGCAGCCAAAGTCATCAACCGGTACGATCCGATCCTTCCAACCAGATATTTCCTTCCTTATCCCATCTTCGGAACCATGTTGCCACGTCATGCACCGCATGCGTACGTGCAAACACCTTCCTTCGACGTCCAGTAACCTTCATATGCACTGCCCTTGATTCAATCATCCTGCGCGACCTCCTGATCAGCTCAACCACAGTTCCTTCCGAACTTGGTTGTTGGAACCTCATCTCCTCCCTGAGACTAGTCCAATGGATCCCGTCACCAGCCATGACTTGAACTCAAGCAACACCTGCACATGAATAAACAACCAATCCATACGAGCCCAAGTCCTCGACTTGACTCAAGTTAGTTCCGAACACAACACCTTACGTGAGAACCTCACATAAGCATGTTGCAAAACCACAGTAACACGATATCATACATATCAACCAAAACACACCAAAAACTTAGCAAATGAATACTAAGCAATCTTTCCAACAATGTAAAGCAAGTACGAAACATTGCAAATGAAAAGCAGAAGCACTGCGATCAAGTTTCGGACCTTGCCAGAGCAACCCGGAGCTTGAGCCGGAGCTAACAAAAGCTAGTAGAACCTAGCGCCGAAGCTTACCAAAACTAGTACAATGAAGCACCTGCCGGAGCTTACCAAAACTAGTAGATCCTAGCACCGGAGCTTACCAAAAACTAGTCAAAACTAGTCAACCCAAAACCGGAGCTAGACAAAGTACGTCGGAGCTTAGCAAAAGCATTCCGGAGCTATCAAATATATGCTGGATCTATCAAAGACATGTCGGAGCTAAAGACAAAACTTCACCAGAGCTGACCAAAGGTAGTCGGACCTAGCATCGAACGTAACCGGAGCTACCCAAAACAAGGCGTACCTACCGTCGGACCTTGTTGTAGCTCAGAGCTAGAGTTGGACCTTGATAAAAAGGTGTTTTGGTGATATGTTAAACTTTTATCATCAAAGCCAAGTGTATTCACTACAAGCCAATGTATTCAGCACACATAGGTCTTACAGAACTCGTAGAGTGTAGGTCCGAAGTCTTCGATAGTGCAGGCCCCCTGAGGTTGTCGGAGCTTAGAAGCTCCGGCATTGGCTATCGTTGGAGCTTAGTAGCTCCGGAAATAGTCCCTATCAACGCGTAGAGCATCGATAGTTAGCCCTCCGGGGTGTCGGAGCTTAGTAGCTCCGGCAGTGACCTTTACCCATGTAGTTTGTCGACATCGGACTCCGCTTGCGGGGTCTTCTCACCATCATTTATTTTGTGTCGACGGCTGGCCCCTCTAGCTTTACTGGAGCTTGATTGCTCCGGTGATGCTCGTTTTCAGTGTTTAACATCGATTACAAGCCACCTAGGGGAGTCGGAGCCTTGTTAGCTCCGGCTTTTCTCCATCAATGTGGATTTTTTATTTTTCCTGCACACTGAAGCCAAGAAAAATAGTAAAATTCATTCCTTGCCTATAACTTCATCGCGGCTTACGATTCTCAAGAGAGTTTTAGGTCAAACGCGATTCTGAATACAGCCGAATGCGTTGTCTTTTCTTCCCAATCCAATTGTACTTGGACCCGCCTTACTTCGGCCTGCCGGGGTGTAGGTAGAGTGGCGTACTTAGGGTGCTTGACCAGGCTAAGCCAATAGCACACTACGGCCCTAGATTGGCTTGGCGGCATTCAGGCGAGTGAGTCATGAACAATATTTGAATCCAAAAGAATTGACAATGCAACTCGAATTGTACATGAACCGGTCGGACTAAAATTTCTTAAGACTTGCACAACTTTGTTAAAGACAAGAAAGAGAAAAATAAAAAATGTTGAGCCTGTACAAAATAAATGCACGTGGAGTCTGTTTCACATGAAGATGTCTTTCATTATAGGTCCGGGGTACAGGGGAAACAAGTACACTCTTAGGGTACGGAACCAGACTAAGCGTGTTTCATTTCTCATTTGACCCAGGGTAGCTAGCTACACTTTTAGTCCTGAGACTGTGACAAGTGTTGCATGAACTTTGCGGACCTTCCGGGAAAGGTCCGGCTGTTCTCCCGAAGGAACTACTCGACTCTGTACAATGACTCTATAACATACACCTCAAGTTACTACAGACTCACCTCCGTGATATTAAGTGTAGAACTTACGAAGGTGCTCAATGTTCCAAGGATTTGGGAGAGGTGTCCCATCCTCGATAGCCAAGCGAACGCTTCCGGGACGGGATACTTTAATCACTCAGAAGGGTCCCTCCCAGCTGGGGGAGAGTTTGTTTAACCCTTCTCTGGATTGTATTCTCCGTAGCACCATATCGCCTTCCTCGAGCTGTCGGTTGTGTACATGCCGCTGATGATAGCGCCGAAGGGCTTGGCGGTATCGGGCATTCTGAACAGCTGCTTGGCACCTTTCTTCCTCAAGGAGGTCTAGGTCTTCACACCGGAGCTGGTCATGCGTGGCTTCGTCGAAGGTCCGGACCCGGAGTGACCCCAAGGTGATCTCGGGAGGAAGGATTGCTTCAACTCCGTACACCAGGAAGAAGGGTGTCTCTCCAGTTGACCGGTTTGGAGTTGTCATGTTGGCCCATAGAGTGGGCGGAAGTTCTTCAATCCAGTTGGCTCCATATTTTTTCAAGCGCTCATAGGTGCGCGTTTTGAGTCCTTTAAGGATTTCTGCATTTGCTCTCTTGGCCTGGCCATTGCTTGCCGGGTGAGCTACGGAGGCGTAGCAAACTTGAATGCCGAGGTCTTCGCAATATCCTTGAAATGCAGAGCTTGTGAATTGGGTCCCATTATCAGTGATGATTTTGTTTGGGACTCCAAATCTGCATACAATGGACTGCAAGAAGTTGATAGTAGACTGCTTGTTGATTGTCACAACTGGAGTTGCTTCCGGCCACTTGGTGAACTTGTCAATGGTGACGTACAGGAACTTGTAACCTCCGACGGCTCATGGGAAAGGTCCCAAGATGTCCATCCCCCACACAGCGAAGGGCCATGTAGGAGGTATCATTTGTAAGGGCTGAGCCAGTGTGTGAATTTGCTTTGCATGAAATTGGCATGCTTCGCATTTCTTCACCAGCTCAGTTGCATCCTGGAGTGCTGTAGGCCAGTAAAAGCCATGCCGAAAGGCTTTACCGACCAGCATGCGGGAAGACGCGTGGTTCCCACACTCGCCTCCATGGATTTCTGCAAGGAGATCGCAGCCTTCTTCCCTTGTGATGCACCGCATTAGGATGTCGTTGGCACTGCGCCGGTAGAGATCCCCTTCTACCAACGTGTATCTTTTAGCCAATCTGACTATCTGGTCAGTGGGTACATCATCGTCAGGAAGGATGTTGTCTTTCAAGTAGATCCGAATCTCCAAGATCCATGCATCGAAGCTAGCTTGAGCATTTGAGTCTTGCGTGCTGGGTTGCTCGGAGCTTCTGGCAGCACCTACGACCCTTGATGGCTGCCATGGTAACAGGGCCATCGGGACCGTCAGCTTCGGGATGCTGATCTCGCCCCCTTCGCTCAGTTCGGCAGGCTGAGCTGTGGGTTTTGACAACCTCCGGACAAAAGTTCTGTCAGGAGCCAGAGCTTCGGTTGATGCTTTCGTCGATAGTTCGTCAGCTTCAGTGTTGTGGGCACGCTGGACATGGTGGAGGTCTAGGACTTCGAAGTCCTTCTGAAGCCTCTGGACTTCAAGGAGGTAAGCAGCTAGCTGGAGGTTGTTGCAGGAGCATTCACCCTTGACTTGCTTAATGATGAGCTGTGAATCTCCCTTGACCATTAGCTGCTTGACACCGTATGAAAGTGCCACCTTTAGTCCGTAGATGAGTGCTTCGTACTCCGCCATGTTGTTGGTCGCCTTGAAGTCAAGGTGTACCATGTATTTTACCTTCTCCCCGGTTAGTGCGAGGAGAAGGATTCCAGCTCCAGCCCCCTGCTTTTGCATGGAACCGTCGAAGTAGAGGGTCCAGTGAGGCTCAGTGAAGACCGGAGCCTTGTGTTCCGACTTCTGCTCACTGGGGCCCCCAGGGTTTGATGGAGAGGGAGTCCATTCCGCCACGAAATCTGCCAATGCTTGACTCTTGACTGCTTGCCTTGAAATGAATTCGAGATCGAATTCGGCCAATTCCGCTGCCCACTTTGCAATATTCCCAGTTGAGTTGGGATTATGCAAAATTGTTCGAAGTGGGTAAGAAGTCACCACTGAGATTTTGTGAGCTTGGAAGTAATGACGAAGCTTCCTGGAGGCAATAAGAACTGCATAGAGCAGCTTATGCACCTCTAGGTATCGAGTCTTGGCATCATGAAGTACTTCACTGATGAAGTACACTGGGCGATGAATGGTCCGGACCCTCCCGGAGGGGCCCGAAGCTTCCTCTTCATTGACCCGGATCCTCCCGGAGGGATCCGAATTTTCTTTGGGAACCTCCGGGTCCTTGCTGGAGGAACCCGAAGCTTCTTCAGAAGCGACCTGGACCCTCCCGGAGGGGTCTGGGTCTTCTGAAGTAACTTCTTGTGGAATCAAGTCTGGGATATGGGACCCAGACTCGCTTTCAGGAACCTCCAGACCCTCCCGAAGGGGCCTGGATTCCTGAGTATGGGATAGTTTTGGTCTCTCCGCAACCAGGACCATACTGACGACTTCGTCAGTAGCTGAAATGTAAAGCAGCAAAGGCTCACCAGGGTTCGGAGCTACCAGAGTTGGTAGGGTGGTGAGGAGCTGTTTTAGCTCCTGGAACGCCTTTTCTGCTTCTTCAGACCATTGGAATGGTCCGGACTTACTCAATAACTTGAAGAAGGGAAGTGCCCGTTCCGCTAGTCTAGAAATGAACTGGTTGAGGGCTGTTAGACATCCAGTCAGCTTTTGGACATCTTTGATGCGGGCTGGTGGCCGCATGTCTTCAATGGCTTTGATCTTCATCGGATTAGCTTCTATGCCCCGGTGACTTACCAGGTGTGACACCCGGTTCTGAAAAACGAACCAAGTGCAGTGTATGTGTGCCCAGGATGTTCATCACACATACACAAATGCATCACAAACGGAAATCAGAATTTAACCATGTCACGAATAATAAAATATACCTTGATTCTATTGTAGCGGAAAATAAACTAGCGTAGGCGACTCCAACTCCACAGGAAGTCGACGGCGGTACGCAACCTAGTGCTCCATGTTGATCTCCAAAACATCTCTAGCAGTTGTTGGGGGGGATTGCAAGGGTGAGTACATGTCGTACTGAGCAAGTGTGGAAAGTATGACATGTAGCTGATTCAAATGACGAATGTAATAATGGCTAAGTGCTGAAAAGTACATTACAACATTTGAAAAACATTATATTATGTCTATGTGAAACAACCCCATCATAACATCATATAAACATAATATAAACCATATCCAATTATTGCCAACATCATCATTATCCATGTCCAGTTACCATAACTCAAATTCATATCCGTAACCATAAGCCAAAAACCATCCATAACCATTACCAACCCATAACCATAAACCAACCACCCCAATACCAAAATCCTCTAATCATGTAGGTCATCCAGGCGCTCTTAACCGGGAGCACAGCTATCATGATAGTTTTACACTCTGTAGAGGTTGTACCACTTTACCCACATGTTCGTGATTTCATCACCTTTCGGTGACTAAGAACCTCCATTATGCCTTATCACACTTCCATGGGTGTGCGGCCAAGAGATCACAAAATAGCCTTTCAAAAGGGACTGCTAGTATGTACGGGCCCACTAAGGTTTCACCGGCAGGCTTGAATCTCCATTCTCCCGCCCACGGGCCCCCTCGTGTACCATGCGGATCCCAGGGTAGCCCTCCTCGACTCCCATTCCCCGCGCCATCCAATGGTCCATACAATACTAGCAGCGCTCCTAATTATTCAGCTACGCTGCACCCATACTTGGCCTTGTGGTGGCACTGTAGTCCTGGCATATTCTCGCATGAACCGGTCCTTAGATCTAAAGCAAGCAAACCACCATGACATCCAACTCATCCACATACCAGGCTTGCTTAGATCACCCCTTTACCACATCAAATTTAACCAGCTCATGTTAACCATAATCTCAATAATGCATAATTAAATTAAGTGGTATAGTTATTTCCATCCCAATTAGTTAAGCGAAGCAAAAAGGTAAAAAGCCCATCCCGACTCTCTACCATATATCCCAGGTGACAAGGGTGGTCAAACAAAGCTAGTAAACTTCTTATCATAGGATTCCCTCAAATTGACACAAGCATGCAGTTTGCAAACAAAACATTTATTTTAAAAACAGGATCAATATGCTTCAAGGACACTTGCCTTAATATTCCGCAATTCCGACGGTCAATCAACTCAAAGTCTTGCACTTGAAGATCCACGCATACTCGCTTCTCGATCATAACCACTTGAGCAAACCGTCTACTCGCAATCAACCACATACACAAACAAACATACATAATAAATGCGTTGCAACCACTAATCAATATGCAAAATATGGATACATGTAGAAAATATGTTTGTATTAATGTTACATAACTTTCTATGGCTTTTTAATAATTTTCTATAATGATTTCCTATTTATTTGATCAAGTTTGGAATTAATTACAATTAATTCAGAGGCAAAATAATTATTTAAGAACACTAAATATGTTGAAAATATTATTAATAACTTACTAGAATTTATTCTAAATTTTTAGGAATTTTTCTTGATTTATTTTGCTACTTTATGAATTAACTAGGCTTTAATCTTATTTATTAATTCTGAAAAACAGATTAAATAATACTGAAAATATAAATTTTATCAAATCTAAGATATCATATTAATCTTGTATGATTTAATCTAACTTGTGCGTTCCAAGTAATTTTTAAGATGATCGGACAATGATTAACGATCGCTCAAATAAAACACGTTCCACACGGGATCTAATTCATATACTAGAACCCAATTAATAGTCTAGATCTAGATTGTAATACCTACCGTGTGCGCATCAAGTCTGTATGGTCGTGGAACGGCGGCGACATGGCGTGCCTCCGGGATCTAAGGTTTCGTTGATAAAGATGACGGCGGCTTAACGTAGACGAAGAGGACGACGACGTGCCGTAGATGAAGTAGACGGCAATGCGGTCCTCCGGCGGCACGACGACGATGGTGCAACGATCTCCATCGGACAGCGACTTCTTCCTCTTTTTCTTCTTCTTCGCTTTTTTCTTCTCTCTTTCTTTCTAGAGCGACACCTCTGTTCTTTGTGTCTGGCGGCTAGGGTTTTGAGGCCGCGGCGGCTACGTTGCTTCTGTTGACAAAAACACGGTGGAGTTTGCGGCTTTTTATAGGCGAGAGGCAGCAGGAGCCAGGCTGTGGTACGGTGCCGACTCGGCCTCGACCCTTGGCGCACGCGCGCTGGTGCGCAACACGCACGGGGCGCAGGGCGCGGCTCAGCCGCTCGGCCTCGGGCTCAACGCGACACGCGGGCACGCGTTGACCGCGGCATGGGAGCACGGGGCTGGCCTGGCCGCTGGCCCAGCGGTTGCTTGCCACCTTTTTTCTCTTTTTCTTTGTGTTTTTTTTTCTATTACTTGCATGGCAGTGGCTAGCGCTTGTGCAGTACGTGCGGCCATGGCTCAGCCACCATTTGACTTCTTTTCTTTTTTTCATTTACTTGTTTATTGCTTATTTCTTTTATTTTACTATACTTATTTTATTATCTTTATTTTCTTATTATTTATTATTGATATATATATATATTTCATTATTGTTATATATATATCTCTATCTTTCATTATTTTTATAAATTTTCTTTCTTTTAATTTCTTTCCTTCCATATTCTTTTGACAATTTAATTAATTTTAATGTAGTCATCTTAGTAAATAAGTTTTAATGCCGGAGGATGGATGCAAATGCAAGATAGATGCATATATTTTATATTATTTTTTTGTAAAAACAATTTCTTTTTATTATTAAATTATAACTTCCTATTCAAATTTTAATTTGCCAAGGTTTAAAAATCAGATGTTACAATTCTACCCCCCTTAACATGAATCTCGCCCTCGAGATTCGGATGGATCGGAGAAGAGATTTGAAAAATAAAATTTTAAATTCCCTTTTATATTTGAATTAGCCAAGTTTGAAATTTTTGGGATGTTACAATCTACCCCCCTTAACAGGAATCTCGCCCTCGGGATTCAGAGAGATTAGAAAATAGATAATGAAAATTTTTATCTTGATATCGTCTTCATACTTCCATGTAGCTTCGTCCGGAATGGTGATTCCTCTAATTGTGTCCGTCTTCCATTTGAGTAGAGGTTGAACGAGAAAAGAGAGATAGAAGGAATCCCAACCTATATGCATGCATCAAGGTATATAATCCTAAATTAATGCATTATTGGATGAGGACGTCGACATATATAAGTGTTCCACAATGCACATCCAAACACACAAACATACATGCAAGCAATCATACAGTCATCACACCAAACATAAGCAAGCGCACTAACGGACTAAACGCTTATTACAACTTATACAAGGGTAGACTTAGATTCTAATTACAAGACACGTATCGTAACTACGAAACGGTGTAGGCTTCCTATTATGCTAGGTCGGTTGCTCTTCCATACGAGGCTCCTCCACATGAAGCACATCTCGAAAGTCTTCTCCCTGATGTGTGCTCCTTATGGTACTTCTTCGAATGCTCGTACTCTTTCCGGATCCTTAGAAGTGCTAGGGTGGTCATCTATAATTTTTTTTTTGAAAAGAAGTGTTGGATATGAAAGGAGGAAAGAAAAAAGTCTAAATAAATAAGAGAGTGGAAAATTTCAAAGACAATTTTCAAAAAAACAAATCCTATGTTCTTAATAAAAAAATCTTTGGAGATGAAAGGTGAAATAGTCCGAAGATCGCAGCAGCAATTAAGAGAAAAGAAAGAGAGTGCACGGCAACAATAGGGAGGGAAAAAAAAAAGAAAATTGCAGCAGCAAGCAAGGCAAATAATCAAAATAATGCAGCAGCAACAAGTATATTTTTACAAGAAACTTTATGAGATGAAGTGTGCAAAACGCAGCAGCAACATGTTTAAAACGCGGCTGAATTAGAAGGTAAAACGCAACATCAAGTAGTGTTTTTAAGTTGCTGAATTTGCGAAAATAAATGCAGCAGCGATGCTATTAGAAAAATAGTTTTTAGAAAATAGTTTCTATATGTTTTGTAGGGTCCATTCTACCTAGGCTTGCGTCCTACGGTCGACACGGCTCTGATACCAGTTTGCGACACCCGGTTCTGAAAAACGAACCAAGTGCAGTGTATGTGTGCCCAGGATGTTCATCACACATACACAAATGCATCACAAACGGAAATCAGAATTTAACCATATCACGAATAATAAATATACCTTGATTCTATTGCAGTGGAAAATAAACTAGCGTAGGCGACTCCAACTCCATAGGCAGTCGACGGCGGTACGCAACCTAGTGCTCCATGTTGATCTCCAAAACATCTCTAGCAGCTGTTGGGGGGGGGGGGGGGATTGCAAGGGTGAGTACATGTTGTACTCAGCAAGTGTGGAAAGTATGACATGTAGCTGATTCAAATGACGAATGTAATAATGGCTAAGTGCTGAAAAGTACATTAAAACATTTGAAAAGCATTATATTATGTCTATGTGAAACAACCCCATCATAACATCATATTAACATAATATAAACCATATCCAATTATTGCCAACATCATCATTATCCATGTCCAGTTACCATAACTCAAATTCATATTCGTAACCATAAGCCAAAAACCATCCATAACCATTACCAACACATAACCATAAACCAACCACCCCAATACCAAAATCCTCTAATTATGTAGGTCATCCAGGCGCTCTGAACCGAGAGCACGGCTATCATGATAGTTTTACACTCTGCAGAGGTTGTACCACTTTACCCACATGTTCGTGATTTCATCACCTTTCGGTGACTAAGAACCTCCATTATGCCTTATCACACTTCCATGGGTGTGCGGCCAAGAGATCACAAAATATCCTTTCAAAAGTGACTACTAGTATGTACGGGCCCACTAAAGTTTCACCGGCAGGCTTGAATCTCCATTCTCCTACCCACGGGCCCCCTCGTGTGCCATGCGGATCCCAGGGTAGCCCTCCTCGACTCCCATTCCCCGCGCCATCCAATGGTTCATACAATACTAGCAGCGCTCCTAATTATTCAGCTACGCTGCACCCATACTTGGCCTTGTGGTGGCACTGTAGTCCTGGCATATTCTCGCATGAACCGGTCCTTAGATCTAAAGCAAGCAAACCACCATGATATCCAATCCATCCACATACCAGGCTTGCTTAGATCACCCCTTTACCACATCAGATTTAACCAGCTCATGTTAACCATAATCTCAATAATGCACAATTAAATTAAGTGGTATAGTTATTTCCATCCCAATTAGTTAAGCGAAGAAAAAAGGTAAAAATCTCATCCCGACTCTCTACCATATATCCCAGGTGACAAGGGTGGTCAAACAAAGCTAGTAAACTTCCTATCATAGGATTCCCATCAAATCGACACAAGCATGCAGTTTGCAAACAAAACATTTATTTTAAAAACAGGATCAATATACTTCAAGGACACTTGCCTTAATATTCTGCAATTCCGACGGTCAATCAACTCAAAGTCTTGCACTCGAAGATCCACACATACTCGCTTCTGGACCATAACCACTTGAGCAAACCGTCTACTCGCAATCAACCACATACACAAACAAACATACATAATAAATGCGTTGCAACCACTAATCAATATGCAAAATATGGATACATGTAGAAAATATGTTTGTATTAATGTTGCATAACTTTCTATGGCTTTTTAATAATTTTTTATAATGATTTCCTATTTATTTGATCAAGTTTGGAATTAATTACAATTAATTCAGAGGCAAAATAATTATTTAAGAACATTAAATATGTTGAAAATATTATTAATAACTTACTAGAATTTATTCTAAATTTTTAGGAATTTTTCTAGATTTATTTCGCTACTTTATGAATTAACTAGGCTTTAATATTATTTATTAATTCTGAAAAACAGATTAAATAATACTGAAAATATAAATTTTGTCAAATCTAAGATATCATATTGATCTTGTATGATTTAATCTAACTTGTGCGTTCCAAGTGATTTTTAAGATGATCGGACAATGATTAACGATCGCTCAAATAAAACACGTTCCACATGGGATCTAATTCATATACTAGAACCAAATTAATAGTCTAGATCTAGATTGTAATACCTACCGTGTGCGCGTCAAGTCCGGATGGTCGTGGAACGGCGGCGACGTGGTGTGCTTCCGGGATCTAAGGTTTCGTTGATAAAGATGACGGCGGCTTAACGTAGACGAAGAGGACAACGACGCGATGTAGATGAAGTAGACGGCGATGCGGTCCTCCGGCGGCACGACGACGATGGTGCAACGATCTCCGTCGGACAGCGGCTTCCTCCTCTTTTTCTTCTTCTTCGCTTTTTTCTTCTCTCTTTCTTTCTAGAGCGACACCTCTGTTCTTTGTGTCTGGCGGCTAGGGTTTTGAGGCCGCGGCGGCTACGTTGCTTCTGTTGACGAAAACAAGACGGAGTCTGCGGCTTTTTATAGGCGAGAGGCAGCAGGAGCCAGGCTGCGGTACGGTGCCAACTCGGCCTCGACCCTTGGCGCACGCGCGCTGGTGCGCAACACGCGCGGGGCGCAGGGCGCGGCTCGGCCGCTCGGCCTCGGGCTCAACGCGGCACATGGGCACGCGTTGACCGCGGCATGGGAGCACGGGGCTGTCCTGGCCGCTGGCCCAGCGGTTGCTTGCCACTTTTTTTTTCTCTTTTTCTTTGTGTTTTTTTCTTTCTATTACTTGCATGGCAGTGGCTAGCGCTTGTGCAGTACGTGCGCGGCCATGGCTCAGCCAGCATTTGACTTCTTTTCTTTTTTTTTCATTTACTTGTTTATTGCTTATTTCTTTTATTTTACTATACTTATTTTATTATCTTTATTTTCTTATTATTTATTATTGACATATATATATTTCATTATTGTTATATATATATCTATCTTTCATTATTTTTATAAATTTTCTTTCTTTTAATTTCTTTCCTTCCATATTCTTTTGACAATTTAATTAATTTTAATGTAGTCATCTTAGTAAATAAGTTTTAATGCCGGAGGATGGATGCAAATGCAAGATAAATGCATATATTTTATATTATTTTTTTGTAAAAACAATTTCTTTTTATTATTAAATTATAACTTCCTATTCAAATTTTAATTTGCCAAGGTTTAAAATTAGGATGTTACACCAGGAAACCAAGAAGTTTTCCGGAGCTAACCCCGAAGACACACTTGTCTGGGTTTAGCTTTGTGCGGGTGACCCGCAGCTTATCGAAGACAACCTGCAAGGTGTCAAGGAGTGACTCCTTGTTCTTGACCTTGACCACGATATCATCGACGTACACTTCCACTATGTCTCTAATGAGTTCTTCAAAGGTTTTGTACATAGCTCGTACAAAGGTTGAAGCTGCATTCTTGAGACCAAATGGCATGGCTGTATAACAGTACAATCCATCTACTGTGATGAAAGAGGTATGCTCTTCATCTTCCCTAGACATTCTGATTTGATGATACCCAGAATATGCGTCTAGGAAATACAGTAATTCACACCCGGAGGTGGAATCCACTATCTGATCTATTCTAGGTAGTGGGAATGGATCTTTTGGACATGCCTTATTTAGTGTTGTGTAGTCGATACACATCCGAAGCTTCTCGCCGGCCTTGGGCACAACGACTGGGTTTGCCAGCCATTTTGGATGGAAGACTTCTCGGATGAATCCAGCTTCGAGCAACTTCTTCACTTCTTGTCAAATGAAGTTATGTCGCTCCACTGATTGCTTCCGAGGCTTCTGATGCACAGGCCGTGCGTCGGGGTAGATCTTAAGATTGTGCTCAATCACTTCCCTGGGGATCCCAGGCATTTGTGACGGTTGCCAGGCAAACACGTCGACATTAGCCCGGAGGAAAGCGATGAGCGCGAGTTCCTATTTGTCGTTCAATCCCCCCGATATACGGGTGGTCTGAGCGGCATCGGAACCGATTTGGACGACTTTGATAGGAATGTCGGTGTCGTCGCTTGGCTGCACACGAGGTGCAGAAGTCGAGCCTCGCTGACGAATGCTCGGGGGTTTCGGAGCTTGCTCCTGTCTGGAGTCCTCCTCTTGCGCCGTAGTAAGCGCATGAAGTTCTTCCAGAGCAGTTACTCTGACAGTGCGATCTCCGCAGATCCGGAGAACGCCTACTGGTGTTGGCATTTTTAACACCAGGTAACCATAATGAGCAGCTGCCATGAATTTGTACAAGGCAGGCCTACCCAAGATGGCATTGAAGGGTAAGTTGATCTGAGCAACGTCAAAGAACAACTTCTCGGTGCGATACTTCTTTCGGGTCCCAAAGGTAACGGGGAGGGTAATAGCACCGAGTGGGGTAATGGCTCCCGGACCTACTCTGGAGAAAGGTCGGGAGGGGTGGAGATCTGAAGGTCGGAGTTGAAGCTTGGTAAAAGCTTTGAAGCTTATGAGGTTCAGCCCCGAACCTCCGTCTACCATGACATGGTGGAGCTGGATTTTATTGATGGTAGGAGATACCATCAAAGGTAACTGACCTGCTCCAACCATGCTTCGAGGGCAGTCCGAAGCATCAAAAGTGATGGCTGTGCCCATCCACTTCCGATGAGGCTCCGCTCTGGCTGTAGGAGCTACA
Organism: Tuctoria greenei; assembly: GCA_036927565.1. Lineage (NCBI taxonomy): Eukaryota > Viridiplantae > Streptophyta > Magnoliopsida > Poales > Poaceae > Tuctoria > Tuctoria greenei. The sequence goes on along the minus strand of JAYESD010000009.1, from coordinate 158,009,481 downwards.
GCAGCCATGTCCCGACGCATAGTCTTGAGGACGCGGCGGGAGGTGATGTCCCATGATCCACCAAAAATGGTGTTCATGGTCTTCCAACGCTCGTTGTCAGAGACGTTAGAATCGTCGTCGACGGAGGTATAGACGGCCTTCAGGACCTTTTTGGGATCTTGAAAACCTAACTCCTCTTCAGCCGGAGCTTCGTCGACTTTTCGCTTTCCTTCCCTCTGTCGGAAAGGAGCTTCTTCCCGACGCTTGTTGTAGCACCCGACAAGGTTTTGGACCTCCCGGCAGTCTTCCAAATTGTGGATGTCCGTCTTATGAATCGGACACCATGTAACACCCTCAATTTTCGCATCCTGCATTGCATACATGAGCATGCATTAAACACTAGTAGAATAAGAAAAAAAATAATAAAACATACATATACAAATATGTGTAGCAAAAGAAGGAAAAGAAAAATATAGTTATAGCCTAAAACTTGTAATAGGGAATAAGTATAAAAATAATTAATAATAGATAATATATATATAATATAAAATAATAATAATATATAAAAAGAAATGTATATAAGTAAATTATATAATAATAAATATATAAATATATAAAAAATAATAAATAAAATGAATAAGAAAAATAAAATAAATAAATAATATAAAAAAATAAAAAATAGTAATATGTTTCTTTAAAAAAAAAAGAAAAAAAAAAAGAAAAAAAACAAAAGCAACCGCCGGCCAGGCCCCCGGCCAGGCCGCCGACCGGCCCAGCTGGCAACGCCCAGCCGCGCCCCGGGGTCCCACCCTCGCGCGCCGTGCCACGCACCGACGAGCCCACGCGCGCTGGCCCCCAACGCCTGGCCCCGGCCCCGCTCGCGCTGCCACGCTGGGCCCCGCAGCGCGCCCCGCCACCAGCGCGAATCCCGTGCCCCGGCCCCACGCGCCTGCCCGAATCGCGCCCCGCCCTCCGCGCCGAATCGCTCCCGCGCGCTCGCCCAGGCTTTCCCGCCGCGCAGCGCCCGCCTTGGCCCCCGTGCCGCTCGCCCTCCCGCGCCGATTTTCGCGCACGCGCGCCGATCGATGCGCCTGCGTTTCGCGCCACCGTGCATTCCCAGCACCTCATGCGATGGCCCTAGACGCCGGAAAAACCCTAGCCGCCCGGTATAAAAGCCACGAAGGCACCGTATTTTTCCTCCCGATCCCAGAAAAAAAACCCGCCGCCAGAGACGCCTAGGGAGGAGCCCTAGCCGCCGGTAGGGAGAAGAAACCGAGGAAACCAGAGGCCGCGCCCAGGGGAAAAAGGGAAGAAAAAAGAGGGGAAGGAGAGGAAGAAAAAGAGGAGGGCCCTACCGTCCACCGGAGATCGATGTCGTCGTCGTGCCGCCGAGGGACTGCTGTGCCATCTACTTCGTCTACGCGTCACCTACATCCCGCGATCATCGAAGCCATCGCATCTATGGTAGGCCATGTTCCCGATGCGAATTTCAGCAACATATTAGATCTAATAGACATAAATTGATTTTAGTTGCACCACAATTTTATTTTCAGCAGCATTAATCCACCCTAAAACCCCCGTAAACTCATATGAACACGTATGAACTACTCGCATCTAATTAATAAACAACCGTAGTTAATTAATTATTGAATTGTGCATGCATACATGTCATTGCATGTTGATTATTTTGTGTGCATCATGTTGAATTGTATATGTATTCTTGTATGTGTGATCACTAGTAGAGGGAAGTGCTCAAGAGATCGTGTACGAGGATTTTCAGAATCAAGATTTCGAAGCGCTTGAGCAACCCCATCCGCCGGAGCAAGGCAAGTGTCCTTGAAGCATATTGATCCTGTTTTAAAATAAATGTTTTGTTTGTAAAACTGCATGCTGTGTCAATTTGATGGGAATCCTATGGTAGGAAGTTTACTAGTTTTGTTTGACCACCCTTGTCACCTGGAATTTATGGTAGAGAGTCGGGAAGGCTTTTTACTTTTTGCTTCGCTTAATCAATTGGGATGGAAAACAACTATACCAATCAATTTATTTATGCATGGATGAGATTATGGATAACATGAACTGGTTAATATGATATGGTAATGGGTGATCTAAGCAAGCCTGGTATGTGGATGGGTTGGATGTTATGGTGGTTTGCTTGCTTTAGATCTAAGGACCGGTTCATGCGAGAATAAGCCAGGACTACAGTGCCACCACGAGGCCAAGTATGGGTGCGGCGTAGCTGATTAATTAGGGCTTTGCTAGTGCTGTTTGGACCATTGTGGATGCTCGGGGAAGGGGTAGTCGGATTGGGTTCGTTGATGATTGGTGGGACTACCCTGGGATCCGAATGGCTCAAGAGGGGGCCCTTGGTTGAAGATGTGCTCAGTTGGAGGCATCGCCACCGGTGAAACCTCAGTGGGGTCTGAATAGACTAGTAATCCCTTTGTAAAAGCTATTTTGTGATCTCTTGGCCATACACCAAAGGAAGTGTAATTGGCTTAAGAGAGGTTCTTTAGTCACCGACGGGTGATGAAATCACAAACACGTGGGTAAAGAGGTACAAACTCTGCAGAGTTAATTAAAACTATCATGATAGCCGTGCTTCCGGTTATGAGCACCTGGACAACTTCCATGATTAGAGGGAAATTGGAATTTGGGATGGTTAGGGTTATGGTAATGGTTATGGATGGTTATGGATTGATTTCTGGTATTGAATATGGTTATTGGCAAATGATGAAATCTGGAATCATGGATGAGGATGGTGAATTATGGACTGGTATTATGGTATTATTTATGGTTTATGATGGGTTTACTTCACATAAATATGATACATTGCTTTTCAAATGTTTTACTGTACTTTTCAGCCCTTGCCATTATTATTGTCGTCATTTGAATCAGCCACATGTCATACTTTCCACACTTGCTGAGTACGACATGTACTCACTCTTGCAATCCCCCCCCCCCCCAACAGTTGCAGGTCAGAATTATGAGTTTAACGGTGATAATGCGGAGTTCTAGGCCGTGTCTACCGTCAGATTTGCCTGTGGTGTTATTGGAGCTGCGCTATCCCTTTTGCTTAGTTTGCTTAGTTGTTTAATTAGTTTATTTCCACTGCATTAGTTGAACTTGTCATTAATATTCATTAGATCTTGTATTCGAGGATTTAATGAATTATGTAATAAGAGTACTTATTTAATAATTTGAGCTGTGATAATTATCTGTTTATCATTTGTGAATCACTCGTGTATGTGTGTTGAACATCCTGGGCACACATATGCGTTAGCTTGGTTCATTTTCAGAACCGGGCATCACAGATTGGTATCAGAGCCACAGGTTGACCGTAGGACGCAGCCTAGATAGAATGGACACTTTAGAGCACATAGGAGCACTCAAGAATCGATGTGTTTGCTTGGTGTGTTGTTTGCTATATATATTGCTTGCTTGTGTGCTTAATAGAGGATTTTGGGATGCTTTAGCATTGCCATGTCCACCTAGGCTAGTATAGCTAGTTGGTTAGCTTCATATCCCTTGATGCATATAGTTGGGGACGCTCTCTAATTCTTACCTATTGCTTTTCTTCAGATGGTGAGGACTCGCAACCAGAGGGATGGCAATGATGAGGAGGACAACAATGGAGTACCTCAGAACAACCAGGGACCTGCTCATGGAGCTATCAACATTGAGCAACTTTTGGCCATGCAAAACCAGCTCATGCAGACCATGATACAAACAATGGGACAGCTGCAGGCTGGCAATATCAACAATCAACCCCACATGCCTCCACCGCCACCCCCACCTCCTCATAACCGATTAGGAGAGTTTATGAGGACTAGGCCGCCAACCTTTGCTCAAGCTGCTGACCCTATAGATGTTGATGATTGGCTCAAGTCCGTGGAGAAGAAACTTGCTATCGTCCAATGCAGTGATCGAGAGAAGGCCCTATTTGCTTCTCATCAACTCGTTGGAGCAGCTGCCGATTGGTGGGATGCTTATTGCAATGCTCATGAAAACCAAGAAAGAATCACTTGGGCCGAATTCAAGGAGAGTTTCCGTTCTCATTATGTGCCGGAAGGTGTTATGCTCTTGAAGAGGCAAGAATTTGAGAATTTAAGGCAAGGAAGATCAAGCGTGAGTGAATATCTCAATAAGTTCACTCAACTCTCAAGATATGCGCCCGAGGATGTTAGCCGGGACAGCCGGAAGCAATACTTGTTCATGAGGGGCTTGAACAATGAGATCCAAGTGCAATTGCTTAATTGTGACTATGCAAATTTTCAGAAGCTTGTGGACAAAGCAATTGTGGTTGAGAACAAGATCCGTGAGATGGAGCAAGAAATCAAGCGGAAGGCGCCATATCAAGGACAACAACAGGGAAGTAATGTGCGCCCTCACCTTGCACCACCCAATGCGCCTCATTACAACTCCTCTATTCCTGCTCAGCAACCTGGTTATGCACCACACCCAACTCAGTTTGTGCAGCAGCGCCCTGTTATGCAAGCAATGCCTTATGCACCTCATGCTGATTTTCCTGGAACCAATGCTCAAAACCAAGCTCGTCCCAATAATTCTGGTGGAGTCAAGAGGTGCTATACTTGTGGAGAAGCTAGACACTTTGCGAATCAATATCCTAAGTCAGGCCTTGGTCAAAGAAGCAATGCGCCGAGGCAAAACCCAAGACCTAATGGAGGACAGCCACAAGGAAACCATGGACAGCAGAATTTTGCTCGTGGCAACGTGAACCATGTCTCTACGGAGGATGCCCAACAAGCAGATGACGTGGTCATTGGTATGTTTCTCGCCAACTCCAACCCCGTGACTATGTTATTTGATTCTGGAGCATCGCATTCATTCATTGCATCAAAGTATGTTGCCAAGTATAGTTTGCCTATCTCTCATATGAAGTTTACTCTATTTGGTTAAGTCTCCTAGAGGAGAGACAAGGACAAATATAGTATGTCCAAAAGTAAGCCTTAGAATAAGGGGGGTAGACTTCTCCGCCAACCTCATTGTTTTGGATTCACAAGAAATAAGAGGATCCTTTGGTGCAAAGTGCAATGGAAACACCATACAGAAGCTGAAGCTACGTGGGAACGTGAAGAAGACTTGAAGCCAGAATTCCCTCACCTTTTCTCCACTCTATCGAATCTCGAGGGCGAGATTCACTTTAAGGGGGTAGATTTGTAACACCCTCAATTTTCGCATCCTGCATTGCATACATGAGCATGCATTAAACACTAGTAGAATAAGAAAAATAATAATAAAACATACATATACAAATATGTGTAGCAAAAGAAGGAAAAGAAAAATATAGTTATAGCCTAAAACTTGTAATAGGGAATAAGTATAAAAATAATTAATAATAGATAATATATATATAATATAAAATAATAATAATAATATATAAAAAGAAATGTATATAAGTAAATTATATAATAATAAATATATAAATATATAAAAAAATAATAAATAAAATGAATAAGAAAATAAAATAAATAAATAATATAAAAAATAAAAAAAGTAATATGTTTCTTAAAAAAAGAAGAAAAAAGAAAAAGAAAAAAAAAGCAAAAGCAACCGCCGGCCAGGCCGCCGACCGGCCCAGCCGGCAACGCCCAGCCGCGCCCCGGGGTCCCACCCTCGCGCGCCGTGACACGCACTGACGCGCCCACGCGCGCTGGCCCCCAGCGCCTGGCCCCGGCCCCGCTCGCGCTGCCACGCTCGGCCCCGCAGCGCGCCCCGCCACCAGCGCGAATCCCGTGCCCCGGCCCCACTAGCCTGCCCGAATCGCGCCCCGCCCTCCGCGCCGAATCGCTCCCGCGCGCTCGCCCAGGCTTTCCCGCCGCGCAGTGCCCGCCTTGGCCCCCGTGCCGCTCGCCCTCCCGCGCCGATTTTTGCGACGCGCGCCGAGCGACGCGCCTGCGTTTCGCGCCGCCGCGCGTTCCCAGCACCGCATGCGACGGCCCTAGACGCCGGAAAAACCCTAGCCGCCCGGTATAAAAGCCACGGAGGCACCGTATTTTTCCTCCCGATCCCAGAAAAAAAACCGCCGCCATCCCAGAAAGCCACGCCGCCAGAGACGCCTAGGGAGGAGCCCTAGCTGCCGGTAGGGAGAAGAAATAGAGGAAACCAGAGGCCGCGCCCAGGGGAAAAAGGGAAGAAAAAAGAGGGGAAGGAGAGGAAGAAAAAGAGGAGGGCCCTACCGTCCACCGGAGATCGTCGTCGTCGTCGTGCCGCCGAGGGACTGCTGTGCCATCTACTTCGTCTACGCGTCACCTACATCCCACGATCATCGAAGCCATCGCATCTACGGTAGGCCATGTTCCCGATGCGAATTTCAGCAACGTATTAGATCTAATAGACGTAAATTGATTTTAGTTGCACCACAATTTTATTTTCAGCAGCATTAATCCACCCTAAAACCCCCGTAAACTCATATGAACACGTATGAACTACTCGCATCTAATTAATAAACAACCGTAGTTAATTAATTATTGAATTGTGCATGCATACATGTCATTGCATGTTGATTATTTTGTGTGCATCATGTTGAATTGTATATGTATTCTTGTATATGTGATCACTAGTAGAGGGAAGTGCTCAAGAGATCGTGTACGAGGATTTTCAGAATCAAGATTTCGAAGCGCTTGAGCAACCCCATCCGCCGGAGCAAGGCAAGTGTCCTTGAAGCATATTGATCCTGTTTTAAAATAAATGTTTTGTTTGTAAAACTGCATGCTGTGTCAATTTGATGGGAATCCTATGGTAGGAAGTTTACTAGTTTTGTTTGACCACCCTTGTCACCTGGAATTTATGGTAGAGAGTCGGGAAGGCTTTTTACTTTTTGCTTCGCTTAATCAATTGAGATGGAAAACAACTATACCAATCAATTTATTTATGCATGGATGAGATTATGGATAACATGAACTGGTTAATATGGTATGGTAATGGGTGATCTAAGCAAGTCTGGTATGTGGATGGGTTGGATGTTATGGTGGTTTGCTTGCTTTAGATCTAAGGACCGGTTCATGCGAGAATAAGCCAGGACTACAATGCCACCACGAGGCCAAGTATGGGTGCGGCGTAGCTGATTAATTAGGGCTTTGCTAGTGCTGTTTGGACCATTGTGGATGCTCGGGGAAGGGGTAGTCGGATTGGGTTTGTTGATGATTGGTGGGACTACCCTGGGATCCGAATAGCTCAAGAGGGGCCCTTGGTTGAATATGTGCTCAGTTGGAGGCATCGCCACCGGTGAAACCTCAGTGGGGTCTGAATAGACTAGTAATCCCTTTGTAAAGGCTATTTTGTGATCTCTTGGCCATACACCAAAGGAAGTGTAATTGGCTTAAGGGAGGTTCTTTAGTCGCTGACGGGTGATGAAATCACAAACACGTGGGTAAAGAGGTAAAAACTCTGCAGAGTTAATTAAAACTATCATGATAGCCGTGCTCCCGGTTATGAGCACCTGGACAACTTCCATGATTAGAGGGAAATTGGAACTTGGGATGGTTAGGGTTATGGTAATGGTTATGGATGGTTATGGATTGATTTCTGGTATTGAATATGGTTATTGGCAAATGATGAAATCTGGAATCATGGATGAGGATGGTGAATTATGGACTGGTATTATGGTATTATTTATGGTTTACGATGGGTTTACTTCACATAAATATGATACATTGCTTTTCAAATGTTTTACTGTACTTTTCAGCACTTGTTATTATTATCTTCGTCATTTGAATTAGCCACATGTCATACTTTCCACACTTGCTGAGTACGACATGTACTCACTCTTGCAATCCCCCCCAACAGTTGCAGGTCAGAATTGTGAGTTTAACGGTGATAATGCGGAGTTCTAGACCGTGTCTACCGTCAGCTTTGCTTGTGGTGTTATTGGAGCTGCGCTATCCCTTTTGCTTAGTTTGCTTAGTTGTTTAATTAGTTTATTTCCGCTGCATTAGTTGAACTTGTCATTAATATTCATTAGAGCTTGTATTCGAGGATTTAATGAATTATGTAATAAGAGTACTTATTTAATAATTTGAGCTGTGGTAATTATCTGTTTATCATTTGTGAATCACTCGTGTATGTGTGTTGAACATCCTGGGCACACATATGCGTTAGCTTGGTTCATTTTCGGAACCGGGCGTCACACACCACACCTTGGGTTTGCCACCGTCTTCAGAAGACGGTCGAGGTCGCTTCTCGGGGTGTGGCCCCCGACCACCCGGAGCTGCAGCAGCTGTAGCATTGGATGCACCGGCCGACGGCTTCTTCTTGTCGTTGGTCTTTTTCTTCTTCTTGCCACTCCCGGAGGTAGTGGCTTCTCCTTTGGAGGATTTCTTGTGATCTTCCGGAGGTGGTTTGGAGTGCATTTCACATCCCTCCGCAGCTCTGGCACATTTGTTAGCCAAGCTGAAGAGTTCCGTGACACTGGTAATCTCCTTGATCGCCAGTTTCTCCAGCATCTTCTTATCCCACACACCCTGTCTAAATGCCACGATGACAGAGGCGCTAGAGATAGAAGGGATATTGTTTCGTACCTGAGAGAATATCTGGATGAATGATCGCGGAGATTCTCCTCCTTTTTGCACGACTGCAAAAAGGTCCAGTTCGGTGCCTGGTCGGGTGTATGAACTCCCAAAGTTGGCGGTGAACTGCCGGCACAACTCCTCCCAACTGTTGATGGAGTTGGGTGGAAGGCTCATAAACCAGGACCGGGCGGTCCCAGTTAAAGCCACTGGGAAATAATTGGCCATTATAGCCTCATTTCCTCCAGCTTCCACGATAGCAGTGGAGTAAATCTGAAGAAATTCGACAGGATTAACAGTCCCGTCAAACTTCTCCAGCAGGTGAGGCTAGAATTTCTGTGGTCACCTGACCATACGCAGATGCATGGCCAGGGCTGAACAACCTCCTCCTACTCCTTCAGGAGCAGGAATGTCGTGAGCTTCTCGTCTTTCACGAGCACACTTGATATGGACTCGGCCGTCTTGTTGGCGGTATCGGCGATCAAGCTCCGCCCGGAGGTCATGAGTTGAAAGCCTTGATACCATGTGAGTGCGTCGTGCCCCGGAGGGCAACGACGTCACCTGCTGTGACGCAGTACGTCTCCTGTTGTTGGAAATGTGCGGACCAAGTCTGCCAGACAAGGTCCATCGCTGCGACGGGGCCCGTCCTGAAAGAGGAGGACCCTGGTTGCTGATGCGGTCGGCTGCTGCTGCAACCAAATGTTCCACATCGGCCCTCCACTGCTCCATGGCATCCCGGGATGCATCCGGAGGTGGTGGGCGTTGAAGGAGAGCACGTGCTGCATGAAGCGTGTGTTCCGGGTTGTCAAGATTCGCCGACGCAGTGATTGACGCCGGTGCACCATCGCGCTGCCCAACTTGATTTGCTGGTGGAGGCGGTGGTGGTGGAAGTGTGACTCCTGCTGGAACCATGGTTCCCGCTGGTGGCTGCATATTGGAGGGATTGCCCCCAACAACTTGAACAGCGGGATGACCATTGGATGATCCAGCGGCTGAGTTCACCATTCTTGAAATCTCAGGCGCCCCCTACCTAGCGCGCCAACTGTCGGTGGTTTTGATCTGGCAGATCTCCCGACACTACTAAAGTGTTATAGGAGTTTGAGGTTCGGTGTGGGCGCGCGGAGATTCAAGAAGGTGAAGTGTTAAGTGACACAAGAGACACGAAGATTTACGTGGTTCGGGCCACCTGAGCGTAATACCCTACTCCACGGGGTGTGTTGGTGTTGTATTGGATGTATGAGCTCAACGTCAGTTGAGAATGTAGAGTGAGCGCGTCTCAGGGGTCCCTTCTATGTATCGTCGGCCTGTCCTTTTGTAGTACAAGGGCAGTCCGTTACAAGTTAGCCTGGCCCAACATGTGGCCCCGGCGGTTACTAATATTGATACACATTCAACACGATTAATTGCCCTTAATGACCGAGTTATGGGGTTTGACAGCACCGTTACTGGTAATTAAGGTCGTTCGATCGTGTGTCATCAATATAGTATTACTCACACTTAATCGGGTCTTGAAGTCCTTGATTCCCCTTTGAAGATCTGGAGCCGTTGTGGAGTCTTCCGGAGGTTAGAGGCTGAAGATCCGACGGTTGAACACGTGGCAGCGCCGGAGCACACTGTGGGGAACAGATAGGTCCAGTGCCACCTGACACGTGTCAGTTCCAGAGCTTCCCTCGCTCTGGGGTTAGGTCCGGGGGTGCCATTTTGGTACATAGCCCGGAGCTTCCCCCTTGTGGGCGGTAGCTCCGGTTTGATAGTACACATGGCGATCCTGGGACTAACCATGTTGGAGAAGCGGGTCCGGTTATGTCTGACATGTGGGCCTCCGAAGGTCTTCAAATCAAGTAGATGACATTCCCTTGAGATCTTTGTAATCTCAAGGGGTGTACGGTTCCCAGGGTACCGACAGTATTGGATGTATGAGTGTGTGTCCGCTGATCAGACTAGATCAGATCAGAGCAGGTCAGATCAGTCCAGCTCCCTCTATGTATCGTCGTCCTGTCCTTTTATAGTATAAGGACAGACCGTTACAAGTTAGCCTGGCCCGACATGTGGCCCCGGCGGTTACTAATATTGATACATATTTGATGCGCTTAATTACCCTTAATGACCGAGTTACGGGCTTTGACAGCACCATTACTGGTAATTAAGGTCGTTCGATCATGTGTAATTAACATAGTATTAATGACACTTAATCGGGTCTTGAAGTCCTTGATTCCTCTTTCAAGATCCAGAGCCTTTGTAGAGTCTTCCGGAGGTTAGAGGCTGAAGATCCGACGGTTGGACACGTGGCAGCTCCGGAGCATACTGTGGGGAACAGATAGGTCCGGTGCCACCTGACACGTGTCAGTTCCGGAGCTTCCCTCGGTCTGGGGTTAGGTCCGGGGGTGCCGTTATGGTACATAGCCCGGAGCTTCCCCCTTGTGGGTGGTAGCTCCGGTTTGATAGTACACGTGGCGTCCCTAAGACTAACCATATTGGAAAAGCGGGTCCAGTTATGTCTGACATGTGGGCCTTCGAAGGCCTTCAAATCAAGTAGATGACATTTCCTAAGATCTTCGCAATCTCAAGGGGTATACGGTACCCAGGGTATCGACACATACGTAAATATAGTGTAACCTAGATTTAATCTATTTTGCGTGCACGATAACGTAAATGTGTACTCTCTTGTTAAAATCAATAAATTGCCATAGAAAACTATTTTGTTATCTTAACCATTAATTAATTGTGCGAGTTAAACTTTAACCATAGTGCAATGTGATAAAATGTGCATAACCCCACGTTAAGCTGTTTCCGTGCGTAGGTTCCCATTACACCGTAGGATATTCACGTTGTACTTTTTATTACTTGTTTTGCTTGTATGGTGTAATTTTATTGAATGTGCTTTTATATCTCTCTTTCGGTAGTATGCTCGTGTTCGTGCCGATCGTGATGTGACGTGAAAACTTGAAAGATCGAACGTTCTATCAGAAGACTGAGCAGCTACATGAAATAAAGAAAAGGCAAGTGTCCTTGACCACTTTGCACCGGTTAGGAATTATTAAGGACTTAGATAGAATTAGTTGTATGCAAGTCTTAAATTGAATCCTATGTTAGAAAGTTTTCTAGATTTCCATATTATTCCTTGTCGCTGGGTTTGGGATGGTATTGTTGGGACTAGGGAATGTGTTTACGCTTAGCCCTGCTGTCATTAGTTGGGTGGTAATGTTAACTTGATATCATGCTATTATTATTATTATCACTTATGGGATATATATATATATGTATATATATATATATATATATATAGTAGATATATATATATATATATATATAGTAGATAGGAATCTAGCAGCAGGTTGACTTGGTGGGTGCAGTACGCACGAGACTCGGGTTCGTTGTTTGATGCCTGCGTAGATTCTAAGGACCGATTTTTGGTGTAGTGATTCCAGGTCTTTTCGTGCCACCACATGACGGTATGGAACGGCTTAGCCAATTAATTAGGAGATCTTTCAGTGAGTATGGGTGTCAAAGTGTTTGATATGACACTTCCCACGGACCTACTAAGAAGCAGCCCGCGGAGGTTCTTTTGTGGTTGGGACATGCAAAGATCAAGATCAAGATGATGACCTCAGGGATTTGCGTGGTTCGGGCCGCCTGAGCGTAACACCCTACTCCAAAGGGTTTGTGTAATTGTATTGAGCGAGTGTGTTTGCTAGGGTCAGGTCGAATCAGCCTCCATTGTCCCCATGTTCGTGCGATGCAACCCTTTTATAGTTCTAAGGACTGACTGTTACAAAGCTGGACTGGCCCGACATGTGGCCCTAGCGTGCTTAATGGCCTAATACATTGTCTAAAGGGTATTAAGTATAATTAATAGTGTGGTGATGTGCCTTCATGGCAGTGTTACCCCTATTAACGGTGCACTGATCGTGTGTCATTAATATGGCATTAATGATACATTATCAGACCTTGTAACTACCGCTTTAACCATCCTTGAATGTCCGTAATGGACATGATCGACTTGTATTTCTGTGTGACGAAGGTCCGGATGCTCCACACGTGGCAGATCCGGAGCTTTCCCTTGTGGGAGGGTAGGTTCAGGGTTGCTGTACACGTGTCGGTACCGGAGATCCTCTCTGACGAAGGCTAGGTCCGGGGTTGTTGTACACGTGTAGTCATCGGAGCTTTTCTTGGTTGGGAGTTTTGTTCCGGTCTTATTTTACATGTGTTAACCCGGGAGCCAACCATGTGAGGGGAGCGGGTCCGGTGCAACGTGACATGTGGGACCTGCAAGGGCCTTCGACTCTCATGGGTGAAACTTTCTTGCACTTTTTCCGGTATCGTGGGGTACCCGGTACGTAGGGTACCGACAGTGGCCCTCAGGCCCACCTCCGGAAGAAACCCTTTGGGTTAAGTTGTTCTGCTGGAGGTGGGTCCATTCTCGATGCCCACGCTTTGATTTTCAAAAAGTCCTCTGATGCGCCGATAGAGTGACGGTATGGGAGTGAACCTTCGACGCGTGGCTTGTTATGAATACGGCAGATGAGATCTTTGAGTGTGGATCTCACGCAATTGAAGGTCGCCGGTTCCCAATACGAAAACCGTATCGGTTCCGCGTGCCTTGTCAGAGTGTCGACTTTGAGTTTCCCGCCGCTCATCATGGCAACGGTTTTCCTTGGGTAAGGACCTCAATCTCTTCGTCGGGGTGGCCCCAGGCCCACTCTTCATTGACTGGGTATGTTTTTGAAAAGTGCTTTCGATCTCATTGCGATTTCCATCCAAGCGTCGCGGTGGCTTACTTAAGAAGGAAAGTGCACACGGTTTGAGGACTCTTTACGCCTTCAATCATCTTTGCGCTCAGAGCCTCTTAAACACCGCCTAACTTTCCATCATTTGCTCCACTTTGCCGCGATGGAGTTGGGTCTCCCCAAGAGTCGCCTCAAGAGCTATGATGATATGAAGAAGGTTCGGACCTACATGGGGTGGTCTAGCGACTCCTTCAATTATCTGGTCTGCGCCGGCAAGCTCCCTTTCAAGAAGGAGTGCGACGGGGACATGGTGTACTTCACAGCATACGCCATGGTGGGATTCATTCCACCTTTATCGACTTTACTTTTGATGTTGCTGGCTTTTATGGTCTGTAGTTGTACCATCTTGGCCCCCATTCTCTTCTTATTATGGCGACATTCGTCCACTTCTGTGAGATGTGGGTGGGTATTCCCCCCTGCGTCGAGCTTTTCCGCACCTTCTTCACCATCCACACCACCGGTAAGGGGTCCGAGTTTCTTGGCTTCTACTATTTTGTGAAGCGCAAGAACTGCTCCTACAAATACTTGAAGTTGTTTCCTTTCGGGAAGTGGGACGACTGAAAGAAAGATTGGATCATCGTCACAGCAGAGGAGCACGAGAAATTGGAGTTGCCCGAAGGTCTCCCCAATGTTGACACTGACGCATGGAGTGTGGTTTCGGTGCTGTCAAATGCCTTCAACCCTGTCTTGACCAGGATCCACGAGTGCGTGGAAGGTGGAGTGACCCCCCAGATGGTCTTCTGCAACTTCTTGGTCAACAGGTGGGCTCCGCTGAAGAAGAGGGAGAAGCTCGCGTGGTCCCTCAACAGTGTGATGGATGAAGACCAGATTGAAATCGATCTGAAATCCAAATTGGATGATGAATCCTTGGAGTTTCATTTGAAGAAATTCCAGCATGGGATTAATGTCAACAGCGATGACTTGGCTCCGCCAGCAGCCTTCCTCCCCCTGAACATGGAGGCGCAGTTCAGTAGGGAGCTCCGGAGGAGCATGCCGGTACTTGACGATCTTGGCGAGGTAGAAAGGCGTCCGACCGCCGGATTGGCGATTCTCGGAGCTTCCAAAGGTGGTCCTGCCTCCGCTCCGAGCCGAAGGACTGAAGACGTCGGCAAAGGCAAGGGCAAAGAGCTAGTTGAGCCTTCCAACCGGAAGAAGAAGTTGAAGCATGCTGACAAGAGGTCCGTCAGGCCTGCTACTTCCACGACGGTTGCTTCCCCCTGGAGGGGGAGGTCTTCTGTAGCTACCCCTACTCTGGTGTCTTTAATAGGCGTAAGCTCCACATAGGCGATCCCGGCCTCAGTGCCGGCAAGAAGCTCCAGGTCCGGTAGTTCTTCCCGGCGAAGGGAAGCTCCAGCGGAAGGAACTCTGGCAGTTGCGGGTGTTCCTCAACTGAGGTCCGAAGAAGTTGTCTCACTGAATTTGGTGGGCTCTAGCTACGGGCCTCAGAAAAAGAGGTTTCGAGGTGACTGGGGTGGTAGCATCCTGAGGTAAGCATTGATTGCTCACCCTAAAATGCTAGTCTTGTTTTTGATGTGTTCTTAATCTTCTCTTCCCTTTGTTTCCAGGGTGTTGAAGAAAGGACCCAGATCTTTAGCGCCTGTTGCAACGGCTAGGGCTGCACCTGTCGAACCTCCGGCTTCGATCGCTGAGCCTCCTCGTCAAGCGGAGGCGAAAGTCGCGGCATCTCCGGCGCCAGCTGTCGTGAGCTTGGACTCAGAGTCCTCACCCGAAGTTCCTGTGGTAGCACCGAACCGCAGGAGGGAGGTTGAAGATGTGCCCCTGGCGGCAGAGGCTGATGCTCCAGCACCAGCGATGCCAGAAGTTCCTGCTTTCGAGACAAAAGTTGCCGAAGCCCTGGCTGCTGAGCCAAAAGTAGCTGAAGCCCCGACTATTGAGCCGGAGATCACCCAAGCTCCGGCCCTTAAGCCGAAAATGGTTGAAGATACGACGGCTGAGCCGGAAGTGTTAGAGGGTCTGGCTGCTGAGTCAGGGGTGGTTGGAGGTCCGGCGGCTGTCCCGGAGGTGGTCGCCGTGCCGGAGCCCGAGCCAGCAGTGGTTGAGGCATCAACCGAAGCTTCCGCTGCTACTCCAAAGGTGGTGGTCCCGGAGGTACCTGGGCCGGAGCCAGAGCAGCCCGAAGAGAGGGTGACAGGTCCCCCGACTTCAGAGCTATCGATTGAAGACCTGGAAGCGGCACCTTCAATTGCTCCGGAGGTGGAAGTTCCCCCAGCGGGTTCTTCTGCTGCCACTGAAGGGTTCCAGGAGAGTGGCCCTAGCGCTGCGGGAGTACAGGGGACCACTATTGTAGAGTGGGACCCAATTTCTGTGACGGAGAACCCGTTTGAGCCTGCGGAAATGATCCCGGTAGGCCCAGAACCTATCCCTCTGGCGTTGTCCATAGACAACGCCTTCTCAAGCCTCCGATAGGTCCAACTTGCCTTCAATCATGAGAGCAAAGTCTTAGAGGAGGAGCGCAACACCTTGAGGCGTTGGCGCAACAGACTCCATTTTGAGACCAGGCTTGCTCAAACAAGGCTGGCTGACCGGAAGGAATGGATCAAGGGGGAGAAGGCTCAGTTAGAATACTAAGATAAGTTGATGGAAGAGAAGGAGGCCGCCATCCGGGCGCTCGATGCTAACTCCAGGGAAATCCTGGAGCAAGCCAAGGAGAGATGTGACACTGCTAACGAGCATTACGAAAAGCTCGCAGAGTTGAATGAAACTGAATGTAGGACTAGAGGGGGGGGTGAATAGGCCTTCTTGAATTTCTCGGTTCCTGTAGCACTTCAACAAAAAGGTCAAATCCAGATATATCGGACTAGTCCGGTAAAGTGCGGACTAGTCCGGATTTCACGGGCTAGGTTGATCAAGTTAGGTCAATTTGATTGTTTCGTTGTCGTTTGCAGCGGAAATATAAACTTTAATGACAGTTCAATAGTTGTATGTTAAGTTTTATTGCAAGTATGATTCTTGTTCAACTATTTAACTTCAATTCAACAAAATGAATCAAACCCTAGATAATGTTGATCAACTAGAATGATGAACACAAACAAACAAGACACAAGATTTATCCCGTGGTTCGGTTACCACGAAGGCAGCCTACGTCCACGTTGAGGAGCCCACAAAAGGACCGGGTCTTCAACAACCCTTCCCTCGTCGGATCGCCACGGAGGCCAATCCTCTTCCACTAATCACACAGGGGTAAATCACCAAGTTGAAGGGGCGATCTCACAAGTTGAGAGCTCCCTTGATTACAAGTTTTAAAACCACCAATAACACACTTCGAAATATACAAATTGAGATGCAAGAGTGTGTTAGAGATTCAAACCAAGAGCTCAATCGTGTGCAAAGTGCCTCTCCAATGATCTACAAGTGATCTTCAAAGGATTGATCGATTTTGCACTTAATTTCGTGGAGAGAGATGGTTTTTGAGTCTCTTGGGAGGTGTGACGGCGCTAGGGTTCAAGAGAGTTTTAAAAGTGGGCCGTGCACCTCTATTTATATGGGGTTTCTAGAAATTACCGTTAGGGTTCAGAAAGATCGGACTAGTCCGTGGTGGAGACCGGACTAGTCCGGTGTGCTGTGTGAGGCAAACCCTAAGTGTCCAGGAATATCGGACTAGTCCGATTGAAAAACGGACTTGTCCGATTTCGCTGCTGGAAATCTTCGGACTTGTCCGGTTGCTATCGGACTTGTCCGGTTCTGTGAAACCCTAAGTGTTTGGAACGACAAGTCCGCACTTGGAGGACTTGTCCGATTTAGATCAGAGTGTATATCGGACTAGTCCGTGTAACCACCGGACTTGTCCGAAGTTGATCAGAAAGGGTATCGGACTAGTCCGGTGGTGACCGGACTTGTCCGATCTAGTGACTTGTGCATTGTGTTGAGGACTAGTCCGCACTGGGGAGGACTAGTCCGAGGTGGAACAGAAAGATATCGGACTAGTCCGGTGGAGACCGGACTTGTCCGATCTTGTGCAGAATGTTATATCGGACTAGTCTGGCTGATATCGGACTAGTTCGGTCCTGTATGGTTTTGTGCATTGTGTGTGTGTGTGATTAAGTGAGATTGAGCTCTTGGGTGTGTTTCCTTAACACACTCCATACATACTAATCTACTAATTTCTTCTTCTTGAGCTCAAATTCATTCTCCTTCTTAATTTCCCTCTTTTTGGCATTTTACTCATTTTTCATCATTTTCCTGCATTCATCTCAACAAAAGGATTAGGGTCCCAATTGCTTGTCATAAATCATCCAAAACCCACAAGGGAGTCCTAGATGCACTTTCAATCTCCCCCTTTTTGGTGATTGATGACAACCAATTGAGATCTCACAAAATGAGGTATAAAATGAGATTTTCATAAAGTATGCACATATGACTCAAAAATGCATCAGGCAACAAGATAATTATTCATATGTGCATTCTTTATGGTGGGATGCATACTAAGAGCATGATTGCATTAAGAATGACAGAATTTTCATTTACCAACTAATATCAAGTGAATATGGCACTTCAGGAGCAAAAGCTCAGATTTCATCACACACTTGCAAATTAATTGAGCAATTCATCACAGGACCAAACATGATATGAAAAGAGAGTTAAGCAAATACAATCACAATTAAAAAACATAGAGAGCTCTCTCCTCGCATCCTATTCAGCTAAAGCTTAGACTAGTGACTCCCCCTCAATCTCTCCCCCTTTGGCATCAAGACACCAAAAAGAGAGAGAGAGGAAGATCCTAGGGCTTCACTCTTCGCTGTCAGTCCTCTCGTCATCTTCATCATCTTCATCGCTTTCGGCTTGACGAGGTTGAGAGGTAGGAGGAGGAGCGGAGCTGCTCGAGCCCCCAATGCCAAAATAGGCAAGCTCGGAAGGAGTCAAGGGGCTGAGCTCGGTGATGTTTGGATCAGAATCTTCAGAAAGTACTGGAGATCCAATTGGATTGATCTCCAGCTTCTCACTCAGCTGCTTCACATTTGCTTTTATGTATCTCATGTCCTCCTTCCTCTTCTGATTTAGCTTGTGAAGCTTCACTTCAGTTTTCTTGCAGGAGGAGAAGATTGCAGCCAAGTACTTGAGGATCCCACTGGCGGATCCTTTCTGAGGGGCTTCCCTGGAGGGAGGAGTAGCCCTAGCAGCTTCTCCTTGCCTTGCCGGCACCTCGGGGCTTGAGGCCGGCGATGGAGCAGCCTGGACACTCACGGACTGAGGCTTCTGAGGCCTCAGTGGAGTGTGCTCCACATCCTTCACAAACTCGATTCCTGTGACCTTCTCAATCATGAACATCAAGTAAGGGGCATAGCCACAGGATCGGTTGGGGGTACTTGAGATATTGACCATATCATTCCAGATATAGTCTGCAACATCGAATTTCCTTTTCTTGCTGATGACCTTCATCAGGGTCCGGAGGTAGCCTTGCACACTCCCTGCATCACCATCCTTGGGAGCAATCGTCTTCCTGAGGACTCTGTTGAGGACCACAAAGAAAGGCTTCATGTTCTTTGTGGAGGGAGGGACAAACTTGGAGGTGGGCTCATACATGAACTGCATTCCATCCCTCTCAATGACCCCAATGTTGTGGATAATGAGGTGGTCATCTCCCTCAGAGTCAAGATGCAGCAGGCGGGCAAACTCTTCTTGAGTGATGGAATACTTGGATCCATGAGTCATCCAAGTCACACTTTCTTCGTCTTCACCTGAGAAGTGGCACGTTGCATAGAATTGTGCAATCACTTCATCATTCCAATTATATCTGAAGGCAAACAAATCCTTCAGCCCATGTCTCTCTGCAGCTTGTATCACTTCATCAAACGCTGCACATTTCCTCTTCTCAAGGTGGGCCCAGTCAATCCATTGACTGCGCACCACCGGGGTCTTCATCGGCAAGTAGACCAGCTTGTAGAAGTCAGCATGGAAATTTGACCAGAATCTGCCATCAGCTGCTTGCTTGGGCCTTGCATAGTAGTCAACACTTCTTAGCTTCATGGCCACTTCGCTGCCCTTGCCATTGAATCTTTCCTCATTGGGGTCCCGGACCCCTTCTCTGGGAGTATGCAGCTTTAGAGGCCCAACAGGCCCTGTGGCAACCCCCTTGCCCTTCCCTTTAGCTTGGCGAGGGCCACTTGACGGAGGAGCAGCCTTCGAGGCGGCCTTCTTGACACACACCTTCCTCCGAACCTGGGGAGGTGAGGGAGCAGGCTCGGAGGGTCTCTCTTGGCGTTTCTTGCCAAGACCCGTCGAGGACCGAGGTGCCACCTCGTGGTCCAACTCGGCCTCGAAATCGGAGATTTCATTGTCGGAGCTCGACATGATCTGAGACTGAGTGATCAAGAGAAAAGACAAGTTATACAAGGTATTGGTGAGGTAAGATGGCAATGGAAGGCAGTAGGGAATTAAAGAATTAGGTTTTGGTTCAGAAACAACGGACTTGTCCGGTGCTCAGGCACGGACTAGTCCGGGGGACCGGACTTGTCCGTACCTGGACCGGACTAGTCCGGTGTTCATCAGCAAAAACCTAACAAACTGGATAAAAATTGATCCCTAATGAAATAGCTAGTCTAGCATACACATAGTACATCAACTGGACATGCAACTAGTGAAGAATGCTAGGCCAAACGATAAGCAATGAAGAAATTTGAGATTTCTTAGGGTTTGAGGAAAATTTACCAAGAAATCCAAGGAAGCTTGAAAATGTGGGGGTTGGAGGCCGGACTTGTCCGCTAACTGCAATCCCCGAGTCTTCAAGCTTAATCTCCGCCCAAGATTGAGGCTTTTTGACGGAGGAATCAAGGATTCGCCTTGGGAGCTCGAGCGCAAGAGAGAGAAAGCTTGGAGAAGAGTGTGGGGTGAAAGGATTAGGGTTTGGTGGCGGCTAGGGTTATGGACACGAAAAATCGGACAAGTCCGGACATGACCGGACTAGTCCGAAGTCCTCCAGAAACCTAAATCGGACTAGTCCGTGGTGTGTCGGACTAGTCCGGCCTAACCGGCACACTGCGGACTAGTCTGCAATTGCGGACTAGTCCGGGTAACCACGGACTTGTCCGTGGTCACCAGGAGAAAATTGCATAGCCCATTCATATATATTTGAAGGTCCAATAATTGAGGGTAGAGAGGCAAAACAATTCAAATAATCCTGATGAATTTGATCAGTAAGCAAACAACAATCATACTATGATCAAAAATTCATCAAGATCTAATAATTGACATAGTTTTTCGAGAGAAAAATGGAGAGGAATAATTTTCACAATTCAATCAATATTTTGAAGCAATCATACAGGTATGCAACTTTTCAAGCCACACTCCGAGAATCAAGGATGTTTAGCTCATTTCGGAGTTCGCAAAAACGTTTTTCATCAAGTGGCTTTGTGAATATGTCGGCCAATTGTTTTTGGGTGTTGACATGAGAGATGGATATGTCTCCTTTCATGGAATGGTCTCTCAAGAAATGGTGTCTTATGTCAATGTGTTTAGTTCTAGAGTGCTCAACTGGATTGTGGGCTATTTTAATGGCACTCTCATTGTCGCAAAGAAGAGGAATACAGTTCATATTGTAACCGTAATCCCTTAGAGTTTGTCGCATCCAAAGGAGTTGTGCACAACAACTCCCGGCTGCAACATACTCCGCTTTGGCTGTGGATAATGCAATGGAATTCTGTTTCTTGGATGACCAAGAAACTAAGGATCTTCCTAGGAATTGGCAAGTGCCAGAAGTGCTTTTTCTATCAACTTTGCACCCGGCATAATCTGCATCTGAATACCCAATGAGATTGAATTTTGAACCTTTTGGGTACCAAAGACCAAGGTTGGGTGTATGAACTAAATATCTTAGGATTCTCTTTACGGCTGTCAAATGACATTCCTTAGGGTTGGCTTGAAATCTTGCACACAAACATACACTCAACATAATATCTGGCCTAGATGCACATAAGTAAAGTAAAGATCCAATCATGGAGCGATATACCTTTTGGTCGACGCTCGGTCCATCTTCATTGAGATCCAAGTGACCATTCGTTGCCATGGGAGTCTTAATGGGCTTTGCCTTGTCCATGCCAAACTTCTTGAGGATGTCCTGTGTGTACTTGGTTTGGCTTATGAATGTTCCTTCCCTTTGTTGCCGCACTTGGAATCCCAAGAAGTACTTCAATTCTCCCATCATTGACATTTCAAATCTGTCTGTCATAATTTTACTAAACTCTTCACAGAAAGATTGATTAGTTGATCCAAAAATTATATCATCAACATAGATTTGGCAAATGAAAAGATCATTATTCAGTTTTTTCGTGAATAGTGTATAATCTACTTTGCCAATTTGAAAGCCATTATCAATTAAAAAATCTCTAAGACACTCATACCAAGCTCTAGGAGCTTGTTTGAGGCCATAGAGAGCCTTACGCAGTTTATACACGTGGTCGGGGAACTCTTCGTCTTCAAATCCGGGTGGTTGCTCCACGTACACCTCTTCCTTGATCGGTCCGTTGAGGAATGCGCTTTTTACGTCCATTTGGTACAGCTTGAAATCATGGTGAGTAGCATATGCAAGTAATATTCTAATTGATTCAAGCCTAGCTACTGGAGCAAAGGTCTCATCAAAATCCAAACCTTCGACTTGTGAGTAACCTTTGGCCACAAGTCGTGCCTTGTTTCTTGTCACCACCCCGTGTTCATCTTGTTTGTTGCGGAAGACCCACTTGGTGCCGACTATGTTTGCATTGGGTCTTTCCACAAGTTCCCAAACCTCGTTTCTCTTGAAATTGTTCAACTCTTCTTGCATTGCCACCATCCAGTCCGGATCCTTTAATGCATCCTCAGTCCTGCGGGGTTCCAAAAAGGAGACAAACGAGTAATGTTCACAAAAATTTGCTATACGAGATCTAGTGGTTACTCCTTTTTGGATGTCGCCGATGATGTTGTCGATTGGATGATCCCTTTGAATGCATTGGTGTACTCTTGGGTGTGGCACTTGGGGGGTCGTATGTTGGTGATCATCTTCTTCTCCCCCTGAGTTGTTGTCCTCATTGATTTGTTGATCATGTTCATATTCTTGTGATTGATCTTGTATCGAGGCTCCCCCTTGATTGTTGATCTCCTCTTGTGGTTCACTTTCCTCTTGTATTTGTGCCGATGACTCTTGTGGTCGTACTTCGCCTAGAGCCATCCTCTTTATTGCTTGATAGGGGGCTTCCTCATTACCTAATTCACATTGATCAACTTGCTCCTTTTGGGAGCCATTAGTTTCATCGAACACTACGTCACGTGCCACTTCAACAAGTCCGGAGGCCTTGTTGAAAACACGATAGGCGTAAGTGTTCGAATCATAACCAAGCAAGAAACCTTCATCGGACTTCGAAGCGAACTTTGAAGTCCTGGGCTTCTTGTTCAAAATATAGCAAGGAGAACCGAAAACTCGAAAATATGAAATGTTCGGTTTGTTACCGGTGAGTAGCTCATAGGGGGTCTTCTTTAGTAGTCGATGAAGATAGAGTCGATTTGTGGCATGGCAGGCGGTGTTGATTGCTTCCGCCCAAAATCGATCCGAAGTCTTGTATTCATCGAGCATTGTTCTTGCCATCTCTATGAGCGTTCGGTTCTTCCT
Organism: Tuctoria greenei; assembly: GCA_036927565.1. Lineage (NCBI taxonomy): Eukaryota > Viridiplantae > Streptophyta > Magnoliopsida > Poales > Poaceae > Tuctoria > Tuctoria greenei. The sequence continues at coordinate 157,986,592 of JAYESD010000009.1, read as the reverse complement.
TTCGGCAACTCCGTTTTGTTGTGGAGAGTATGGCGCTGAGAATTCGTGCTTGATTCCTTCCTCATCAAGGTACTCCTCCACTTGTATGTTCTTGAACTCCGTGCCATTGTCGCTCCGAATACTCTTGATTGATAGTGAGAACTCGTTTTGCGCTCGCTTGAAGAATTTCTTGAGTGTTCCTTGTGTTTCTGACTTGTCATGCAAAAAGAACACCCAAGTGAAGCGGGAAAAATCATCAATAATGACTAAACCGTATTTGTTACCGCCTATGCTTATGTAAGCAATTGGACCGAAGAGGTCCATATGAAGCAGTTCGAGCGGTCTTGTCGTGGTCATGATGTTCTTTGCGGGATGTTGTGCTCCAACTTGCTTTCCTGCTTGGCACGCGCTACAAGGCCTGTCTTTCTCAAATATAACATCTTTCAAACCTCGGATGTGATCGCCCTTGAGGAGTTTTTGAAGGTTCCTCATACCAACATGTGCTAGCCGTCTATGCCACAGCCAACCCATGTTGGTTTTTGCAATCAAGCATGTGTCGAGTTCGGCTTTATCCTTGTTGAAGTCAACAAGATAAAGCTTTCCCTTTAACATACCCTTGAATGCAATGGAACCATTACTTCTCCTTGAGACGGTCACACCCTCGTTAGTAAACAGACAATTATAACCTTTGTCACATAACTGAGATATGGACAGCAGGTTATAATCTAAAGATTCAACGTGTAAAACATGCGAAAGAGTATGTTCAGAGGATATTGCAATTTTACCGGTACCGAGGACCTTTCCTTGACTGTTATCCCCAAAGTAGATGCCTTCGTTTGGGTCCTGGTTCACTTCATACTCCACAAACATCCTCCTTTCTCCGGTCATATGGTTGGTGCATCCACTGTCTAGCACCCATTTGGATCCACCGGAGGAGTAGGCCTGCAAAAACAAATTACGCCTTGGTTTTAGGTACCCAAGCTTGCTTGGGTCCTTGGAGGTTAGTAACAATACATTTGGGCACCCACACATGGGTTTTTGTGTTCCCATGGCGCGGCCCAGCATAATAAGCATACACTTTACCAACATTATTTTTTATTAAAACATAGGATGCATTAAATGTTTTAAACAGAAGTTGCTGTTGATTATGGGTCGGACTAGTCTGTGTGACCGGACTTGTCCGGATGACCGGACTTGTCCGGACCGCAACCGGACTAGTCCGATTTTCATGAGAGTTCAGATTTTTAGTTTTCGAGTTACCAGGTTGTGAGGGACCTCCCTTCACAAAGGTGATCCTTCCCTTGTTATTCTTATGATTTCCAGCTCTTTGCTTTCCATCACAAGAGTAACCAATGCCATACTTGACATTTGGAGGTCTTTGTACCAAATATGCACTACGTGCATAGTTGATCCTCTCCTTGTCAAATATTACACATTGGGTAGGATTTTTGTCCTTCGTGGAGGTAGGGTTTTCCTTCAACCTGGTGTTAGTTTTATCACATTTGCAAACATGAGCGATATTAGTTAAAGTGGGTTGAGAAGGTAGGGTTGAAGAGGAGGAAGGTTCACTAAGCTTGAGTGACTCAACCTGCACTTCAAGGATCTTGTTGACCTTGATTTGGTCATCAAGTTGATTCTTGATTGCAACATTTGAGTTGGTTAACTCCAAGCAAGTTTTCTTGCTTGAAGCTAGCTCAAGCTCTAGTGTGTGATTTTTCTCCTTTTCAAGAACTAGAAGATTGTCAAGTTCGACATGCTTCTCCTTTTGGGAGATAATCATGTCTTCTTGACGATCAATTAGCTCTTCCTTCTCAATAAGTTGGTTAAGCAAGAATTTCATTTTTGCAGCAGTTTTTCTATCTAAACCAATTAGCATATCTTCATCATCACTATCTAGATCATCATCACTTGAGTAAGAATGCGAGGAAGGAGTTTTGATGTTTACCTTGCGTTTACCTTCCTTAGCCATGAGGCAAGTTCCATTTGCCTTCTTTGCACCGAGCGTGGGGAAGAGTGTGAGTTTCTTGGGCATGCTTTCAATGGCTATGCTAGCCATTTCTTCTTCATCGGACGATGAGGACTCATCGTTTGAGTCCCACTCCTTTCCGATGTGTGCTTGTTCAGCTTGTTTCTTCTTCTTGAAGAACTTTTTCGGTTGAGGCTTGGATTCTTTACTCTTCTTCTTGTTGTCCTCATATGGGCAATCAACTATGAAGTGATTGTACTCACCACAATTATAGCATGCCCGCCTCATCTTCGGTTTTGTCTTCTCCTTGTATTTTCCTTCACTCGATTTTGCTCCTTGTCTTTTCTTCATAATTCTTTTGAATTTCTTCATGAACAGAATCATATCTTCTTCGTCCAGCTCGCTGCTTTCATCATCGCTGTCCTCCTCAAACTGAGCTTCTCTTGCTTCTTTGGATAGAGGTTTGAGTGTGGATTTTAAGGCAACTCCCTTCTTCTTGGCCGATGTGAGGTCAGCTATTTCTTTGACGTGCTTGGCTTGCTTCTCCATCATCTCAAAGTTGATGATTTTGCCAAGCAGTTCATCCGGAGTCATTTTCTTGTACCCAGGACTTTCTCGGATCATAGAACAGAGTGTGACGTTGCGAGGCATAAAGGCTCTCAGGATGAGCTTTACAACCTCGTGGTCATTCCACTTTTTGCTACCATACGATCGAACCTTGTTCACAAGAGTCTTTAGTCTGTTGTACATGTCCTGGGGAGATTCATCTTCCTCAATCGCGAACCTTCCTAGTTCGCCTTCAATCATTTCAATCTTTGCCTCCCGCACATGCCGGTCACCTTCATGTGCTGTCTGTAGCGTGTCCCAGATTTCTTTGGCAATTTCCAATCCGTCCACCTTTGTGAATTCATCTCTACTTAGAGATGAGGTGATAACGGCTGCGACTTGGGCATTCCTGTGGATGGCTTGCTCTTGACTTGGCGTGAGTTCTTCATCGTCATCAGGGATGTTTATTCCTGTGCACACAATATGCCATAAACTTGGGTTAAGGGAAATCAAGTGCATCTTCATGTTTTGCCTCCACATGGAGTAATCACTCCCATCGAAGTGTGGGGCTTTTCCGAGAGGAATCGATAGATAATGACTGCTGTTAGAATTTAAACGGTCATAATTAAAAGGATATCGGGAGTAGTCGGTGTGACTACTCCCCCTCTTCTTTTCTTCAACTTTAGCTTTCCCTTTGGAAAGTGCTTTCTTTCGGAGCAGTGCTTTCAGCTCCAATGTCTCCTCATCATCATCATCGAAGTCTTGAATGGCTTCGAGATACCTTTCGAGCTTTTGGTGCTTGTCATTGTTCATTTCTTCCTGGTTGTTGATTTTCTGGACTTCCTTCATGTCCGACATGATCTCTTCGAGTGGTTGCACTCTTTCTTGAAGAACCTTGCTCTGATACCAATTGAATGTAGGCCTAGAGGGGGGGTGAATAGGCCTTCTTGAATTTCTCGGTTCCTGTAGCACTTCAACAAAAAGGTCAAATCCAGATATATCGGACTAGTCCGGTAAAGTGCGGACTAGTCCGGATTTCACGGGCTAGGTTGATCAAGTTAGGTCAATTTGATTGTTTCGTTGTCGTTTGCAGCGGAAATATAAACTTTAATGACAGTTCAATAGTTGTATGTTAAGTTTTATTGCAAGTATGATTCTTGTTCAACTATTTAACTTCAATTCAACAAAATGAATCAAACCCTAGATAATGTTGATCAACTAGAATGATGAACACAAACAAACAAGACACAAGATTTATCCCGTGGTTCGGTTACCACGAAGGCAGCCTACGTCCACGTTGAGGAGCCCACAAAAGGACCGGGTCTTCAACAACCCTTCCCTCGTCGGATCGCCACGGAGGCCAATCCTCTTCCACTAATCACACATGGGTAAATCACCAAGTTGAAGGGGCGATCTCACAAGTTGAGAGCTCCCTTGATTACAAGTTTTAAAACCACCAATAACACACTTCGAAATATACAAATTGAGATGCAAGAGTGTGTTAGAGATTCAAACCAAGAGCTCAATCGTGTGCAAAGTGCCTCTCCAATGATCTACAAGTGATCTTCAAAGGATTGATCGATTTTGCACTTAATTTCGTGGAGAGAGATGGTTTTTGAGTCTCTTGGGAGGTGTGACGGCGCTAGGGTTCAAGAGAGTTTTAAAAGTGGGCCGTGCACCTCTATTTATATGGGGTTTCTAGAAATTACCGTTAGGGTTCAGAAAGATCGGACTAGTCCGTGGTGGAGACCGGACTAGTCCGGTGTGCTGTGTGAGGCAAACCCTAAGTGTCCAGGAATATCGGACTAGTCCGATTGAAAAACGGACTTGTCCGATTTCGCTGCTGGAAATCTTCGGACTTGTCCGGTTGCTATCGGACTTGTCCGGTTCTGTGAAACCCTAAGTGTTTGGAACGACAAGTCCGCACTTGGAGGACTTGTCCGATTTAGATCAGAGTGTATATCCGACTAGTCCGTGTAACCACCGGACTTGTCCGAAGTTGATCAGAAAGGGTATCGGACTAGTCCGGTGGTGACCGGACTTGTCCGATCTAGTGACTTGTGCATTGTGTTGAGGACTAGTCCGCACTGGGGAGGACTAGTCCGAGGTGGAACAGAAAGATATCGGACTAGTCCGGTGGAGACCGGACTTGTCCGATCTTGTGCAGAATGTTATATCGGACTAGTCTGGCTGATATCGGACTAGTCCGGTCCTGTATGGTTTTGTGCATTGTGTGTGTGTGTGATTAAGTGAGATTGAGCTCTTGGGTGTGTTTCCTTAACACACTCCATACATACTAATCTACTAATTTCTTCTTCTTGAGCTCAAATTCATTCTCCTTCTTAATTTCCCTCTTTTTGGCATTTTACTCATTTTTCATCATTTTCCTGCATTCATCTCAACAAAAGGATTAGGGTCCCAATTGCTTGTCATAAATCATCCAAAACCCACAAGGGAGTCCTAGATGCACTTTCAGAAACTCTCCTAAAGCGTCGAGCGGACCTGGAGGCGAGGGAGGAAAAACTCTTGGGGTAGCAGGAGGATGTGGTGAGGAGAGAGGCGGAGGTCACCCAGAAGTTGACTCTGGGTGAGAAAAAATTGGCAGATCGCAGCAAAAAACTGGATCTATCGAAGGAGGAAGAGAGGAAGAATAACTGGAAGGTGGGGCAAGAGCTCTCAAAAAGAGAGTCTGACGTTGCCGCTAGGGAGGAGAGAGTCAAGGGCGGGGAAAAGGACCTAGCTGAGAGGCGGAACCGCATCCACCTCTGGGAGACGGAGCTAGCCGACTGGGAGAAGCAGGTTGCTGAAAACATGCAGCAACATGCTAAGTTGGCCGAGCAGCTTGCCCGTGAAGGTTTGGAGCTTGCAGCCGCCCAGAGGTCACTGGAAGAGCTGCGGAGCTCAAATGCAACTAAGTCCTTGATGTTATGGGACTTCCTAGGGCATGCGGACAGGGCCCTTGTGCCTCTTGGTTTCAGTCCAGTATGCCCAGAAGACCCAGCGCAGGAGTTGGACCAGACGCTAGCGGCACTTGGCTCTACTGGCAGCAAACTCGACGCGATGGGTGGCGTCATCACCGATCAACTGGAGACGGAGGGTAAATCCTTGGCCAAGAACGCCGTTGAGTGTGTCTTGGCATGTTACCGGAGCCGAGACCCCCAGTTCTCCCTTGATCCGGTCTTTGAAGGAATCATCGCGGAGGAGGAGGATGTCGCTAGGGCTAGTGTCCAAGAAGCTGCTGAGAAGGTTACTTCGTTTTTCCACAGGACCTAGATCCTCAAGTAGCTAGGACTTTTCTCCTTTTGTCCCTTGTAATCTCAATTTTGTAATCCTAATGAAATCCTCCTTTTTTCCTTGGATTTCACTTTGTCTTCAATATACTGTGTCGTGTCTTGTTGGCCCCCTGGTACATGTGTACAGTTGAGGTGTGTACATGTACCAAAGGTTATGACAGTATGTTGATAACTTGGTTGCTTTGTACTTGTAGATTTTAAGTCCGAAGTCTTCAATTTTGAAGTGTCGAAGACAGGCCCCCTGGAATGGTCGGAGCTTGGTAGCTCCGGTGTCAACATATTAGATGTTGATGGCGGACCTATCTTGGGAGATGTCGGATCTTACTAACTTCGGCATCGTCTACCATCACTATGAATTTTTGCTTTTCCTACACATTAAAGGCAAGAGAGAAAGTAAAATTCGTCCTCTTTTCTATAAATTGGTTGTGACTTATTATTCTTATTTGGACTTTAGATCCGAAGAAACTCAACATGATAACAAGCGTTTTGATATAATCTTCCTAGATCCACATGCCTTTTTAGTACTCACCCTACTAAGTCATGTCGTGGTGTAGGTAGAGCGGCGTACTTAGGGTGCAGGACCAGGCTAAGTCGATAGCGCACTCCGGACCTATGTTGGCTTGGCGTTCAGGTAAGTAGACTATGAAGCAATGTTATGATCCGAAAAGACTATCAATAAGGCTTGTAATACATGTGAATTACTTGAAAAAAGTTCAAAAAGATTTTCATAACTTCATTATAGACAAGTGAGGTAAAAATAATTTGATATACTGAGCCTTGTACAAAAGTAAGTGCACGTGGAGTCTGTTTTCACACAACAATGCCTTTCATTATAGGTCCGAATTACAGGGGAGACAAGGACACACTTAGGGTCCTGGACCCTGCTAAATGTGCTATACATCTTGTACTATCCCAGAGCAAGTAGTTACACTTTTAGTGTTGTGACTGTGTCAAGTGTTACTTGAACTTCCCAGACCCTCCCGTAGGGGTCCGGGTGTTCTCCCGGAGGACTTGCTCATCTCTGTATAATGACTCTACAACATGCATTGTGTGTAATTACAGACTCAACTCCGTGATTCTAAGCATAAAACTTACGGAGGTGCTTGATGTTCCAAGGATTGGGAAGTGGGATCCCACCCTCAGTTGCCAAGCGAACGCATCCTGGTCGGGATACTTTAATGACTCAGAAGGGACCCTCCCAGTTGGGGGAAAGTTTGTTCATCCCTTCACAAGTTAATATTTTCCGGAGCACCAGGTCGCCTTCTTCAAGCTGTCGGTCACGCACATGCCTTTGATGGTAGCACTGGAGCGCTTGGCGATAACGTGCATTCCGAACAGCTGCTTGGCACCTTCCCTCGTCGACGAGGTCAAGGTCTTCACGCTGGAGCTTGTCCCGTGTGGCTTCGTTGAAGGTCCGGACCCGGAGGGACCCCAAGGTGATCTCTGGAGGAAGGACTGTGTTGAGGTGTCTAAAATGACACCTCCCCCGGACCTACTCGGGTGTGATCCGCGGAGGTTCGATGTGTTATCGGGGGGCTAGTCCTAGCAAGATCAAATGCACTGGATGATGAACATGAGGGATTTACGTGGTTTGGGCCGCCTGAGCGTAATATCCTACTCCACGGTGGTTTGTGTGTTGTATTCCTTGAGTCCGTATCTTAGTCTGAGCGAAGTTGTCTAAGTCGGTGGCCACTCAGTCTTTTTATAGTCCAAGGTCGAGCAGCTTACAAGTGGGGCCCGAGGACCGACAAATGGCCCCGGGCATACCAAATCCTCCCTAAGATCTGGGTGTAAATGTTATCCCCTGACAACGGCTTCAATATGCCGCCTGCCCACACCCTGTTGCAGGGCTACTAATAGTCCCCTCATCATAGTTGGCCATGTCTTGTCTGTCCCGTTGGGGCTTCTCATTGGTCCGCCGTACGTAGTAGTTTGGCTCTGACCAGTTATGACAAGACCGGCCACAGTACACTTGACTTATGAGTGTGAGCTCCCGCTCGCCTAGGGAACATGCGCGTCCTAGCTTTGGCGTCCTCGCCCCCCCCCCTTCTCTGAGCCTTCCGTGGGAAAGCTCAGGCTCGGTGTCGCCTGTCACGTGGCACCTCCCAGCCCTTACCTCAGCGGGATGCTCAGTTCCCGGAGGTTGAGTCCGGAGCTGCTAGAAACTAGCAGCGTAGGACCCTTAGAGGGACATCCGGGTCTAGGGGGGTGGACCCGAAGCTGTGGGGATTGTCGCAGTATCGGACCCTCTTCCCAGGAGGGGAGGTATGGAGCCGCCATTCTAGCGGCCTCGTCGGATCATTCCCCGGCAAGGTGGTGGGCCCAGGGCTGCGATCAGCATGGAGGCACTGGACTTTCCCTCGACGGAGGGATCCACTGTACCACTTGCCACGTAGCGCTCTGGGCCCATGTCAGGCCCCGCCCTGGTGGGCGGTGGGCCCAATGTTCTTTTATCCCTGTACCCAGGTATACCCAGTTCGCCAGGCACCGACAGTGGTCCCCAGGCCCACCTAGGGGAGAAACTTCCTTGGAGAGGCAGTTGTACCCGTGGTGGGGCCATTCTGAATCCCCGTGATGCGGCTTTAAGGACTTCCTTTAATGCAGCTGAAAAAATCTTTGTTCGCTGATATTGCTCCACTGACGGGCGCCGGTTCCCGATACTAAATTCGTTTCGGTTCCACGTGCCCATTACGTCTTCGCGCTAGAGTTTTGAATTCTCCCCTGCAAAAATAGCTACCTTGAGGCGGCTGCTTGGCCTTCCCGCTGGTTCAGGCTCTTGGTCCACCAGTCATAAGGCGGGTAGCCCCAATATCTTGGTGCCAGCGGTTTCCGTCCCAACACCACGGGCCCGTACTTAAGAAGAGACTAGCACAAGTCACATACTCTTCACCCCTCCATTTGCGCCCGCACTTTGAGCCCTTGTTGCCTTCTCACATCCTTCAGCTTCGAACCCTAGCTTTCTGCTCATCCAACCTTTCTGACCTCCAACTTGCCGCCATGGAGTTGGGTCTTCCCGCCAGCAAGATCAAGACCAAGAAGGGGCTGAAGAAGTTCTGGGCCTACATGGGATGGTCCCATGAGTCCTTTGATGGCAGGATCTGCACCAGCGAACTCCCTTTCAAGAAGAAGAATGCCGGCGACATGGTCTTCTTCCAGGGGTACGCCATGGTCAGCCTGCTTCCCCCCTTTTCATCCTTCTTGATGACCTTGCTGGAGTTCTACGGCATCCAGCTACACTTCCTCGGGCCCCACCCTGTGAAATGTGGGTGGGGGTACGGCCCAGTCTGGAGCTCTTCCAAAATGTCTTCACTCTGCAGACTACCGAGAAGGTGAACGAGTTGATCGGGATGTACTACTTTGTGAAGCGGAAGCCGACCCCTTTCAAGTACTTGGACACCTTTTCCTACGGTAAATGGGATGAGTGGAAGGAGTGGGTGATCATCGCTGTGGACTGGCATGAGAAGCTGGAGCTGCCTGAGTGCCTTCTGAACGTGGACATGGACCTCTGGAACGAGGTCCCAGAGCCGTCGTTGGCATACAAGCCCGTTGTGGCTAGGATCGAAGGCTGTGTAGATGGCGGAGTAACCCCCCTGATGGTCTTCGAGAACTTCCTGAGGAACAGGTGGGCGCCACTAAAGTTCAGGGAATGGATGGGGTGGACATTCACACCGCGGGATGCGAACACCCAGGTAAAAGACAAATCACTGAAGGACTTGCTGAAGAAGTTCCAGAGTAAGCCCAGTACCTCACTCGAGTATCTTGAGCCTCCAGTATTCCTATCCACCTCTGAACACGGTTCCTGATTTCTGTCGGGAGCTCCGGAAACTGATGCCAAGGCTGGATGACATAGGGATCACGGCTAGGAGAGCTCCTTCGGCAACCAGCGCCCCGGGGACCTCCGGGGGTTCGGCCCCAGTTCCCTCTGCCCAGGGGGGGGGGAGTCGTCAGCTCCGACAAGGGCGAGGCCTCGATGGAGCCTTCCACCCGCAAGAGGAAACTGGTGCGGGGTGACGGAAGTCACGTTGGTGCCTCCAGCGAGCTACCCCATCTGGCTCCGGGGCCTCCTGCGAGCTCTGGCTCCGGGGGGCCACCTCCCGCCACGGTGCTAAGTACAAGACCAAGCTCCGAAGGTTCCCTTCAAATAGAGGCTGCTCCGGCCAGGGAGGTCCCAGCTCCGGCTCCAGGTCAAGCTCCTGAGAGGCCTGAGGCTCCGGCCACATCGGGTCCTTCAGACACTGGCTCCAGCCCTGCGCCAAAACGGCTCCGTCTCCGCGACACCTGTGGCTTCCCGAGGTAAGCAACTGAGCTCCCCGCTTCATACCTTCTTTAGGTCAAGGTCTTCCTTTAAACGTTTCTCTCTTGGTTGTGCAGTGCTTCCAAGGATGGCGAGGCAACTATCGTACCCCCGGTGTCACAGGGGGTCGAGCAGGAAGGTGCTTCAGCTCCTACTCCTGCACCTGCCCAGGCGACGGCGGCGGCCCCGGCCGAGACAAGGGCAGTTCCAACCCTAAGCGCGACTGCGGCCGATCCGGAGGTTCCGAATGTTGATCTGGTGGCAACCGAAGCTCCAGCAGCGGAGCCAGTAACCCCCGAGGCTCCTGTAGAGGTGGAGGTGCTAAACGTCGGCCCTACTCAAGAGTTGGCGGAAACTTCGCTCTCGGTGCCAAGGGCCGCCGAGGAGATGGTTCCCGCGCCATCCTCCGAGGGGGTTCTAGAGCTCCAGCTGGACCAGGAGTCGTCGGTATCCCAGCCCTTGGTGTCGGGTGCCACTGAGGAGTCAGCTCCCGCGCCGTCTCCCGAAGGGGCCCCGACGTCTCAGCCGGACATAGCGGAGGGGTCGGCCCCCTTGTCAGGCGCTGAGGGGGTTACGGTCAGCGAGCCACGGGCGGTAGAGGAGTTGACCCCCTACCTACCGCTGCAGCAATTGGGGAGGCTGCCCTGGCGGTGGTCGGAGTATCGGCTCCCACCCCAGTGCCTCAGACAGCGGCACCCAGCGTGCCCGTGGGTGTGTTTCCAGCCGCGGAGGATCCGGGCACACGCCTCGCTTTTCAGGCATCGGGGGTGGAGCCAGAAGCGTCTGCGGTTGCACCGGAGAATCCGACAGAGGCCCCAGGTGTCTTGAGCCCGCAAATGCCACCACCTTCACAAGGTAGTCGCTCCCGGTTGACGGTGGATGACTTGGTGGAGACGGGGGCTGGAGTGCCCCTATCTGGTCCAGCGCCCATTCCTTTGGAGCTGGCCATTGACAACGCTCGCTCCAGTTTTTGTCAAGTCGTCGCGTCCTTCGAGCATAGCCTCAAGGAACTGGAGGAGGAGCGTAAGGGGCTCTGTGAGCGCGAAGAATGGGTCAAGGGTGAGGAAATGAAAGGCGGCCTAGAGGGGGGATGAATAGGCGATAATCGATAATTTAAACTTAATTCAGAGTTATGAAAACAAAGAAGTCGGACTTGTCTGACTTCTAGTCGGACTTGTCTGACCTAAGTCGGACAAGTCTGACCTGGGTCGGATAAGTCCGAGATTATCTGCACGATCAGATAAAAAATCCAATTTTTAAGCGATCTAGTGAGAGATATCGATCCCTAGCAGTTCTACACGAAGTATGGAGTAGAAAGAAAGCTGAGGGAGAGATAGCACACGGAAAAACACTAGAATCAAAACTTGCGAGAACGAAAGAACAACAAGAGACAAACGATTTTATCCCGAGGTTCGGAACCACAAAGGATCCTACATCCCCGTTGAGGAGTCCACAAGGGACCAGGCCTTCTCTAGCCTTTCCCTCACGAGTTGCCACAAGGGCCAACTCCCGATCTTCCACTATCACAAAGATTGTTACAAACTCCCCGATTACAAGAGATCACAAAGAAATCGCGGGGTGACGCCTAACCGTCTAGGGGAGAACCCCAAGAGCAACAAACACGCAATCACGAAGAAACTTAGCGAATCACACGTTGCTCAACCCCTCAACAAACCGTTTCTCCCAATCCTCACAAAGCACTCTTCACTCTCCCAAAAATTCGAATTTGGGCTCTAGAGGTGAAGAACAAGTGGAGAGAGGTTCTTGAGTTCAAATAGGCGTTCAGAACTATTCAGGGGTGTTAGGCATAGTTGGTGGGTCAAAACCACCCACTATTTATACTCCAAAAAGTCATTAGAGCCGTTTGACACAGCCCACGTCGGACATGTCTGACACAAAGTCGGACATGTCTGACCTCAAAGGTCAGGCCTTTCACTTCACACTTGTGTGACCAAAACCACTTCAGACATGTCTGACATACAATCTCGGACATGTCTAAAATTCTGCAGATAGAACTCGGACAAGTCTGACTCTTTGGGACTTAGAAAATTTTCCTTAGTCCCTGGGAACAGATCCATCTCGGACATGTCCGACCCCCAGGTTCGGACAAGTCCGAAACTTCACTGGAACTCTCACTGGAACCCTTCTAGTGCCAATTCGGACATGTCTGACTTACAGATTCAGACATGTCCGAATTCCAACAGAGGGAATTCGTACATGTCTGACACCACAAGTCAGACAAGTCCGCCCAAGCCACAAAGGCCCTACTAAAATCTTCTACTAAGGGGTTGAGCACCCGAATGACTCACTAAGTGTCTACGCGTCGTGTCCCTCTTAATAGTATGGTTTTTCCTACGACTCAAGGAGAAAATAGAAAACCCTATTTCTATTCTTCTTCGCCACAACTTTTCTCCTTTTGCCGTCTTTCTTCAAAGCTCCATTCCGTACTTCGGATCTGCACTCATGCTCAACCAAGTTCATTAGCACTTTAATGGTTCATCATCAATCCACCAAAACCCACAAGGGACCTAGATGCACTTACAATCTCCCCCTTTTTGGTGATTGATGACAACCAACTAAAGTCTTCGACAAAAATAAGATTTGATAGAAGTTTTGAGTCTCAAGTGTATATGAGCTTTTGGAATAACAATAAAAAACTCATATACACTCAATCGTCGTGGGGTGCCTATATGCTCGTGTGTGTGCAATAACGTGATACAAATGAAGAAATGCACACGAGATCAATGAAGCATCATAATGATTATCATAAGGCATCAATAAACATCATGAAACATTAAAAGTCATAAACGAGTAAGTACAAGACACACCACAATAGAAAATTATGACTAGATACATGTCCATGTCCAAGAATAAGCACTAGAGTCTAATACTTCTCCCCCTTTGGCATCAAGGCACCAAAAAGGAGAAAAGTGGACACTAAGACCTAGTCTACTCGGTGTCGTCCTCGTCGTCGTCTCTGTCATCGTCGCTGCTCTCCTCCTCGTAGTCGCTCTCCTCGCTGGAGTCACCGTGAGCTGCAGGAGGTGCTGAGGAAGAGGCACCGGTGCTGGTGAAGAATGCCATCTCCGGCTCGGTGAGCTCCTGAAACTCCAGTGGCTCCTCGTCTGAGCTGGCGTCGTCGACTGGAGGAAGCTGGAGGTGCTCCCTGATGGCTGCGAGGTCCCTCTGGTTCCTCTTTGCCAAGCGCTGAGTCAACCGGCAGATGGTGAAGATCGACTTGAGGATCTTGAGCAGTCCTGAGGAGCAAGACGGCTGCTGCTGGGGCACGGAGGATGAGCTGGGAGGCTCAGCAGACTTCCTCCTCGAGGAGCTGGGTCCTCCCTCTGCTGGTGTCGGTGCCAGTGCAGCTGCTCGAATCGGGCGGTGAAGCTTGGAAGGCTTCTAAGGCACGAGGCGCCTGTGAGGCACATCCTTCACAAACTTCTTCTCGGACACCGTCTCAATTAGCTTCATCAGGTACGGGGCGTAGCAGCAATACCTAGCCAGCGTCTCCGAGGCGAGGTAAATCTCCTCGTAGATATAGTCAAAAGCATTGAATTGTTTCTCCCCTGCCAAGAGCTGGATCAGATTTCTGCTGTTGTGATTGATCCTGTTGGCATCCCCATCCTTGGGCGAGAGGGTCTTTCTGATCAGATGGTTCACCACGGCATGGAATGGCTTGAGACCGTGGATATGAGGAGGGTCGGCTGGATACCCATCCTCATAGAAACTCTCCATCTCCAGGAGGTTCACTATATCCATATCATGGATCTTCAGTGAGTGCTGCAGGCTGTCCTCCATCCCGAGAATGCGGGCAAACTCCTGTTAGCTGACTTCGTACTTCACCCCATTGGTCATCCAGGTGAAGCCGTGCTTGTCAACCCAATAGAACACAATTGCATAAAATTGGAGGATGACTTCCTTGTTCCATGGGTATTGGAGACCCATGATCTCGCTGACTCCATGGTGCTCGCAAGCTCCGAGCACCCCCATGAAGAGAAGATAGGAATCCTTCTTCTTTAATGCAGCCTTCCAATCAACCCATTGCATCTCCGTGACTGGGTTCTTCTTGGTCGTGAGGACTGACCGGTAGTAATCCATGTGGAAGAAGCACCAGAAACGGGGATCCTTGCTCTCCCTTGGCATGTCATAACACCGCACATCTCTCATGTGCATGGTGTCGTGGATGTTCCTCCGATAATTCACCCTGTCGGTCGTGCGTCGAGTGTCACCAACTGGAGAGTGCACAACCAACGGTCCGATCTCTTGCTGCCCTTGGGAGCTCGAGCTGCCCCCCTGACCACCGTGAATAGTGAGCTGACCGCTTGCGGGTCGCTTGGCAACCACCTTCTTTGGTCGCTTTGATGGTTGAGCTGAAGAATCGGGACCCGCGGGCTCCTTGCCTCTTTTGTCGTGACCCATAGCTAGAAAAAGATACAAGGATATGTAAGAGTCAAAGCAAAAGAGATAGAGCAATTAACTTGATAGTTTCGATAGAAATTAGGTCTCAGAGTTATATAGGATCGGACATGTCTGACTGGAAAGTCAGACTTGTCTGACTCAGGAATTTCGGGCATGTCCGAATTTCAGAGTCAGACTTGTCCGACCTGTACAGAACTGACCCTAATTGCTAAGGAAACTAAGCAAATCAATTTTTCTACCGACCAAATTTTGCACCAAGGTAGTAAACATGCCTAGGAACAATTTCAAGGGCTTAAATTTGCAAACTTGCCGCTAGATTTAGAAATGAGAGGAAAGATGAGAAAAATACCTTCGGATGGAGAAAAGATTGAAGAACTCCGAAGGGGATGTGAATCCTCCAACTTCGAGGGAGATTTTCCCTCAAGAACTCCTCACAAGAGCCTCAAAAGCAATGTGGATCGCCTTGGGAGGTTTGAGAGAGATGGAGATGAGGGTTTGAAGTGAGGAGAGAGAGAAGGAAAGGAAACCGTCGGCCTCTTTGAGGGGGTTCAGACTTCCCACGTCGGACATGTCCGAATTTGTACTTCGGACAAGTCCGAATTCTCTCTGCAGACTTAAAACCCACTTCGGACATGTCTGACTTTTGTCAGACTTGTCCGACTCCCCCTGAGTGTATGCAATGTGCAAACACTTGGGGATCTAAATATAGGTATATATGGACATTTTGGACAAGTTTTTGCAAATATCTTTGACAAAAATGATCAGTAAGCAACCAACACTCAAACTATGATCATTTTCACCAAAGAGAAGTTTAGAACATAGTTTTCAAGAAAAATAGATGAGATTTTCGAAAAACACACAACATTTTGAAGTTGAAAACTAATAGCAATCAGATGTGCACGACTCAAGCAATGTTTCGAGAATCCAAGATATTTAGCTCACTCCTTAGGTCACAAAAGCGTCTCTCATCAAGGGGTTTGGTGAAGATATCCGCCAATTGCTTCTCACTTCTAACATGAGAGATAACGATATCTCCCTTGATAGAGTGGTCTCGCAGGAAATGGTGACGGATGTCTATGTGTTTGGTTCTACAATGCTCGACGGGGTTGTGAGCAATCTTGATGGCACTCTCATTGTCACATAGGAGAGGAATATGGCTCAGATTGTAACCATAATCCCTAAGAGTTTGTCGCATCCAAAGAAGTTGTGCACATCAACTTTCGGCTGCAATGTACTCCGCTTCGACTGTGGAAAGGGCAATGGAGTTTTGTTTCTTGGAAGACCACGCAACCAAGGACCTACCAAGAAATTGGCATGTCCCGGATGTGCTCTTCCTATCTACCCTACAGCCCGCATAATCTGCATCGGAATAGCCGACGAGATCAAACTTGGATCCTTTAAGGTACCAAAGACCTAGATTAGGAGTGTGAACTAAATACCTAAGGATCCTCTTAACCGCTGTCAAGTGACACTCTTTTGGAGTGGCTTGGAATCGAGCACACATGCACACACTAAGCATAATGTCGGGTCTAGAAGCACAAAGATAAAGCAAAGAGCCAATCATAGAACGGTATACCTTTTGGTCCACACTCGCTCCTTCTTCATTTAGTCCTAGATGCCCGTTTGTTCCCATAGGTGTCTTGATGGGCTTCGCCTTCTCCATGCCAAACTTCTTGAGAATGTCATGAGTGTACTTGGTTTGGCATATGAAGGTCCCTTCCTTGAGTTGCTTTACTTGGAAACCTAGGAAAAACTTCAACTCTCCCATCATAGACATCTCAAATCTCTCCGTCATGATTTTGGAAAACTCATCACAAAAAGTCTTGTTAGTAGAACCAAATATGATATCATCAACATAAATTTGGCATACGAACAAGTCATTATCAAAATGCTTAGTGAAGAGAGTATAATCGGCTTTCCCAATCTTAAAACCATTTTGAGTGAGAAAATCCCTAAGGCACTCATACCAAGCTCTAGGTGCTTGTTTGAGGCCATAGAGAGCCTTACACAACTTGTAGACGTGATCGGGATGCTCTTCATCTTCAAATCCGGGCGGTTGCTCCACATACACTTCCTCCTTTATTGGACCGTTGAGGAATGCACTTTTCACATCCATTTGATATAACTTGAAATCATGGTGAGTAGCAAAAGCCAATAATATGCGAATAGATTCAAGCCTAGCTACGGGAGCAAAGGTTTCATCGAAATCTAAACCTTCGACTTGAGTGTATCCTTTTGCTACAAGTATTGCCTTGTTTCTTGTTACCACCCCGTGTTCATCTTGTTTGTTGCGGAACACCCACTTGGTTCCAACAACATTTGCATTTGGTCTCCTCACGAGTTCCCACACCTTGTTCCTCTTGAAGTTGTTGAGCTCTTCTTGCATCGTCGTTACCCAATCCGGGTCTTGTAGAGCTTCTTCTACTTTCCGTGGCTCTAGAGAGGAAACAAAGGAATAGTGTTCACAAAAGTTAGCCATACGTGAGCGAGTAGTTACCCCCTTGGAGATGTCTCCAAGTATGTTGTCAACGGGATGGTCCCGTTGAATGCTTTGATGAACTCTTGGGTGCGGTGGTTGAGCTTCTCGATCATTGTCTTCATCTTGATCATTTTCTTGATCTCCCCCTTGATCCAAGCCTCCTCCTTGATTTTGATCTTGTTGAGATTCATCTTGAGGATCTTGATCTTGTTCATGTGGGGGATTTGCATCTTCTTCTCTTGCTTGAAGATCATTTGGATCATGTGGTCGCACATCTCCAAGTGCCATTCTCCTAAGTGCTTCTTGTGGAGTCTCCTCTTGATCTAGCACACACTTATCAACTTGCTCCACTTGAGAGCCATTAGTCTCATCAAACACTACGTCATGTGCTACTTCAACAATCCCGGAGGACTTGTTGAAGACACGATAGGCGTAGGTGTTTGAGTCATAGCCAAGCAAGAAACCTTCATCGGATTTCGAAGCGAACTTCGAATTCCTAGGCTTCTTTTTGAGAATATAGCACTTGCTCCCAAAAACACGAAAGTATGAGATGTTGGGTTTGTTACCGGTTAGGAGTTCATACGAGGTCTTCTTCAAGAGTCGATGAAGATACAACCGGTTTATGGCATGGCAAGCGGTGTTAACCGCTTCCGCCCAAAACCGGTCGGACGTCTTGTACTCATCAAGCATCGTCCTTGACATCTCGATAAGAGTCCTATTCTTCCTCTCCGCTACTCCATTTTGTTGAGGAGAGTAGGGAGCGAAGAACTCATGCTTGATTCCTTCTTCATCCAAGAAGTCTTCAACTTGAGTGTTCTTGAACTCCGTCCCGTTGTCGCTTCTAATCTTCTTGATTCTTAAGGAGAACTCATTTTGAGCTCTCCTCAAGAACTTCTTGAGAACTCCTTGGGTTTCACCTTTGTCATGCAATAAAAATACCCACATGAAGCGAGAAAAATCATCAACAATAACTAGACCATACTTGTTACCGCCAATGCTAATGTAGGCGATCGGTCCGAATAGGTCCATGTGTAGTAGCTCCAATGGTCTTGAGGTTGTCATGATGTTCTTGGACGGATGTTGAGCTCCTACTTGCTTTCCGGCTTGACATGCGCTACATGGTCTATCTTTCTCAAAGACAACATCTTTTAGTCCACGGATATGATCCCCCTTAAGAAGTTTTTGCAAGTTTTTCATCCCAACATGGGCTAGCCTTCGGTGCCATAGCCATACCATGTTAGTTTTCGCTATTAAGCACGTATCAAGTTGGGCTTTATCCGTAGAGAAATCCACAAGGTAAAGCTTTCCCTTGAGTACGCCCTTAAAGGCGATTGAGTTGTTGCATCTTCTTGAGACGATCACACCGTTGTTAGTGAAAAGACAATCATAACCATTATCACATAATTGAGAAATATACAAGAGGTTGTAATCAAGTGAATTGACATGAAGCACATTAGAAAGAGTGTGTTTTGAGGAGATAGCAATTTTACCGGTGCCAAGGATTTTCCCTTGGCTATTATCCCCAAAGAATATTCCTTCACTAGGATCTTCATTCTCCTTGTACTCTACAAACATCTTCCTCTCTCCGGTCATATGATTAGTGCATCCACTGTCAAGAACCCAATTTGATCCACCGGAGGAGTATGCCTACAAAAAAGAGTTATGCCTTTCCTTTAGGTACCCAAACGGGGTTGGGTCCTTTGATGTTAGTCACAAGACATTTGGGCACCCACACGCAAGGCTTTGGGCTCTTGCGGAGTGGCCCAACATATCTAGCATAAGTCTTTCCAAATTTGTTCCTCAATAAAACATAAGAAGCATCAAAATCATGGAACAAAGGATGAGGTTCATTTTTAAGCATATAAGATGTTGAGACAATGTTCTTTCCTTTATCTTGGGTGGATGAACCTTCGTTGACAAAAACAATCAAGTCTTTGTTATTCTTTGGGGCTTTGGCATTTTGCCTCCGCTCCCGAGAATAACCAAGACCATCCTTGACATGGGGAGGTCTCACATTTGTGTATGCACTATGTGCATAGGCCACCTTCTCCTTGTCAAAGATGCCACCTTTCGGTGCTTGTTTGTTTTGTGCCAAGTTAAGTTCATCCTTAAGTTTTAGGATCAAGCTTGAGCACATGCAAGTGTGAACTTCCTCGGATGAAATCTTTTGAGAAGATGAGCTCTTTGAGGAAGAAGGTGCATTGATCTTAAGTGACTCAACCTTTTTCTCTAGAATCTTGTTAACCTTTGTCAAGTTAACAAGTTCATCCTTGAGCTCAACGGTCTTGTCCTTAAGATTTGAGCATGCTTCCTTGCTCATGGCAAGGTCATGCTCCAATGAATTGCTTCTTTCTCTCTCGCGCTCGAGGAGCTCCTCAAGCTCTTGACATCTCTCCAATTTTTGGATGAGCATGCCCTCTTGACACTCAAGGAGATCCTCCTTCTCGGAGATTTCATCCATAAGAAAGTTCATCTTTCTCATGGCACTCTTACTTAAGCCTTTAAGCATGGATTCAAGTTCACTATCACTATCAAGTTCATCACAAGAAGTTATAGAGGGAGTGGGTTTAGATTTGACCTTTTTCCTTCCCTCCTTTGCCATGAAACATGTGGACTTGAAATCATCAAGGTTGGGGAAGAGCTTGCTTGCACTTGAGCTCTTTCCGACGGCAATGGTTGACACCTTCTTTTCATCGTCGGAAGATGAGTCTTCATTTGAGTCCCATTCTCTTCCAAGGTGGGCATGTCCCGATGGCTTCTTCTTCTTGAAGAGCTTCTTATCTTGGGTCTTGCCCTCTTTCTTCTTGCTTTCATTGTATGGGCAATTCGCAATGAAGTGCCCATGTTCACCACACTTGTAGCAAGTCTTCTTCTTTAGCTTCTCCTTGCTCTTGCCTTCTTGGTGATAGCCTCCCTTCTTCCTTCTCATCATCCTTCTAAACTTGTTGATGAAGAAAGCTTCTTCCTCATCGGAGTCCATGCTCTCATCATCACTTGCATCTTCATTGTAGGATGTGGAAGTTGCTTTGAGGGCTATGTCTTTCTTCTTTGATGAGGCAAGCTTTTGGAGATCGTTGTAGAATATAGCTTCCTTCTCCATCATCTCATTGTTGATTATCCTCCCAAGCACTTCTTCCGGAGTCATCTTGGTGTAGTCGGGGCTTTCACAGATCAAGGAGCAAAGAGTGATGTTTCGAGGCATGAATTCCAGAAGCATCCTCTTCACCACTTCATGGTCCGTCCATCGAGTGCTTCCATAGGCACAAATCTTGTTCACAAGCACCTTGAGGCGGTTGTACATGTCTTGGGACGACTCACCATCCATGATGGTAAATCTCCCAAGCTCTCCTTCGATCATCTCAATCTTCGCCTCCCGGATGACTCGGTTGCCCTCGTGCCATCTTGAGTGTATCCCAAATATCTTTGGCCACTTCCAAACCTTCGACTCGGTTGAATTCATCCCGAGTCAAAGATGAGGTTATGACTCCCACGGCTTGAGCATTGCGATGAAGTAGGACATCTTGTTGTGGAGTGACGTCTTCCTCATTCCTTGGCATATGAACTCCGGTTTGCACAATCTGCCACAAACTAGGATTCAAAGAGATTAAATGCATCTTCATATTGTGTTTCCACATTGAATAGTCATTTCCATCAAATTGAGGAGGTTTGCCAAGTGGAATAGACAAATAGTGATTGTTAGCATGAAGACGATCATAATCAAAGTGAGTTTGAGTATAGTCATCGTTACTCTTATCCTTCTCTTTGTTGATCTTGGGTTGTTTCCCTAGCTTCTCCCGAAGCTTCGCCTTGAGTTAGCGAGTCTCTTCATC
Organism: Tuctoria greenei; assembly: GCA_036927565.1. Classification (NCBI taxonomy): domain Eukaryota; kingdom Viridiplantae; phylum Streptophyta; class Magnoliopsida; order Poales; family Poaceae; genus Tuctoria; species Tuctoria greenei. Next base: position 157,965,783 of record JAYESD010000009.1, on the reverse strand, counting down.
GTCCTTCGGATCATCAAGAAGAACGTTGTAGTTCTTGTCATTTGAGCCTTCACCCTCGACATATGAGGTATCATCCTTGTTCCTTTCTTCCGCCATCGATTCTCCGATTTGTTAGTCTCTTCCGGAGAAACCTGCTCTGATACCAATTGAATGGCGGCCTAGAGGGGGGGTGAATAGGCGATAATCGATAATTTAAACTTAATTCAGAGTTATGAAAACAGAGAAGTCGGACTTGTCTGACTTCTAGTTGGACTTGTCTGACCTAAGTCGGACAAGTCTGACCTGGGTCGGATAAGTCCGAGATTATCTGCACGATTAGATAAAAAATCCAATTTTTAAGCGATCTAGTGAGAGATATCGATCCCTAGCAGTTCTACACGAAGTATGGAGTAGAAAGAAAGCTGAGGGAGAGATAGCACACGGAAAAACACTAGAATCAAAACTTGCGAGAACAAAAGAACAACAAGAGACAAACGATTTTATCCCGAGGTTCGGAACCACAAAGGATCCTACATCCCCGTTGAGGAGTCCACAAGGGACCAGGCCTTCTCTAGCCTTTCCCTCACGAGTTGCCACAAGGGCCAACTCCCGATCTTCCACTATCACAAAGATTGTTACAAACTCCCCGATTACAAGAGACCACAAAGAAATCGCGGGGCGACGCCTAACCGTCTAGGGGAGAACCCCAAGAGCAACAAACACGCAATCACGAAGAAACTTAGCGAATCACACGTTGCTCAACCCCTCAACAAACTGTTTCTCCCAATCCTCACAAAGCACTCTTCACTCTCCCAAAAATTCGAATTTGGGCTCTAGAGGTGAAGAACAAGTGGAGAGAGGTTCTTGAGTTCAAATGGGCATTCAGAGCTGTTCAGGGGTGTTAGGCATAGTTGGTGGGTCGAAACCACCCACTATTTATACTCCAAAAAGTCATTAGAGCCGTTTGACACAGCCCACGTCGGACATGTCTGACACAATGTCGGACATGTCTGACCTCAAAGGTCAGGCCTTTCACTTCAGACTTGTCTGACCAAAACCACTTCAGACATTTCTGACATACAATCTCGGACATGTCTGAAATTCTGCAGATAGAACTCGGACAAGTCTGACTCTCTCGGACTTAGAAAATTTTCCTTAGTCCCTGGGAACAGATCCATCTCGGACATGTCCGACCCCCAGGTTCGGACAAGTCCAAAACTTCACTGGAACTCTCACTGGAACCCTTCCAGTGTCAATTCGGACATGTCTGACACCACAAGCCAGACAAGTCCACCCAAGCCACAAAGGCCCTACTAAAATCTTCTACTAAGGGGTTGAGCACCCGAATGACTCACTAAGTGTCTACGCGTCGTGTCCCTCTTAATAGTACGATTTTTCCTACGACTCAAGGAGAAAATAGAAAACCCTATTTCTATTCTTCTTCGCCACAACTTTTCTCCTTTTGCCGTCTTTCTTCAAAGCTCCATTTCGTACTTCGGATCTGCGCTCATGCTCAACCAAGTTCATTAGCACTTTAATGGTTCATCATCAATCCACCAAAACCCACAAGGGACCTAGATGCACTTACACCCGGTTGGTCGAACAAAGCGGGCTTCTCGACGCGAGGGAGGCTACCCTCGAGGCTCTCGATCAGAAGGCCCAGAAGATTTGTGAGGAAGCTATGGAATGCCACAGAGCTGCAGACCAGCACCAAGGTGGTCTAACCGCTTGGCATGAGACCCTCCAGAAGCACCAGCAGGAGCTCGACTTGGGTGAGTCCAAGCTCGCCGAGGAGCTGGAGGACCTGACTAGGAGAGAAGAGGAGCTCTCCCGGAAGCTGTCGGTGGGCGAGCAGAGCTTGGCGGACCGCCGCGAAAAACTTGAAGCACGGTGCAAGCTCGAGGCAGACATGCTCTGGGAGCGGGGGCAAGGCCTCAACGCGCGGGAGACCGACGTCTCTGCTAGGGAAGCCATTGTCCGGGGCCACGAGGAAGACTTGGCGGAGCGCCGAAACTGCATCATTGCTAGGGAATTGGAGCTCACTGACCGCGAGCGGCAACTCACCAAGAGCATCCAGCAGCATGGCAAGGAGGACGAGCGCCTCGCAAAAAAAGGGTGCAGAGCTGGCAGCCACCAGGAGGGCTTTGGAAGAGTTGCAGGGCTCAAGGGCGTCCAAGTCCCATCGAGTGTGGGACTTCCTAGAGCGTGCAGACGGAGCGCTGGCGCAGTTTGGTCTCAGCCCTGTACGTCCGGCCCACCCGACGCCAGATCTACATGATGCGTTGTCGACTCTTGGCGCTGTTGGCCGCAAGATTGATGTCGTGATTGACGTCATTGCCGACCATCTAGAGACAGAGGGGAGGTCCCTAACCAAGACTGTCGCTGAGTATGTGCTAGCGTGCTAACGGAGCCGGGACCCCCACTTCCCCCTAAGTCCAGCGGTTGAAGGGCCAATCGCGACAGGGCTGGACACTACTCGGGAAGGTGTTCAGGAGGCCGCCGAGGCTGTCGCCTCAGCTATCCGTAGAACTTAGGTCTCTCCTCTCTTGCTTCCTCTTGTATGCTTTCAACTTTTGTAAGAAAATATTTTAATTGAATGGAGTCCTCTTGATCTTTGGTCGTGATATTTTTGTGTCCTCTTCCCTGATATATGCACGCAACTCTGATCATGTACTTGTACCAAGGGGGACTAGGACTTGCTTCGGGAACACTGGCCCCCCTGGTTGCCGGAGCTTAGGAGCTTGGGCAACATTCACTGTCTCAATGGGAGGTGCCACCGCCGGGCCCCCAGGGGTTGTCGCAGCTTAGGAGCTCCGGCAGGGCCGGACCTTCGTAGGAGACGTGGCACACCGCCTGACCACCGCTGGGCCCCCGGGGTTGTCGGAGCTTAGGAGCTCCGGCAGGGCCGGACCTTCGTAGGAGACATGGCACACCGCCTGAACTGTCGGGCCCCCTGGAGTTGTCGGAGCTTAGGAGCTCTGACAGGGCCGGACCTTCGTAGGAGATGTGGCATACCGCCTGGCCCCCTAGGGTTGTCAGAGCTTTTAGGGGCTCCGACAACACCCATGATATCGGTAGGATGTCGACGCTATGTCCCCGGCAACTGGTGGAGTTCAGGAGCTTAGGGGTATATATATATATATATATATATATATATATATATATATATATATATATATATATATATATATATATATATATATATATATATATATTAGATAGGAATCTAGCAGGCATATTGACTTCGTGGGTGCAGTACGCACGAGACTCGGGTTCGTTGTTTGATGTGTGCGTAGATTCTAAGGACCGGTTCTTGGTGTAGTGATTCCAGGTCTTTTCGTGCCACCACATGACGGTATGGAACGGCTTAGCCAATTAATTAGGAGATATTTCAATGAGTATGGACAATGGATTGGTGCAGGGAATGAATTCAGAGTTACCTGCTCTAGGATTCGCAAGGCTCAAGAGGGGGCTGCCACGTTGGAGGGTGTACTCCAGTATATCGTGGTATGTGAAACCTTAGAGTGCTTGTACTTGTCGGGAGACCCTTTGTAAAGGCCCTGTTGTGACCTTCTGGCCACACACATTAGGAAGTGTGAAGTGTGACTAGCTACCACCGGCATAAAGAAGGTTCTTAGTCCACCTGGAGACAGGGTATGAAATCACAACATGTGGGTAAAGTGGTACAAACTCTGCAGAGTATTAAATCTATCTAGATAGTCGTGCTCACGGTCATGAGCTCGCCTGGATATCCCAACCTTGATTAGTCGGATTGGTACTGGATGGTTTGGTTGGTAACCGGGTGGTGTAACCGGGTGAGTTGGTAATCGGGTGGGTAACCCGATGAGTTTGGTCCCGGGCGGTTTAACCCGGTGAGTTGGTTTCCAGGTGGGTAACCTAGACGGTGGTGAGTCGAGTGGGTGTAACCCAACGGTTTATATTATTATTATATATATGTCCTTCACCTAGTAAATAGGATGCTAAAGTCAACACAAAAAATTAAGGATGCATAAAGGCTTAAACCGTGTCAGTCTTTCCTCATTGAATAACCCGCAATGTCATAACTTCCCACACTTGCGGAGTATATTAGGTACTAATCCTTGCTTCTTTTCTTTTCTTTTTTGTACATGTCATGCTGCTCAGGTAAAAGATGATCAAATGAAGATGGAGTTTAGAAAGTCACGTTGCTGCCAGTCGATTTGCTTGTGGCGTGCCCTGCTTGCTTTTCCTCTTCTGCTGCTTGTAATTGTTTTAAAGTATTTAATTGTCATTTTATTCTATATAGAATTGTTCACCATATTTTGTTATGCATGTATGATATCCTGATCATGACATTCATGCAGATATTGTTCTGTTTTACTATATGTAAAATGGGACGTGACAACAGCTGTGGAGATGGCGATACGCGTCAGATCAGCTGCCCACACAATAGTGTTGCAAAGAATATAAATTTGGCTATTTAACTGTCTTTCAATTCTATTGAGCAATTACAAGACTACAGTTGTACCAAAGTTTCATGAATACTGGACACATACAAGAATGCCAGTACAAACCGTGTCACCCTTCAGTATGCGCCTGTGGTAGGATCTCTGGTATCAATATCCATCACACTCGTGTTACCAACATGAGCAGGGCTGTACGGGATGTTACATATGATCCAATTTACACACTACTAGCTACTACAATTACCCACTTCTTTAGTTGCTGCATGCAGTAGCTGTGCCCTCCGTTTCTTTTCCAGTCGCAAAAGATTTGCCGCACCCGCAGGTTTTCGTTGCGTTTGGATTCTGGAACACGAAGCCACCACCAATGAGCGCATCACTGTAGTCCAGCTCCATTCCAAACATGAAAAGAAGGCTCTTTGGATCGCAGACTGCAGAAGCACAAAACAATCCTTTCTTAGAGATTTGTTGAATCAAATGACATGTAAAGTCGGTTGATTCAGAACATAGAAAACGAAAATTAACTATGAAATGAAACCTTGGAGCATTTACTTGTACTATATATTTTGAAGAAGACTAAAATTTTTAGCCACTCTGCAACCGCCAGCAAGAAATGCTTGACCAGCAAGGCTTTCAAGTTCTTCAACCAAAATTGAAATATGTTTTATTATGTATGCCGATGTCCAACAATCGAGTTTATTATCACTAGCAACGTTGTCAGCAACATACTACTCCTTCCGGATCTTTTTATTTGTCACCGGTTAGTTCAAAAATGAACTAGCCGGTGACAAATAAAAAGATCCAGAGGGAGTAGTTACTGGTACTTCAGTTCAGAGAAGAACATTAAAAATACCATACACGAAATCTTGCATTCTGAACTCTATACTATAAATACTTGCAAATCTGGAATCCCAACATAAACACTGTGTAATAAGGAAAAACAGGTTACCTATTGCAAAACCAAGGAAAAACAGGTTACCTATTGCAAAACCATCATATTCTATAACGGAATCTTCGGGGCTGGCATTTGCTTGATTTTCAAACTCCATGGTGTAAGACATGCCAGAGCATCCACCCTGTCTCACTCCAATTCTTAGGCAGAGATCCTCATTCTTTTCAGCCCTCATTTTATTCAGATGTTTCAGGGCCTTCTCAGTCAATAAAATAGCTGGAGCAACGCTACCAGATGTCGCTGCTGAAGCTACTGCAAAATATAATCAATTGATTACTCAATGACGTTACATGGAACTATGGGAAATTCTGTCTAATATCTGGCTCTTTTATTTATCTATATACTCCCTCTGTCCCCAAAAGTTTGTGACAAATTTTTAGGGACGGAGGGAGTACAGAACTACACTATGTCATAATAACATTAAATACTAACAGTTCCCCTAACCTCCTCCTCTTGCAAATATAGAAAGATGAGCCTAAGACTGATGTAGAACGACTTAAAAAAGTCCAGTTAAATCTGCATTACATCAAGTTCATCAGTAACAAACTAGAAGCGAGCACCGTAGGTTGATTCAAATGACCAGGTATACACAGACCATGAACGAAGAATACATGATTGAAGCTTCATGTAATGTTTCTTCTTTCTCTGATAACAGAGGCAGAGGTAGTAAGGGAATCGGGAAGATAGATCTGCCAGAGTGCCAGTAGGATGAGATGGTGAAGTGATGAACCCTGTGAGGTCAATTACTAACATATGCCCAACATAATTGTCATAAGCAGAACAGAGTAGGCTAAAAATATTAAATCAGTACCCCTCTAATGCTTACGAATGCAGCAGGTACCCAATTAATTAAGCATTCGATAACCCCCGAGGTACCCGTCTTGCTTCCACTACTCTGTACACGGAACGCACGTTACCCCTATCCACAGCTACGACAGTTTCCGCTGAATCTATGCGCCAGATAACGAGATGTGCCAAATCAACATCGGTGCTTATGCTACCGTTCAATATCACGGGCAGCACGGAACAATCCAATCCAAGCTCGTTTCGTACGTATTACAGAAAAATCAGATTGCCCGGTAACTACACATAAGATTACACGAGAGAGGAGAACATCTGAGTTCACCACGTACCTGGGGGTGCGCACCCACCGCGGAGGGAGCAGGCCATGCGACCGCCGGGGAACCGGATCGAGGAGGACAAGGTGCCGGCGGCGGAGAAGGAGACGGCGAGGTGGGGGTTCGCGGTGCCGTCCGGGCGTCCGAGGAGAGAGCGGATCGACGTGCCGGACGCTAGCGCCATGGGTGGTGGTTTCGCCGAGGAAGAGAGGCACGGTCAGACGGAACGGGGGAGGAGGAAGCAGGAGCGGAAAAAAATCTGGTGTCCAGCGGGCTGCCTCTTGTCCCGCGGGCCCCGGACTAATACGGCCCACAATTTGGGCCCGGGCCTCTGTCTCCGCGACGACTGCTGATGGCCAGTCTTAAAGTTGGCAGCTGAAACTATTCAGCCTCCGTGCACGTCGGAACAACAATCCATGTCCGTCCACAATAATTGAATGAGAAATTATTTCGGTGCTTGAAATTGAAAAAGATTTCAGATGATCTTTAGATCTATTTTAAAATTTGTACGGGCTCTTCAATTCTAATCTCTATTTCTTCTCTTTCACACTCAACTCTATTTCGTGCCCCCGATTCATAGCGGCGGCGCGAACCCTCGTCGCCGGTGGTGCGGCACCTCGACAACGGCGAGGCTCCGATAGAGCGCGGCTCAGTGGCAGCAGAGGCGCTGGAGCACGGCGATGCGGCCGGATCTGAAGTAATTTTTATTTTGTTAATTGTCAATCCATATTTTGTTGGTTGTAATTGTTAATCTGTGATTTGTAGAATTATGTTAATTGTAAAATGATGAAATAAAAAATTTATAATTGATTAACATATAGAATGGAAGATTAATTACAAATTAGTGGTTAATGTCTGAAATTAGCTGCTAATCAAATAGTGCCTGAAATTTTTCGAGATTTCAGGCATCCGACGTATAGACTGACCCTAGCTGAATAGCACAGAAAAGGATCTTGCTAAAATTTTATCAAACGAAGATCATTAACTTCAGTAAGCCAAGTTTGCATGTACAAATTGCAATTCTGTATGAGCCAACGTTTACAGTAAAGTAAGCTAAATCACTCACTTCATTCACCTAACAAGTAACAAATTGCAATTCTGTATGAGCCAAAGTTTACAATAAAATTGATGCACTACGAGAATGGTTACATCGATGAGCAACAGGTCCATGCAGTGCTCACGCACGACTCACGGACGATGGAAGAACAGGGCAACGAAGCCGCCGAGCGTGGTGAGACCGGCCATCGTCCACACGACCGCGGCGACGGGCCACGACGGCATCGCGGCGGCGACCTTCCACGCGAACAGGACGGTGAGCAGCGTGCACAGCGCCCAGACGTCGCGTTTCAGCTTCAGCCGACGACGTCCCCTACCGTCGTCGTCGGCCGGCAACAACAACAACCGCTCGTAAGCGCGGAGCCTCCGGAAGAGGAGCAGCAGCGCGGCGTAGCTGGCGGCCACGAACGCCGTCGAGGCGACGTCGCCGGCGGTTGCGGCTCTGTAGACGGCCACGGTGGACGTCAGGGTCATAACGACGAGCGCCGCGCGGACGAGACCGGTGTCGGCGACACCACCTCTGTCCATGTCAAATTGAGCAGCAAGAAGCTAGGACGCTGATCTCGTTCTTATAGCGCGCGCGAAGTTACCGCCTTACGCCTCGGAGTCGTGGTCTAGTGGAGGAGTACACGGCATGCATCTTGTTTTGCAAGGAACTGTGGCTTGTGCGTGTTAAGTTATTTCAGATAAAGGAATAGTTGACTCTGACCGGCTCAACGACCTTTCCTCGTCGCGACCTGTTCGCCCTGATCCTCCGCGTCGGCTCCCCAGCTGATCCTTATTCCTATCTGAAGAAAGGCAAACAAACTTAATGATGTAAGTAACCGGTTCAGCAAGAGGGAAGTAAGACTGCAATAATTGACTTTTTTCTACAGTTGACCGAAACTTGTTATCGGCCACAGAAATTATTCAAAAAACTTGGCTTCGCGGGTTGAGGAAGCGTGGCCCAGAACCCGGCGGCGGCCTCTAGCTAGCCACACTAGGAAACCGACGGCCGTCGGCACGAGCGGCGCGGCGCGGGCCGCGAGCAGCGTCATCACTCATCAGGGCCCATACCGCGGCCTCGGTCCTGACGCTGTGAGCCCCCGGCCCGGCGCGGCGCGGCGCGCTCCAAGTCGGAATTTTTTTATTTTAGCATTATTAATTCATTATTTAATATTAATAGCGTCTGAATTTTTTTTACAAAACTAGCATCCCTGTCGTACGGTATGGACGACTTGCCATGTGACTAAAAGTGACTAAAATATGTCCTTAAGTATTTTAAAATAATTATTTAAAAGTGACTAAACACAGCAAATTTGCCTCTGCAACCCGAATTTTCTTAGTTTCATTCACTTTTGGACACCAATTTTAAAATACCTAGAAACATATTTTTGAAATATTGTTATTGAATAAAATGAAGTAAAGATTGTTTTACAGTTATGCAATATTAAAATTTTATGAATATATATCTATTTATTTTAAAATAGTCATCGAAAAGTGATTGAACTTAGCAAATTTGCCTCTGCAGCCCAATTTTGCTGAGTATTATTCAATTTTAAACGGCTATTTTAAAATAGCTAGAGACATATTTTGGAAATATTGTTATCCAAAAATTTATAGTACACATTGTATACTACATTTCCTTCAATAACAACATTTCCAAAATATGTCTCTAAGTATTTTAAAATAAGCACCCAAAAGTGAACAAAAACAGAATTTTTTTAGACTCCCACATGTGCTACCACGTTGCAAGTCGTCCACGAGGTGGACAGCTACCCTGTCACGTGGCAAGTCGTCCACACCGTAGACGACAGGGATGCTAATTTTGTAAAAAAGAAAATTCAGATGCTATTAATATTAAATAATAAATTAATAATGTAAAAATAAAAAATCCCTCGAATTCGAAGCTCCGGAGGAAGCGGAAGAGCAGCGCGATGGCGGCGGCGTAGCGCATGCGCCCGCCACGACCGAGCCCGGAGTTGCATGTCAGCGCCGCGAAGCCCAGCCCATCTTCGTCAGGAGACCGGCTGGGTGTCCCTGCTCTGGTTTGTGGAGGCAGGCTACTGACTCTCTATTACTCCGTTGCTGGACCGTTAATTGCCACAAAATGCATATAGATTTCTTTGGGGAAAAACAGGAAGACATACTCCCTTTTCTTCAAAAAATTATCGAGAATGCCTGAGGGCACCGAAGATATCAGGCAACACACGCGCGCATTACAGACCAACACACGCGCGCAGTACAGACCAGCGGGTGAAACTTTTTTATTTTGTCAATTGTTAATTCGTAAATTTGTAGGAATTATGTTAATTATAAAATAAGAAAATAGATAATTTTGTGTTTTATTAACCTATAGAACTAAGGATTAATGATTAATCACAGTTGTCGAATGTCATAAACGACACTTCTCCCGGACCTGCTTAGGGTGGAGCCCGCGGAGGTTCTTTGGATTCACGAGGGCTAGTCCCAGGAGATCGAGCACAGCAGGATGATGAACACAGGGGATTTACGTGGTTCGGGCCGCCGGAGCATAATACCCTACGTCCACAGGCGTGTTTGTGTATTACATTGCTTGAGCGTGTATGAGCCTTGATCTAATTTTCCGTCCCTTGTGAAGGTCGTCTGCCGAGTCCTTTTATAGTTCAAGGACTCTGTAGTTACAAGGTGAGACCCAAGACCCGACAGGTGGTCCCGGGGAGAGCCAAATCCTATACAAGATCTAGGATTAATTGTTATATACTTCCCTTTGTCAAGGGCTTCAATGTGCCGTCCCGCCGCGCCGTGCGCTAGGGCTACACATAGTTGGTGATGATGGTGGTGCACGTCTCGTCCGTCTTGTCCCCGCGACCCATTCGTCTGTCTTGCGGCATGTGTCTGTACCGGCTACTTGGACAAGACAGGACACTGGAGCCTTGACTTTCGCAAGCGCGACCCAGCCTGCCTGGGGAAGGCGCGCGTACTTAATACCTGTCTAAGCAGCGCACGCGTTCCTTTACTGTAGCTTCTTACCACACTGAGTAGGTCGTCCGCCACGTGGTTGCGCCGGAGCCTGCCTCTGCGAGAAGTAAAGCACTTGACGGATCAGGCCACGTGGCGCATTCAGAGCCCACCCCTATGGAGGGGTGGGGCTCATCCCTACAGGCCACGTGGTAGCTCCGGTGCCTTCCCTTGCGAGGACGCGGGCTTGGCCCTGAGGCCCCGATCGGCCACGTGGTGGCTACGGAGCCCATCTCAGCGGGAAGGCGTGGGTCCGGTCCTGCCAGCCACGTGGCAGCTTGGGAGCCCCCCCCCCCCCCTGACGGGGAGGTAGGATCTGGTCCTTCCCTCCTCGACGTGGCAGCCTTGGATTCGACCCCTTAGGCAGGGGCATAGTCCTTAGTGGTTTTCTCCTGTGCGCGGGGCTACCCGGTCTGCAGGGTACTGACAGTGGCCCCCGAGCCCACCTCGGGAGAGTCGTCGATACCGCGGGTGGGGTCTTCTTCCTTTTCTTCCTGCGCAACTCTTCCGATTCCACTTCGAGGCAGTTCCCCAGGCGACACGCCCCTGCCGTTGAGGCGACGTGTCTCCTTTCGATAAGTGAAGGTGCTGAACAGGCGCCGCGCGACGTGACTCCTGCCTTCAATTGTGCTTTAACTGCGGTGGTTCCCAAGGCGGCTCCTGCACTTCTGCTGCTTTCGCCCTTTCGGAAACCGTCGAGTTACCTCCCGCATGGCTAGCTGCCCGACTCGCCTTCTTCGTCGAGCGACCCGGGCCCTCATGTCATTGCCCATACGAGTTCGTTACTCTTCTACCGAGGTTGTGGCGATCCACGCTTTTGCACCTGTTGGCCTGCAGGGGTGTATAAAAAGAGAACTTTCCCCCTAAGGGTCCTTTCTCCCGCCTTTGCTCTCCTGCGCTCGTGCTTTTTCCTCAAGCCCAGTTCTTGCGCTCTAGTTCCCAGTCTCCCCGTCCAGAGCCTCCTCCCTCAATCCTCATGGCGAGCATCTTGCCCAAGTCCAGGTTGTCCAGGCCCGCTGACCTGGCCCCGATGCGCCGGCTTCTCGGCTGGCATACTCCTGAGCGGGAGTCGTGGCTCCATCCCGGGAGGCTCCCGCTGAGCCTCTCCACCGGGGAGATGGTCCTCTTATCATCGTACGTGCTGGCCGGCTTCGTCCCGCCAGCATCTGCCTTCCTGGTCATGCTCCTGGAGACATTCGGCCTCCAACTCCACCACCTCGCACCGAACTCGATCGCCATGCTGGCGGTCTTCGCTCACCTCTGCGAGATGTTCGTGGGGGCGATGCCGTCGGTAAAGCTCTTCCGTTACTTTTTTGTACTGAGGGCCGCCGACAGGAGTTCGAAGGAGCACCTCGGCACCTACTACTTCCAGCACCGGACAAAGGTCCCCACGAGGTACATTGCTTCCTTCAACTCCGCGAGGTGGGAGCTGTGGCGCGAAGATTGGATGATCGCCAAGGTCGAGGCCCACGACCGGATGTGCCTCCCCACCGGGATCCCCTACTCCGAGCGATCATTCTGGGAGGAGCGCCCAGAGCTAGAGGAGGCGTTCAACCCGGTGCTGGAGAGGATCCAGATGTTGGCGGACCGCGGGCTGTCGTCTGCCATGGTGCTGAGGGACTTCATGTCCCGCCGCATAGCTCCGCTTCAGCACCGCGCCCGCCAGGCGTCGATGTTCACCGGCCTGTCGGACTGCACCCGGCTCGAGACCGGCCCCGACTCCAACCTGGGCGAGCAGCAGCTGCTCGACATGCTGACCCGGGTCTGCCCCGACGACATCTCCGCTGAGGCACTTGCTCTTCCATCGGCCTGCCGCCCCTTGTGCTCGGACTCCGAGTTGAGGAGGCAGCTGCTGAAGACGATGCCGACCCTTGACGAGTCCGGGCTAGCGTGGCGCCAGATCGGGGACCCGTTCCGGGGGGTTAACAATGCTGATGACGCTGAGGGAGGCGATGCTCCCTTAAGCGACGTTAGTTCTTCAAGCGACGACTCCTCGAGCGGCCCCTAGCACCATCCATGGGGTGGCGTCGTCGCACCCGGCGACAAGGGGAAGGGGAAGGTGCCGGTTCCAGTGCTGGACCCGTCCCCCAAGAAGCGCGCCCGGTCGCCGCCGCCGGCCCCTTCTGCCCCTCGTCAGGACTCCGGAGCCCTGCCGCACTCGTCGCTAGGGGGCGCTGATGGCGCCACCTTGCCGCTCGAGTCTTCCACACGCAAGAGGGGGAGGCTCCTCAACGCCGACGGGACCCCAGCGTTCCCTCTCCGTTCGGAGGGGCACCAGACCTCGGGGGTGCCGCCGACACCACCACCACAGGGGCCCCCAGCACACTCAGGGGCCCCCGTCACGGGTTCAGGGGGCCTGAATCCCCCCCCCAACCCTTTCGGGAAGCGGTGGAACTTAAGCGTCCCCTGGTAAGCCTGCTCAGATTTTACCTTGGGTGTTCTTTGCTGTGCGCCTACCCTGTCAACCTCTTATGGTCTGAATTTGCTTGGTTTCGGCGCCACCACAGCTACTCCACCACCCGCGGGCACTTCTGCTGGGGGGTCTGCCGCTCCAGCCGGCTCGCGGGGATTGTCTGCTGCCTCGGGCCCTGCTCCGGTGCACCAGGCTGCTGCCGCCAGGGTACCTCAGACCTCCATGCCCGAGGTCCCCGCAGTGGCTGTCGAAGCCCAGCCGCGCGCGCCGACAACCGCCGCTGCGCCTGCCAACGACTCCGCGTCCACTGGCTACTTCGTGCCGGCTGATGCTGTCGCGCCCTCCTACACTGCTACGTCGGCTGGCGCCACCGCCCGAGGTGCTGCCATCCGGGAGGGGGCCCTGGTCTCTGCCTCCCCAGTGGTCCTCCAAATGGAGGACGACATTGAGGAAGTGGGGAGGTAGGGGCCCGCTGCTACGGCGGAGCCTCTCCCCCTGTCCGAGGCTATGGCCGTGGCCTACTCCGGCTTCCGGCAGGCCCAGGCGGCCCTTGCCCGGGAGAAAGGGCAGCTCGAGGACGAGGACGACCAGCTCCGGGAATGGGCGAGGACCCTGGAGGCTCGGACCCGGCCGGCGAAGAGCCGAGCGGCCCAGCGGGAGGCGGTCGTTCGGGAGGAGATGAAGATCCTTGAGCAGGAGCGCGACCTCATCGCCCAGCTGGACGCCATCACCCAGAAGCTGAAGGCTGACGCCGAGGCCATCCACACTAAGGCCAGCTCCCGCCTCCAGGCCTGCGAGGACCTTCAGCACATGTTGTCCCTCCAGGAGGCTGCTCTAGCCGAACGGGAGCAGGAGCTGGCGGCGAAGCAGGCTGAAGTGGAGGCGACATGCCGCGGGCTCATCCTCCAGCAGGAAGGGGCGAGAGTCCGTGCCGCCGAGTTGGACCGCCGGGAAGCCGCCGTGGCCGAGGCGCAGCAGGCCCAGTTCGTCGAGCGCCAGGCCCTCCTGGATCACGAGTTCAACGTCGCCCTCAAGGAGGGTGACTTGGACCGCCGCAAGGCGGGGGTCAGCGAGCGCGAGAGGGACCTGGCGGCCAAGGAGAAGCGGTTCCTGGACGGCGGCCCCCGGGCACTGGCGGCAGCCCAGCAGGAGGTGGAGGAGCTCCGGGCGGCGCGCTCCGCCGAGGCCCGGAAGGTCTGGGAGTTCCTTGGCGGTGCCGACTCGGCTCTGGTGCCGCTCGGCTTCAGCCCGGCGCGCGTGGGGGAGCCGGCGCAGGAGGTGAGTCAGGTGTTCCCGGTGCTCGACTCCACCAGCTCGAGGATGCGCTCGCTGGGGGCCATCCTTGACAACCAGCTGGAGGCCGAGGGACAGATGCTGGTGAAGGAGGTGGCGACGCACATCCTGTCCTGCTACCGGAGCTGGTACCCCGACGTCTCCCTGTAGCCGGTCCTCGAGGGACCCATCGCCGAGAGGGAAGAGGCCGCCAAGTCTGAAGTTTCGGATGCGGTGGCACTCATCGCCTCAAGGTTCCAGCGGAGCGGCTGAGGGCTCCCCGGGCGTCTGTTTAAGTTTTTGTCTTTCTGTTTTTGTCTTGTGGCTGGCTGTGATGACAAACTCTTTATTTGTGTGATAAAAAATCTGTCTGTGGTGCCCTTTTATACTCAGCTTGCTTTTATTTCCAGCAATGTCTTCCAGCTGTTTGTTGTTCCTTAACTTCCAGGACCTGTCGTCCCCCAAAGTATGGCCCCCTGACAGGCGTGGCCAGTTGTTATGGGCACACCTGTCATATACTTAGGGTTTAGGGCGGACCGGTGCAGGAGGAGCCTAGGATTCGTAGGTAGCATTGTCGTAGCTGAGTATGCAGGCATGTCGACAGCGGCCCCCCTGGGGGTGCCACCGGAGCTTCAGTTCCGCAGTGGCCACTATCTTTATGGAGAGGTCGACAGCGGGCCCCCTGGGGTGCCGCCGGAGCTTCAGGCCGGCGGTGCCCGCCATCTTCAGCGAGAGGTCGACAGCGGGCCCTCTGGGGGTGCCGCCGGAGCTTCAGGCCGGCGGTGCCCGCCATCTTCAGCGAGAGGTCGACAGCGGGCCCCCTGGGGGTGCCGCCGGAGCTTCAGGCCAGCGATGTCCACTGTCTTCGCGGGTACTCTGGCGGTGGTTGCTGGAATAACTTCCTCAAAGACTTGTACATAGATCAAAAAAGAGAAGTAATTCTGTCCGCTGGTCACTTTACTCCTGCTCTTTTTGTAGTGTCGCTTGACTTAGGATCCTGGGCTGACTCGTGGGGCTTGGGTAATTCAGTGCTTCTGCGCCTAGGACTCGTCGTCCAAACTACCCAAGGGTGGTCCATCTGGCCCCCAGCACTCGGTTGTAGCGCTGGGGAGGCAGAGCGCACAGGCTTAGGGTACAGTACCAAGCTAAGCAGGTTGTGGCCCTGGACCTCCCGCTTGGCGTAAACCTTTTCCGGGGGAGACCATCTGGAGACACAGACCCCGAGTATTGGAACATCCGAGGCCCCAGGCGCATTGCAGGTACCTCAAGCAACCTCACCTGCAGTCCAGACAGCAAGGCTCCCACTATTGCTAAAGCAGGGGGAAAACAACAGCGCTCATGATAGATCACGAGCCATGGCGGGCTTTCAGCAACATCATAAAAATTAAAGATAATTTTTGAATTGACAAACCCTATACCAGGCAGGACAACATTCTTTCATTATAGTTTCTCATAAGATGGAGCAAACTTTACAAGGGGAATAACCCGGCCTGGGTGTCAGATGGAGTCGAGTGCACCTACTTAGGGTTCTGGACCAGGCTAAGTGGAATGTGCACTCGGAGCCCCATCGCCTTATCCTAAGTGCTGTCCTGAGGCAGTATGTAACTTTTACAATGAAATAGCATTGCCCCAACCCTGGTCTGGGGGTAGAACTTACGGAGGTGCTCGATGTTCCATGGGTTGGGTAATCGCTGTACATCCTCCATAGCCAGGCGGACGCATCCTGGGCGGCAAACCTCTGTTACCCGGAAGGGACCCTCCCAGCTGGGGGAGAGTTTGTTAGACCCTTCCCGGGAGAGTATGCAGCGCAACACCAGGTCGTCTACCTTTAGCTCCCTACTCCGCACGATCCTCTGATGGTAGCGCCGGAGCGCCTGCCTGTACCGTGCATTTCGGAGAGCCGCTCGCACTCGTCCCTCATCGACGAGGTCCAGGTCTTCACGCCGGAGCTGGTCTTGCGCGGCTTCGTCGTACCTCTGGGCACGGGGGGAGCCCATGGTAATTTCTGGGGGGAGGACGGCCTCTGCCGCGTATACCAAGAAGA
This sequence comes from Tuctoria greenei, assembly GCA_036927565.1. Lineage (NCBI taxonomy): Eukaryota > Viridiplantae > Streptophyta > Magnoliopsida > Poales > Poaceae > Tuctoria > Tuctoria greenei. The sequence continues at coordinate 157,949,528 of JAYESD010000009.1, read as the reverse complement.
AAGGTGTTTCCCCCGTGGCTCGGCTAATTGATGTCCGGCTAGCCCACAGCGCACACGGAAGCTCATCCACCCAATTTGCACCATGCTTCTCAAGGTGTGAGAATGTGCGAGTCTTGAGGCCCTTGAGGATCTCTGCATTGGCTCTCTCGACCTGCCCATTGCTCTTTGGATGAGCAACTGATGCATAGCAGACTTGGATCCCTAGGTCCCCGCAGTATTCCTAGAACGCTGCACTTGTGAACTGGGTCCCGTTATCAGTTATGATTCTGTTCGGGACCCCGAACCGGCAGACGATCGACTTGATGAATTTTACTGCTGACTGCTTGTTGATGGTGACAACTGGGGTGGCTTCCGACCACTTGGTGAACTTATCTACGGCGACGTAGAGATGCCGGAATCCTCCGACGGCTCTGGGAAAGGGTCCCAAGATGTCCAACCCCCATACAGCGAATGGCCATGAGCGAGGGATCATCTGCAGCGCCTGAGCTGGTGTGTGGATCTGCTTGGCATGGAACTGGCACGCCTTGCATCTCTTTACCATCTCGGCGGCATCCTGGAGTGCTGTCGACCAGTAAAAGCCATGCCGAAAGGCTTTACCAACCAGCATGCGGGAGGACGCGTGGTTCCCGCACTCGCCTCCATGGATCTCTGCGAGCAGGTCGCAGCCGTCCTCCCGGGTAATGCATCGCAGTAGGATGTCGTTGGCGCCACACCGGTAGAGATCCTCTTCCACCAGTGTGTACCTTTTAGCCATGCGAACAATCCTTTCTGCCAGGGCATGTTCTTCGAGAAGGATATTGTCTTTCAAGTAGTCCAGGACCTCCGAGATCCATGCATCGGGACTTGCTTGAGCCTCTGGATCTTGGGCGCCCTATAGCTCGGAGCCCCCGATGGCGCATACGATCCTTGGCGGACTCCATGGTAGTAGGGTCGCCAGGACTGCCAGCTTCGTGGTGCTGGGCTCGCCCCCTTCACCCGGTTCGGCTGCTCGGGCGGTTGGTCGCGGTAACGTCCTTGCGAAGACTCCTTGGCGCACTGGGGCCCCTGTGGAGGCCTTCGTTGACAGGTCGCCTGCGACTGAGTTGTCGGCTCAGGGTACATGGCACAAGTCCAAGACTTCAAAGTCCTTTTCCAGCTTCCGGACGTCCAGCGGGTATGCTGCTAATTGAGGGTCGTTGCAGCTGCACTCTCCTCTGGCTTGCTTGATGATCAGTTGAGAATCACCTTTAGCCAGAAGCTGTCGGACATTGAGGGTCAGGGAAATCTTCAGCCCAAAGATTAGGGCTTCATACTCCGCCATGTTGTTTGTCGCCTTGAAGTCGAGGCGCACCATGTACTTGAACTGCACCCCAGTCGGGGTGAGGAGCAGGACCCCGACCCCGGCCCCCTGCTTCCGCGAGGAGCCGTCGAAGTAGAGCGTCCAGGGGGTTTCGGTGAAAAATGGAGCCTTGGGCACCGTTTCACCGTTGTTCGGGCCCCCCGGGTTGCTTGGTGATGGGGTCCATTCGGCCAAGAAGTCCGCCAGTGCTTGGCTTTTGACTGCATGTCGAGGTAAGAACTCCAGCTGGAACTCAGCCAGCTCCGCTGCCCACTTGGCAATGTTGCTAGTCGAATTGGGGCTGTGGAGTACGGTTTTCAGTGGGAAGTAGGTGACCACTGAAACCCGGTGAGCTTAGAAGTAATGTCGGAGCTTCCTCGACGCTATGAGCACTGCATACAACAGTTTGTGTACCTCCAAATATCTTGTTTTTGCTTCATGGAGGACCTCACTGACGTAGTAGACTGGCCGTTGGGAGGTCCGAACCCTCCCCGGGGGGTCCGGGGCTCCTTGCAATGCGTCTGCATCCTGGGGAATGTGGCTCCCAGGGTCTAGCTGGGCCTCCGGGGGTTGGGACCCGTAAGGCACTTGGTCACTGGAACTCACAGCGGGGGGGGGGGGGGGGGGGGAGGGGGGCTCCTTCTGGTGCTTGTTGCGGTAGTAGCTCCGGCCGCTCTGCAACCAAGACCATGCTGACCACTTCCGTTGTTACGGTGATGTACAACAGGAGCGGTTCGCCGGGTTCTGGCGCCACCATAATGGGTAGCGTCGTCAGGTGTTTCTTGAGCTCCTGGAAGGCCGCTTCAGCTTCGTCAGTCCACTCAAAGGGGCCCGACTTCCGCAGAATCTTGAAGAAGGGAAGGGCTCGCTCAGCCAGTCTTGAGATGAACCGACTGAGGGCTGCCAAACATCCTGCAAGCTTCTGCACGTCCTTGATGCGGGCCGGCGGCCGCATCAACTCTATCGCCTTGATCTTCTCTGGGTTAGCTTCGATCCCTCGGTGTGATACCAAGAAACCAAGGAGCTTCCCTGCAGAGACCCCAATGACACACTTGTCGGAGTTCAGCATCGTGAGTGTCGTGCGCAGCTTGCTGAAGACTCGGGATAGGTTGTCTAATAGGGATGTGCTGTCCCTGATTTTTACCACGATGTCGTCGACATACACCTCTACCAGATCTCTAATGAGGTCCCCAAATGTCTTATGCATTGCACGTACAAAGGTGGGGAGATCATTCTTGAGACCATAAGGCATGAAGACATAACAATACAAGTCGTCTACTGTTATGAAAGCAGTGTGTTCCTCATCTTCCCTAGACATAGGTATTTGGTGAAAACCGGATACGCATCTAGGAAACACAAAAGGTCACAGCCTGATGTTGAGTCTACTATTTGATCTATCCTAGGAAGAGGGAATAGATCCTTGGGACATGCCTTATTGAGATTGGTGTAGTCGATGCACATCCGGAGCTTCCCTCCAGCCTTAGGAACGACAACAGGGTTGGCCAACCACCGTGGGTGGTGAACCTCCCGGATGAAACCAGCATCGAGCAGCTTCTTGATTTCTTCACGGATGAAGTTCTGCCGCTCGATGGACTGTTTCCTGGGCTTTTGCTGTACCGGTCGGGCGTCGGGGTAAATCTTCAGATGGTGCTCAATCACCTCCCTGGGGATCCCGGGCATTTGTGATGGTTGCCATGCAAACACATCGATGTTATCCCGGAGGAAGGTGATGAGCGTGCATTCCTATTTGCTGTCCAGGTTCCCCGCGATACGGGTTGTCTGGGCAGCCTCGGAGCCAATCCTAACGACCTTCACAGGGACGTCGTCGTCGTTGGCAGGTTGCACACGAGGTGCAGCAGTGGAGGCTCGCTGCGTCGGGCCTTGCTCTGGCCGACTCTCCTTCGAGCCTCCTGGGGCCGGAGCCCTCCCCGCTCAGTGTGTTTGGAGCTGCTCCAAGGCTGACACTACGACTGAGCGGTCCCCTCTGATCCTGAGGACACCGGAAGGCGTCGGCATCTCCAAGACGAGGTAGCCGTAGTGGGCTACAGCCATGAACCTGTAGAGGGCTGGCCTCCCGATGATTGCGTTGAAGGGGAGGTCGACGTCTCCCACATCGAATAAAACGCTCTCCGTACGGTAGTTCTCCGGGGTCCCGAAGGTCACCGGGAGGTGTATGTTACCATACGGGAGGATTTGCCCAGGTCCGACACCCGAGAACGGGCTCGAGGGTGTGAGCTGAGACATCGGCAGCTGCAGCTTTCGGAAAGCCGCCGTGGAGATGAGGTTGAGGCCCGCCCCTCCATCTATCAACACGTGAAAGACCTTCACATTGGCGATGGTCGGGGACACCAGCAGCGGGAGCACTCCTGCCCCTGCCATGTTCTTCGGGCAGTCAGAAGCGTCGAAGCTGACCGCCGTGCTCATCCACTTGTGGTGGGGAGCCGGACTTTGGGCGGGGGCCACTACAGCCATTGCCCGTCACAGGGTTTTCACCGTGTTTCGGGACGTGGGGTCGGTGGCTCCCCCGTAGATAACATGGAGGGTCTTGCGGCGCTCCTTATCACTGCTGGAGTCGGAGTCGCCACCCTCGAAGACGGGCTTGACCGCCCGCTGGGGTTCCTGGAACCCCATCTCGTTGTCATCCTCCTTCTCACGATCAGCCTTCTTCTTGACCTCCCTCTGGCGGGGGGTGCACCCTCCTGGCGATGCTGCCTCTGTTTCTATTCGTGGAATCGTTCCGCGAATCTCTTCACTTCCCGGCACTCGCTAGCACTATGGCTATTTGTACGGTGCACCGGGCACTTGAAGTCAGGCTCCTCGGGATCAGGCGACTGCCTAGGGTGCTTGTCTCGGCGCGACGCTCGGGCTCCGTCGGGCGCCGCAGCCGCCATTGCCTAGGCTCCGAGCTTTGGCCTGTTCTTGCCACTGCCCTTCTTCTTCTTGCCGCTGCTCCTCGCAGAGGCTCCTTCCTCAGTCGGGGTGGCTTCCCTTGCTTCTGAGGATGGCTGGGAGTGCCAGTTATGCCCCTCAGCTGCCCTAGCACATTTGTCTGCCAGGGAGAACAGCTCGGAGACATCACGCACCTCGTGCGTGGCTAGCTTCTCGAGCATCTTCTTGTCCCTCACACCTTGTCTGAACACGACGATAAACGATGCACTAGCAACATGAGGGATGGTGTTCCGTACCTGGGAGAACCGCTGGATGAACGATCGCAACGACTCTCCAGCACGCTGTCTAACAGCGTGGAGGTCAAGCTCGGTGCCTGGGCGCTTGTAGGAACTGCCGAAGTTAGCCACGAACTGTCGGCACAACTCATCCCAGGAGGTTATGGACCCCTAGGGCAGGTTCATGAGCCATGACCGAGCTGGGCTGGTCAGGACGATGGGGAAGTAGTTAGCCATAATGGCCTCGTCGCCTCCTGCAACTAGTATGTAGATCTGCAGGAACTCGCTCGGGTTGACACTCCCGTCGTACTTCTCCGGCATGTGCGGCCGGAACTTTCGTGGCCAGACCACGAAACGGAGGTGAGGCGCTAGCGCTGCACACCCTTGGCTAGGGTTGACTGGTGCCGGCGGCGGCAGCGCATACCACGGGTGAGCAGGCGGGCCTGCGTACACCTGGTGCTGAGGTGGAGTTGCATACGCCTGTGCAGGAGGCGCGACGTACGCCTGGTGCAGTGGAGGCACAACATGATCCTGGGGCACAGGGTCCGGCACGCTGTAATCTGCCTCGAGGTTGTGCTGATGTTCCCTCTGATGCTCGATGGTGACTCGACAGTCCTCTTCGGCCCTACGGCGCTGCAGCCCGGTTCTCAGATCTGTTGTTGAGATCCTGGTTGAGCGCGAGTCTGTCGTCCACCGGTCAACTGTCGGCGTTCGCGACAATGACACATGCATCGGCTGGGCATGTGTTTCCCTCGGCGAAGGCGCGTTGAGTGCGGCGGTGTAAGGATCAAAACGCCCAAGAGGGGGGGGGGGGTGAATTGGGCTTTCTTTCAAATTTTAAGGCAATTAAAAACGAACTACTTAAGTCCAATTCCCAATGCGGTTCTAACTATGCAATCAACGTAGATATAACTTGTGAAGTAAAGATTGCATAATGTAAGGAGAGGGAGAGAAATGCAAACGCTAGGGGACACGAAGGTTTATCCCGTGGTTCGGCAAGATCGCAAGGATCTTCCTACGTCCACGTTGTGGCACCCACCGAAGGGTTTTGCCACTTCCAATGTCACCGAGACAATGGAGTCTTCACTAATCTTCTCCGTTCGCCATCTCCGGCAAGGTGGAGCTCAAGCCTTGTACAACCTTCGATGTTCCGGGCTTCCACACACACCTTGGCAAGCTCCGGAACGATCTTCTTCAACTTCTCACTAGCCTAGAGAGTTCAATCACAAAGAAAGAACGCACACAAGCTTCTTTCTAGCCTATTACAAATGATCTAAAAGTGTGGAAATGTATGCTCTATAGTCTTGAATGCTCTTGGATGTGTAGTTGGCTTCAGGTGATCAAGACTTGTCGAAATGACTGGGTTAGAGGGGTTTTATAGCCAGCTTAACTGAAATAGCCGTTGGAAAAGTAGGGTGACAGAACTTTACTGTGAACATCGGATGATCCGATGTCTCCCCTCTAGTTATCATCGGTGTAATTACTTTGGCTGACGTCATTGTGTCAGATATTACCGTTATTAGACCGATGTTGCCCCCTGTCTTCTCATCGGATGATCCGGTGGCTCTTCCTCCAGAATTTACTTGATCTTGATGCTTACTGGAGTGATCAACCGATGTGTGTAAGTCTGCACATCGGATGATCCGGTGCTTCACTTGTTCCAATTGTACTGCAAACTGTACTGATGCACCGATGTTGTTGAGCCCTTCACATCGGATGATCCGGTGAGTTCATTTGTCTGAGGTCTTTTTCTTCAGTTGAATCAACTCGACCGATGTGTTCATTTTGGAAATCATCATTTGATCCGGTGAGTTGATTTTGTTTGCTACGAGTTGTCTTGAGTGAATCTTTTGTGTCTTGCTTGAATGACCTCTTAGACATTTGTTCCACAAGGCTCTCTGATGATTCTTGAGCATTGTATGTTGTCAATTTTTGATTGAGTGACTTAGACATAGAGCCTTCACATCTTGTCTTTATCTCATGAATTTGATCTCGAAAGTTGAGTATCTATGGGTCTCCAATGACATGTTCATTTCATTTTATTGAGTGTTTATGGGGACCTTGCATTCACAAATTCATTAGTAAAGTTCAATGGTTGTCATTAGTCACCAAAACCATACTACATGAGGGGGGCCTAGATGCTTTCAATCTCCCCCTTTTTGGTGATTGATGACAACACAATAATCAAAGCGCAATAGTAATGAATTTGATAGAATGAACCTTAAAAGAATATGCAATGAATACAGGGTGTCACACTTGAAGCTTTAAACATCAATTAATAACACAAGTGTGAATTCAAAGAGATCATAATCATAGATAAACATTCAAAGAGATCATAATCAGAGATAAACATCAAATGAGTTCAAATGATTAACAACTAATGGAAATAGGTTCATTACACACCAAAAGTAGCAAAATGCGCAAATACAATAAAGATAAGCAAAGATAAGCTGGACTCGGCTCCCCCTTACACTAGGACTCCCCCTGACTCCTCTAAATCTTCTCCCCCTTTGGCATCAAGGCACCAAAAAGGGATCCGAGCACCTACGGACCCTGAGAGCTGGGCGCGATGACGAACTGGTCACCGCCGCTGTTGTCGGAGCTGCTGGCCGGAGTAGCAGAGGAGGGTGCTGCCGGAGCCGAAGGTGCCACCGTCGGTGCCTGCTGAGGAGGAGGTGCTGGAGCAGGGGCACTAGTGACGGAGGCCGGCGTCTGAAGAAACAGTGTCGTGACCGGCAGTGGGGAGTGAAGAGGAGCACCAGGAGCCAACAGCGGGGACATGCTGAACGAAGGGATCGGAGTGGAGGGAACTGGAGCCACTGGTGCAGCAGCTGGAGCCAAGACGGGAGGCGGAGGAGCTACTCCAGGCAGCTGCGATGGGAGGGCGATCCCGATCTGGGTGTAGAGGTTGGTGATTAACCCCAGGATCCCCATCATCGCCTGTTGCGTCTGCTGCTGCTGGTCCAGAGTGCGCTGGTGCATCTGGTCGATGAGCCCCGTCAACCGGTCAGTGTCTTCACACCTCTCACGAGCGATCTGACGCTGCATCTCCTGCTGCTGCTGCTGGAGCTCAAGAAGACGTGCAGTCTGCTCCGCGCGGGCCTGCTCGGCGGCCAGCCTGTCTAGCCTCTGCTGCTCGACCATCTGCTGGAGGAGCGAAGTCAGCTCAGACGGCTGCGTGACCTGCGCCTCAGTGACGGGAGGTGGAGTGGGTGGTGGCGCTGTAGAACCTCCAGCCTCCGCGTCGTGCTGTCGGGGAGAGGGGGGAGGAAGGAAATACTCCTCGACACTGTCGTCAGTGTCGCTCTCTGACCAAATGTGCTGCAGGTCCTCCCCCTGAGCCTCAGCCTCTGCAAGTCTCTCGTCCTCCCGCTCTAGGTCGAACCAATCTTCCTCTGACAGACGGGCCCTGACCTGGCGCTCAACTGGACGACCAAGGCGGCGGTCTCCAGGAGCCGGGGCACGGTAGTGACCAAAGCGAGTCACACTCTCGTCAGCAAGTCTGACCTGTGCTGCATCCCCCTCAGGCACCATCATAGTGCATAGGTAACTGATCCAGTGCCCGTAGACCATCTGCCTCATCATGCCTACCCCATCTGTGATCACGTCTTCCATCTCGCACAGGAGAATGTCCACAATGTCGAAATCCATCCCGTTCATTATGTAGAACAGGAGGGTCTGCTGTAAACTAGTGAACCCCTCCAAGTACCCCGACCTCGGCAGGAGCGTGCGGCGCAAGGCGAGGTGCACAATGCGCGCAGCTGGGGTCAGAAGTGCTGGAACTCTCGGCTGGTCCCGAGAGAACGTGGGGCCGAACAGGGATCGTATCTCCTCAAGCTGTGGTGCCACCCCTCCAGTAAGTGGCCTCCTTGGTTGATCTGCCTGCCCGTATACCCTCTCGTGCACGCAGGTGTCGTGCAGGTCCAAACCAAGAAGCTGCCCCAACGTCTGCCTCGAGAGGTGGTAGTGCTGACCCATAAACATGAAGTCGATCGACCTCCTGCCCTCAGAGATGTACAGGGTCGCGTAGAAGACACGGACCCAATCTTCCACATATGCACTCCTCTCGTAAGCTAGCAACTGCACCAATCCTCGGTATCTCTCAAAGAATGGACGGACCTCCGTTTCCGCTGCCAATGCAAGCTGCCCCCAGTCCAGGTAGTTATGCTGAAAAAGCTTGTGCCCCTGACGTCTATAGGTCTCGTAGAGAGACGCCTGGGTGACAGTTCAGAAGCGACTGTCCACAAGAGCCTCTCGGGGCTGTGGGTACCACTCCTCAAGCAGCACGTTCCATCGAAGCTTGCGTAGCTGCTTGGCCTTCATCTTCCGGTAGTCCGTCAACCGGACTCCCTCATCGACGCGGACTGCCGTGTCCATCTCATAGATGGCCCTCTCGGCCTCCCTGTCTTCACGACGGTCGGCAGCCATCGGTCTCGGACGAGGAGCAGCCTCGGTGTGACCCCCACGCGTCCGGGCTGAGCGCCGGCGGACGAGAGGCTCAACCGGCTTCTCTTCGGCCTCGGAGTCGTCGATCACAGGAGGCTGCCGAGCCTCGCGGATCCTCAGGGATCTCCCTCGGCCACGCTCACGCTCCTCGGCGGCGCGAGCGGCCATCAAGGCCTTCTTCTCCTCTTTTGACAACTTTTGCTTCTTTGCGGCCGGCCCCGCGATGGCCTTGCCCTTGTTTCTTTTGTCGCGAGCCATAGCGATGCGGGAGAATGAACTTGAAGACGTGGAACAACGTTGGGCGGCCGGAAACCCTAGTGGCGACGAGGACGTGGAAGGTGATGGTGGAGCTTGGTGGTGATGGGGATGAACAGTGGCGGTGGAAACGGCGTCGGCGAGGAGAGGCGGCGGCGAGGTCGATGGCGGTGGAGACGGCGGAGGTGGGCAAAGCCGGCGCGTGGGTGCGTGGATGGTGGCGGCGCGTCGAGCGGTGGTGTGGCGAGCGGCGATGGCGGTGGCGTGGGTGACGGCGGTGCGGCGAGCGGGGGAGGTGGCCGGAGACGGCGGCGGCGGCCTGAGGGCGACGGCGGCGGCGTCCGGCGGCGGAGGAGATGGAGGGGGCGAGAGGAATCGCTAGCGGCGTCGGGATCGGGAGAAGGAAGACGAAAGGGGTACGGCCGAGTTTAAATAGTGGGTCCCAAACCCTAGCCGTTTTTTAAACACCGGATGGACCGATGCTTATCGATGTGTACATCGGTCGAATAGTACAGTATGGTTATTCAAAGTGTCACTAAAGGCATCGGATGGACCGATGTTTAGGGTTTTGATCATCGGATGAATGGCACAGTAAGGGTATTCAGGAGAGGGAAGTTGACACCGGATGGTCCAACGTTAGATGGAAAAGCATCAGTGGAATTCATCAAGGTTTCAGATTTGTGAACATCGGATGGACCGATGTTTTTCTGTTGAACTCATCGATCAATTTTGGGTATTGACTTAACTGGCACTTGGATTTTGAACACCTACTGATCCGATGGGGGAAGGACCTAGGCATCGGATAATCCGATGAAAACTAAACACCAACATCCCATATATGTCCTTTGACCAAACAATCAAACAATGGGAAACACATGTCTTAGGACTTTTTGGGCAACCCCTTACCCCTCAAAAAGCTAATATGCCAATAGCTTGGCTAGACCTTAAAGCAAATGGAACACCGAAAAAAATGGAGGAAAAAATATCCAAATAAAATGTAAGGCCCATGCTTTGTGAGGTAGAGTATGAAGACTTCTATCTCTTTGAAGCATGTTCCTCTAGGCATTAACGTACCTAACATTTTGTTCTTTCCACCTTATATGAGTTGAGATATTGCATTTCAAACAAGTCTCCTTCTCATGAGGTGGGTTCCCCTTTGTGACAATCTATCGTATGCAATGCCAAACAAATTACAGTGCAGGAGATTAAATGAGTGCAAGCTTATATGGCAGGGATCATGCAAGGCATAAAATAAATCTATCTTGCCAAGTTTAAACCTTTCAAAGGCTTCCCCAGGGAAAACTATTTCTAGCTCGCCCCTATCCTTTGGGAGTTAGACAAGACCTATATGATATGCATCCTTACATGAACATGGCAATTTACATGACGTTAGATGCATCTAGCACATTTAATTCATTTCTAAGTCTAGAAAAGGTTTTCTCATAAAGTGGTTTAGTGAAGATATCCGCCAATTGTTCTTCGGATCTAACACCTTGCAAAGAGATGTCTCCTTTAGCCTCATGATCCCGCAAGAAGTGATGGCGAATATCAATGTGCTTAGTGCGGGAGTGTTGAACGGGGTTTCTAGCTATCTTAACCGCACTTTCATTATCACAAAGGAGAGGCACACAACCAAATTTGATTCCAAAGTCCAAAAGGGTTTGCTTCATATATAGAATTTGGGCACAACATGCACCGGCCGCTATATACTCCGCCTCCGCGGTGGACAAAGCCACGGAATTTTGCTTTTTGCTAGACCAAGACACTAGGGAACGCCCAAGCAAGTGGCACCCACCGAAGGTACTCTTGCGATCCACGCGGCATCCGGCAAAGTCCGAATCCGAGTATCCCAAGAGTTGGAAGGTTGTACCTTTAGGGTACCACAAGCCCATACTAGGGGTATGCTTAAGATACCTAAGTATCCTAAAGACCGCCTTCTTATGCGATTCTTTAGGAGCCGCTTGAAAGCGAGCACATAAGCATACACTAAACATTATGTCGGGCCTAGATGCGGTAAGATAAGGCAATGAACCAATCATAGAGTGGTAGTGAGATTGGTCAATAGGTGTACCGTCCTTATCCGCGTCGAGATGGCAATTTGTTGCCATTGGAGTGCTTCTTGAGCTACAATCTCCCATCTCAAATTTCTTCAAGAGGTCCTTGGTGTATTTCTATTGGTAGACGAAGGTTCCCTCTTGAAGTTGCTTGATTTGGAATCCAAGGAAGAAGTTGAGCTCTCCAATCATTGACATCTCGAATTCCCTAGACATCATTTTGCCAAACTCATGGCTAAAAGCTTCGTTAGTTGAACCAAAGATAATATCATCAACATAAATTTGACAAATGAACAAATCTCCGTTGATGTCTTTGGTGAAGAGTGTGGTGTCCACCCTCCCGATCTTAAATCCTTGCATGATGAGGAAGTCTCGTAGTCGTTCATACCACGCCCTAGGTGCTTGCTTGAGCCCGTAGAGCGCCTTGTGCAACCTATACACATGGTTAGGATTCCTCGGATCTTCAAACCCGGGAGGTTGTTCAACATAAACAAGCTCATTAATGTAGCCATTAAGAAAGGCACTTTTCACATTCATTTGATAAAGGGTAATATTATGATGTGAAGCAAAAGCAAGGAGAATACGAATTGCCTCTAACCGGGCGACCGGAGCAAATGTCTCCCCAAAGTCTAGTCCTTCAACTTGCGAGAACCCTTTGGCCACAAGTCTTGCCTTGTTGCGGACCACAACGCCATTCTCGTCTTGTTTGTTGCGGTACACCCACTTTGTTCCGATGACGTTCTTGTCCTTGGGTCGCTCCTCCAACACCCAAACTTCATTGCGGATGAAGTTGTTGAGTTCTTCTTGCATAGCCATCACCCAATTTGTGTCTTGGAGTGCTTCCTCAATGTGAGTGGGTTCTACACATGAAACAAACGAGTAGTGCTCACAAAATGAGGCAACGTGGCGGGAACGAGTACTTACGCCCCTTGAAGGACTTCCAATGATTTGGTCCATTGGATGCGCCTTGGAGATGCATCCATGCCTCATAAGTGGTTGTGAAGCAGTTGGCGGTGGTGAAGCGTGTTGCTCCTCTTGTGGTTGGACTTGATCATGGACTTCTTCTTCATCTTGATGTTGTATTGCTTGTGAGTCTTGAGTTGGCAATGGATCATCTTTCTCCTCTTCGTCTACTTGAGGCGCCATGGAGGTGTTTTTGTTGGAACTTGAAGCTCCCCCTTGATCATGGCCCTCTTCAACTTCCGGCTTGATGTCTCCAATGGTCATGTTCTTCATGGCTTCTCGTAGAGGCTCATCATCTATTTCATCATGACCAAAACTCTCCTATTGGGAGCCATTAGTCTCATCAAACTCAACATCACAACTTTATTCAACTAGATCGGAGGTTTGGTTGAATACTCGATATGCTTTTGAGTTTGATGCATAACCAAGAAAAATGCCAACATCACATCTTCTTTCAAACTTACCGAGCCTATTCTTGCGGTAGATGTAGCATTTGCACCCAAAGACTCTAAAGTAGGAGATGTTGGGCTTTCTCCCAATGAGAAGCTCATATGGGGTCTTTTGGAGTAGTCGGTGAAGATAGACCCTGTTTGCGGCATGGCACGCCGTGTTGATTGCTTCGGCCCAAAACTTCTCCGACGTGCCGTAGTCATCAAGCATTGCTCTTGCAAGAGTGATGAGGGTTTTGTTCTTCCTCTCAACGACACTGTTTTGTTGAGGAGTGTATGTGGCGGAGAATTCATGCTTCACACCTTCACGGTCACACCACTCCCCAATGTTGTAGTTCTTGAATTCGGTGCCGTTGTAACTCCGGACCTTGATAATGGGAAGTTGGAATTCCCTTTGAGCACGGTTGGCGAAGGTCTTGAACACTTCTGGAGTTTCACTCTTGTCACCTAAAAATAGAGTCCAAGCATAGCGAGAGTAGTCATCAACTATAACAAGACAATAGAGGTTACCGCCAAGGCTTTGGTATGTGGATGGTCCGAAGAGGTCCATATGGAGTAGTTCAAGTGGCTTGGAGGTTGACACCATTGTCTTCATTGGGTGGTGTGAAGAAACTTGCTTCCCGGCTTGACAAGCGCTACAAAGCTTGTTCTTCTCAAATGTCACATCCTTCACGCCGGTCACCATCCCAAGCTTGAATGACTTCTTGAGTTTGCTCATTCCAATGTGTGCTATGCGTCGGTGCCATAGCCAACCCAAGCTTGTCTTAGTGAAAAGACAAGTGGTTAGGCTAGCATTCTTGTTGGAGAAGTCTACTAAGTAGAGATGTCCATGCCGAAACCCTTTGAAGATTAGCTCTTTGCTTGTCTCACTACTCACAACAACATCATTTTTGCTAAATGTGCATGTTAGTCCAAGATCACAAAGTTGTGCAATGGAAAGTAGATTAAAGCTAAGCGACTTAACATACAACACATTAGAAATGGATAAATCATTAGAGATAGCAATTTTACCTAATCCTATTAACTTACCCTTAGAATTATCACCAAAAGTGACTTGTTCATGATTACCGGGGTTTTCTATGGTGGTGAACATACCATCATTGCCGGTCATGTGTTGAGTGCACCCGCTATCGAGTACCCAATGCTTTCCTCCGGCTTTGTAGTTCACCTACACACATGAAGTTAATTTTTGACTTTAGGCACCCAAGCCAACTTAGGTCCTTGTATGTGAGATACAAGTGTCTTTGGGACCCAAAGTTGCTTGGGGAGCTTCCCCTTCATGCTCTTCATGTCTTTGCCAATGAACCTAGCTTTCACCTTGCCATTCACTTTGCTAAGAAGATAATAGCGATCATTGAAAATAGATTTGTAGTTAGTAGGCAATTTAGGTGAAGGTCGGTTAGGAAGAGGACACTCCCTTGTGTGGTGACCGGTGACCTCACAATGTTGGCAATAAGAACCAACTTCCTTGATGAAGCTTGTTCTAAGCTCCGGTGAGGGCACCTTTTCTTTGTTGGGCACCGGGAAGGATCCAAGTCCTCTTTTGTTGAAGGCTTTTGCTTGTTGGAAGAGGATTTCCTTGTGCTTGACTTCACCTTTTGAAAGTCTAGCCACACTAGTGCGGAGACTCTCAATTTCTTCCAACAAGTCCTTCTCCCTAGCATTAGCTTTCAAAGACAAAGACTTGTCCAAGACATTAGAGACATGCAAAGTAATGGATATCTTATCATTAAGAGTTTGTTTCTTTGCATCTTTTAACTCTTGATCAAGCATGTCATGAGCAATGTTAAGTGTTTGGTATTCTTGAGTTAGCTTGTTGTGCTCCTCCAAGAGAGTTTGGTGTGCTATGTTGAGCTCATCATTGTCTACCTTGATTTTAGCATTTTCTTCCTCAATTTGCTTGACATGAGATTTGAGCGTGTCATGCTCTTTAAGTATGCTTTCATACTTGTCAAGCAAATCAAGGTTAGCACTCTCAAGTTTAGCACGAATTTCTTCAAGAGTTTTAACCTTACTCTTCTCTCTCTTAATGATAGCATGATATTCATTAATCAAAGAAGTTAAATCATCGGGGGAAAGCTCATCATCACTAGAGTCATCACATACATTGGTGTTACCTTTAGCCATGAGGCACATGGGTGGTGGAGGAAGAGGTTAGTCATCATGGTTGGCAATGGCAAGGCCGACTAAGCTTTCTTCTTCTTCTTCACTCTCTTCATCACTTGTTTCTTCGTCGGTGACCCATTCATTTGCCTCACACATAAACACCTTTTGTGGACCACTTCTCCTCTTTGGGAAGAGTCTTGCCTTCTTGCCCTTGTCTTGCTTCTTCTTCCCAAAGGCTCTTGGTTTGGGCTTGGCTTCTTCTTCATCATCATCACTTTCTTCAAGCTTGCGTTGCTTGCCTTTGTAGTTCTCTCTCCTTTTGTCCGGTTTTGGACAATCATAGGAGATGTGGCCTTGATCTCCACAATTGTAGCATATCTTGCGATCGTCTCTTCTTGGTAGAAATGCCTTCTTCTTGGGATCAAAGGTGTATCCCTTTTTGGTGATCTTGGAGTTCAAGCGTGAGAACTTTCTCATCATCAAGGCAAGCTCATCATCGTCATCTTCACTTGACGCTTGCTCTTCTTCACTCGAGCTAGGCTCAACCACCTTCTTCTTCTTGAAGCTTGTCTTCTTGGTGGAGGCCTTTAGAGCAATTGTTTTTGATGATGATTGCTCCATCATCCCAAGTACACTCATCTCATGAGCGTGTATTTCTCCAATGAGCTCTGAAACTTCAATGTTGTCAAGTGATTCCTTTTGGAGCATGGAGTTGATAATGTTGTACTTCGGCTTGGGAAGGAGCATGAGGATCTTGCGGTTAATAAGTCCCTTGCCAAGAGACGCAATGTCAAGAGCATTAATTTCCTCAATAAGAACATTTAAGCGTGAAAATATTTCATTAACATTTTCATGAGGAAGCATCTTAAATTCATCATATTTAGCTTTGAGCATGTGATATTTAAGTTCCTTTACACGAGATGAGCCCTCATGGATTTCTATCAAGCAAGCCCAAATTTCACAAGCTTTCTCCTTACTAGCAATCCTAGAGAAGACATCTTGACTTATGCATTCATAAATAGCATTCCTAGCCTTAGCATCCCACTTAACTTGATCACCCACATAGTTAAGTTCTCCAAATCCCGCATGAGTCGCCTCCCAAACTTCGGGGGCAATAGCCTCAAGGTAAGCGCGCATGCGTGCTTTCCAATAGGCAAAATTCTTGCCCTCGAAGATAGGAACCGAACCCCCAACCTTGGCCATTTTTGCTCTCTAGCGGTGAAGCTAGAATGATCCTATGAGCAACCTTGCTCTGATACCAATTGTAAGGATCGAAACGCCCAAGAGGGGGGATGTGAATTGGGCTTTCTTTCAAATTTTAAGGCAATTAAAAACGAACTACTTAAGTCCAATTCCCAATGCGGTTCTAACTATGCAATCAACGTAGATATAACTTGTGAAGTAAAGATTGCATAATGTAAGGAGAGGGAGAGAAATGCAAACGCTAGGGGACACGAAGGTTTATCCCGTGGTTCGGCAAGATCGCAAGGATCTTCCTACGTCCACGTTGTGGCACCCACCGAAGGGTTTTGCCACTTCCAATGTCACCGAGACAATGGAGTCTTCACTAATCTTCTCCATTCGCCATCTCCGACAAGGTGGAGCTCAAGCCTTGTACAACCTTCGATGTTCCGGGCTTCCACACACACCTTGGCAAGCTCCGGAACGATCTTCTTCAACTTCTCACTAGCCTAGAGAGTTCAATCACAAAGAAAGAACGCACACAAGCTTCTCTCTAGCCTATTACAAATGATCTAAAAGTGTGGAAATGTATGCTCTATAGTCTTGAATGCTCTTGGATGTGTAGTTGGCTTCAGGTGATCAAGACTTGTCGAAATGACTGGGTTAGAGGGGTTTTATAGCCAGCTTAACTGAAATAGCCGTTGGAAAAGTAGGCTGACAGAACTTTACTGTGAACACCGGATGATCCGATGTCTCCCCTCTAGTTATCATCGGTGTAATTACTTTGGCTGACGTCATTGTGTCAGATATTACCGTTATTAGACCGATGTTGCCCCCTGTCTTCTCATCGGATGATCCGGTGGCTCTTCCTCCAGAATTTGCTTGATCTTGATGCTTACTGGAGTGATCAACCGATGTGTGTAAGTCTGCACATCGGGATGATCTGGTGCTTCACTTGTTCCAATTGTACTGCAAACTGTACTGATGCACCGATGTTGTTGAGCCCTTCACATCGGATGATCCGGTGAGTTCATTTGTCTGAGGTCTTTTTCTTCAGTTGAATCAACTCGACCGATGTGTTCATTTTGGAAATCATCGGTTGATCCGATGAGTTGATTTTGTTTGCTACGAGTTGTCTTGAGTGAATCTTTTGTGTCTTGCTTGAATGACCTCTTAGACATTTGTTCCACAAGGCTCTCTGATGATTCTTGAGCATTGTATGTTGTCAATTTTTGATTGAGTGACTTAGACATAGAGCCTTCACATCTTGTCTTTATCTCATGAATTTGATCTCGAAAGTTGAGTATTTATGGGTCTCCAATGACATGTTCATTTCATTTTATTGAGTGTTTATGGGGACCTTGCATTCACAAATTCATTAGTAAAGTTCAATGGTTGTCATTAATCACCAAAACCATACTACATGAGGGGGGCCTAGATGCTTTCAGGCGGTGACGAGGTGGTCAACGTCGTTGATCCACTGCTGAGCTGCTCCCTGAGGAGCATCCCCAGCAGGAGGGTTGTGAAGTAGCGCGCGCTGCCGCGAGCGCACTCTCCGGGCTTGCAGCCGGTGGCGCCGTGATTGCTGTCACGGTCGGAGTACGCCGCGGAGTGGCATGTCGGCCTGCAGCCGGCGAAGTGACTGCGGGGCGACGCGAAGGTCCTGACCTTCCTACCCTAGAGCGGTAGCCTGCCCTAGAGCGGGATGACGTCTGATCCTCCGCCACTGTCTGTCGCCGCGACTGCGTCCTGGATGATCCGACGTTGGATTGGTCGTTCACCATTGCTGCTGGTGGAGATCTTGACGGGGAAAAAGCCCCCTACCTGGCGCGACAAATGTCGAAGGTCGTAAACGACACTTCCCCCGGACCTGCTTAGAGTGCAGCCCGCGGAGGTTCTTTGGATTCACGAGGGCTAGTCCCAGGAGATCGAGCACAACAGGATGATGAACACAAGAGATTTACGTGGTTCAGCCCGCCGGAGCGTAATACCCTACGTCCACGGGCGTGTTTGTGTATTGCCTTGCTTGAGCGTGTATGAGCCTTGGTCTAATTTTCCGTCCCTTGCGAAGGTCGTCTGCCGAGTCCTTTTATAGTTCAAGGACTCTGTAGTTACAAGGTGAGACCTTGGACCCGACAGGTGGTCCCGAGGAGAGCCAAATCCTATACAAGATCTAGGATTAATTATTATCTACTTCCCTTTGTCAGGGGCTTCAACGTGCCGTCCCGCCGCGCCGTGCGCTAGGACTACACATAGTTGGTGATGATGGCGGTGCACGTCTCGTCCGTCTTGTCCTCGCGGCCCATTCGTCCGTCTTGCGGCGTGGGTCTGTACCGGCTACTTGGACAAGACAGGACACTGGAGCCTTGACTTTCGCAAGCGCGACCCAGCCTGCCTGAGGAAGGCGCGCGTACTTAATGCCTGTCTAAGCAGCGTACGCGTTCCTTTACTGCAGCTTCCTACCGCACTGAGTAGGCCGTCCGCCACGTGGTTGCGCCGGAGCCTGCCTCTGCGGGAAGTAAAACACTTGACGGATCAGGCCACGTGGCGCATTCAGAGCCCACCCCTATGGAGGGGTGGGGGCTCAGCCCTGCAGGCCACGTGGTAGCTCCAGTGCATTCCCCTGCGAGGACGCGGACTTGGCCCTGAGGCCCCGATCGGCCACGTGGCGGCTCCGGAGCCCGCCTCAGCGGGAAGGCGTGGGTCCGGTCCTGCCAGCCACGTGGCAGCTTGGGAGCCCCCCCTGACGGGGAGGTAGGATCTGGTCCTTCCCTCCTCGACGTGGCAGCCTTGGATTCGACCCCTTAAGCAGGGGCAGAGTCCTTAGCGATTTTCTCCTGTGCGCGGGGTACCCGGTCTGCAGGGTACCGACAACAGTGATTAGTAGATAATGACAGTAATTAGCTGCTAATTACATGGTGCCTGAAATTTTCTCAAATTTCAGACACCTAAAATTTAGACAGCCAAAAAATTATCAGTGTCAATCATTTGAAAAAGAAGTGAATACAAACATACGGTCACTACTGTATTTACAAAAAATATACTCCTACCGTTCTTAAAAGAGTTATTAATTTTAAACTAACAAACAACAAATTTTTAAAAACAGAGAGAATATTTACATATTAACAACTAGAAAAGTGGAGAAATCTTTAAGTAACTATATACGCTGCAGGCTCTTTAGACCGTCGTTCGATGTGCGCATCTCTACAAATAACACAACCCTGACCTATATAGGTGTAGCTTTAGGCGTGGACGAACAGAGCATAGAACCCACCAGTCGACGTCGCTATGGCTAATCCCCAAACCAGGACGGCCACCGCCGCGGGCACGACCGCCGCCACCTTCCACGCGAAGCCCGCGGTGAGCAGCGTGCTGAGCGACCAGACGGCGCCCCTGGCCCGCGCCCTCACCGCTGACTCCGGCGGGGCGCGCTCGTGGACGCGGAGGCTGGCGAACAGGAGCAGGAGGGCGATGTAGGAGCCCGCGACGGAGAGGACGGAGGCCGCGTCCTCCCTGACGCGGTAGATGGCCAGGCCGGAGTTGACGGTGAGCGCGCCGAAGCCCGCCTTGGTGATCCAAGACGGTGGCGCGAGGTATCCTCGGTTGTTGTCCACCATGGCAGAGAGCTGGAAGCTAGCTAGCAAGCTCGGCAGAGTTTTTAGAAGCTTATCCGACTGAGTCGCGGAACCAGAATAGACTGCAAGTGAAGTCGTCGGCAAGAAGTCAAGGGAGTTCAGTAGATATAAAGTGCCCATTGTATAGGGATCAGGTTCACGTCATGCTCAGTGCAATTTCCACACGATTCCCTGGCGATAGTTAAATGCAGCTCTGCTGAATTCTAGTACTATATCTTTTGTTTTGCGCATCTTTCCAAGGCGCCGCACACGGACTCACCGGCGGTACGAGTTCGACGACCGCTGAAAACGGTACTGTAGTTCGGTGTGGCGAGAGCTCAACCGACCGCGGCCGCCACCGCTCAACCGACCTAGCTAGTTGCTCAGTCAAGGTCCAAGTGTGAAGCTGCCGACTTTTATTCGGTGTGAATGGATCGATGATAATATTACCAGAAAACAGCAATGTATACCAGGGGAACTCGAGGAACCACGTCACCACGCACCCGACCGACAGGCGATGACGTTGGCGTGCCGACTCATGGATCATTCAGAAACAAGGCACAGAATCCGCAAAGCGAAGATGCCCGTTAGAAGGGCGGTGAGCAGCCACGCTTTGACCTTGCCGTTCCTTCTTCCCCTGGCCCCGCTCGAGTTCGCGGAAGAGCAGCAGGAGCGCGGCGAGCACGAAGGCCACGGCGCCCGGGTCGCTCCGAGAGTTGTAGATGGCCAGGGCTGAGTTGCACGCCAGGACGCCGAAGCCGGCCTTAGTTAGCGCGGAATACCGGGCGTCGTTCATGTACATGGGACTATTGGACGTACATGCAGGTTGCACGTACGCGTATGTAGCAGGCGTAACCAAGCAAGGAACTAGTTAGATAAACTAGTATTAGATTTATTATGTAATTGGTTTAGATCTTTTCTGTTTCAAACCTGAGAGGTTGATTGCGTTTATCTCGCACGTGTAACAACCATCAGGATAAACCTTTGCACTCGTGTTCCCTATATAAACACGCAGGCCGGCCTCGTCTCGAGTTTGAGAGAGCCGGTTTCATCGCCAAACTTCCTTCATGGTACGTAATCAGAGCGTAGGTGATCCAAATCAAGTTCATGGCGTCTTCAACACCGGCAAACCCGCTCTCTGGACTCCAGGTCACGGAGAAGCTCTCCAAACAAAACCATACAGTATGGTCCGCACAGATCCTTACGGCCATACGTGGTGCTCGGATTGAAGGGCATATCAACGGCAAGACCGTGGCGCCTGATGTCGAGATTGAAGATGAAAACCAGAAAAAGATCAGCAATCCAGCATATGAAGACTGGTACGCAAAAAATCAACAAATTCTCAGTTTTATTCTAACATCTCTCTCTAGAGAATTGATGGGACAGGTAGCTACTGCAAGAACATCAGCTGAAGCATGGAAGGCAATTGGTGGTATGTTTGCCTCCCAAACACGTGCTCGTATGATCAATTTACGACTTGCACTTGCCACGACAAGAAAAGGAACTTAGACAATTTCTGAGTTTTTTTGCAAAGATGAGGGCACTTGGTGATGATATGGCAACAGCAGGGAAGCCATTAGATGAAGAAGAACTAGCAGCCTTTATACTCAATGGGCTAGACACTGAGTTCAACGCTGTTGTGTCAGCTCTTGTGACAAGAGAAACTTCTTTCTCGATTGGAGAACTCTATGCACAGTTGTTGAGTTTTGAAACTCGACTGAATCTACAACAACAAGGTGATATAATGTCCTCAGCAAACTCTGCAAGTCGAGGTGGTCGTGGCCGAGGAGCAGCAAACAATGAAGGGCGCGGCAAAGTTATCGTGGCCGAGGACGTGGAGGACGCATGAACCAAGCAAGCTCGGGACAACGACAATATACTGGTGACAAAGATGATCGACCATTATGTCAGATCTATTACAAAAGAGGACATGCTGCATCAAACTGCTGGCATCGATTTGAAGAAAACTATACTCCAGAGAAAAAATTTGTAGGTGGTGCTTGTCAGTCCTATGGAATTGATACAAATTGGTATGCCGATTCAGGGGCAACCGATCATATAACAGGCGAGCTTGAGAAAATGTCCGTACGTGAGAGATACAAGGGCAATGATCAAGTGCAAGCTGCCAATGGCACAGGTATGGAAATTAGTTACATTGGCCATTCTACTGTTTCCGCTCATTCACGAGATTTGCACTTAAATAAAATCCTCTACGTTCCACAAGCCAAGAAAAATCTAGTATCCGTGCATCGTCTTGTTAAAGACAATTCAGTTTATATTGAATTTCACCCATATTATTTTGTGATCAACGATCAGGATACGAGGAGCACGATTCTTAGAGGAAGTTGTGTCAATGGTCTTTATCCCCTGCCCTCCGAAGACTCAATAAAGCAAGCTTTTTCGGTGATCAAACCATCTTTTGAAAGATGGCATAGCCGACTAGGTCATCCTTCATCTACCATTGTTTCTAGAGTTGTTAGTAAAAATAATTTACCTTGTTCCAGTCAAGTCAATAAAGATTCCATTTGTGATGCATGTCAAAAGGCCAAGAGCCATCAACTTCCTTATTCAAGTGCTACTCATGTTACAAAGTTTCCTTTAGAACTCATTCATTCGGATGTCTGGGGACCCGCACCAGATTCAGTTGGAAACAAATGCTACTATGTGAGTTTCATAGATGATTATAGCAAATTCAGCTGGATCTATTTGCTTAAATTCAGATCTGAAGTATATCAGAGATTCCATGTTTTTCAGAATCTCGTTGAGCGGAGATTTAATCGAAATATTATCTCCATGCAAACCGATTGGGGAGGTGAGTATCAAAAGCTCAACACCTTTTTCGAGCAAATCGGCATCTACCATCAAGTGTCATGTCCTCATGCACATCAACAAAATGGTTCGGCCGAGAGAAAACACCGACACATAGTGGAAGTAGGATTATCTCTAACTGCCCATGCCTCCATGCCAC
The DNA here is from genome assembly GCA_036927565.1 of Tuctoria greenei. Classification (NCBI taxonomy): domain Eukaryota; kingdom Viridiplantae; phylum Streptophyta; class Magnoliopsida; order Poales; family Poaceae; genus Tuctoria; species Tuctoria greenei. The sequence goes on along the minus strand of JAYESD010000009.1, from coordinate 157,927,009 downwards.
TTAAGTTTTGGGATGAGGCATTTCTAGCAGCGGTCTATCTTATCAATAGAACACCTAGCAAGATCATTAACTACGATACACACCTAGAACGTCTCTACAACCAAAAGCCAGATTATTCGTCCCTTCGTGTGTTTGGCTGTTCATGTTGGCCCAATCTTCGTCCCTTTAATAAACACAAACTTGAATTCCGATCCAAAAAGTGTGTGTTCCTAGGCTACAGCCAACTTCACAAGGGATTCAAGTGCTTAGAAACATCATCCGGACGGATATACATATCACGAGATGTTGTGTTTGATGAAAGTGATTTTCCTTTCTCAAAATTACATCCAAATGCAGGAAGGCGGTTAACCTCGGAAATTTCTTTACTTCCTACAAATCTCTTGAATCCGGAACATATAGATGGCCGTGTTACTAATTTTCCTATTGAAAATAATACCTGTGACCAAAATTCTGGTACACAAAGTCATGTTGATGCAGGAAATATTGAAGATCCAGACATCGAGGAAAATCTGGCGCAGGAAGAAGAAGAAGAACATTCGCCTCGGGATTCTCATTTGCAGGAGACAGCAGCAGTAGTGTCAAGAGGATCAGATGTCGAACAACTCGCTTCTGCGGATTCTGAGTCAGCCAATCGAAGGGGAGAAAGACAGAATGACTCCGAACCGTTAGTGCGCTTGCCTGCTGTGATTGAATCTGCTGTGCTACCAGGATCTTCTGTGGAAAATGAGACTTGTGCTGAACCGGTTATGTCAACAACAAATATGCCAGAAACTCAAAGTCCTAAGACTCGCCTACAAAGTGGGATCAGAAAAGAAAAAGTGTACACCGATGGGACTATAAAATATGGATGTTTCACTTCTACAGGAGAGCCGCATACTGTCAATGAAGCTCTAGCAGATCGGAACTGGAAAGCTGCCATGGATGTTGAGTACAATGCATTGATGAAAAACAGAACTTGGCATCTAGTTCCTCCTCAGAAAGGTATGAATATTATAGAATGTAAATGGGTGTACAAGATCAAGAGAAAAGTTGATGGAAGTCTTGATAGATATAAGGCTCGTCTAGTAGCAAAAGGATTCAAGCAAAGATATGGTATAGATTATGAAGACACATTTAGCCCTGTGGTCAAACCAGCTACTATTCGGATAGTTCTTTCCATTGCTATTTCCAGATGATGGAATCTAAGACAGTTGGATGTACATAATGCCTTTCTGCATGGATACCTTGAGGAAGATGTATATATGAGGCAACCACCTGGATATGAAAATAAAAAATCACCAGAATATATTTGCAAATTAGACAAGGCTTTATATGGTCTAAAACAAGCACCCAGGGCCTGGTACTCAAGGTTGAGTGTGAAGCTTCACGAGATTGGCTTCAAATCCTCAAAAGCAGATGCATCTCTGTTCTTCTATCATAAAGGTAACATTAGTATCTAGTCTATGTTGATGACATAATAGTTGCAAGCTCAACCAAAGATGCAGCCGAAGCACTGCTTAAGGATCTGAACAAAGACTTTGCGTTAAAGGATCTAGGTGAGCTGCATTACTTTCTTGGAATAGAGGTGAATAAAGCAAGTAATGGAATTGTGCTCACACAAGGTAAATATGCAAATGACATACTCAAAAGAGTCGGCATGGTGAATTGTAAACCGGTGAACACCCCATTGTCTACCTCAGACTCATTATCAGCGTATGGAGGTACTGCACTTGACAAAAATGATGCTACACAATATAGAAGTGTAGTTGGGGCTTTGCAATATTTAACTCTTATGCGACCAGATATTTCTTTTGCGGTAAACAAGGTATACCAATTCTTGCATGCTCCTAGTACTGCACATTGGGGAGCAGTCAAAAGAATTTTGAGGTATCTCAAACAATCTACTACACTTGGATTAAAAATTAGTAAGTCATCTTCTCTTCTAGTATGTGGATTCTCTGATGCAGACTGGGCAGGGTGTCTTGATGATCGAAGGTCTACTAGTAGCTTTGCTGTTTTTCTTGGATCAAATCTTGTATCATGGAGTGCAAGAAAGCAAGCTACCGTCTCTCGCTCAAGTACCGAATCAGAGTACAAGACTGTTGCAAACACAACAGCAGAAATTATGTGGATACAAACACTTTTGCAAGAACTAGAGATATGTGCTCCGAAGAAAGCTAAGATTTGGTGTGATAATATTGGCGCAAAGTACTTATCTGCTAACCCTGTCTTTCATGCACGAACGAAGCATATAGAAGTCGATTTTCATTTTGTGCGAGAAAGAGTATCAAAAGGTGTACTGGACATAGAGTACATTTCAACAAAAGATCAGGTAGCTGATGGATTTACAAAACCGATCACAGCTCGACAATTGGAATTGTTCAAACACAATCTGAACCTAACAAGTACAGATTGAGGGGGAGTATTGGACGTACATGCAGGTTCACGCAGAGCCATGCACGTACGCGTATGCAGCAGGCGTAACCAAGCAAGGAACTAGTTAGATAAACTAGTATTAGATTTATTATGTAATTGGTTTAGATCTTTTCTGTTTCAAACCTGAGAGGTTGATTGCGTTTATCTCGCACGTGTAACAACCATCAGGATAAACCTCTGTACTCGTGTTCCCTATATAAACACGCAGGCCGGCCTCGTCTCGAGTTGGAGAGAGCCGGTTTCATCACCAAACTTCCTTCAGGGATAAGATGCAACGGAGGCTCTCACCACCTAATCGAGCAACGGAGCAAGCGTCTCTGTTCTGTGGCGTTCCATTCCAGAGTGTATATATACCGCAGTGTGAAGCCACGACAGTTGGCTGAACAGCCGACAAGCTTCTTTTTCAGTATATATTTTTATTACCCTTTTCTCGGTATATACACACGATGGCTCGCTGTTTTTTACGCAATAGTTTTTACTCTTTTGAGATCTTTTTATTTACGGAAATACTTTAATACATGATATCGATACCCTGCAGACGGATACCCTTACAAACAAAGAAGACACGACAGCTCCGACAACCTGCAGCTCCGGCCCTAGCCTCTCCGCTGAGGAAAGGTCCAGTGCTGCCACGTGTCCCGGCGAAACCGGACCTAGCCTCCCTGCTGAGGTGGGGTCCGATGATGCCACGCGTCTTGAAGACTCCGGACCTAGCCTCCCCGTTGAGGTGAGGTCCGGTGCTGCCACGCGTCTTGAAGACTCCGGACCTAGCCTCCCCGCTGAGTTGAGTTCCGATGCTGTCACGCGTCTTGAAGACTCCAGACCTAGCCTCCCCGCTGAAGAGAGGTCCGGTGCTGCTACGTGTCCCGGCGAAACCGGACCTAACCTTCCCGCTGAGGAGAGGTCCGGTGCTACCACGCGTCTTGAAGACTCTGGACCTAGCCTCCCCGCTGAGGAGAGGTCCGGTGCTGCCACGCGTCTCAAGGACTCCAGACCTATCCTTCCCACTGAGGAGAGGTCCGGTGCTGCCTCCGGACCTAGCCGCTCCATTGAGGAGAGGTCCGATGCCACCACCGCGCTCCTGCAACTCCGGAAGGCGACGTGTACACTCAAGACGTATTAACGCACCATCAACATAACATTAATGTCTCATCAAGACACATTAATACATCATGAAGACCCATCAAGACCCATTAACGTGTCATCAGGACACGTTAATGCACCATCAAGACCCATCAATGTGTCATCAATGCATGTTAATGTGCTTTCATATCTAATTAACCCAGAGCCTCCTATCGGGCCCTGGTCATAATGTAAGTTGTCGACCTTCACCTATAAAAGGACCAGACAGCCACGACAGGAGGAAGAGCTCACACATCTCATCTGGTTCATACGCATCTCACGCTCACCATGGGCTGAGTACATGCAATACAACACAACCCCCATGGATGTAGGGGATTATGCCTCTTGGCAGCCTGAACCATGTAAAAATCCTCGTGTTCATCCTCCTTGTCGTTCCAAGAAATTTCGTCCCGCCTAAAAAGAACCTCCGCGGGCTGCTCCTTAGCAGGTCCAGGGGAAGTGTCGCAAAAACATCTTCGACATTTTGGTGCGCCAGGTAGGGGGGGCACTTTTTTGGATCGACGAGCCTCACCACGATGGTGAACCATCAGACCATCGTCAGCTCCTCTCGACCCTCGCGCCATGAACGGTGCAGGGAGTACGACGCCACTTCCTGCTCCATAGCGGGCTGACCCAGCAGACACACGTTCCGTGTTCTGGTGGCTACGCCACCGTCGCCAGTGGGAGATCCAAAGTGTGCAGCCTGCTTAGCCTGGTCTTGCACTATCAACAAATGCCCCGTGAGCCTAAGCTTGTACACTTTGCCTCATGGCTACTTCCACCACCATACGGCGACTACCTGCGACCATGTCAACAATGACACCACCAGGTAAATGTGACGTATCCGGTGTTCTTGGTTATTTTCTTATTCGGAGTCCCATGTCGCTAAAAGGTCACTCCCATGAAAGGCTAATGCCAATAGAGGGTACGGAGTGTGCTGTCTGCTTAGCCTGGTACTGCATCCTAAGTATGTGCACTCTACCTTTCTTGCGGCTGAATACTGGAGGTCCGGAGTGTGCTACCTGCTTAGCCTGGTCCTGCACCCTAAGTATGTACACTCTACATTTCCAACGCTGCGGCTGAGTATTGGGGGTCGGACGTCTCTCGAAAGACTAATGTCAGCGGGAGGTCAAGAGTGTGCAGACTGCTTAGCCTAGTAGTGCACCCAAAGTCGTGCCCTGTCACCCTAAGCCAGCGCACTCTTCCCCCCTAACACTTCGGTTCAGTACCGGGGACTGAAAGACACATGCTCCTGGACAAAAGCAATAACAAAAATCTGGATACTATCACTATGTTCACATAATTATGCTTAATTATTATGCATAGTATTCCCTTTTCGCTCTGTTACATCTTTCTGTCTGCCCACCACAAAAGTGAGGGCAGGAAGATTGTAAACAAAGAGCACTATTACTCTTTTTGTTGTCACTCTTGTACATGACTTCACCCTTCGGGCACTGCTGTCCGACCTCAAGTTCCGACACTGACACCTCTCAGGGGCACCCGCTGTTGACGTTCTTAAGGTTAATGATGGTGGTCCCACCTTCGAGATCATCGCCTCCCCCAAGGTGGGCCCGGGGGCCACTGTCGATACCCTGCAGACCGGGTACCCTTGCCTACAAGGACAACAAGACAGCTCCGACAACCTGTAGCTCCAGACCTAGCCTCTCTACTGAGGAGAGGTCCAGTGCTGCCATGTGTCCCAGTGAAATCGGACCTAGCCTCCCTGCTGAGGTGAGGTCTGGTCTGCCACGCGTCTTGAAGACTCCGGACCTAGCCTCTCTGCTAAGGTGAGGTCCGGTGCTGCCATGCGTCTTGAAGACTCCGGACCTAGCCTCCCCACTGAGGTGAGGTCCGGTGCTGCCACGCGTCTTGAAGACTTTGGACCTAGCCTCCCCGCTGAGGAGAGGTCCGAGGTCCGGTACTGCCACGTGTCCCGGCGAAACCGGACCTAGCCTCCCCGCTCAAGAGAGGTCCAGTGCTGCCACGCATCTAGAAGACTCCGGTCCTAGCCTCCCCGCTGAGGAGAGGTCCGGTGTTGCCACACGTCTCAAGGACTCCGGACCTATCCTTCCCGTTGAGGAGAGGTCCAGTGCTCCCTCCGGATCTAGCCGCTCCGTTGAGGAGAGGTCTGATGCCGCCACCGCGCATCCTGCAGCTCTAGAAGGCAACGTGTACACTCAAGATCGTATTAACGCGCCACCAACACAACATTAATGTCTCATCAAGACACATTAATGCATCATGAAGACCCATCAAGACCCATTAATGTGTCATCAGTACACGTTAATGCACCATCAAGACCCATCAACGTGTCATCAAGGCATGTTAATGCACTTTCATATCTAATTAACCCGGGGCCACGTGTCGGGCCCCAGTCATAATGTAAGCTGTCGGCCTTCACCTATAAAAGGATCAAGCAGCCACGACGGGAGGGAGAGCTCACACATCTCATCTGGTTCATACGCATCTCACACACACCATGGGCTGAGCGTGAGATGTGCACAACCCAACTATCAACTCTCTCGACCTCCTGCGCCGTCACACCTTCCAAGAGCTTATAAAAAACATATCTCCACGCAATACAATGCAAGAAAGATCAATCCCTTTAGGATTCACTTTGGATCAAAGGAGAGACACGATTCCACACGTTTGAGCTCTTGGGTTTGATCTCTAACACACTCCTATTGTTTCATTGTTGATCTTAAGAGTGTGTTCTTGATGGTGTTCCATTTGTAATCTTGGGGATCCCTCAACTTGTGAGAAGGCCCCTTGAACTTGGTGATTTACCCTTATGATAGTGAAAGAGAATTGGCCTTCGTGTCGATTCGATGAGGTTAGGGTCAGTGAAGACCCGATCCTTTCGTGTAACTTTTGAAAACCCTAATATAAATAGATGTGCATGGCCCAACTATCAACTCCCTCGACCTCCTGCGCCATCACACCTTCCAAGAGCTTAAAAAACACATCTCTGCACGCAATCCAATGCAAGAAAGATCAATCCCTTGAGGATTCACTTTGGATCAAAGGAGAGACACGATTCCACACATTTGAGCTCTTGGGTTTGATATCTAACACACTCCTGTTATTTCATTGTTGATCTTAAAAGTGTTTTCTTTGTGGTGTTCGATTTGTAATCTTGGGGAGCCCTCAACTTGTGAGAAGGCCACTTGAACTTGGTGATTTACCGTTGTGATAGTGAAAGAGAATTGGCCTTCGTGGTGATTCGACGAGGTTAGGGTCAGTGAAGACCCGATCCTTTTGTGGACTCCTCAACATGTACGTAGGTTGCCTTTGTGGGAATCAAACCACGAGATAAAATCTTATGTCAAACTTGTTCTTAAGTTTTTCATATCATATTCTGGTGTTTGCTTGATCTTGTCTATCTTACGTTAAAACATTCAAATCAAAGTTAATTTGTACTACACTTAATCATTGACTCAATACTTTCAATTTGCATACTATATTCCATTGCATACTGTGCTTGTATTGAAATCTTTGATTAAACTTGATCGATCTAGTCCGCACGCACCGGACTAGTCCGCACTCTACCGGACTAGTCCGATATCTCAGGATTTGATCAGTCTGTTAAGTGTTGCAGGTTTCGACTAAATTTCAAAAAGGTCTATCCCCCCCTTTAGGCCACATTCAATTGGTATCAAAGCAGGACTCTTCGCAAGAGACTAATCGCTTGAAGAGAACATGTCAGACATGAAGGATGTGCACAAGAGTCTCAACCAAGAGAAGGTTGAAGACGAAAAAGCTCAAAAATTGGAGAAGCTCCTCGGCGCCATCCAGGACTTCGAGGATGACGATGAGGAGATGCTTGAACTCAAGGCGCTCCTAAAGAAGAAAGCCCTCTCGAAAGGGAAAGTGAAGGTTGAGGACGAGAAGAAGAAGGGGAGTAGTCACACCGACTACTCCTGATATCCTTTCAACTATGATCGATTAAATTGTAATAATAACCATTATTTGTCTATTCCCCTAGGAAAAGCCCCACATTTTGACGGCAATGATTACTCAATGTGAAGGCAAAATATGAAAATGCACTTAATCTCACTCAATCCCAGCTTGTGGCATATTGTGTGTACAGGAATAGATATCCCGGACGACGATGAAGAGCTTACACCAAATCAAGAGCAAGCAATTCATCGGAATGCTCAAGCTGAAGCAGTTATTACATTCTCTCTAAGTCAGGACGAGTTCACCAAGGTGGATGGGCTCGAGATTGTGAAAGAAATCTGGGATACATTGCAAACTGCACATGAAGGCGATCGTCATGTGCGAGAAGCAAAGATTGAAATGATCGAAGGTGAATTGGGAAGATTCGCCATAGAAGAAGATGAGTCACCACAAGACATGTACAACCAGTTAAAGACGCTCATCAACAAGGTTCGAGCATATGGAAGCAAGAAGTGGAACGATCACGAGGTGGTGAAGCTCATCCTTAGAGCTTTCATGCCTCGCAACGTCACCTTGTGCTCGATGATTAGAGAAAACCCTGGATACAAGAAAATGACCCCGGATGAGTTGCTTGGGAAAATCATCAATTTCGAGATGATGGAAAAGCAAGCAAAGCATGTCAAGGAGATTGTTGACCTCACCTCGGCAAAGAAGAAAGGGGTCGCTTTGAAGTCCACTTGCAAACCCTTGTCAAAAGAAGCTCGGGAAGCTCAACAAGAGGACAACGATGATGAGAGCAGCGACATAGATGAGGAAGACATGATACTATTCATGAAGAGATTCAAGAAAATGATGAATAAAAGACAAGGGGGAAAATCAAGTGAAGGAAAATACAAAGAAAAATCAAGACCAAAGTTATGGCGGGCATGCTATAACTGTGGTGAATATGACCACTTTATAGTTGATTGCCCATATGAAGAAAACAAGAAGAAGACCAAGGAAATGAAGCCTCAACCCAAGAAATTCTTCAAGAAGAAGAAGCAATCTGGACAAGCGCACCTAGGAAAGGAGTGGGACTCAAATGATGAGTCCTCATCCGAAGAGGAAGAGGAGATGGCTAGCATAGCCATCGAGAAGACAACTAAGAAGTCAACCCTCTTCCCAAATCCCAGCGCATGGAAGGGCAACGACACTTGCCTCATGGCAAAGGAAGGTAAACGAAAGGTAACAACCAATCCTCTTCCTTGCATTCCTATTCTAGTGATAGTGAAGTCGCTAGTGATAATGAAGACATGCTCGTTGGTTTAGATAAGAAAACAACTGCGAAAATGAAATTTATACTTGATCAGCTTGTTGAGAAGGAGAAGTTGATCAACCGTCAAGAAGATATGATTATCTCCCAAAAGGAGGAATATCTTGAACTTGACTGGCTTCTCGAACTTGAAAAGGAGCGAGGCAAGTCACTAGAGCTTGAGTTAGCCTCAAGCAAGGAAGCTTGCTTGAGGTTAAGTAACTCAAATACCACCATCAAGGACGAACTTGCTAACCTATCCAAGGTTAACAAGATCCTTGAGGTACAAGTTGAGTCACTCAAACAAAGTGACCCCTCATCCTCTTCAAGCTCACATTCTCAATCCCTTAAAACTGAAGCTACTATTACTTATTCATGTGCTAAAATTGACACTAGCTTGAAAGACAAGTCAACCTCTACCAAGGACAAGCATCCTTCCCAAAGTGGCATATTTGAATAGGAGAAGATCAAATATGCACGTAATGCATACTTGAAAGTTGCCTAGAGGGTGGTGAATAGGCTAATTGACCTGAAATGACTTAATAAAACAAGATTAGTACTCAGGGGGCGGACTAGTCCGGTCCTCCTATAGGGAAAGCCTAAAAAGGTGTTTCTAACAAGTTTTAGTCCAATTCTTGTGATGCAAAGTATGTTAGAATGACTTAGTGAACCTTAACAAGTTTTATGGCAAGTATGAAGCTAAGGATCCCAATGAGACAAGAGTGATAAGCAAAACGGTATAGCTAACCCTAGAAGCAATGTGCAATAAGTGAAAGCGAAGTACACAAGAGACACAAGGATTTTATCCTGAGGTTCGATCCCACAAAGGAATCTACGTCCCCGTTGAGGAGTCCACGAAGGACCGGGTTCAACAACCCTTCCCTCACCAAGTTTACGGCACGGGCCTAACTTGGTTCTCCACTATCACAAAGGGTGAATACAAGATTCGTTGGGTCTTCTCACAATTTGAGGATCCCACCACAAATACAATCTCAAATCACAAAGATTAACTCAAGCCACAGATCACAAAGATTCGCAAAGTGCAAGAGATCAAACCGAGAGCCAAAGAGCGGTGTTCTTCCTCTTCTTCACCTCACCAAACCCTAATCCACACAAGAATTAGTTTTAGAGGGAATGTAGGCAAGAAGGAGGCTTTTGGAGGCTCAAGGTTGCTGTGGCGGCACTAGGGTTTCAACTTGCTCAAGATCTTGTTCAAATGAACCCAGGGGGCCTCTATTTATAGAGATTCCCAGCCCATACTGCTGACTTCAGTAGATGGGCGGACTAGTCTGGCCTAGGGGACCACTGACATCCTTGACAACTGTCGCACTGCGCGGCAATCATCACACTACCCGCCAAACTTCAAATTCAAACGGTCACTTCCAAAACGGACTAGTCCGGCCCACACCGGACTAGTCCGATCTCACACAGAACCTTTTGTTCCGTGTGAAAACGTACTAGTCTGAAGACCACAGACTAGTCCGGCCCCCAGGGTGGACTAGTCCGGTCTACCCAGACTTAGTCCCTGAAGCACCGACTCTCCAAACCCGGACTAGTCCGACCCCCAGGGCAGACTAGTCCGATCTCAGTCAGGACCTCTTGGTCCGGACCAAAACGGACAAGTCCGTGGTTCTGGGACTTAGTCCCCAAAAACCACTCCACGACTACCCGGACTAGTCCGTCCCACTACGGACTAGTACGAACTCAGTCAGACTCCTCTGGTCCGGCTCAAAACGGACTTGGCCGGCCAGGAGCGGACTAATACGACCACCTGCACGGACTAGTCCGGCCACTCCTGCCAGACTACTTCAAACTCTCTTCTCTCAATAGGTTTGATCTCTAAACTGCTTTGAGCTCCCAACTTGATCTCAATGCACTTTACAAACACATCCTCACACATACTTGGCTAGTCTACACTCGACACGCTAGAAACCCTAGTTTCTCCTTTTCGAGTTGACATTGTCGTTTTTATCCTTTTCCTTTTTGAGGGTTTGTGCTTCCACTTGAGTCCACACCTGTGCTTAAGATCACTGAGCTCATTAGTCACTTAATTATCGTCATCAATCATCGAAAACCCACGGGGATCCTAGATGCACTTTCAATCTCCCCCTTTTTGGTGATTGATGACAACACATTAAGCTAGATTTTCAAATTTTCAAATGTGATCGGATATTCATGAGTAGATCGCGACTCATGACCGTGGTCTGTTGGCTCAATCTGTTAGCTATGTACGCGATTAGTCCCGATGGTGATTCCAGCCGGTAGGGACAGGTTGCGCACACAGCAGAGAAGGAGCACGAACTGACTCTTTAGTCATATACGATCGCAATCTACTCTAACCAATTCCAAACCCCAAAAACCGTGCGAAAAATTCATCGTATGAACATGTCTGCAGTAGATCCAGACCAAAAACTATGCAAGTCGGCTCTGATACCACTGTTAGGAAATCAGCGGAAAGCTACTCTAGCAACTCTACCGCATCACCCAGGAAACATGCGAGTACAGCGGTCATGAATCGTTACCACTAGATGCGCAGCGCAGCGGAACGTTGATGCGCGTCGGTGTAAGGGAAGTAGACGATCTCGTTCGTCTTCTCCTCGTCCTCGTCACAGCAGCAGGTAGACGATCACGATCGTCGTAGCCGATCAGCGCAGCAGTAGCAGCAACGCCTCCACGGAGTCCACACGTACGGAGAGGAACGCCGTGCACCGGTGTGCTAGCACCGCGTGCGCGGTAAGGGTCTCGGCGTGAGGCCTGCGAGGGGTGGCGGCTAGGGCTGTCACGTGGTGGGATCATTAGCCCCTAACCCTACCTCTCATATTTATAGGCGTACTAATGGGCTTTTAGGTCGCAAGCCCATTAGTACCCTAATTGCTTATGGATCAAATATCCAATAGGCCTGAAACCGAATTGTTATGATTGCCTCTTGGGCACATCACCAACAGTCGGGGGATGGAGTGATCTCCCCGTTGCTCGCCTCCGGAGAGGACATGGGAACCTCCAGCTTGTCACACACCGCCTTGAGGTACTTCTCTTGGCGCTTGTGTGCCCTCTGGTTCTGGATCTCTTGCTTCTGGTAGGAAGTAAAGATCACCTTGAAGCACTTGAAAGCGCTCATGGATTGAGGTGGAGGCGGGGAAGGAGGCGCCACGGGGCGAGGAGCTAGCATCGTCGAGTGAGAAGGAGGATCCGCGTTCTTCCGGCGCGGAGGAGGCGACACTACAGGAGGCATCTAAGGATGGAGCAGGCGATGAGTCACATCCTTGACGAAGGTCACGCTCGACACCTTCTCAATGAGGTACATGATGTAGGGGGCATACCCGCAAGCACGGTTGGGGGTATGCGAGATGTTGAAAATTTTGTCGAAGATGTAATCGAGGAGATTGAACTTCTCCCCCCCATCAATAAGAAGTAGCAGGTGCCTCAGGTTGCCTTGGATCACCCCTGCATCACCATCCTTTGGTGCTATTGTCCGCCTCAGGATCCTGTTCAGAATGCTGTAGAATGGCTTGATATTACGAGCATGCCCGACATCATACTGAACATGACTCGGATACATGTAGGCCAGCTCATCTCGGTCTACAACCTTGAGGATAGAGATGATTATCTCATGATCCAGGTGAGCCTCAAGACCTAGAATATTGGCAAACTCCTCAAATGTGACTGAAAGCTGCTCACCATGCGTCATCCATATGATCCGTCTATCACCTGAGGTGGTGAAGTAGATGGTGGAATAAAACTGCAAGATAACTTCAACATTCCAATCATATTTGAATCCCATGATCTTCTTGAGCACATGGCGCTCAGCTGCTTCAATGACCGCATCAAAAGCAGAATGTTGCTTCTTGGCCATGTACTCCCAGTCTACCCATTGTGCTTCAATCACAGGCTTCTTCATGCTTTGGTAGAAGGGACAGTAATAATCACAATGAAAGTCACACCAAAACCGAGGGTCATCGGTGCTCCTCTCATACTTGTAGACCTTGTCCGTCCGGAGCCTTCTTGCTTTCTCGTATCCCTTCCCATGGAAGACATTGTCAGCAATTTCACGCTGCCTGTTGGGATTTCTCTCAGGAGTATACACTTCCAAGGGGCCAATCGGTTTGGCTTTCCCTTTGTCCTTGATCACAGGGTCCGCGGCTCTCTTCGCCAGTATCTTCACAATGGGCTTCCTTTTCTTGGGCTCTACTGGATCCAGAGCCTTGTCCTTCTTCATATCTCGCTCGATCCGACGTTCAGCAATTTCTTCTTGGGCTGGCTCCTTGCCCTTGTCTTTCTCTCCAATTGTCACAAGTCTCTTCTTTTTGGAGACTTGTGCAGCAGCGGTCTGAGAGTTATGAGCCTCGCGCTCCTCTCTCTTCTTCTTCCGGAGTTCCTTGCAGGACTCCTCAATGGCCCGAGCCATTGCTTCATCTTCGTCATAGGCCATAGTTGCGGCCCTGGCTTGTTGCTTCTTGGCTGCCTTTGCCCTTTCTTGCTGCTCGAGAAACTTCTCAGCAGCCGCAACCTCAGCTCTTGCCCGTTCCTCGCCAAGGCGAAGCTGCTCCACCTCCCACTTGGGGTCAGTGGGGGGAGAAGCGGAACGCGAGGAGCGACCATTTCAGCTGAAAAGGATAGAAGCCATAAGATAGAAGGTCAAGGAGTTGGAATAATGCGAAAGATATCCTGAGAAACAACCAAAGTTGGAGTTTGACCTGTGTACACCGGACTTGTCCGCCTGGCACCGGACTAGTCCGGTTTACACAGGTTAAACCCTAACTCTAACGGTTTTTCGAGAAATCTTGGAATCGAGTGGCAATATTCCTAGGATATGATCACAGGGTTACTAGAAGCAACTTTAATGAAGAGGCATCTATCAAAAACTCAATGAATCAAGAATGAGGCAAGATTTTGAAAAGTGAGGGATACCTCTTCAAATCTTGAGAAAACGATGGAATCGGGGATGGATCGCGCCGTGAGTGATCGGGGAAAGTTTCCCAAACCTCCGGGGCTTCCAATGCACGGATTGGAATCGGTTTTTGTTGGATGGAATCGAAAATCACCGAAGGAGGGCGGTTTCGCGCGCGCGGGAGAGAGAGAGAGAGAGAGAGACAAATGGAGAAGTGGAGGGGTTGACCAACTCCTGGGGGTTTAAGTCCCCAGGGGCCGGACTAGTCCGATTAAGGGGTCGTACTAGTCTAGTCTGCGGACCAGACCCGGACCAGTCCGGATCCAGACTTGTCCGGCCATAGGGCGGACTAGTTCGGTCCTAGGAGGCTGAACACATATATATTTGAGTTTTAGCCACTACAGATGATACTTTTGGACATATTGCCACAAAAAAACTTTATGAATATGGTCAGAAAGCAATCAACATTCAAACTATGACCATAACTCACAAAGTCACTAGTTTTTCAAATATTTTGGAGAAAATCGAGATAGAGATGAATTTCTCAAACACATGCATTCTTTTGAATAAGGTGTAAAGTAAACATTCAGATGTGCATGTTTCAAGCCACATTTCGAGAATCTAAGATATTGAGCTCACTCCTAAGCTCACAAAAGTGCTTCTCATCTAGAGGCTTGGTGAATATATCGGCTAGTTGGTTTTCGGTTCTCACATGGGAAATCACTATATCCCCTTTCAAGGAATGATCTCTCAAGAAGTGGTGTCTAATGTCTATGTGTTTGGTCCTTGAATGCTCAACCAGATTATGGGCTATTTTGATGGCGCTCTCATTGTCACATAGGAGAGCAATATGGCGCAAATTTATACCATAATCCCTTAGAGTTTGTCTCATCCAAAGAAGTTGTGCACAACAACTTCCGGCTGCGACATACTCCGCTTCGGCTGTGGAAAGAGCAATTGAATTTTGTTTGTTAGAGGACCAAGACACTAAGGATCTACCCAAGAATTGACATGTCCCGGATGTGCTCTTTCTACCAACTTTGCACCTCGCATAATCCGCATCGGAATAGCCAATAAGGTTAAACTTGGATCCTTTGGAATACCAAAGTCCTATGCTAGGTGTGTGAACTAAATATCTAAGAATTCTCTTCACGGCGGTCATATGACACACCTTAGGTGCAGCTTGAAAACGTGCACACATACACACACTAAGCATGATATCCGGTCTAGATGCACAAAGATAGAACCAATCATAGAACGATATACCTTTTGATCCACACTTGGACCATCTTCGTTGAGGTCTAAGTGTCCATCTGTTTCCATTGGAGTCTTGATGGGTTTGGCCTTGTCCATGTCAAACTTCTTTAATATGTCTTGAGTATACTTTGTTTGACTTATGAACGTGCCTTCTTTGAGTTGCTTGACTTGAATACCTAAAAAGAACTTTAACTCCCCCATCATGGACATCTCAAATCTCTCTGTCATTATCTTAGAAAACTCATCACAAAACACTTTGTTAGTAGAACCAAATATAATGTCATCGACATATATTTGGCACACAAAGAGATCATCATTAAAGTGCTTTGTAAAGAGAGTGTAATCAGCTTTTCCTATATTAAAACCATTTTGAATTAGAAAGTCTCTAAGACACTCATACCAAGCTCTAGGAGCTTGTTTGAGGCCATCGAGAGCCTTACACAATTTGAAGACATGGTTTGGGAAGTCTTGGTCTTCAAAGCCCGAAGGTTGCTCCACATAGACTTCCTCCTTGATTGGACCATTTAGGAACGCACTCTTGACGTCCATTTGGTAAAGCTTAAAATCATGGTGAGTAGCAAAGGCAAGTAATATACGAATTGATTCTAGCATAGCTACAGGAGCAAAAGTTTCATCAAAGTACAAACCTTCGACTTGTGAGTACCCCTTGGCCACAAGTCGTGCCTTGTTCCTTGTCACCACGTCATGTTCGTCTTGCTTGTTGCGGAACACCCACTTGGTGCCTACAACATTTTCTTATGGACGCTTGACAAGCTCCCAAACTTTGTTCCTTTCAAAGTTGTTAAGCTCCTATTGCATGGCCACCACCCAATCCATATCTCTCAATGCATCTTCAACCTTATGGGGCTCCAAAGAAGAGACAAAGGAGTAATGTTCACAAAAATTTGCAACACGAGAACGAGTGATTACCCCTTTAGTGATGTCTCCTAGGATGTTGTCAACGGGGTGATCCTGTTGAACACTTTGATGCACACGAGGATGTGGAGGTTGAGCTCTTGAGTCATCATCATCTTCTTCTTCTTCTTGATCTCCCCCTTGATGAATGCTTCCTCTTGACTTTTGTCTTTTTGATCATGTTAAGGTGCCACTTGTCCATCTTCAACTTGATCGCCTGGGGGATGACTTGCATCATCTTGTGGTTGGTCACTTGATCTTTGAGGTTGTTCTTGTGGTCGAACATCTCCAAGTGCCATCCTCCTAAGAGCTTCTCGTGGAGAGTCTTCTTGATCTAGCACACTTTGATCAACTTGCTCCACTTGAGAGCCATTAGTTTCTGAAAGTTGCCTAGAGGGGGGGTGAATAGGCTAATTGACCTGCAAATGACTTAATAAAACGAGATTAAATCACAGGGGGCGGACTAGTCCGGTCTGGGGGCGGACTAGTCCGGTCAGCCTGCGTGAAGAACCCTAAAGGATGTTTCTAGCAAGTTTTAGGGGATTTTCTCGAGGCTACAGGTGAAGATATGTTTAAGTCAAGTTAAACAACTACCAACACAAGAGTGAGTCAAGCTTCAACAAGTTTAGCAATATGAAGTACGAAACAAGACTAGCAACCCTAGAATGAAATAATCGATAAAGTAAATGCGAAGAACACGAAGACACAAGGATTTTATCCCGAGGTTCGATTCCACACAAGGAATCTACGTCCCCGTTGAGGAGTCCACAAAGGACCGAGTTCAACAACCCTTCCCTCACCAAGTTTACCACACAGGCCTAACTTGGTTTTCCACTAATCACAAGGGTGATTACAAAGTTCGTTGGGGCTTCTCACAATCTGAGGCTCCCACACCACAAAGGTGATCAACACCACAAAATATACTCAACGCACAACACACAAAGACTCAATGAGTGCAAGAGATCAAACCGGGAGCACAAGCGCGATGTTCTTCCTCTTCTCCACCTCACTAAACCCTAATCCACTCAAGAATTAGTTTTAGAGGGAAAGTAGGCAAGAAAGAGGCTTAGGAGTGCTCCAAGTTGGCTGTGGCGGCGCTAGGGTTCGAGATTTCAAGAGTTGTTTGAAATGAGGCCGGGGGTCCCCTTTTTATAGGGGTCCGAGCCCAAACTGCTGACCTCAGCAAAAGGGCGGACTAGTCCAGCCTCAGGCCCGGACTAGTCCGGCCTAGGGGACCACTGACCTCTTGTCAGGTCCCGACAGCTGACACGCTATCGTCACACTACCCACCAAACTTCAAATTCAAACGGTCACTTCAACAACGGACTAGTCCGGTCACCACCGGACTAGTCCGATCTCACACAGAGCCTTTTGCTCCGTGTGAAAACGGACTAGTCTGAGGACCACAGACTAGTCCGGCCCCAAGGGCGGACTAGTCCGGTCCTCCCAGACTTAGTCACAGAAGCACCTTCAACTCGCCAACCCGGACTAGTCCGGCCCCAAGGGCGGACTAGTCCGTTCTTACTCAGGACCTCTTGGTCCGGTCTCAAACGGACAAGTCCGTGGTTTTGGGACTTAGTCCCCAAAACCCACTCACTGCTACCAGGACTAGTCCGGCCACAAATGAACTAGTCCGATCTCAGTCAGACCCTTCTGGTCCGGCCGAATACGGACTTGGCCGGCCAGGGGCGGACTAGTCCGGCCACCTGCACGGACTAGTCCGGCCCTACTGCCAGACTACTTATCCACTCTTTTCTCTCAAGGGGTTTGACCTCTAAACCACTTTGAGCTCCCAAACTTGATCTCAATGCACTTTACACACGCACCCTCCTATTTCTACGGCTAGTCTAACTCAACACGCTAGAAACCCTAGTTTCTACGCTTCGAGTTGACTCTGTTTCCTTCCTTTTCCTTTTTGAGGGTTTGCGTCTCCGATCGAGTCCACACCTGTGCTAAGATCACTTGAGCTCATTAGCGACTTAATTGTCCTCATCAATCATCCAAAACCCACGGGGAACCTAGATGCACTTTCAATCTCCCCCTTTTTGGTGATTGATGACAACACATTAAGTCCTTCAACAATTAAGAGTATTAAATTTGGTTTTCATAACTTGTGTGCGTATGAATGACTCCCCCTCAATGTATGCAACATGTAAAAGAGGTGGAGGAGATCTTTCATACCCACACACGTTATGGTGGGGTGCCTACGTGACGTGCTCAACAATTGTGACAAGACATAAAGAACATCAATATAATCATAAGATTGACAATAAGAGCATTATATTGATATTAAACAACACTAACAAGTCTTGCACATATGTAAACATCCAAGAGCATGAATATATTACATAACAAGTCCACAAACCACAAACACACCCACAAAAGATTAACTCCCCCTTAACTCTCCCCCTTTGGCATCAAGGCACCAAAAAGGAAAAGAAGGGGGGAAACTAAGACCTAAGAACTAGTCCTCGTCTTCGCCACTTCCACTCTCCGTGGCCTCGGAATCTTCGACGTCTTCCTCATGATCGTCGGTGTCGGCGTCGTCGTCGTCGGAGTTCCTTGCCGAGGGAGCAGCCCGAGAGGAGCTTCCATCCTCTTGGAGCTGGGCAAGCTCATCGGCGGTGAAGTTTGGGAATGGAGTGATCTCCCCATAACTCACCTCCGGAGAGGACATCGAGACCTCCAGCTTGTCGCACACCGCCTTAAGATATTTTTCCTGGCGCTTGTGTGCCCTTTGAGCGCGGATCTCTTGCTTCCGGCAGGAAGTGAAGATCGCCTTGAAGCATTTGAAGAAGGCACTCATTGATTGAGGCGGAGGCGGAGACGGAGGTGCCACAGGGCGAGATGGAGGATCTGCATTCTTGCGACGAGGGGGAACAGGAACATTCGGAGGCTTTTGAGGACGAAGAGGGCGGTGCGACACGTCCTTGACGAAGGTCACGCCCGACACCTTCTCGATGAGGCACATGATGTAGGGGCATACCCGCAAGCACAGTTGGGGGTATGCGAGATGTTGAAGATATCGTCGAAGATGTAATCGACGAGGTTGAACTTCTCTTACCCATCAACCAGAAGTAGCAAGTGCCTCAAGTTCCCTTGAATTACCCCAGCATCACCGTCCTTCGGTGCTATCGTCCTTCTGAGGATTCTGTTCATAATGCTGTAGAAGGGCTTGATGTTGTGGGCGAGACCGGCATCAAATGGAATGTGACTTGGATACATATATGCTAGCTCTTCACGGTCCACGGCCTTGAGGTTAGAGATTATAATCTCATGATCCATGTGTGCCTCAAGCCCTAGAATCTTGGCGAACTCTGCGAAAGTGACTGAGTACTGCTCACCATGTGTCATCCAAATAATTCTTCTGTCACCTGAGGTGGTGAAGTAGATGGTGGAGTAGAACTGCAGAATCACTTCGACGTTCCAGTCATACTTGAAACCCATGATCTTCTTGAGGTCATGGCGCTCAGCAGCTTCGATGACAGCGTCAAAAGCAGAGTGTTGCTTTTTGGCCATGTAATCCCAGTCAACCCATTGAGCTTCTATTACCGGCTTCTTCATCTGCTGATAGACTAGCCGGTAGTAGTTACAATGAAAGTCGCACCAGAACCTGGGATCTGCCGTGCTCCTCTTAAACTTGTAGACCTTCTCGGTCCTCAGCCTCCTGGCCTTTTCAGCCCCTTTTCCATGAAACACATTGGCAGACAACTCCTTCTGCCTGTTGGGGTTCCTTTCTGGTGTGTGAACCTCAAGGGGGCCAATGGAAGTGGCCTTCCCTTTCTCCTTGATCACAACACCTCCAGCTGCCTTCTTTGCTGACATCTTGACAGCTGGCTTCTTCTTCTTCGGCTCGACAGGAGCCGGAGCCTTTCCCTTCTTAGGGTCACGCTCGACCCTAGGCTCAGCTTCCATTTGGGCTGGCTCCTTGCCCTTCGCTTTCTCGCCAATGGTGACGAGCTTCTTTCTCTTGGGGGCATTGGCCTCAGCAGCCCTGGAGTTGTGAGCCTCCCTGTCTTCCCTTTTCTTCTTCCGCAGCTCATTGAGGGACTCTGCGGTTGCTCGAGCTATGGCTTCTTCCTCGTTGTAGATGCTTGCGGCAACTTTGGGGGCTTCGAGTGCCTTCAGCCGTCTCTCTTCCTTTGCCTTTTGCGCCTCTATGAGCGCAGCCTTGGTCCTTGCCTCGACAATTTGAGCTTTGGTTCGCCCCTCGGGGTTGAGACGAGGAGGGGAACGCTCCGAGTTCGACATGCTGCGGAAAGCATAGAGAAAGGAAGGTATGAGTCCAAGGAGAGGGAGCATTGCGGAAAAGATCTCGAGAAAAGACTAGAAGTAGGGTTTGCCCTGTGCAAACCGGACTTGTCCGCCCCAGGGGCGGACTAGTCCAGGTTGCGCAGAATGAACCCTAACCCTAATCGATTCATCGAAAAATCATCGAATCAGCGCGCAATACTCCTAGGCTATGATCGCAAGGGTATATGGAGCAACATTAATGAAGGTGTTCCTATCAAAAACTTTAAGAATCAAGAATGGGGCTAGTTTTTGAAGAACGAGGGAATACCTTCTCAAATCCACTAGAATCGATGAAATCGGAGATGGATCACGAATGTGGAGCGCGGGGAAGTGATCCCTCACTCCCAAAGACTCCGATGCGTGGATTGGAGTCGAGATTTGGTGGTTGGAGCGCAAAATCGCCGATGGGGGGGGGGGGGCGGTTGCTAGCGCGTGGAAGTGAGAGAGTCAAGTGAGAGAGGGAGAGGAGGGGTCTGGGCCGCCTGGGGGTTTAAGTCCCCAAGGGCCGGACTAGTCCGGTTCGCGGACCAGACTCAGACTAGTCCGGATCCGGACTTGTCCGGTTGAAGGGCAGACTAGTCCGGTGTGCGGACCAGCCGCAGACTAGTCTGGACCCGGACTTGTCCGTCCACAGGGGCGGACTAGTCTGGTCCTACTGGGCTGAAAAACAATATATTTGAATTTTGCCCACTAAAATAGGTCCTTTTGGACAAATATAGCATGAAAAACATGATAGACAAGATTATAAGGGAATATATGACAAAACATGACCATTTTCTAAGGAAAATAGATTTCTCAAATAGTTTTGAAGAGAAATCAAGATAGAGAGGAGTTTTTCGAAATATAGCTCAAAATATATGAGGAATGTGGTTTAAGCCACATTCCGAGAATCCAAAATGTTGAGATCACTTCTTAGCTCACAGAAACGCTTTTCATCAAGAGGCTTGGTGAAAATGTCCGCAAGTTGATGTTCTGTCCTCACATGAGAAATCGCAATATCTCCCTTCATTGAGTGATCTCGCAAGAAATGGTGTCGAATGTCTATGTGTTTGGTCCTAGAGTGCTCCACCGGATTATGGGCTATCTTGATGGCACTCTCGTTGTCACACAAGAGTGGAATGTTGCGCAAGTTAATCCCATAATCCCTAAGGGTTTGTCACATCCAAAGAAGTTGTGCACAACAACTTCCGACTGCAACATATTCCGCTTCGGCGGTGGAGAGAGCAATAGAGTTTTGCTTCTTGGAGGACCAAGACACTAGAGATCGACCTAAGAATTGACATGTACACGATGTGCTCTTCCTATCAACTTTGCACCCCGCATAGTCCGCATCGGAATATCCGATGAGATTAAACTTGGATCCTTTGGGGTACCAAAGTCCTAGGGTAGGTGTGTGTACTAGATATCTCAAGATCCTTTTAACGGCGGTCAAATGACAAGCCTTAGGTGCTGCTTGAAAGCGTGCACACATACACACACTTAGCATGATATCGGGTCTAGATGCACAAAGATAGAGGAGTGAACCAATCATAGACCTATATAATTTTTGATCCACACTTGGACCGTCCTCATTTAGGTCTAGGTGTCCATTTGTCCCCATAGGGGTTTTGATGGGTTTTGCCTTATCCATGTCAAACTTCCTTAGAATATCTTGTGTATACTTAGTTTGACTTATGAATGTCCCTTCTTTGAGTTGTTTTACTTGAAATCCTAGAAAGAACTTCAACTCACCCATCATGGACATTTCAAACCTCTCCGTCATTATCTTGGAGAACTCATCACAAAACACTTTATTTATGGAACCAAATATGATGTAATCCACATATATTTGGCACACAAAAAGATCCTTGTTGAAGTGCTTTGTGGAAAGGGTATAATCCGCTTTGCCTATCCTAAAACCATTTTCAACCAGAAAGTCTCTTAGGCACTCATACCAAGCTCTAGGAGCTTGCTCGAGGCCATAAAGAGCCTTTCGCAATTTGTAAACATGGTTAGGATAGTCTTGGTCTTCAAACCCCGGAGGTTGCTCTACATAAACTTCTTCCTTGATTGGACCATTAAGGAACGCACTCTTAACATCTATTTGGTAGAGCTTGAAATCATGATGAGTAGCAAAGGCTAACAATATTCGAATTGACTCAAGCCTAGCTACGGGGGCAAATGTCTCATCAAAATCCAATCCTTCAACTTGTGAGTACCCTTTTGCCACAAGTCGTGCCTTGTTCCTAGTTACCACGCCATGCTCATCTTGTTTGTTGCGAAACACCCACTTGGTTCCAACAACATTAGCTTGTGGGCGCTTGACAAGCTCCCAAACCTTGTTCCTTTCAAAGTTATTGAGCTCCTCTTGCATGGCAACTACCCAATCCGGATCTCTTAAGGCATCTTCAACCTTATGTGGTTCCAAGGATGAGACAAAAGAGAAATGCTCACAAAAGTTTGCAACACGTGAACGTGTTGTTACTCCTTTTGTGATATCTCCTAGAATGTTGTCAACGGGGTGATCCCGTTGAACACTTTGATGAACACGAGGATGCGGAGGTTGAACTCTTGAATCACTTGCTTCGTCTTCCTCACTTTGGTCTCCCCCTTGATTCATGCCTCCCCCTTGATCTTCACTCCCGTTAGCACTTTGGGGAGCATCTAGTGAATGTCCAACTTGTCCAATGGGGGTTTGACCTACTTCATAGAGAGGATGGTCACTTGAGCTTTGAGATGGTTCTTGTGGGCGAACATCTCCAAGTGTCATTCTCCTTAGAGCTTCTAGTGGAGGTTCCTCTTGATCAAGGGCATGTTGATCAACTTGCTCCACTTGAGAGCCATTGGTTTCGTCAAACACCACGTCACGTGCTACTTCAACAATTCCGGAGGATTTGTTGAACACACGGTACGCATGAGTGTTTGAGTCATATCCAAGCAAGAAACCCTCATCGGACTTTGAAGCAAACTTCGAAGTCCTAGGCTTCTTGTTTAGGATATAACACTTGCTACCAAAGACACGAAAGTAAGAAACATTGGGTTTCTTACCAACGAGAAGCTCATAAGGAGTCTTCTTGAGGAGGCGATGAAGGTACAATCGGTTTACGGCATGGCAAGCGGTGTTAACCGCTTCCGCCCAAAACCGGTCCGATGTTTTGTACTCATCTAGCATCGTCCTTGACATCTCAATAAGCCTCCTATTCTTTCTTTCGGCAATTCCATTTTGTTGTGGAGAATAGGGAGCGGAAAACTCATGCTTGATGCCCTCCTCATCTAGGAACTCTTCTACTTGCATGTTCTTGAATTCGGTGCCATTGTCACTCCTTATAGCCTTTATCCTTAAGGTGAACTCATTTTGAGCTCTCCTTAGGAATTTCTTGAGGACACCGGGGGTTTCACTCTTATCATGCAAGAAGAATACCCAAGTATATCTTGAAAAGTCATCAACGATGACTAGACTATACTTGTTGCCACCAATGCTAATATAGGCAATGGGGCCAAAAAGATCCATATGGAGTAACTCCAAAGGTCTAGTTGTCGTCATGACATTCTTAGAGGGGTGTTGAGCTCCTACTTGCTTTCCCGCTTGGCATGCACTACATGGCCTATCCTTTTCAAATACCACATCCTTTAGACCACGAACATGCTCTCCCTTAAGGAGCTTTTGAAGGTTCCTCATTCCAACATGGGCTAGCCTTCTATGCCAAAGCCATACCATGTTGGCTTTCGCCATTAAGCATGTGTCAAGTTGAGCCTTATCCGTGGTGAAGTCCACAAGATAGAGCTTTCCCTTGAGCACTCCCTTAAAGGCTATCGAGTCATTACCCTCTCTAATAACGCTCACACCCTCACTAGTAAATACACACTTATATCCTTTATCACATAGTTGTGATATGGATAGGAGATTATAATCTAGGGAATCAACATGCAAAACATTTGATAGAGTATGTGATGAAGAGATAGCAATTTTACCCGAGCCAAGGATTTTCCCTTGGCTATTGTCCCCAAAGAAGATTCCTTCACTTGGGTCCTCATTCTCCTCATACTCTATGAACATGCTCCTCTCTCCGGTTATGTGGTTGGTACATCTGCTATCCAACACCCATATCGATCCACAGGAGGAGTAAGCCTACAAAACAAGTTTATGCCTTCCTTTTAGGTACCCAAGCGGAGTTGGGTCCTTTCACGTTAGTAGTTAGGCATTTGGGCACCCACACACAAGGCTTGGGGCTCTTGCGGAGTGACCCAACATATCTAGCAAACACTTTGCCGTGTTTGTTCCTCTTTAGCACATAAGATGCATCAAAATCATGGAATAGAGGATGCGATTCAGATTTAGGCAATTTGTTGCTAGAGGGTGAGTTCTTTTCAATTTTAGTTGGGGATGAACTCCCCTTAACAAAGACAATCATGTCTTTGCCATACTTGGAGGTTTTGGCGTTATGCCTTCCACCTCTAGTATAGCCAAGACCATCCTTGACATGGCGTGGTCTTGTGTTGGTGTATGCACTTTGTGCATATGCCACCTTTTCGTTGTCAAAGATGGCACCCTTAGGTGCTTGCTTGCCTTGCGCTAAGTTGAGTTCATCCTTAAGCTTAAGGATTAAATTAGAGCACTTTCAAGGCGATGTTGCATTGGATGAAGCCTTTGACGGGGTTGAGCTCTTGGAGGAAGAGGCTACATTGTTCTTAAGAGACTCAACTTGAGTCTCAAGGATCTTGTTAATTTTTGACAAGTTTCCAAGTTCATCCTTGAGCTCAATTGACTTCTCCTCAAGACTTGAACACGTTTTCTTGCAAAGAGCAAGTTCGTGTTCCAATGCCTTGCTCTTCTCTCTTTCGAGCTCAAGGAGCCCATCAAGCTCTTGACATCTCTCCTTCTCAAGGATGAGCATGTCCTCTTGTCTATTGATGAGATCCTCCTTCTCAAAGATCTCATCCATAAGCAATTTCATCCTTCGCAAGGTGCTTTTGCTTATGTCCTTAAACATGTGTTCATTCTCACTAGCACTATCAAATTCATCTTGTGAGGAAGTTGAGGAGGAGGGATGAGATGTTACCTTTCTCCTTCCCCCCCTTGCCATAAGGCAAGTAGGTTTGTAGTCGTTGTTGAGGTTGGGGAAGAGCTTGCTTCCCTTGGAGCTCCTCCCGATGGCTATGGTAGCCATCTTCTCCTCTTCTTCTTCGGAGGAGGACTCATCGTTAGAGTCCCACCCCTTCCCCAAGTGGGCTTGTCCGGAGGGCCTCTTCTTCTTGAAGAATTTCTTATCTTGAGGCTTGCCCTCCTTCTTCTTCTTCGCTTCTTCATGTGGGCAATCAGCGATGAAGTGCCCATACTCGCCACAATTGTAGCAAGACCTTTTTGATTTGGGCCTTGCTCTTTCCTTCCCCTTGCCTTCATAGTTGTGTCCGCCTTTCTTCTTTCTCATCATTCTCTTGAATTTGTTGATGAAGAAGGCCTCTTCCTCATAGGTGTCGAGGCTCTCCTCATCACTTTCCTCTTGCTCCTTTGAAGAGGGTGTTGCCTTGAGTTCAACGTTCTTCATCTTGGAGGCGGTGAACTTCTGAAGGTCGTTGTAGAAGAGCGCCTCCTTCTCCATGATCTCATGGTTGATGATCCTGCCAAGGACCTCCTCCGGGGTCATTTGAGTGAACCCCGGGCTTTCTCGAATCATGGAGCAAAGAGCGACGTTCCTAGGCATGAATGCCCGGATCATCCTCTTCACCACCTCGTGGTCGGTCCACTTGGTGCAGCCATATGATCGGCTCTTGTTGATAAGTACCTTCAACCGGTTGTACATGTCTTGGGGGGATTCACCATCCAAGATGGTGAATCTCCCAAGCTCTCCTTCGATGAGCTCGATCTTGGCCTCCTTGACCACCCGATTTCCTTCATGCGCCGTCTTGAGGGTGTTCCATATGTCTTTGGCCACCTCAAGGCCATCGACGCGGTTGAACTCATCTCTTGAGAGAGATGAGATAATCACACCCGCAGCTTGAGCGTTGCGGTGGATGAGGATGGCTTGTTCTTGAGTGATGTTGTCCTCATCCTTCGGAATCTCCACCCCGGTCATGACAATTTGCCACAACGCCGGGTTGAGTGACACGAGGTGGATCTTCATATTGTGTTTCCACATCCCGTAATCAGTTCCATCGAATTGGGGAGGTTTCCCCAATGGGATGGAGAGGTAGTGGTTGTTGGCGGCAAGGCGTTCATAGTTGAACCCTTGTCGGTTGTAGTTGACTTCGCCACTACCACTTGATTGGTTCGACGGATCGATCTTGGAGATGTTTAGCTTCTCCCGGAGCTTCGCCTTGAGTTGGCGAGTCTCCTCATCGTCCGTTGGCTTATCTTGATAGGCCAGCGTCTCCTCACGGGTTGCCTCGTAGTTGCTGCTCGATGCGTCATCATTCACCACTCCGGCCATCTCTCCGAGTTGTTAGACTCTTTGTGGAGAGTCCTGCTCTGATACCAATTGAAATTTTCCTAGAGGGGGGGGTGAATAGGCTAATTGACCTGCAAATGACTTAATAAAACGAGATTAAATCACAGGGGGCGGACTAGTCCGGTCAGCCTGCGTGAAGAACCCTAAAAGATGTTTCTAGCAAGTTTTAGGGGATTTTCTCGAGGCTACAGGTGAAGAAATGTTTAAGTCAAGTTAAACAACTACCAACACAAGAGTGAGTCAAGCTTCAACAAGTTTAGCAATATGAAGTACGAAACAAGACTAGCAACCCTAGAACGAAATAATCGATAAAGTAAATGCGAAGAACACGAAGACACAAGGATTTTATCCCGAGGTTTGATTCCACACAAGGAATCTACGTCCCCGTTGAGGAGTCCAAAAAGGACCGGGTTCAACAACCCTTCCCTCACCAAGTTTACCACACGGGCCTAACTTGGTTTTCCACTAATCACAAGGGTGATTACAAAGTTCGTTGGGGCTTCTCACAATCTGAGGCTCCCACACCACAAAGGTGATCAACACCACAAAATATACTCAACGCACAGCACACAAAGACTCAATGAGTGCAAGAGATCAAACTGGGAGCACAAGCGCGATGTTCTTCCTCTTCTCCACCTCACTAAACCCTAATCCACTCAAGAATTAGTTTTAGAGGGAAAGTAGGCAAGAAAGAGGCTTAGGAGTGCTCCAAGTTGGCTGTGGCGGCGCTAGGGTTCGAGAGTTTCAAGAGTTGTTTGAAATGAGGTCGGGGGTCCCCTTTTTATAGGGGTCCCGAGCCCAAACTGCTGACCTCAGCAAAAGGGCAGACTAGTCCGGCCTCAGGCCCGGACTAGTCCGGCCTAGGGGACCACTGACCTCTTGTCAGGTCCCGACAGCTGACACGCTATCGTCACACTACCCGCCAAACTTCAAATTCAAACGGTCACTTCAACAACGGACTAGTCCGGTCACCACAGGACTAGTCCGATCTCACACAGAGCCTTTTGCTCCGTGTGAAAACGGACTAGTCTGAGGACCACGGACTAGTCCGGCCCCAAGGGCGGACTAGTCCGGTCCTCCCAGACTTAGTCACAGAAGCACCTTCAACTTGCCAACCCGGACTAGTCCGGCCCCAAGGGCGGACTAGTCCGTTCTCACTCAGGACCTCTTGGTCCGGTCTCAAACGGACAAGTCCGTGGTTTTGGGACTTAGTCCCCAAAACCCACTCACTGCTACCAGGACTAGTCCGACCACAAACGGACTAGTCCGATCTCAGTCAGACCCTTCTGGTCCGGCCGAATACGGACTTGGCCGGCCAGGGGCGGACTAGTCCGACCACCTGCACGGACTAGTCCGGCCCTACTGCCAGACTACTTATCCACTCTTTTCTCTCAAGGGGTTTGACCTCTAAACCACTTTGAGCTCCCAAACTTGATCTCAATGCACTTTACACACGCACCCTCCTATTTCTACGGCTAGTCTAACTCAACACGCTAGAAACCCTAGTTTCTACGCTTCGAGTTGACTCCGTTTCCTTCCTTTTCCTTATTGAGGGTTTGCGTCTCCGATCGAGTCCACACCTGTGCTAAGATCACTTGAGCTCATTAGCGACTTAATGTCGTCATCAATCATCCAAAACCCACGGGGAACCTAGATGCACTTTCAGTTTCATCAAACACCATGTCGCGTGCTATTTTAACAATTCCGGAGGATTTGTTGAAAACACGGTAGACGTGGGTGTTTGAGTCATAACCAAGCAAGAAACCTTCACCGGACTTTGAAGCAAACTTTGAAGTCCTGGGCTTCTTGTTGAGAATATAGCACTTGCTCCCAAAAACACGAAAGTAATATACATAGGGTTTCTTACCAACTAGAAGCTCATAGGGAGTCTTCTTGAGGAGGCGTGGAGGTACAATCGGTTGACGACGTGGCAAGCGGTGTTAACCGCCTCCGCCCAAAATCGATCTGATGTCTTGTACTCATCAAGCATTGTCCTTGACATCTCGATGAGTGTCCTATTCTTCCGTTCTGCCACCCCATTTTGTTGAGAGGAATATGGAGCTGAAAATTCATGCTTGATGCCCTCCTAATGCAAGAATTATTCCACTTGAGTGTTCTTGAACTCGGTGCCATTGTCGCTTCTTATAGCTTTGATTCTTGAGGTGAACTCATTTTGAGCTCTGCTCAAGAATCTCTTGAGGACACCGTGAGTTTCACCCTTATCATGCAAGAAGAACACCCAAGTGAAACGAGAAAAATCGTCAACAATAACAAGACCATATTTGTTATCGCCAATGCTAATGTAGGTTATTGGCCCGAAAAGGTCCATATGTAGCAGCTCCAACGATCTTGTTGTCGTCATGATGTTCTTGGAGGGGTGTTGAGCTCCCACTTGCTTCCCCGCTTGGCAAGCACTACATGGCCTATCCTTTTCAAAGACAACATTTTTCAAACCATAGATGTGCTCGCCCTTAAGAAGTTTTTGTAAGTTCCTCATCCCAACATGGGCTAGCCTTCTATGCCAAAGCCATCCCATGTTGGTTTTCGCCATTAAGCATGTGTCAAGTTGAGCTTTATCCCAAGCAAAATCCACAAGATAAAGCTTTCCCTTGAGCACACCTTTAAAAGCGATTGAGTTATCACTTCTTCTAAGGACGCTCACACCCTCATTAGTGAAAACACAATTATAACCCCTGTCACATAGTTGTGATATAGACAAGAGGTTATAGTCTAGAGAATCAATATGCAAAACGTGAGAAAGAGTATGTTGGGGAGAAATGACAATTTTACCGGAGCCAAGGATTTTCCCTCGGCTATTTTCCCCAAAGAGGATCCCTTCATTTGGATCATCATGTTCCTCATACTCCTCGAACATCTTCCTCTCTCTCGTCATGTGGTTTGTGCACCCACTATCGAGCACCCATTTGGATCCACCGGAGGAGTACGCCTACTAAACAAGATTATGCCTTCCTTTTAGGTACCCAAGCGGAGTTGGGTCCTTTGACGTTAGTGGTGAGGCATTTGGGCACCCACACGCAAGGCTTGGGGCTCTTGCGGAGTGTCCCAACATATCTAGCATATACTTTGCCATACTTGTTCCTCATCAAAACATATGATGCATCAAAATCATGAAATAGAGGATGCGGTTTAGATTTAGGCATGTAAGTGTTAGTTAAAGTGTTCTTGCCAATTTTAGTTGTGGATGAGCTTCCCTTGACAAAAACAATCAAGTCTTTGTCATACTTGGAGGTTTTGGCATTTTGCTTTCCACCTCTAGTATAACCAAGACCATCCTTGACATAGGGAGGTCTTTTGTTGGTGTATTCACTTCGAGCATACGCCACTTTCTCTTTGTCAAAGATGCCACCCTTAGGTGCTTGACTGCCTTGAGTCAATTTGAGCTCATCCTTTAATTTAAGAATCAAGTTAGAACATTTGCAAGTTGATATTGCTTCGGATGCAACCTTTGAGGAGGATAAGCTTTTGGAGGAAGAGGCTACATTAGTCTTAAGGGACTCAACTTGAGTCCCAAGGATCTTGTTAACTTTTGCCAAGTTGCCAAGTTCGTCCTTGAGCTCAATGGTTCTCCCCTTAAGACTTGAGCATGTTTTCTTGCTTAGAGCAAGTTCATGCTCTAATGCCTTGCTCTTCTCTCTCTCAAGCTCAAGGAGCTCAATGAGCTCTTTACATCTTTCCTTTTCTTGGATAAGCATGTCCTCTTGCCTATCTATGAGCTCCTCCTTCTCAAAAATCTCATCCGAGAGCAATTTCATTCTTCGCAATGTGCTCTTACTTATATCTTTAAGCATGTGTTCATTTTCACTAGCACTATAAAAATCATCATGGGAGGATATGGAAGAGGATAAGTTAGAATTAACCTTTCACCTTCTTTGTTTTGCCATGAGGCAAGTTTGCTTGTGGTCGAAGAGGTTGGGGAAAAGCTTGCTTCCCCTGGAGCTCCCCCCGATGGCTATGATTGCCATCTTCTCCTCATCTTCGGACGAGGAGGACTCATCGTTAGAGTCCCACTCCTTGCATAAATGAGCATGACCGGAGGGCCTCTTCTTCTTGTAGAACTTCTTTTCTTGCGGCTTGCCCTCCTTCTTCTTCTTGCTCTCTTCATGTGGGCAATCTACAATGAAGTGCCCGTATTCGCCACAATTGTAGCAAGCTCTCTTGGTTTTAGACCTTTCTTTCTCTTTGCCCTTGCTTTCATGCTTGTATCCTCCTTTTCTTCTTCTCATCATTCTCTTGAAGTTGTTGATGAAGAAGGCCTCTTCCTCATCGGTGTCAAGGCTCTCCCCATCATCTTTGTTTTGCTCCTTTGAGGAGGATGTCGCTTTGAGTGCAACATCATTCATCTTCGAGGCAGTGAACCTTTGGAGGTCATTGTAGAAGAGCGCCTCCTTCTCTATGATCTCGTGGTTGATGATCCTTCCAAGGACCTCCTCCGGGGTCATTTTGTCAAACCCCAGGCTTTCTCGTATCATGGAGCAAAGAGAGACGTTTCTAGGCATGAATGCTTGAATCATCCTCTTCACCACCTCGTGGTCCGTCCACATGGTACAGCCATATGATCTACTCTTGTTGATGAGTAGCTTTAAGCAGTTGTACATCTCTTGAGGATATTCACCATCCATAATGGCAAACCTCCCGAGCTCTCCTTCAATGATCTCAATCTTTGCTTCTTCCACGACTCGGTTGCCTTCATTAGCCGTCTTGAGGGTGTCCCAAATATTCATGGCCACCTCAATTCCATCCACTTGGTTGAACTCATCTCTTGAGAGAGATGAGATGATCACTCCGGCCGCTTGGGCATTGCGGTGAAGGAGCACAGCTTGCTCCGGAGTGATATCTTCTTCATTCTTCGGGATGTGCACCCCGGTCAACACGATTTGCCATAGTGAGGGTTTGATTGACACAAGATGGATCTTCATGTTGTGCTTCCACATCTCATAGTCGGTTCCATCGAATTGGGGAGGCTTCCCTAATGGGATGGAAAGGTAGTGATTGTTGGAGACAAGGAGTTCATAGTTGAAGCCTTGTTGGTTATAGTTGATTGTGCCACCCGATGTGGAGGTTGAAGTGTCAACCTTGGGAATCTTCAACTTCTCTCGGAGTTTTGCCTTGAGTTGGCGAGTCTCTTCGTCATCCGTTGACTTGTCTTGCTAGACAAGCACCTCCTCTTGAGTTGCTTGGACCTCACTGGTTGAGACTTCTTCGTACCCCACTACGGCCATATTCTCTCCGAGTTGTTAGACTCTTTTGGGAGAGACCTGCTTTGACACCAATTGAAAGTTGCCTAGAGGGGGGGGGGGGGGGTTGAATAGGCTAATTGACCTGAAATGACTTAATAAAACGAGATTAGTACTCAGGGGGCGGACTAGTCCGGTCCAGGGGCGGACTAGTCCGGTCCTCCTACAGGGAAAGCCTAAAAAGGTGTTTCTAACAAGTTTTAGTACAATTATTGTGATGCAAAGTATGTTAGAATGACTTAGTGAACCTTAACAAGTTATATGGCAAGTATGAAGCTAAGGATCCCAATGAGACAAGAGTGATAAGCAAAACGGTAGAGCTAACCCTAGAAGCAATGTGCAATAAGTGAAAGCGAAGTACACAAGGGACACAAGGATTTTATCCTGAGGTTCAATCCCACGAAGGAATCTACGTCCCCGTTGAGGAGTCCATGAAGGACCGGGTTCAACAACCCTTCCCTCACCAAGTTTACCGCACGGGCCTAACTTGGTTCTCCACTATCACAAAGGGTGAATACAAGATTCGTTGGGGCTTCTCACAATCTGAGGCTCCCACCACAAATACAATCTCAAATCACAAAGATTAACTCAAGCCACAGATCATAAAGATTCACAAAGTGCAAGAGATCAAACCGAGAGCCAAAGAGCAGTGTTCTTCCTCTTCTTCACCTCACCAAACCCTAATCCACACAAGAATTATTTTTAGAGGGAATGTAGGCAAGAAGGAGGATTTTGGAGGCTCAAGGTTGTTGTGGCGGCGCTAGGGTTTCAACTTGCTCAAGATCTTGTTCAAATGAACCCAGGGGTCCTCTATTTATAGAGGTTCCTAGCCCATACTGCTGACTTCAGCAGATGGGCGGACTAGTCCGGCCTACAGCCCAGACTAGTCCAGCCTAGGGGACCACTGACGTCCCTGACAACTGTCGCACTGCGCGGCAATTGTCACACTGAAAGTGCATCTAGGTTCCCCGTGGGTTTTGGATGATTGATGACGACAATTAAGTCGCTAATGAGCTCAAGTGATCTTAGCACAGGTGTGGACTCGATCGGAGACGCAAACCCTCAAAAAGGAAAAGGAAGGAAACGGAGTCAACTCGAAGCGTGGAAACTAGGGTTTCTAGCGTGTTGAGTTAGACTAGCCGTAGAAATAGGAGGGTGCGTGTGTAAAGTGCATTGAGATCAAGTTAGGGAACTCAAAGTGTTTTAGAGGTCAAACCCCTTAAGAGAAAAGAGTGGAAAAGCAGTATGGCAGTAGGGCCGGACTAGTCCGTGCAGGTGGCCGGACTAGTCCGTCCCTGGCCGGCCAAGTCCGTTGTAGGCCGGACCAGAAGGGTCTGACTGAGATCGGACTAGTCCGTGTAGCAGTGAGTGGGT
The DNA here is from genome assembly GCA_036927565.1 of Tuctoria greenei. Classification (NCBI taxonomy): domain Eukaryota; kingdom Viridiplantae; phylum Streptophyta; class Magnoliopsida; order Poales; family Poaceae; genus Tuctoria; species Tuctoria greenei. The sequence continues at coordinate 157,893,874 of JAYESD010000009.1, read as the reverse complement.
TTTGGGGACTAAGTCTCAAAACCACGGACTTGTCCGTTTTAGACCGGACCAAGAGGTCCTGAGTGAGAACGGACTAGTCCGCCCGTGGGGCCGGACTAGTCCAGGTTGGTGTGTTGAAAGTGGTCCTGTGGCTAAGTCTGGGAGGACCGGACTAGTCCGCCCTTGGGGCCGGACTAGTCCGTGGTCCTCAGACTAGTCCGTTTTCGCGCGGAGCAAAAGGCTCTGTGTGAGATCGGACTAGTCCGGTGGCGACCGGACTAGTCCGTTGTTGAAGAGACCGTTTGAATTTGAAGTTTGGCGGGTAGTGTGACGATAGCGTGTCAGCTGTCGGGGCCTGACAAGAGGTCAGTGGTCCCCTAGGCCGGACTAGTCCGGGCCTGAGGCCGGACTAGTCCGCCCTTCTGCTGAAGTCAGCAGTATGGGCTTGGAACCTCTATAAATAGAGGTCCCCTGGGTTCTTTTGAACAACACTTGAACATACTTGAACCCTAGCGCCGCCACAGCCAACTTGGAGCACTCTTAAGCCTCTTTCTTGCCAACTTTCCCTCTAAAACTAATTCTTGTGTGGATTAGGGTTTAGTGAGGTGGAGAAGAGGAAGAACATCGCGCTTGTGCTCCCGGTTTGATCTCTTGCACTCATTAAGTCTTTGTGAGCTGTGTGTTGAGTGTGTTTTGCGTTGTTGATCATCTTTGTGGTGTGGGAGTCTCAGATTGTGAGAAGCCCCAACGAATCTTGTATTCACACTTTGAGATAGTGGAGAACCAAGTTAGGCCCGTGCGGTAAACTTGGTGAGGGAAGGGTTGGTGAACCCGGTCCTTTGTGGACTCCTCAACGGGGAGTAGATTCTTGTGTGGAATCGAACCTCGGGATAAAATTCCTGGTGTCTCCGTGTTCTTCGCATTTTGTTTATCACTTACTTCGTTCTAGGGTTGCTAGTCTTGTTTTGATCCTCACATTGTTTAATCTTGTTAAAACCTGACTCACTCTTGTGTTGATAGATTCTAAACTTGTATTAAACATATCCTCACCTGTAGCCTCGAGAAAATCCCCTTAAAACTTGCTAGAGACACTTTTTAGGGATCTTCACGCAGGCTGACCGGACTAGTCCGCCCCCAAACCGGACTAGTCCGCCCCCTGTGATTTAATCTCATTTTATTAAGTCATTTGCAGGTTGATTAGCCTATTCACCCCCCCCCCCCTCTAGGCAACTTTCAATTGGTATCAGAGCGGGACTCTCCACAAAGAGTCTAACAACTCGGAGAGATGGCCGGAGTGGTGTTTGAAGAGGTGTCAACCAACGACTCTCAACCGACACGTGAGGAGACAATGGCTTATCAAGACAAGCCAACGGATGATGAGGAGACTCGCCAGCTCAAGGCGAAGCTCCGGGAGAAGTTGAAGATTGCTGTGGTTGAGCCGTCAAGCTCATCAAGTGGTGGCGGCGGGGTCAACTACAACCGACAAGGGTTCAACTATGAACGCCTTGCCTCCAACAACCACTACCTCTCCATCCCATTGGGGAAACCTCCTCAATTCGATGGAACCGACTACGGGATGTGGAAACACAACATGAAGATCCACCTCGTGTCACTCAATCCGGCATTGTGGCAAATTGTCATGACCGGGGTGGAGATCCCGAAGGATGAGGACAACATCACGCAAGAACAAGCCATCCTCATCCACCGCAACGCTCAAGCTGCGGGTGTGATTATCTCATCTCTCTCAAGAGATGAGTTCAACCGCGTCGATGGTCTTGAGGTGGCCAAAGACATATGGAATACCCTCAAGACGGCGCATGAAGGAAATCGGGTAGTCAAGGAGGCCAAGATCGAGCTCATCGAAGGAGAGCTTGGGAGATTCGCCATCTTGGATGGTGAATCCCCTCAAGACATGTACAACCGGTTGAAGGTGCTTATCAACAAGAGCCGATCATATGGCTGCACCAAGTGGACCGACCACGAGGTTGTGAAGAGGATGATCCGGGCGTTTATGCCTAGGAACGTCGCCCTTTGCTCCATGATTCGAGAAAGCCCAGGGTTCACTCAAATGACCCCAGAGGAGGTCCTTGGTAGGATCATTAACCACGAGATCATGGAGAAGGAGGCACTCTTCTACAACGACCTTCAGAAATTCACCGCCTCCAAGATGAAGAACGTTGCACTCAAGGCAACACCCTCTTCGAAGGAGCAAGAGGAAAGTGATGAGGAGAGCCTCGACACCGATGAGGAAGAGGCCTTCTTCATCAACAAGTTTAGGAGAATGATGAGGAGGAAGAAAGGTGGATACAACCATGAGGGCAAAGGGAAGGAAAGAGCAAGGCCCAAATCAAAAAGGTCTTGCTACAATTGTGGCGAGTATGGGCACTTCATCGCTGATTGCCCACATGAAGAAGCGAAGAAGAAGAAGGAGGGCAAGCCTCAAGACAAGAAATTTTTCAAGAAGAAGAGGCCCTCCGGACAAGCACACTTGGGGAAGGAGTGGGACTCTAACGATGAGTCCTCCTCCGAAGAAGAAGAGGAGAAGATGGCCACCATAGCCATCGGGAGGAGCTCCAAGGGAAGCAAGCTCTTCCCCATCCTCAACGACGACTACAAACCTACTTGCCTCATGGCAAGGGAGGGAAAGAGAAAGGTAACATCTCATCCCTCCTCCACAACCTCCTCTCAAGACGAATTTGATAGTGCTAGTGAGAATGAACACATGTTTAAGGACATAAGCAAAAGCACCTTGCGAAGGATGAAATTGCTTATGGATGAGATCTTTGAGAAGGAGGATCTCATCAATAGACAAGAGGACATGCTCATCCTTGAGAAGGAGAGATGTCGAGAGCTTGATGAGCTCCTTGAGCTCGAAAGAGAGAAGAGCAAGGCATTGGAACATGAACTTGCTCTAAGTAAGAAAACGTGTTCAAGTCTTGAGGAAAAGACAATTGAGCTCAAGGATGAACTTGGGAACTTGTCAAAAGTTAACAAAATCCTTGAGTCTCAAGTTGAGTCTCTCAAGAACAATGTAGCCTCTTCCTCCAAGAGCTCAACCGTCTCAAAAGCCTCATCCAATGCAACTCCGCCTTGCAAGTGCTCTAACTTAATCCTTAAGCTTAAGGATGAACTCAACTCAGCACAAGGCAAGCAAGCACCTAAGGGTGCCATCTTTGACAAGGAGAAGGTGGCGTATGCACGAAGTGCATACACCAACACAAGACCTCCCCATGTCAAGGATGGTCTTGGCTATACTAGAGGTGGAAGGCATAACGCCAAAACCTCCAAGTATGGCAAAAACATGATTGTCTTTGTTAAGGGGAGTTCATCCCCAACTAAAATTGAAAAGAACTCATACTCTAGCAACAAATTGCCTAAATCTGAATCGCATCCTCTATTCCATGATTTTGATGCATCCTATGTGCTAAAGAGGAACAAACACGGCAAAGTGTTTGATAGATATGTTGGGCCACTCCGCAAGAGCCCCAAGCCTTGCGTGTGGGTGCCCAAATGCCTAACTACTAACGTGAGAGGACCCAACTCCGCTTGGGTACCTAAAAGGAAGGCATAAACTTGTTTTGTAGGCATACTCCTCCGGTGGATCGAAATGGGTGTTGGATAGCGGATGTACCAACCACATGACCGGAGAGAGGAGCATGTTCATAGAGTATGAGGAGAACGAGGACCCAAGTGAAGGAATTTTCTTTGGGGATAATAGCCAAGGGAAAATCCTTGGCTCCGGTAAAATTGCTATCTCCTCTTCGCATACCTTATCTAATGTTTTGCATGTTGATTCCCTAGACTATAATCTCCTATCCATATCACAGCTTTGTGATAAAGGATATAAGTGTGTCTTTTCTAGTGAGGGTGTGAATGTTCTGAGAGAGGGTAATGACTCAATAGCCTTTAAGGGAGTGCTCAAGGGAAAGCTCTATCTTGTGGATTTTACCACGGATAAAGCTCAACTTGACACATGCTTAATGGCTAAAGCCAACATGGGATGGCTTTGGCATAGAAGGCTAGCCCACGTTGGAATGAGGAACCTTCAAAAACTCCTTAAAGGAGAGCACGTTCGTGGCCTAAAGGATGTGGTATTTGAAAAGGATAGGCCATGTGGTGCGTGTCAAGCGGGAAAGCATGTAGGAGCTCAACACCCCTCTAAGAATGTCATGACGACAACTAGACCTTTGGAGTTACTCCATATGGATCTTTTTGGCCCCATTGCTTACATTAGCATCGGTGGCAACAAGTATGGTCTAGTTATCGTTGATGACTTCTCTAGATACTCTTGGGTGTTCTTCTTGCATGATAAGAGTGAAACCCCCGGTGTCCTCAAGAAATTCCTAAGGAGAGCTCAAAATGAGTTCACCTTGAGGATAAAGGCTATAAGGAGTGATAATGGCACCGAATTCAAGAACATGCAAGTAGAAGAGTTCCTAGATGAGGAAGGCATCAAGCATGAGTTTTCCGCTCCCTATTCTCCACAACAAAATGGAATTGCCGAAAGAAAGAATAGGACGCTCATTGAGATGTCAATGACAATGCTAGATGAGTACAAAACATCGGACCGGTTTTGGGCGGAAGCGGTTAACACCGCTTGCCATGCCATAAACCGATTGTACCTTCATCGCCTCCTCAAGAAGACTCCTTATGAGCTTCTCGTTGGTAAGAAACCCAATGTCTCTTACTTTCGTGTTTTTGGTAGCAAGTGTTATATCCTCAACAAGAAGCCTAGGACTTCGAAGTTTGCTTCAAAGTCCGATGAAGGTTTCTTGCTTGGATATGACTCAAACACTCATGCATACCGTGTGTTCAACAAATCCTCCGGAATTGTTGAAGTGGCACGTGACGTGGTGTTTGACGAAACCAATCGCTCTCAAGTGGAGCAAGTTGATCAACATGTCCTTGATCAAGAGGAACCTCCACTAGAAGCTCTAAGGAGAATGGCACTTGGAGATGTTCGCCCACAAGAACAATCCCAAAGCCCAAGTGACCATCATCATTATGAAGTAGGTCAATCCCCCATTGGACAAGTTGGAGATCCACTAGATACTCCCCAAAACAGTAATAGGAATGAAGATCAAGGGGGAGGCTTGGATCAAGGGGGAGACCAAAGTGAAGAAGATGAAGCAAGTGATTCAAGAGCTCAACCTCCGCATCCCCGTGTTCATCAAAGTGTTCAACGGGATCATCCCGTTGATAACATTCTAGGAGATATCACAAGAGGAGTAACAACACGTTCACGTGTTGCAAACTTTTGTGAGCATTTCTCCTTTGTCTCATTCTTGGAACCCCATAAGGTTGAAGATGCCTTAAGAGATCCGGATTGGGTAGTTGCCATGCAAGAGGAGCTCAATAACTTTGAAAGGAACAAGGTTTGGGAACTTGTCAAGCGCCCACAAGCTAATGTTGTTGGAACCAAGTGGGTGTTCCGCAACAAACAAGATGAGCATGGCATGGTAACTAGGAACAAGGCACGGCTTGTGGCAAAAGGGTACTCACAAGTCGAAGGATTGGATTTTGATGAGACATTTGCTCCCGTAGCTAGGCTTGAGTCAATTCGGATATTACTAGCCTTTGCTACTCACCATGACTTCAAGCTCTACCAAATGGATGTTAAGAGTGCATTCCTTAATGGCCCAATCAAGAAAGAAGTTTATGTAGAGCAACCTCCAGGGTTTGAAGACCAAGACTATCCTAACCACGTTTACAAATTGCTAAAGGCTCTTTATGGCCTCAAGCAAGCTCCTAGAGCTTGGTATGAGTGCCTAAGAGACTTTCTAGTTGAAAATGGTTTTAAGATAGGCAAAGCGGATTATACCCTTTTCACAAAGCACTTCAACGAAGATCTTTTTGTGTGCCAAATATATGTGGATGACATCATATTTGGTTCCACAAATAAGGTGTTTTGTGATGAGTTCTCCAAGATAATGACGGAGAGGTTTGAAATGTCCATGATGGGTGAGTTGAAGTTCTTTCTAGGATTTCAAGTAAAACAACTCAAAGAAGGGACGTTCATAAGTCAAACTAAGTATACACAAGATATTCTAAGGAAGTTTGACATGGATAAGGCAAAACCCATCAAAACCCCTATGGGGACAAATGGACACCTAGACCTAAATGAGGATGGTCCTAGTGTGGATCAAAAGTTATATAGGTCTATGATTGGTTCACTTCTCTATCTTTGTGCATCTAGGCCCGATATCATGCTAAGTGTGTGTATGTGTGCACGCTTTCAAGCGGCACCTAAGGCTTGTCATTTGACCGTCGTTAAAAGGATCTTGAGATATCTAGTACACACACCCTCCCTAGGACTTTGGTACCCTAAAGGATCTAAGTTTAACCTCATTGGATATTCCGATGCGGACTATGCGGGGTGCAAAGTCGATAGGAAGAGCACATCGGGTACATGCCAATTCTTAGGTCGATCTCTAGTGTCTTGGTCCTCCAAGAAGCAAAACTCTAATGCTCTATCCACCGCCGAAGCGGAATATGTTGCAGCCGGAAGTTGTTGTGCACAACTTCTCTGGATGCGACAAACCCTTAGGGATTATGGGATTAACTTGCGCAACATTCCACTCTTGTGTGACAACGAGAGTGCCATCAAGATAGCCCATAATCCGGTGGAGCACTCTAGGACTAAACACATAGACATTCGACACCATTTCTTGCGAGATCACTCAGTGAAAGGAGACATCGTAATTTCTCATGTGAGGACGGAACATCAACTAGTGGATATCTTCACCAAGCCTCTTGATGAGAAGCGTTTCTGTGAGCTAAGAAGTGAGCTCAACATTTTGGATTCTAGGAATGTGGCTTAAAACTCATTCCTCCATTTTTGAGCAATTTTTGAAAAACTCTTCTCAATCATGATTTCTCTTCAAAATCCGTTTGAGAAAACTATTTCTTGAAAATTGATCATGCTTGTGTCATGTTTATCTTCAATAATCTTGTTTGCATTACTAGTTGTCCAAAAGGACAAGTGATTGGAGGGCAAAGCTCTAAAATAAAAATTTTCAGCCTAGTCGGACCGGACTAGTCCGCCCCTTGGACGGACAAGTCCGGGTCCATACTAGTCCGCGGCTAGTCCGCATACCGGACTAGTCCGCTCTGAGGCCGGACTAGTCCGGGGGCAGACTAGTCCGTGTCTGGTCCGCTCACCGGACTAGTCCGCCCTGGCACCGGACTAGTCCGGCCCTTGGGGGCTTAAACCCCCCAGGGTCGGCCCAGACCTCTCTTCTTCCTCCCACTCGCGCCTCTCCCTCTCCCACGCTCAAGCAACCGCCTTTTTGGCGATTTTTCGCTCCATCCACCAAATCTCGATTCCAATCCGTGCATTGGAGCCCTTGGGTGTGAGGGATCGTTTCCCCGCGCTTCACCTTCGCAATCCATCGTCGATTTCGTCGATTCTCGTGGATTCAAGAAGGTATTCTAGCTTTTTCAAAAACTTTCCCCAATTTTGATTCTTTAGGTTTTTGATAGGAACACCTTCATAGATATTGCTCCATATACCCTTGTGATCATAGCCTAGGAGTATTGCGCGCTGATCCGAAGTTTTTTTTTGATGATTCGATTAGGGTTAGGGTTTATCCTGTGCAACCCGGACTAGTCCGGCCCCTGGCGGACAAGTCCGCCCTGCGGACTAGTCCGTCCCCAGGGCGGACAAGTCCGGTTTGCACAGAGCAAACCCTAATCCTAGTCCTCTCTCGAGACTTCTTCCGCAATGCTCCCTCTCCTTGGACTCATACCTTCATCTCTGTATGCTTTCGCAGCATGTCGAACTTGGAGCGTTCCCCTCCTCGTCCCAACCCCGAGGGGCGAACCAAAGCTCAAATTGTCGAGGCAAGAACCAAAGTTGCGCTCATAGAAGCGCAAAAGGCAAAGGAACAGAGGCGGCTGAAGGCACTCGAAGCCTCCAAAGTTGCCGCGAGCATCTACAATGAGGAAGAAGCCATAGCTCGAGCAACCGCAGAGTCCCTCAATGAGCTGAGGAAGAAGAAAAGGGAAGACAGGGAGGCTCACAACTCCAGGGCCGCTGAGGCCAATGCTCCCAAAAGGAAAAGACTCGTCACTGCCGACGAGAAGGCAAAGGGCAAGGAAGAAGAGCCAAGGGTCGAGCATGACCCTAAGAAAGGAAAGGCTCCGGCTCCAGTCGAGCCAAAGAAGAAGAAGCCCTCCATCAAGGTGCCAGCCAAGAAGGCACCCGGAGGAGTTTTGATTCGTGAACAAGGGAAAGCTCAGGTTGTTGGCCCTCTGGTGATGCACAGTCCAGCACGTAATCCAAACCGTCAGCCCAACCTCTCAGCTAACACTTTCAAAGGAAAAGGAGCTGAGAAGGCCAGGAGGCTCAGAGACGAGAATGTCTATAGGTATGAGAGGTCCACCGCCGACCCTAGGTTCTGGTGTGACTTCCACTGCGATTACTATCGCCTTGTCTACATGAAGATGAAGACTCCTGTGACTGATGCCCAGTGGGTTGACTGGGACTACATGGCTCAGAAGAAGCATGCTGCATTTGATGCTGTGATCAATGCAGCAGAACGACATGGAATCAAGGATATCATGGGTTTCCAGTACGACTGGAACATTGAGGTGATTGTCCAGTTCTACACAACCGTCTACTTTCACTCATTTGGCAATCGCCGGATGACATGGATGACAAATGGAGAGCAGTACACTGTCACATTTGAAGACTTTGCCAAGATTCTAGGATTGGAGGAACACCTTGAGCATGAGATCATCATCTCTAACCTCAAGGCCATAGATCGAGATGCCCTTGACTTCATGTATCCAGACCATCTTCCTTATGAGGCAGGACTGGCAAGAAATATCAAGCCTTTTTCAGTGTGCTCAACCGCCTCCTTCGGAAGACCATTGCCCCGAAGGATGGAGATGCCCGAGTCATCCAGGGCAACTTGAGGCATTTGCTTGTGCTGATAGATGGGGAAGAAAGCTTCAACTTAGCTGAGTACATCTTTGATGATATCTTCAATGTATCTCATACCCCCAACAGGTCTTGTGGCTATACTCCTTATGTGATGTGCCTAATTGAGAAAGTCTCCGGAATTACCTTCCAGAAGGATGTCTCACATAAGAGACTGCGTCCTCAGATTCCCCCACCTCTGCCTGTTCCTCCTCGTCGCAAGAATGTAGATCCTCCATCTTGCCCCATGGCACCCCCGTCTCCGCCTCCGCCTCAATCCATGAGTGCCTTCTTTAAATGCTTCAAGGCGATCTTCACTTCTTGCCGGAAGCAAGAGATCCGCGCTCAAAGGGCACACAAGCGTCAAGAAAAATATCTTAAGGCGGTGTGCAACAAGCTGGAGGTCCCAATGTCCTCTCCGGAAGTGAGTGATGGGGAGATCACTCCCTTCCCCAACTTCACCACCGATGAGCTCGCCCAGCTCCAAGAGGATGGAAGCTCCTCTCGGGCTGCTCCCTCGGCAAGGAACTCCGACGAAGACGACGACGACGACGCCGTTGATCATGAGGAAGACGCCGACGATTCCGAGGCCACGAAGAGTGGAAGTGGCGAAGACGAGGACTAGTTCGTAGATCTTTGTTCCCCTCCCCTTTTCTTTTCCTTTTTGGTGCCTTGATGCCAAAGGGGGGGAGTCCCGGTTTGATCTCTTGCACTCATTAAGTCTTTGTGAGCTGTGTGTTGAGTGTGTTTTGCGTTGTTGATCATCTTTGTGGTGTGGGAGCCTCAGATTGTGAGAAGCCCCAACGAATCTTGTATTCACACTTTGAGATAGTGGAGAACCAAGTTAGGCCCGTGCGGTAAACTTAGTGAGGGAAGGGTTGGTGAACCCGGTCCTTTGTGGACTCCTCAACGGGGAGTAGATTCTTGTGTGGAATCGAACCTCGGGATAAAATTCCTGGTGTCTCCGTGTTCTTCGCATTTTGTTTATCACTTACTTCGTTCTAGGGTTGCTAGTCTTGTTTTGAGCCTCACATTGTTTAATCTTGTTAAAACCTGACTCACTCTTGTGTTGATAGATTCTAAACTTGTATTAAACATATCATCACCTGTAGCCTCGAGAAAATCCCCTTAAAACTTGCTAGAGACACTTTTTAGGGATCTTCACGCAGGCTGACCGGACTAGTCCGCCCCCAGACCGGACTAGTCCGCCCCCTGTGATTTAATCTCGTTTTATTAAGTCATTTGCAGGTCGATTAGCCTATTCACCCCCCCTCTAGGCAACTTTCACACACTACCCGCCAAACTTCAAATTCAAACGGTCACTTCCAAAACGGACTAGTCCGGCCCACACCGGACTAGTCCGATCTCACACAGAACCTTTTGTTCCGTGTGAAAACGAACTAGTCTGAAGACCACGGACTAGTCCGACCCCCAGGGCGGACTAGTTCGATCTACCCAGACTTAGTCGCTGAAGCACCGACTCTCCAAACCTGGACTAGTCTAGCCCCGAGGACGGACTAGTCCGATCTCAGTCAGGACCTCTTGGTCCGGATCAAAACGGACAAGTCCGTGGTTTTGGGACTTAGTCCTCAAAAACCACTCCACGACTACCCGGACTAGTCCGTCCCACTACGGACTAGTCTGAACTCAGTCAGAATCTCCTGGTCCGGCTGAAAACGGACTTGGCCGGCCAGGAGCGGACTAGTTCGGCCACCTGCACGGACTAATCCGGCCACTCCTGCCAGACTACTTCAAACTCTCTTCTCTCAATAGGTTTGATCTCTAAACCGCTTTGAGCTCCCAACTTGATCTCAATGCACTTTACACACACATCCTCACACATACTTGGCTAGTCTACACTCGACACGCTAGAAACCCTAGTTTCTCCTTTTCGAGTTGACATCGCCGTTTTCATCCTTTTCCTTTTTGAGGGTTTGTGCGTCCACTTGAGTCCACACCTATGCTTAAGATCACTGAGATCATTAGTCACTTAATTGTCATCATCAATCATCCAAAACCCACGGGGATCCTAGATGCACTTTCAATACTTGGCCACAAGACCTCCTAATGTAAAATATGGCATTGGGTATTCTTATGGTGAAAAGCAATATGCTAGAAGCCATAAAAATAACAAGGAGAGCATTGCCTTTGTGAAATTAAACTCCTCTCAAGCTAGAAAGCCTAAAGTTAACACATATGAGTACCAGACTAGTCTGGTATCCGCACGGACAAGTTCGGTCCTCCGGACAAGTCTGGTTTTCCGGACTAGTTCTGTTCATAAACAACAATAATTATTATTCAGGACTTTTGATGCATCCTATGTTCTAATGAGAAGTAATTTTGGTAAAGTTTATGCTCATTATGTTGGGCCACGCCATGGGAACACCAAGTCTCATGTGTGGGTGCCCAAATCTCTTGTAACTAACCTCAGAGGACCCAAGCAAGCTTGGGTACCTAAAACCAATACATGATTTGTTTTGCAGGCCTATTCCTCCGGTGGATCGAAATGGATGCTAGACAGTGGTTGCACCAACCATATGACCGAAGAAAGAAGGATGTTCATTGAGTATGAAGAAAATGAGGATCCAAGCGAGGGCATCTATTTTGGAGACAATAGTCAAGGAAAGGTGCTCGGTACCGGTAAAATTGCTATATTGTCTCAACATACTCTTTCTCATGTGTTACATCTCGACTCCTTAGATTATAACCTGTTGTCCATATCTCAATTATGTGACAAAGGTTATAATTGCTTGTTCACTAATGAGGGTGTGACCATCTCTAGAAGGAGTGATGGTTCCATTGCATTCAAGGGTGTGTTAAAGGTGTCGGTGTTTGGAATCAGCAGATCTCCCGACACTACTTTTGGTAGATCGAGGAGTTGTAGTTCGGTAATGGGCGCGCAGAGATTCTAGAAGGTGAAAGACACAAGTACACCGGGATTTACGTGGTTCGGGCCGCCTGAGCGTAATACCCTACTCCACGGGGTGTGTTGGTGATGTATTAAGCTCGGGAGTCTAGAAGAAGCTCGTCTAGCTCAGGGTGTTCAGCAGTGGTCTGGAACCATCCCTTGTGTATCGTCGACCAGTCCTTTTATAGTACAAGGACTGGTCGTTACAACGTCATCCTGGCCCGACAGGTGGCCCCGGCAGTTACACACGCTTGATACACAATAAATGGGGTTAATTACCCTTAATAGCCTGGTAATGGGCCTTAACAGTGCCGTTACCAGTATTAAGGGCCATCCGATCATGTGTCATTAATATGGTATTAATGACACTTAATTGGGTCTTGAAGTCTTTGATTGATCCTTGAAGGTACGGAGCCGTTGGGGGGTCCACCGGCCTGATAGTTGAAGTTGAAGGTCCAGCAGTTGCCACATGGCAACACCGGAGCTCATCGTCGTGGACGAGTAGGTTCGGTGCTGTTGGACACGTGTCAGTACTGGAGCTTCCCTCTGTCTGGGGTTAGGTCCGGTGGTGCCATATTGGTATTCTTACCGGAGCTTCCCAGGTGTGGGTGATAGCTCCAGTCTTATGATACACGTGGTGGCCCCGAGACTAACCATGTCGGGGGAGCAGGTCCGGTTACACCTGACATGTGGGGCCTTTGGAGGTCTTCAAATCTGGTATATGAAGTTTCCTTGTGATCTTTGCAATCCCAAGGGGTATCCGGTACGGAGGGCACCGACAGTGGCCCCCTGGACTCACCTCCGGGAGAGACCTTTTGTATGAAGTCATTACGCCGGAGGTGGGTCCATTCTTAGGTTTCTGAACCGTGTCTTCAAGGGTCTTTGGTTATGACGTTGGCGGTAGCTCACAGTTAAACTTCCGCCGCGTGGCGTATCTTGAAGGTTGCAGGTGATATCTTAGCGTGCGTATCTCACGCAATTGAAGGTCGCCGATTCCCAATATGAAAATCGTATCGGTTCCGCGCGCCCTGTCAGGCCGCCAACTTTGGGTTTCCCGCCTTTCATGATGACAACCGTTCGCCTGGGGTAAGAACCTTGACTTGATCGTCGGGGTGGCCTTGGGCCACCTTGTCATTGGCGGGGTGAAATCTTTGACTGGTATTGTCGGCTCCTCTGTGGTTTCCATCGAAGCATTGCGGGGGCTTACTTAAGAAGGAAAGCACGCACCGTTTGGGGTTCTTTACGCCTTTCAATCTATCTTGCGCTCAAACCTTCCAAACTTTTGCTTGCCTTTCCTCTCTTGCCTCGCTGTGCCGCGATGGAGTTGGGTCCCCGCTAAAGCCGACTGAAGACCGATGATGATTTGAAGAAGGTGTGGGCCCTCATGGGATGGTCCCCTGACTTCTTCAACCACCTGGTCTGCGCCAGCAAGCTTCCGTTCGAGAAGGAGCACGTCGGCAACATGGTGTACTTCTCCGCGTACACCATGGTGGGACTGATCCCACCTTTCTCCTCCTTCTTCTTGATGATGCTAGACTTCTATGGTTTGCAGCTTTACCACCTTGGCCCCCACTCCATTCTGCTAATGTCCATATTTGTCCACTTCTGCGAGATGTGGGTGGGGATTCCCCCCTGCATTGAGCTCTTCCGCACCTTCTTCACTGTCCAGTCCACGGGTCGGAGCGACGAGTACCTTGGCTTCTATTATTTCATGAAGCGCAAGAAGTGCCCGTACAAGTACTTGCGGTCGTTCTCTTCTGGGAAGTGGGACGACTGGAAGAAGGACTGGATTGTAATCAGGGTGGAGGAGCACGAGAAGCTGGAGCTGCCGGAAGGCCTCCCCAACATTGACACTGCAGTTTGGAGTGAAGCTCCGGTGCTGTCAGATGCCTTCGATCCTGCTCTGACCAGGATCCGCCTGTGTGTGGAAGGAGGAGTGACTCCCCAGGCGGTGTTTTGCAACTTCCTGACCAACAGGTGGGCTCCGTTGAATAGGAGGAAGAAGTTGGCTTGGGCCCTCAACAGTATGTTGGACGATGATCGAATCGTGACCGGTTTGAAGTCCAACATGGAGGGTGCAACTTTGGAGTTACACCTGAAGAAATTCCAGCACGACATCGATGTCGAGGGCGACGATTTGGCTCCGTCGCCAGCTTTCCTCCCATTGAACATGGAGGCAGCATTCAGTAGGGAGCTCTGGAGGACGATGCCGGTGCTTGACGACCTTGGTGTCATTGAGAGGCGCTCGACCACCGGGTTGGCAATCTCCGAAGCTCCGGAGGGTGGCTCCGTCCCCGCCCCTAAGCCAAGAACCGAAGTCGTCGTCAAGGGCAAGGAATTGGCCGAGCCCTCGAGCCGTAAGAGGAAGCATGCCGACAGGAGGGCCAGCCATTCTTCTTCCGCAACGTCCCCTTCTCCCCAGAGGGGGAGGTCTTCAACGGCGGCGTATACTCCAATTTCGGCATCTTCTCGGGGTGCTAGCTCTAGCCAAGTGACTCTGGTCCCACGACCAGTTGAGGGCTCCGGGTCCGGAGGTCCTTCCCGGTCAAGGGGGGCCTCGACCAGAGCAAGGACGACAGCAGCAGCAAGCTCCGAGGGGCCCTCCGGGACTACCATGCCAGTGTCGGCCAGGGCCAGTCCGGAGCGTCCGGGGAAGAGGTTCCACGGGAACTGGTGCGGAAGCCTTCCGAGGTAATTTCTGATTTTTTACCTCGGTCAGTTGTTTTATTGTTAACTATATATTGAGTCTCTTCGTCCTTCATTCACAGCGTGCCCAAGAAAAGGGTTGAAGCTCCGGCCCCTGCAGCAGCAGTTGAGGCTGTGCAGGCTGAAGCTCCGGCTCCGATTCCAGCGCCGCCCCAAGAGGTGGCAGAGGCTGCGGAAGCCTCGGTGCCGGCTGTCGTGGTATTGGACGACTCATCCCGAGAAGCTCTCGTGGTAGCGTCGGACCACGGGACTGAAGATGTACTAGCAGCACCAGCCTCGGAGGTTGAAGCTCTGGGCTTGGATGTTGTGATGTTGGACGCTCCGGCCGCAGAGCCGGAGGAAGCTGCGATTCTAGCCCTAGAGCCGGGTGTTGTTGAAGCCCCGACAGTCGAGCCGGTGGTTGAGGAGGTACCGGCAGTAGAGCCGGGTGTTGATGAAGCTCCGACTCTTGAGCCGGTCGTCGAGGAAGCTCCGGCGGCAGAGCCGGTTGCTGAAGGAGTTCCGGCTATGGAGCTGGCTGTTGAAGAGGTTCCAGCGTCCGAGCCAGTTGTTTCGAAGGCTATGGCGCCTGAGTCTATGGCAGTCGAAGCGCCAGCGCCGGAGCCCATGATGGCTGAAGCGCTAGCACCCGAACCAGAGGCGGAGGACGCGCCTGTGTCGGAGCCAGAAGTAGCTTCTGCTCCGGTCGAACCTTCAACGCCTATTCTGGAAGCAGTGATCCCGGAGGTGCCCGTTGCCGAGCCAGAGTGCCGGGATGAAGCTGCCGGCCCCCTACCGGAGGGACCAATTGTTGATGACCTGGCGACTGGGCCTTCGGAACCAATTTTGGAGGTCGGTACTTCTGCTGCAAGCACTTCCTCGGCGGTGACTGAGGCTATCCCGGAGGACGAACCTAGTGCCGTGGAAGCTCAGGGTACCGCTCTCGTAGAGTGGGACCCAATTTTTGTTGCCGAAGATCCCCTGGAGCCAGCGGAGATGACCCCGATAGGTTTGGACCCGATCCCCCTATCGTTGTCTATCGACAACGCCTGCTCCAGCCTTTGCCAGGTTCAACTAGCCTTCTACCACGACAGCAAGGCCCTCGAGGAGGAGCGTCAAACCCTTAGGAGGTTGCGCAACCGACTCCATTTTGAGACCAAGCTGGCACAGTCGAGGCTGGCTAACGACAAGGAGTGGGTGCGAAGGGAGAAAGTCTGCCTGGAGTACTGGGGTAAGTTGTTGGATAAGAGGGAAAGCATGACGCGGACCCTCAACAACCAGTCCCAGACCATATATGATCAGGCCAAGGCTGCCAATAGTGCAGCTGATGAACGCCAGGAAAGGCTCTCTGCCATCCACGATAGTCTCGTCAAGCGTTGGGAGGCTCTTGAAGCTCGGGAAAAACGGCTCGAAGATGAATAGCAGAAATTCCTGGAGCTACGAGACGACCTCGTGAAGAGGGAGGAGGAGCTTGTCCAAAAGACAGCTTTGGCTGACAAGAGCCTTGAAGAACGCACCAAGAAATTGTATGAGCATTGCAAGGAGGAGGAGAAGAAAGCCTGGGGGCGAGGGCAGGAACTCTACAAGCAGGAGAATGCCATCACCGTCCGGGAGAAGAAAGTGCGGCGCTGGGAGAGAGATTTGGTCAAACGTTGGAACGAGATCCACCTCCGGGAGGAAGAGCTCAGCAAGCTCAAAAGGCAAGTTGCTGAAACGATTCAGCAGAATGCCAAAGAGGTGGAGCGTCTTGCTCGGGAGAGCTCGGAGCTGGCGGCGGCCAAAAGATCCTTGGCGGATATGCGTGGTGCAAGGGTTGTGGAGTCCCAACAAGTTTGGGACTTCCTGGGCAAGGCCAACGACACGCTGACGCCAATGGGCTTCAGTCCCGTGCGTCCGGATGATCCGGAGCCAGAGCTGGATCAGGCATTTGAGGCGCTGGGTTCAGCAGTCAACAAACTCTCCAAGGTGGGCGATGTCATCGCGGACCAATTGGAAATGGAGCGTCAGTCCTTGGCGAAGAACGTCGCAGAGTATGTGCTGACGTGCTACACCAGTCGGGGCCCTCAATTCCCTCTAGACCCGGTACTTGAAGGTCCCATCGAAGGAGAGGGTGAAGCTGTCTGAGCCAACGTGTCGGAGGTGGCCCAGAAGGTTGCACAGTTCTTCCATAGGGTCTAGGATCGTCTCCCTGTAGCTCCCACTTGTACTCTCTCTTCTTCTTCTCCAATTTTGTAATCTCTTGTCTCCAAATGAATGAAATCCAAATTTTTGTGAATTCAAATTTCACTTTTGTCTTCAACACCTTTGTCTCGCTTGGCCCCCTGGTAGATGTACACAATTTGATTGTGAACATGTACCAAGAGGATGTAATAGTTGTTGAAGACTTGCGTGCTTCAAACTTGTAGAATGTAAGTCTGAAGTCTTCGATAGTGTAGGCCCCCTAAGGCTGTCAGAGCTTGGTGGCTCCAGCATTGACCATCGTTGGAGCTTAGTAGCTCCAGAGCATCAATGGTTAGTCCTTCGGGGTGTCGGAGCTCTGGCAGCTCCGGTAGTGACCTCCATCAACACATGTTGTGTTAACGTTAGAATCCACTTTAGAGTCTTTCCACCATCTTTACGTTGATGACTCGCTTTACCGGAAGTGAGTAGCTCCAGAGATGCTCGATGTCAATGTTTGAACATTGACCACAAACCGCCTAGAGGGTGTCATAGCTTATTTATTTTTCCTGCACACTGAAGTTAAGAAAAATAGTAAAATTCGTTTCCTATCCACAACTTCATTGTAGCTTACTATTCCTGAGAAATTTTTAGGTCGAGCACAATCCTAAATAAAATAAAGAGCACTGTCTTGCTCCCTTCGGGTCCGACTGTTGCTGGACTTGCCTTACTTCGGCCTGCCGGGGTGTAGGTAGAGTGGCGTACTTAGGGTGCAGGACCAGGCTAAGTCGATAGCACACTTCGGCCCTAGATTGGCTTGGCGGCATTCAGACAAGTAGTCCATCAACAATGTTTGAACCCGGAAGGACAGACAATGCAACTCGAATTGTACATGAACTGGTCGAGCTAAAGTTTCTTAAGAATTGCACAACTTTGTTATAGACAAGAAAGAGAAAAATAAAAAATATTGAGCCTGTACAAAGTAAATGCACGTGGAGTCCATTTTCACACAATGATGTCTTTCATTATAGGTCCGGGGTACAGGGGAAACAAGTACACTCTTAGGGTACAGAACCAGGCTAAGTGTGTTTCGTTTCTCATTTGACCCAAGGTAGCTAGCTACACTTTTAGTTCTGAGACTGTGACAAATGTTGCATGGGCGTTGCGGACCTAACAGGGTAGGTCCGGCTGCCCTCCCAGAGGAGCTACCAGACTCTGTAAAATGACTCTATAATATACACCATATGTAATTACAGACTCACCTCTGTGATACTAAGCGTAAAACTTACGGAGGTGCTCAATGTTCCAAGGATTTGGGAGAGGTGTCCCATCCTCGGTTGCCAAGCGAACGCATCCGGGACGGGATACTTTGATCACTCGGAAGGGTCCCTCCCAGCTGGGGGAGAGTTTGTTTAACCCTTCTCTGGATTGTATTCTCCGTAGCACCAGATCGCCTTCCTCGAGCTGTCGGCTGTGAACATGCCGTTGGTGATAGCGCCGAAGAGCTTGGCGGTATCGGGCATTCCGAACAGCTGCTCGGCACCTTCCCTCTTCAAGGAGGTCAAGGTCTTCACGCCGGAGCTGGTCCTGCGTGGCTTCGTCGGAGGTCCGGACCTGGAGCGACCCCAAGGTGATTTCCGGAGGAAGGACTGCTTCAGCTCCGTACACCACGAAGAAGGGTGTCTCTCCAGTTGACCGGTTTGGAGTAGTCCTATTGGCCCATAAAGTGGGTGGAAGCTCTTCAATCCAGTTGGCTCCATGCTTTTTCAGGCGCTCATATGTGCGCGTCTTGAGTCCTTTCAGGATTTCTGCATTTGCCCTCTCGGCTTGGTCATTGCTTGCCGGATGAGCTACAGAGGCGTAGCTGACTTGGATGCCGAGGTCTTCGCAGTATCCTTGGAAAGCAGAGCTTGTGAATTGAGTCCCATTATTTGTTATGATTTTGTTCGGGACTCCAAATCTGCATATTATGGACTGCAAGAAATTGATAGTTGATTGCTTGTTTATTGTCACAACTGTAGTTGCTTCTGACCATTTGGTAAACTTGTCGATGGTGACATACAGGAACTTGTAACCTCCGACGGCTCTTGGGAAAGGTCCCAAGATGTCCATCCCCCACACGGCAAAAGGCCATGTAGGAGGTATCATTTGTAGAGGCTGAGCTAGTGTATGAATTTGCTTTGCATGGAACTGGCATGCTTTGCATTTCTTCACCAGCTCAGTTGCATCCTGGAGCGCTGTAGGCCAGTAGAAGCCATGTCGGAAGGATTTACCGACCAGTGTGCGGGAAGACGCGCGGTTCCCACACTCGCCTCCATGGATTTCTGCGAGGAGCTCGCAACCTTCTTCCCTTGTGATGCACCGCATTAGGACGCCGTTGGCACCGCGCCGGTAGAGATCCCCTTCTACCAACGTGTATCTTTTAGCCAATCTGTCTATCCAGTCAGCGGATACATCATCGTCAGGAAGGATATTGTCTTTCAAGTAGCTCCGGATCTCCGAGATCCATGCATCGGAGCTTGCTTGAGCATTTGAGTCTTGTGTGCTGGGTTGCTCGGAGCTTCCTGTAGGACCTACGACCCTTGATGGCTGCCATGGTAACAGGGCCATCGGGACCGCCAGCTTCGGGATGTTGGTCTCGCCCCCTTCGCTCAGTTCGGCAGGCTGAGCTTTGGGTTTTGACAACCTCCGGACGAAGGTTCCGTCAGGAGCCGGAGCTTCGGTTGACGCTTTTGTCGAGAGTTCGTCAGCTTCAGCGTTATGGACACGCTGGACATGGTGGAGATCCATGACTTTGAAGTCCTTCTGAAGCCTCTGGACTTCAAGGAGATAAGCAGCTAATTGAGGATTGTTACAGGAGCATTCACCCTTCACCTGTTTAATGATGAGCTGTGAATCTCCCTTGATCAACAGCTGCTTGACACCGTATGATAGTGCCATCTTTAATCCATAAATGAGTGCTTCATACTCCGCCATATTGTTGGTCGCCTTGAAGTCAAGGTGGACCATGTATTTTACCTTCTCCCCGGTTGGAGCGAGGAGAAGGACTCAAGCTCCGGCCCCCTGCTTTTGCATGGAGCCGTCGAAGTAGAGGGTCCAATGAGGTTCGGTGAAGACCGGAGCCTTAAGTTCCGACTTCTGCTCACTAGGGCCCCCAGGGTTTGATGGAGAGGGGGTCCATTCCGCCACAAAATCTGCCAATGATTGACTCTTAATCGCTTGCCTTGGGACGAATTCAAGATCGAATTCGGCCAATTCTGTTGCCCACTTTGCAATGTTCCCAGTAGAGTTGGGACTATGCAAGATCGCACGCAGTGGGTAAGAGGTCACCACTGATATCTTGTGAGCTTGGAAGTAGTGGCGAAGCTTCCTGGAGGCGATGAGAACTGCATAGAGCAGCTTGTGTACCTCTAGGTATCGAGTCTTGACATCATGTAGTAGTTTGTTGATGAAGTTCACTGGGCATTGGACTGTCCGGACCCTCCCGGAGGGGCCCAAAGCTTCCTCCACATCGACCCAGACCTTCCCGGAGGGGTCCGAACCTACTTCGGGGACCTCCGGGTTCCTGCTAGAGGAACCTGGAGCTTCTGTTGGAGTGACCCGGATCCTCCCGGAAGGGTCCAAGTCTTCTGGGATAACTCCCTGTTGATCCAAGTCTGGGGGCTGGGACCCACACTCTTCTTCAGGAACCTCTGGACCCTCCCGGAGGGGTCTGGATTCCTGAGCTTGTGATGGTTCTTGTCGGTACCCTGGGTACCGTATACCCCTTGAGATTGCAAAGATCTCAAGGAAAGGTCATCTACTTGATTTGAAGACCTTCGAAGGCCCACATGTCAGACATAACCAGACCCGCTTCCCCAACATGGTTAGTCTCAGGGTCGCCACGTGTACCATCAAACCGGAGCTACCGCCCACAAGGGGGAAGCTCCGGGCTATGTACCATAACGACACCCACGGACTTAACCCCAGACCGAGGGAAGCTCCGGAACTGACACGTGTGTGGTGGCACCGGACCTATTTGTTCCCCACAGTATGCTCTGGAGCTGCCACGTGTCCAACCGTCGGATCTTTAGCCTCAAACCTCCGGAAGACTCCACAACGGCTCCGGATCTTCAAAGGGGAATCAAGGACTTCAAGACCCGATTAAGTGTCATTAATACTATGTTAATGACACACGATCGGACGACCTTAATTACCAGTAACGGTGCTGTCAAAGCCCGTAACTCGGTCATTAATGGTAATTAAGCGCATCAAATGTGTATCAATATTAGTAACCGCCGGGGCCACATGTCGGGCCAGGCCAACTTGTAACGGCCTGTCCTTATGCTATAAAAGGATAGGTCGACGATACATGGACGGATCTGGACTGATCTAACCTGCTCTGATCTGATCACGCACTCTCAACTCACGTCACCTGAGTTGAGTTCATACATCCAATACAACACCAACACATCCCATGGAGTAGGGTATTACGCTCAAGCGGCCCGAACCACGTAAACCTTTGTGTCTCCTGTGTCATTTTACATTTCACCTTCTTGAATCTCCACGCGCCCACACCAAACTTCAAACTCCGCAAACACTTTAGTAGTGTCGGGAGATCTGCCAGATCAAAACCACCGACAGGTTGTGTGCCAGGTAGGGGCGCTTGAGATTTCAAGAATGGTGAACTCAGCTACTGGATCATCCAATAGTCATCCAGCTGTTCAAGCTGCTGGGGACAATCCCTCCAATATGCAGCCACCAGCAGGGACCACATTTCCAGTAGGAGTCACACTTCCACCACCGCCGCCTCCACCAGCAAATCAAGCTGGGCAGCGCGATGGTGCACCGGCGTCAATCACTGCGTCGCCAAATCATGACAACTCGGAACACGCGCTTCATGCAGCACGTGCTCTCCTTCAGCGCCCACCACCTTCGGACGCATCCCGGGATGCAATGGAGCAGTGGAGGGCCAATGTGGAACACTTGGTTGCAGCGGCAACCGACCGCATCAGTAACCAGGGTCCTCCTCCTTCAGGACGGGCCCCGTTGCAGCGACGGACCTTGTCTGGCAGATTTGGTCCGCACGTTTCCAACAACAGGAGACGTGCTGCATCACAGCAAGTGACGTCGTTGCCCTCCTGGGCGCGACGTACTCACACAGTATCAAGGCTTTCAACTCATGACCTCCGGGCGGAGCTTGATCGCCGATAGCGTCAACAAGACGGCCGAGTCCATATCGAGCGTGCTCGTGAAAGACGAGAAGCTCAGGACATTCCTGCTCCTGAAGGAGTAGGAGGAGGCTGTTCGGCCCTAGCCATGCATCTGCGTATGTTCAGGTGGCCACAGAAATTCCGGCCCCTACCTGCCGGAGAAGTTTGACGGAATCGTTAATCCCGTCGAATTTCTTCAGATTTACTCCAATGCTATCCTGGCAGCTGGAGGAAATGAGGCCGTAATGGCCAATTATTTTCCAGTAGCTTTAACTAGGACCGCCCGGTCCTGGTTTATGAGCCTTCCACCCAACTCCATCAACAGTTGGGAGGAGTTGTGCCGGCAGTTCACTGCCAACTTCGGGAGTTCATACACCCGACCACGCACCGAACTAGACCTTTTTACAGTCATGCAAAAAGGGGGAGAATCCCTGTGATCATTCATCCAGAGATTCTCTCAGGTACGAAAAACTATCCCTTCTATCTCTAGTGCTTCTGTCATTGTGGCATTTAGACAGGGCATACGGGATAATATGTTGGAGAAACTGGCGATCAAGGAGATCACCAGTATCACTGAACTCTTCAGCTTGGCTGACAAATGTGTCAGAGCTGCGGAGGGCCGTGAAATGCACTCCAAACTACCTACGGAGGATCACAAAAACTCCCCCAAAGGAGAAGCCACTACCTCCGAGAGTGGCAAGAAGAAGAAAAAGACCAACGGCAAGAAGAAGCTGTCGGCCGATGCATCTAATGCTGCAGCTGCTGCAGCTCCGGGTGGCTGGGGGCCACGCCCAGAGAAGCGACCTCGACCGTCTTCTGAAGACGGTGGCAAACCCAAGGTGTGGTGTCCAATTCATAAGACGGACAGCCACAGTTTGGAAGACTGCCGGGAGGTCCAAAACCTTGCCGAGCGCTACAGCAAGCGCCGGGAAGAAGTTCCTTTCCGATAGAGGGAAGGAAAACAAAAAGTTGACGAAGCTCCAGCTGAAGAGGAGTTAGGTTTTCAAGATCCCAAAAAGTTCCTCAAGGCCGTCTACACCTCCGTCGACAACGATTCTGACGTCTCTAACAACGAGCGTCGGAAGACCATGAACACCATTTTTGGTGGATCATGGGACATCACCTCCCGTCGCGTCCTCAAGACAATGCGTCAGGACATGGCCACTATAGCTCCTACAGCCAGGGCAGAGCCTCATCGGAAGTGGATGGACACGGCCATCACTTTTGATGCTTCGGACTGCCCTCGAAGCATGGTTGGAGCAGGCCAATTACCTTTGATGGTATCTCCTACCATCAATAACATTCAGCTCCACCATGTTATGGTAGACGGAGTTTCGGGGCTGAACCTCATAAGCTTCGAAGCTTTTACCAAGCTTCAGCTCTGACCTTCGGATCTTCATCCCTCCCGACCTTTCTCCGGAGTAGGTCTGGGAGCCATTACCCCACTCGGTGCTATTACTCTCCCCGTTACCTTCGGGACCCGGGAGAAGTATCGCACTGAGAAGTTGGTCTTTGACGTTTCTCAGATCAACTTACCTTTCAACGCCATCTTGGGCAGTCCTGCCTTGTACAAATTCATGGCAGCTGCTCATTATGGCTACTTGGTGTTAAAGATGTCAACACCAGTAGGCGTTCTCCAGATCCGCGGAGATCGCACTGCCGGAGTAACTGCTCTGGAAGAACTTCATGCGCTTACTACGGCGCAAGAGGAGGACTCCAGGCAGGAGCAAGCTCCAAAACCCCCGATCATTCATCATCGAGGCTCGACTTCAGCACCTCGTGTGCAGCCAAGCGGCGACACCGACATTCCCGTCAAAGTCGTCCAAATCGGTTCCGATGCTGCTCATACCACCTGCATATCGGGGGGGCTGAATGACAAATAGGAACTCGCGCTCATCGCTTTCCTCCGGGCTAATGTCGACGTGTTTGCCTGGCAACCGTCACAAATGCCTGGGATCCCTAGGGAAGTGATTGAGCACAATCTGAAGATCTACCCTGACGCCCGACCCGTGCATCAGAAGCCTCGGAAGCAATCCGTGGAGCGACAGAACTTCATTCTACAAGAAGTGAAGAAGTTGCTCGAAGTTGGATTCATCGAAGAAGTCTTCCATCCAAAATGGCTGGCAAACCCAGTCGTTGTGCCCAAGGCCGGTGGGAAGCCTCGGATGTGTATTGACTACACAATACTAAATAAGGCATGTCCAAAAGATCCATTCCCACTACCTAGAATACATCAGATAGTGGATTCCACCTCCGGGTACGAATTACTGTGTTTCCTAGACGCATATTCTGGGTATCATAAAATCAGAATGTCTAGGGAAGATGAAGAGCATACCTCTTTCATCACAGTAGATGGATTGTACTGTTATACAGCCATGCCATTTGGTCTCAAGAATGCAGCTTCAACTTTTGTACGAGCTATGTACAAAACTTTTGAAGAACTCATTAGAGACATAGTGGAAGTGTACGTCGATGACATCGTGGTCAAGGTCAAGAACAAGGAGTCACTCCTTGACACCTTGCAGGTTGTCTTCGACAAGCTGCGGGTCACCCGCACAAAGCTAAACCTAGACAAGTGTGTCTTCGGGGTTAGCTCCGGAAAACTTCTTGGTTTCCTGGTAAGTCACTAGGGCATAGAAGCTAATCCGGTGAAGATCAAAGCCATTGAAGACATGCGGCCACCAGCCCGCAACAAGGATGTCCAAAAGCTGACTGGATGTCTAGCAGCCCTCAGCCGGTTCATTTCAAGACTGGCGGAATGGGCACTTCCCTTCTTCAAGTTATTGAGGAAGTCCGGACCATTCCAATGGTCAGAAGAAGCAGAAAAGGCGTTTCAGGAGCTAAAACAGTTCCTCACCACCCTACCAACTCTGGTAGCTCCGAACCCTAGTGAGCCTTTGCTGCTTTACATTTTAGCATCTGACAAAGTTGTCAGTATGGTCCTGGTTGCGGAGAGACCAGACCCCTCCGGGAGGGTCCGGAGGTTCCTGAAAGTGAGTCTGGGTCCCAGTTCCCAGACTTGAGTCTGCAAGAAGTTACTTCAGAAGACCTAGACCCCTCCGGGAGGGTCCAGGTCGCTTCTGAAGAAGCTCCGGGTCCCTCCATCAAGGACCCGGAGGTCCCCGAAGAAGGTTCGGATCCCTCCGAGAGGATCCGGGTCAATGAAGAGGAAGCTTTGGGCCCCTCCGGGAGGGTCCGAACCATCCAGCGCCCAGTGTACTTCATCAGTGAAGTACTTCATGACGCCAAGACTCGATACCTAGAGGTGCATAAGTTGCTCTATGCAGTTCTTATCGCCTCCAGGAAGCTTCGCCATTACTTCCAAGCTCACAAGATTTTAGTGGTGACTTCTTACCCACTTCGAGCAATCTTGCATCATCCCAATTCAACTGGGAATATTGCAAAGTGGGCAGTGGAATTGGCCGAATTCGATCTCGAATTCATTTCAAGGCAAGCAATCAAGAGTCAAGCATTGGTGGATTTCGTGGCGGAATGGACTCCCTCTCCATCAAACCCTGGGGGCCCCAGTGAGCAGAGGCCGGAACACAAAGCTCCGGTCTTCACCGAGCCTCACTGGACCCTCTACTTCGACGGCTCCATGCAAAAGGAGGGGGCCGGAGCTGGAATCCTTCTCCTTGCACCAACCGGGGAGAAGGTAAAATACATGGTACACCTTGACTTCAAGGCGACCAACAACATGGCGGAGTACGAAGCACTCATTTACGGACTTAAGGTGGCACTGTCATATGGTGTCAAGCAACTGCTGGTCAAGGGAGATTCACAGCTCATCATTAAACAAGTGAAGGGTGAACGCTCCTGCAACAATCCCCAGCTAGCTGCTTACCTCCTTGAAGTCCAGAGGCTTCAGAAGGACTTCGAAGTCCTATACCTCCACCACGTTCAGCGTGTCCACAACGCTGAAGCCGACGAACTCTCGATGAAAGCGTCAACCGGAGCTCCAGCTCCTGACGGAACTTTTGTCCGGAGGTTGTCAAAATCCACAGCTGAGCCTGCCAAACTGAGCGAAGGGGGCGAGATCAGCATCCCGAAGCTGACGGTCCCGATGGCCCTGTTACCATGGCAGCCATCAAGGGTCGTAGGTGCTGCCGGAAGCTCCGAGCAACCCAGCACGCAAGACTCAAATGCTCAAGTTAGCTCCGATGCATGGATCTCGGAGATCCGGAGCTACTTGAAAGACAACATCCTTCCGGCATGGCTTCTACTGGCCTACAGCACTCCAGGATGCAACTGAGCTGGTGAAGAAATGCAAAGCATGTCAATTTCATGCAAAGCAAATTCACACACCAGCTCAGCCTCTACAAATGATACCTCCTAAATGGCCCTTCGCTGTGTGGGGGATGGACATCTTGGGACCTTTCCCAAGAGCCGTCGGAGGTTACAAGTTCCTGTATGTCGCCATTGACAAGTTCACCAAGTGGCCAGAAGCAACTCAAGTTGTTACAATAAACAAGCAATCAGCTATCAACTTTTTGCAGTCCATTGTATGCAGATATGAAGTCCAAACAAAATCATTACTGATAACGGGACCCAATTCACAAGCTCTGCATTTCAAGGATATTGCGAAGACCTCGGCATTCACGTTTGCTACGCCTCCCTAGCTCACTCGGCAAGCAATGGCTAGGCCGAGAGAGCAAATGCTGAAATCCTTAAAGGACTCAAAACGCGCACCTATGAGTGCCTGAAAAAACATGGAGCCAACTGGATTGAAGAGCTTCCGCCCATCTATGGGCCAACAGGACAACTCCAAACCGGTCAACTGGAGAGACACCCTTCTTCCTGGTGTACGGAGCTGAAGCAATCCTTCCTCCAGAAATTACCTTGGGGTCACTCTGGGTCCGGACCTTCGACGAAACCACACAGGACCAGCTCCGACGTGAAGACCTAGACCTCCTTGAGGAGGGAAGGTGCCAAGCAGCTGTTCGGAATGCCCGATACCGCCAAGCCCTTCGGCGCTATCATCAGCAGCATGTACACAACCAACAGCTCGAGGAAGGCGATCTGGTGCTACGGAGAATACAATCCAGAGAAGGGTTAAACAAACTCTCCCCCAGCTGGGAGGGACCCTTCTGAGTGATTAAAGTATCCCGTCCCGGAAGCGTTCGATTGGCTACCGAGGATGGGACACCTCTCCCAAATCCTTGGAATATTGAGCACCTCCATAAGTTCTACACTTAATATCACGGAGGTGAGTCTGTAGTAATTTGAGGTGTATGTTATAGAGTCATTGTACAGAGTCGGGTAGTTCCTCCGGGAGAACAGCTGGACCTTTCCTGGAAGGTCCACAAAGTTCATGCAACACTTGTCACAGTCTCAGGATTAAAAGTGTGGCTAGCTACCCTGGGTCAAACGAGAAATTAAACACGCTTAGCCTGGTTCCGTACCCTAAGAGTGGACTTGTTTCCCCTATACCCCGGACCTATAATGAAAGGCATCTTCATGTGAAACAGACTCCATGTGCATTTATTTTGTACAGGCTCAACATTTTTTATTTTTCTCTTCTTGTCTATAACAAAGTTGTGCAATTCTTAAGAAATTTTAGTTCGACCAGTTCATGTACAATCCGAGCTGTATTGTCAATTCTTTTGGATTCAAATATTGTTCATGGCCCACTCGCCTGAATGTCGCCAAGCCAATCTAGGGCCGGAGTGTGCTATCGACTTAGCCTGG
Source organism: Tuctoria greenei (assembly GCA_036927565.1). Taxonomy (NCBI): domain Eukaryota; kingdom Viridiplantae; phylum Streptophyta; class Magnoliopsida; order Poales; family Poaceae; genus Tuctoria; species Tuctoria greenei. Next base: position 157,866,342 of record JAYESD010000009.1, on the reverse strand, counting down.
TCAAGCACCCTAAGTACGCCACTCTACCTACACCCCGGCAGGCCGAAGTAAGGCGGGTCCAAGTACAATTGGATCTGGAAGAAAGAAGGCAATGCATTCGGTTGTATTCAGAATTGTGTTAGACCTAAAACTTTCTTGGGAATCGTAAGCCGCGACGAAGTTATAGGCAAGGAGTGAATTTTACTATTTTTCTTGGCTTCAGTGTGCAGGAAAAATAAAGAATCCACATTGATGGAGAAAAGCCAGAGCTAACAAAGCTCTGACTCCCCCTAGGTGGCTTGTAATCGATGTTAAACATTGAAAACAAGCATCACCGGAGAAACCAAGCTCCGGTAAAGCTAGTGGGGCCAGCCGTCGACGCAGAATAAAAGATGGTGAGAAGACCCCACAAGCGGAGTCTGCTGCCGACAAACTACGCGTTGGAAAAGGTCACTGCCGGAGCTACTAAGCTCCGACACCCCGGAGGGCTAACTATCTATGCTCTACGCCTTGATAGGGACTATTGCCGGAGCTACTGAGCTCTGACGGTAGTCAATGCCGGAGCTTCTAAGCTCCGATAACCTCAGGGGGCCTTCACTATCGAAGACTTCGGACCTACACTCTACAAGTTCGAAGCAAACGAGTCTTCAACAAAATACAATATCCTCTTGGTACATGTTCACAATAATATTGTGTACATCTACCAGGGGGCCAAGTGAAGACAAAAGTGTTGAAGACAAAAAATTAAATTCACAAAAATTTGGATTTCATTCATCTAGAGACAAGGGATTACAAAATTGGGGAAGAAAAAGAGAGAATACAAGTGGGAGCTACAGAGATGGTCCTAAATCCTATAGAAGAACTGAGCGACCTTCTGAGCAACCTCTGACACGTTGGCTCGGGTGGCTTCACCTTCTCCTTCGACGGGACCTTCAAGCACCGGGTCTGGAGGAAATTGGGGATCCTGGCTGGTGTAGCACGTCAGCACATACTCTGCAATGTTCTTCGCCAGGGACTGCCCCTCAACCTCCAACTGGTCTGCGATGACGTCACCCACCTTGGAGAGTTTGCTACCCACCGAGCTCAACGCCTGCAACGCTAGGTCCGGCTCTGGCTCCGGATCATCCAGACGCACGGGACTGAAGTCCATCGGTGTCAGCACGTCGTTGGCTTTGCTCAGGAACTCCCAAACCTGTAGGGAGTCCACAGCCCTCAAGCCCTTCAGTTCCTCCAAGGATCTTTTGGCTGCCACCAATTCAGAATTCTCGCGAGCAAGGCGCTCAACCTCTTTGGCATTTTGCTGAATCTTTTCAGCAACCTACTTCTTGAGTTTTCCGATCTCCTCCTCCCGGAGGTAGATCTTATTCCGGCGGGCAACCAAGTCCTTCTCCCTGCCCCTAACTTTCTTCTCCCTGGCAGCGATGGCACACTCTTGCTGGAAGAGTTCCTGCCCTTGCACCGAGGCTTTTTCCTCCTCCTCGACGCAATGCTCCTCCAATTTCTTGGCGCGTTCCTCGAGGCCCTTGTCAGCCAGAGCCAGCTTTTCGGCGAGCTCCTCTTCCCTCTTCAAGACGTCATCCCGCAGCTCTAGGAGTTTTTGCTCTTCGTCTTCGAGCCTCTTCTCCCTCTCCTCAAGTGCCTCTCGGCGCTTGATGAGAGTAGTGTTAATGGCTTCAAGCCTTTCTTGGCGATCATCAGCCGCACTATTAGATGCCTTGGTCTACTCATAAATGGCCCGAGATTGAGCGTCGAGGGCACGAGTCAAGCTCTCCCTATCATCCAATAATTTGCCCCAGTATTCCAGGCGGACCTTCTCGTGCTTGATCCACTCCTTGTCGTCTGCCAGCCTAGACTGCGCCAGCTTGGTCTCGAAGTAGAGCCGATTAGGCCACCACCTAAGGGTTTGGCGCTCCTCTTCAAGAGCCTTGCTGTCGTGGTAGAATGCCAGCTGGACTTGACGCAGACTGGAGCAAGCGTTGTCAATGGACAACGACAGGGGAATAGGGTCCGGACCTGGTGGGGTCTCCTTCGCTGCTTCCAGCGGGTTCTCACTTACAAAAATTGGGTCCCACTCCACAAGAGTGGTCCCCTGAGCCTCCACGGCACCAGGGCCGTCCTCCGGGATAGCCTCAGTCGCCACCGAGGAGGGTCTCGCAGAAGAAGTTCTGACCTCCGAAAGTGGTTCTGAAGGCCCTGCCGCCAGGTCTTCATTTGCCCCTTCAGGCAGGGGGCCAGCGACTTCATTAGGACACCCCGGCTCCACAGCAGGCACCTCTGCTGTCATCACTTCCAGAGCAGAGGCTACTTCCGGCTCCGCCCTGGGCTCCTCCTCCGCTGGTGGCTCAGGCATTGGCACCTCGACCATCATAGGTTCGAGTGATGATACCTCCGCGACAACCGGCTCGGGCGCCGGAAGGTCAACAACAACCGGCCCTGAGACCGGAGCTTCAACCTCAACCGGCTTAGGCACCGGAAGGTCTTCAACCGCAACCGGCTCTGGACTGGGCTCCTCCTCCGCTGGTGGCTCGGGTGTTGGCGCCTCGACCATCATGGGTTCGAGTGCTGATGCCTCCGCAACAACCGGCTCTGTAGCCGGAGCTTCAGTGGCAACCGGCTCTGAGGCTGGAGCTTTGGAGGTAGCCGGCTCAACCGTCGGGACTTCCTCAACATCCGGCTCAACCGCCGGGGCTTCGACAATTTCCATCTCTGAGGTCGGAATCACTGCTTCCTCCGGCTTGACGACCGAAGCTTCCATCATCTCAGCATCAAGACCCGGGGCTTCAACCTCCGGGGCAGGTGTCGCTGGCGCATCTTCTCTCCCGTGGTCCAGCACTACCACGGGAGTCTCGGGGGATGACTCGAGGTCCATGACCACGACAGCTGGCGCCGGAGCTGCCGCAGCTTCAGCCACCACTTGGGGTGGCACCGGGACAGGAGCAGAAGCCTCCGCCCTCACAGCTTCAGCTGTTGTGGCTGAGGGTGGTGCCTCACTCATTTTCTTGGGGACGCTGCAGATGATGGATGAAGAAACTTAAAAAACAGTTACTATAACAAAACAACTGTCTGAGGTAAAGGCTTCCGCACCAGCTTGCACGGAATCTCTTTCCCGGGCGTTCTGGACTAACCATAGCCGCTTCCGGCGTGGTAGATCCGGAAGGCCCCCCGGAACTTGTTGCAACCGTGGGCATTTCCTTAGTCGAGGCCCCCCTTGACCGGGAAGGACCTCCGGACCGAGAGGCCTCAACTGGCCCTGGTGCTGGAGTCACATGCTCGGAGCTTGCACCCCGGGAAGATGCTGTTGCAGGAACAGTCGCCGCAGTTGTAGAAGACCTCCCCCTCCGGGGAGAAGGAGCTGCTGCAGAGGATGCAGGCCTGACGGACCTTCCGTCGGCATGCTTCAGTTTCCTCTTCCGGCTCGAGGGTTCGTCCGCCGGCACCTTGCCCTTGCCGACGACTTCGGTCCTTGGCTTCGGGGCAAGGTCGGAGCCACCTTCAGAAGCCCCAGGGATCACCACCCTGGAGGTCGATCTTCTCTCGACGACACCGAGGTCGTCAAGCACCGGCATCGTCCGCCGGAGCTCCCTGCTGAACTCTACTTCCACCTTCAGAGGGAGGAAAGCTGGTGGCGGGGTCAAGTCATCACCCGCAACTTTGATGCCGTGCTGGAACTTCTTGAGATGAAACTCCAAGGTCGCCCCCTCCATGTTGGACTTCAGCCCAGTCTCGACCCGGTCGTTGTCCATCACACTGTTGAGGGCTCAAGCAAGTTTTTCTCTCCTCTTCAGCGGTGCCCACCTGTTGACCAGGAAATTGCAAAATACCGCCTGAGGAGTTACTCCTCCCTCCACACACTGGCGGATCCTGGTCAGAGTAGGGTTGAAGGCATCCCATAGCATCGGAGCTTCACTCCAGACTGCAGTGTCAATGTTGGGGAGGCCTTCGGGCACCTCCAGCTTCTCGTGCTCCTCCACCCGGATGACTATCCAGTCCTTCTTCCAATCATCCCACTTTCCAGAGGGAAACGACCGGAGGTACTTGAATGGGCACTTCTTGCGCTTCACGAAGTAGTAGAATCCAAGGTACTCATCACCCCTTCCGGTGGTATTGACGGTGAAGAAGGTCCGGAAAAGCTCAATGCAGGGGGGATGCCCACCCACATTTCGCAGAAGTGGACGAAGACAGACACTAGAAGAATGGAGTGGGGGCCAAGGTGATACAGCTGTAGACCATAGAAGTCTAGCAGCATCAAGAAAAAGGAGGAAAAAGGCGGGACCAACCCCACCATGGCGTACGCAGAGAAATACACTATCTCGCCGGCGTGCTCCTTCTCGAACGGGAGCTCCCTACCGGCGTGGACCTGGTGGTTGAAGAAGTCCGAGGACCACCCCATGAGGGCCCGGACCTACTTCAGGTCACCTTCAGTCTTCAAGCGGCTCTTGCGGAGACCCAACTCCATCGCAGCACAGCGAGGCAAGGGAGGAAAAGCAAGCACAAGTTTGGGAGTTCGAACGCAAGTTCAAATGAGAGGCATAAAGAACCCCAGACGGTGCGCGCTTTCCTTCTTAAGTAAGCCCCCGCAACGCTTGGATGGAAACCGCAAGGAAGTCGAAGATACTATTCAAAAATTTCACCCTGTCGATGACAAGAGGGCACGGGACCACCCCGACGATCAAGTCGAGGTTCTTACCCACGCGAACGGTTGTCATCAAGATAGGCGGGAAGCCCGAAGGCGGCAGCCTGACAAGGCGCGCGGAACCGATACGATTTTCGTATCGGGAACCGACGACATTCAATTGCGTGAGATACGCACGCCAAAGATCTCATTTGCCACACCCGAGATATGCCACGCGGCGAGGATTTAACTCCAAAACTATCGCCAACGACACATCTGAAGACCTTTGAAGACTCGGCTCAAAGGTCGAAGGATGGACCCACCTTCGTCGGAATGACTTCACCCTAGGGGTCTTCCCCAGAGGTGAACCCAGGGGGCCACTGTCGGTACCCTGGGTACCGTATACCCCTTGAGATTGCAAATATCTCAAGGAAAGGTCATCTACTTGATTTGAAGACCTTCAGAGGCCCACATGTCAGACATAACCGGACCCGCTTCCCCAACATGGTTAGTCCCAGGGTCGCCACGTGTACCATCAAACCGGAGCTACCGCCCACAAGGGGGAAGCTCCGGGCTATGTACCATAACGGCACCCCCAGACCTAACCCCAGACCGAGGGAAGCTCCAGAACTGACACGTGTCTGGTGGCACCGGACCTATCTGTTCCCCACAGTATGCTCCAGAGCTGCCACGTGTCCAACCGTCAGATCTTCAGCCTCAAACCTTCGGAAGACTCCACAACGGCTCCGGATCTTCAAAGGGGAATCAAGGACTTCAATACCCGATTAAGTGTCATTAATACTATGTTAATGACACACAATCGGACGACCTTAATTACCAGTAACGGTGATGTCAAAGCCCGTAACTCGGTCATTAAGGGTAATTAAGCGCATCAAATGTGTATCAATATTAGTAACTGCCGGGGCCACATGTCGGGCCAGGCCAACTTGTAACGGCCTGTCCTTATGCTATAAAAGGACAGGCCAACGATACATGGATGGATCTGGACTGATCTGACCTGCTCTGATCTGATCGCGCACTCTCAATTCACGTCACCTGAGTTGAGTCAATACATCTAATACACCACCAACACATCCCGTGGAGTAGGGTATTACGCTCAAGCGGCCCGAACCACGTAAACCTTTGTGTCTCCTGTGTCATTTTACATTTCACCTTCTTGAATCTCCGCGCGCCCACACCAAACTTCGAACTCCGCAAACACTTTAGTAGTGTTGAGAGATCTGTCGGATCAAAACCACCGACAGTTCTGGTCTCTCCGCGACCAGGACCATGCTGACAACCTCGTCGGTTGTTGAAATGTAAAGCAGTAAGGGCTCATTAGGGTTCGAAGCTACCAGGGTTGGTAGAGTGGTGAGGAGCTGCTTTAGCTCTTGGAACGCCTTTTCTGCTTCTTCAGACCATTGAAATGGTCCGGACTTCCTCAATAGCTTGAAGAAGGGTAGCGCCCGTTCCGCTAGTATTGAGATGAATCGACTGAGGGCGACTAGACATCCAGTCAGTTTCTGGACATCTTTGATGCGGGCTGGTGGCCCCATCTCCTCTATAGCCTTAATCTTCGCCTGATTTGTCTCTATGTGTAACACCCTCATTTTCATGCATCATGCCCTACATGCACTCATATACATGTTTAACATTAGCCCACAACAAGAGGAACGAGTTTAAAATTGATTCGGAGCATTTAAAATTGATTTGGAGCAAAACCGCACTTAAAACGCAGGAAAGTGCGGACTAGTCCGGTTTTTCTGAGGACTAGTCCGATTGTGGCTCTGGAAACTTTCGGACTTGTCCGATTTTGTGCGGACTAGTCCGATATTCCATGAATCCTTGAAAATTTGCTAAGTCCCTGGACTTTTCCGGACTAGTCCGGTGTTCCAGCGGACTTGTCCGTTTTCCTTTCTGACTAAGATCGGACTTGTCCGATTTTTGGCCAGACTTGTCCGATTTTCTCTCTGGACGACTTCGGACTAGTCCGGTCCTTTCCGGACTTGTCCGATATTTCGTGACTCCGAGATTGACCTTTTGTTTTACGACTTGTTTCTTGGGTTTCACGTCAAGTGGGCCTAGGGACGTCGTGCCCAACTCTTTTAGAGCCCATGTGGGACTCTAAACCGGCCTCTACTCATCCCGAAACTCGAAATCCATCTAACCCTAGCCTCCACCTCTATATAAACAACCCCACCCCTTGGTTTGACATCTATTTGCCACTTTTTCCACCCACCCAAACCCTAGTTCGTGGGGAGCCACCATCAAGGAGGGAGGAGAAGATCCCAAACAAGAAGAAGAAGAGGAGGAAACGAAGGAGGATCAAGATCTCCACCAAGTTTCGTCCTTCACCACCAATTCATCCCCAAGTTCATCACCAACCCTAGATCATCAAGATCCAAGTGTTACCTCCAAGTTTCTTGGTTCATTGGAGTTCTAAACACCTGGTATACCTTCTATTCTCTTTTCCTTACGAGAATTCAACCCCTAATCTCCAAATTCACGTCGATCTAGAAAACCCTAATCCGCTGATCTCGCAGAGTGCGGACTTGTCCGATCCCAAGCGGACTAGTCCGATCTTTCTGGTTAAATTGTGTTGAATTAATTCTAAAATTTGATCTAATCAACTCCAAACCTGTATAAACTGATTAAAATCTATTAGAACTAGTTAGTGATCATTAAAAAGCAATCTAGTAACAAGTTCTACCTTGCATTGCATCAATCATGCATGTCATGTCATGTTGAGTAATATTTGTGCACTCTTTGATTGTGTTTCTTGTTTTGTATGTTTATTGTGTGGATTAGACGGATTTGCGCTAGAGAGTGCCACGGAGGATCTACAACCTCAAGAGTTCGAAGGCTTTGACCCTAATCAACAGCAAGAGCAAGGCAAGTGTCCTTGAAGCATATTGATCCTGTTTTAAAATAAATGTTTTGTTTGCAAACTGCATGCTTGTGTCAATTTGATGGGAATCCTATGGTAGGAAGTTTACTAGACTTGTTAAACCACCCTTGTCACCTGGAAATTTTGGTAGAGAGTCGGGAAGGGTTTTTACCTTTTTGCTTCGCTTAATCAACTGGGATGGGAAACAACCATATCACTCAATTTAATTATGCATGGATGAGATTATGGTTAACATGAATTGGTTAAACATGGTATGGTAATGGATGATCTAAGCAAGCCTGGTATGTGGATGGGTTGGATGTTACGGTGGGTTGCTTGCTTTAGATCTAAGGACCGGTTCATGCGAGAATAAGCCAGGACTACAGTGCCACCACGAGGCCAAGTTATGGGTGCGGCGTAGCTGATTAATTAGGGCTTTGCTAGCGCTGTTTGGACCATTGTGGATGCTCGGGGAAGGGGTAGTCGGATTGGGTTTGTTGGTGATTGGTGGGACTACCCTGGGATCCGAATGGCTCAAGAGGGGGCCCTTGGTTGAAGATGTGCTCTGCGGGAGACATCGCCACCGGTGAAACCTCAGTGGGGTCTAAATAGGCTAGTAATCCCTTTGTAAAGGCTATTTTGTGATCTCTTGGCCACACACCAACGGAAGTGTGTAAGGTGACCGACGGGTCATGGGCATAAGGGAGGTTCTTAGTCGCCGAAGGGTGATGAAATCACGAACACGTGGGTAAAGAGGTACAAACTCTGCAGAGTGTTAACTAAAACTATCATGATAGCCGTGCTCCCGGTTATGAGCGCCTGGACAACTTCCATGATTAGAGGCAAATTGGAATTTGGTAATGGTCATGGTTATGGATGGTTATGGATTAATTTCTGGTATTGAATATGGTTATTGATGATGGTGAAATCTGGAATTATTTATGATGGTAAAGAATTCAGTTTGGTATTATGGTATTATTTATGGTTATGACGGGTTTATTTCACATACTTATAATATATTGCTTTTCAAATGTTTTACCGTACTTTTCAGCACTTTACCATTATTATTGTCGTCATTTGAATCAGCCACATGTCATACTTTCCACACTTGCTGAGTACGACATGTACTCACTCTTGCAATTCCCCACCCCAACAGTTGCAGGTCAGGACTGGGATTTTAATGGCGATAATGCGGAGTTCTAGGCCGTGTCTACCGTCAGCTTTGCCTGTGGTGTTGATTGGAGCTGCGCATATACATACCCTGTCGCTTATGCTGCATAGTTGCTTAGTTTGCTTAGTAGTTTAATTAGTTTATTTCCGCTGCATTAGTTGAACTTGTCATTAATATTCATTAGAGCTTGTATTCGAGGATTTAATGAATTGTGTAATAAGAATACTTATTTAATAATTTGAGCTGTGGTAATTTTCTGTATATCCTATTGTGATTTCACTCGTGTATGTGTGGTGAACATCCTGGGCACACATATGCGTTAGCTTGGTTCATTTTCGGAACCGGGCGTCACAGATTGGTATCAGAGCCACAGGTTGACCGTAGGATGCAGCCTAGATAGAATGGACACTTTAGAGCACATAGGAGCACTCAGGAATCGATGTATTTTTGCTTGGAGTGCTGTTTGCTATATATATTGCTTGCTTGTGTGCTTAATAGAGGATTTTGGGATGCTTTAGCATTGCCATGTCCACCTAGGCTAGTGTAGCCAGTTGTTTAGTTTCATATCCCTTGATGCATATAGTTGGGGCGTTTTCTAATTCTTACCTACTGCTTTTCTTCAGATGGTGAGGACTCGCAACCAGAGGGATGGCAATGATGAAGAGGAGAACAATGGAGTGCCTCAAAACGACAATGGACAAGGACCGGCTCAGGGAGCTATCAACATCGAGCAGCTATTGGCCATGCAAAACCAGCTCATGCAGACCATGATACAGACTATGGGACAGCTGCAGGCTGGCAATATCAACAATCAGCCACACATGCCTCCACCGCCACCCCCGCCTCCTCATAACCGATTGGGAGAGTTCATGAGGACTAGGCCGCCAACCTTTGCTCAAGCTGCTGACCCTATGGATGCTGATGATTGGCTCAAGTCCGTGGAGAAGAAGCTAGCCATTGTCCAATGCAGTGACCGAGAGAAGGTCTTGTTCGCTTCTCATCAACTAGTTGGAGCAGCTGCAGATTGGTGGGATTCTTATTGCAGTGCTCATGAGAACCAAGAGAGAATTACCTGGGCGGAATTCAAGGAGAGTTTCCGTTCTCATTATGTGCCGGAAGGTGTTATGCTCTTGAAGAGGCAAGAATTTGAGAACTTGAGACAAGGAAAATCAAGCGTGAGTGAATATCTCAATAAGTTCACTCAACTCTCAAGATATGCGCCTGAGGATGTTAGCCGGGACAGCCGGAAGCAATACCTGTTCATGAGGGGATTGAACAATACGATCCAAGTGCAATTGCTCAACTGTGATTATGTCAATTTTCAGAAGCTTGTGGACAAGGCAATTGTGGTTGAGAACAAGATCCGTGAGATGGAGCAAGAAATCAAGAGGAAGGCGCCATATCAAGGACAACAACAAGGAAGTAATGTGCGCCCTCGCTTTGCGCCACCCAATGCGCCTAATTACAGCTCCTCTATTCCTGCTCAGCGCCCTGGATATGCACCGCGCCCAACTCAGTTTGTGCAGCAGCGCCCTGTCATGCAAGCACCTAGGCCTCCGACGCCTTATGCACCTCGTGCTGATTTTCCTGGAGCCAATGCTCAAAACCAAGCTCGTCCCAATAATTCTGGTGGAGTTAAGAAGTGCTATACTTGTGGAGAAGCTGGACACTTTGCACATCAATGTCCTAAGTCGGGCCTTGGTCAAGGAAGCAATGCATCGAGGCAAAACCCAAGACCTAATGGAGGACAGCCACAAGGAAGCCGTGGACAGCAGAATTTTGCTCGTGGCAACGTGAACCATGTCTCTACGGAGGATGCTCAACAAGCGGATGATGTGGTCATTGGTATGTTTCTCGCCAACTCCAACCCCGCGACTATGTTATTTGATTCTGGAGCATCGCATTCATTCATTGCATCGAAGTATGTTGCCAAGTATAGTTTGCCTATCTCTCATATGAAGTTTACTCTGTTGGTTAAGTCTCCTGGAGGAGAGATGAGGACAAATATAGTATGTCCAAAAGTAAGCCTTAGAATAAGGGGGGTAGACTTCTCCGCCAACCTCATTGTTTTAGATTCTCAAGGGTTGGATATTATACTTGGTATGGACTGGTTGAGGAAGCACAATGGGGTTATTGAATGTGCCACAAAGACAGTGAAGTTGACCAATGAGGAAGGGATAACTGTAGAATTTGAAGCATCTCAAACCGCACCGAAGCAATTGGAATTGAATCATATAGACGGTGTCGCAATTGAGGAGATTCCGGTGGTGTGTGAATTTTTGGATGTGTTTCCGGATGAGTTGCCAGGTATGCCACCCGATCGAGACATTGAGTTTGTTATTGATTTAATACCTGGAACTGCACCTATAGCTAAGAGGCCGTATAGGATGCCTCCTATGGAATTAGCGGAGCTCAAGAAACAAATTCAAGAGCAATTAGAGAAGGGTTTTATTCGCCCAAGCTCTTCACCTTGGGGAGCGCCCGTTCTATTTGTGGACAAGAAGGACGGATCCCAAAGGATGTGCGTGGATTACCGAGCTCTCAACGAGGTAACAATCAAGAACAAGTACACCTTGCCACGCATAGAAGACTTGTTTGATCAGATGAAGGGTGCTTGTGTCTTCTCTAAGATTGACTTGAGGTCGGGATACTTTCAAATGAAGATTAGACCATCGGACATACCCAAGACAGCTTTTAGGACACGGTATGGATCTTATGAGTACACCGTGATGTCTTTTGGATTGACAAATGCACCTGCCTACTTTATGTACCTCATGAATAAGGTCTTCATGGAGTACTTAGATAAGTTCGTTGTGGTGTTTATTGATGATATTATGATCTACTCGAAGGATGAGAAGGAACATGAGGAACACTTGAGGCTTACGCTGCAGAAATTGAGGGAGCATCGATTGTATGCCAAGTTCAACAAGTGCCAGTTTTGGTTGAAAGAGGTGCCATTTTTGGGTCATATAATCTCAGGAGGAGGAGTATCGGTTGACCCCGGAAAAGTGAGAGACGTGTTGAAGTGGGAACCACCGCAAAACGTCAAAGAAATAAGGAGTTTTCTTGGGATGGCTGGATATTACCGTCGGTTTATCAAGGATTTTTCTAAGATAGCCAAGCCTATGACGGAGTTGCTAACGAAGGGAAAGGCATTCCAATGGACTCATGCTTGTCAAGAGAGTTTTGAGGAGTTGAAGAAGCGGTTGACAACAGCCCCAGTTTTGGTATTGCCGGATGTAAGCAAGAGTTTTGACATTTATTGCGATGCATCAAGACAAGGGCTTGGAATGTGTATTGATGCAAGAAGGTCAAGTGGTCGCCTATGCGTCAAGACAATTGAAGAAACATGAGCAGAATTACCCCACGCATGATTTAGAACTTGCAGCCGTGGTACATGCATTGAAGGTTTGGAGACACTATATTCTTGGACATAGGTGTGAAATTTATACGGATCATAAGAGTTTGAAGTATATTTTCACACAAACGGATCTGAACTTGAGGCAACGAAGATGGTTGGAACTCATCAAATATTATGATTTGGGGATCAACTATCATCCGGGAAAAGCCAACGTAGTGGCCGATGCTTTGAGTAGGAAAGGAGTAAGTCATCAACTTACCGTTCGAGAATTACCGTTCGAGTTATGTAAGGAGTTTGAAAGGTTGAACCTCGGGTTTGTAAATGAGATGGAGATGATGGAGTTAAATCCAACCTTAGAGCAAGAAATTCGAGAAGCACAAACCACGGATGAGGATATCAAGGAAATCAAGGAAAGGATCGAAGAAGGGAGAGAATTCAGATTTGACGAGGATGAACATGGTACCTTATGGCTTGGAAAGAGAATCGTTGTGCCTAATGTAAAGCATATTCGGGAGACAATATTAAAGGAGGCACATGACTCGCCATACTCAATTCACCCTGGTTGTACGAAGATGTACAAGGATTTGAAGACTTGTTATTGGTGGGATAGCATGAAAAAGGACATAGCTGAATATGTAGCATTATGTGATGTGTGCCAACGAGTCAAGGCGGAACATCAAAGGCCAGCCGGATTATTGCAACCGTTGAAGATTCCGGAATGGAAGTGGGAAGAAATTGGTATGGACTTCATAGTTGGGTTACCCCGTACTCAGTCCGGGTATGACTCAATTTGGGTAATTGTGGATCGTTTAACCAAGTCAGCTCATTTTGTCCCTGTAAAGACCAAGTATACAGCTGCACGATTGGCCGAAATATACATGGAGCATATTGTGTGTCGACATGGAGTCCCTAAGAAGATAGTCTCGGATAGAGGTTCTCAATTTACCTCCAGATTTTGGCAAAAATTGCATGAAGCTTTGGGAACGAGGTTGAATTTTAGTTCAGCATATCATCCTCAAACGGATGGACAAACCGAGAGGACCAATCAGATTTTGGAGGACATGTTAAGAGCTTGTGCTTTAAAGCATGGGAAAAGTTGGGACAAAAGCTTGCCATACGCGGAATTTTCATACAACAATAGTTACCAAGCAAGCTTGAAAATGTCGCCATATGAAGCGCTTTATGGGAGGAAGTGTAGGACACCTTTATTCTGGAATGAGGCAGGAGAAACTCAAGTATTTGGTCCGGACGTGTTGCAAGAAGCCGAAAAGCAAGTCCAAATAATTCGTGGAAACTTGAGGGCTGCCCAATCAAGGCAAAAAGGCTATGCGGATAATAGGAGAAGGAAATTAGCCTTTGAAATAGGAGATTTTGTTTACCTCAAGGTGTCACCAATGAGAGGTCATAAGAGGTTTAACATAAGGGGTAAGCTCGCACCTCGTTATATTGGACCATTCAAGATTTTGGACAAAAGAGGAGAAGTAGCATATAAGTTGGAGATGCCAGCTCATCTTTCAGACGTACATGATGTGTTTCACGTTTCCCAGCTCAAGAAGTGCTTGAGGGTACCGGAAGATCAAGTGCCAATGGAAGAATTGGAACTAGAGGAAGATTTGACGTATGCCGAGCAACCGGTCAAGATCTTGGAAACCAAGGAGAGAGTCACAAGGAACAAGGTGATTCGATGGTGTAAAGTCCAATGGAAGCACCATACAGAAAAAGAAGCAACTTGGGAGCTAGAAGACGATCTCAAGAAGGAATTTCCCCATCTCTTCTCTTCCGCGTCGAATCTCGAGGGCGAGATTCATTTTAAGGGGGGTAGGTTTGTAACACCCTCATTTTCATGCATCATGCCCTACATGCACTCATATACATGTTTAACATTAGCCCACAACAAGAGGAACGAGTTTAAAATTGATTCGGAGCATTTAAAATTGATTTGGAGCAAAACCGCACTTAAAACGCAGGAAAGTGCGGACTAGTCCGGTTTTTCTGAGGACTAGTCCGATTGTGGCTCTGGAAACTTTCGGACTTGTCCGATTTTGTGCGGACTAGTCCGATATTCCATGAATCCTTGAAAATTTGCTAAGTCCCTGGACTTTTCCGGACTAGTCCGGTGTTCCAGCGGACTTGTCCGTTTTCCTTTCTGACTAAGATCGGACTTGTCCGATTTTTGGCCAGACTTGTCCGATTTTCTCTCTGGACGACTTCGGACTAGTCCGGTCCTTTCCGGACTTGTCCGATATTTCGTGACTCCGAGATTGACCTTTTGTTTTACGACTTGTTTCTTGGGTTTCACGTCAAGTGGGCCTAGGGACGTCGTGCCCAACTCTTTTAGAGCCCATGTGGGACTCTAAACCGGCCTCTACTCATCCCGAAACTCGAAATCCATCTAACCCTAGCCTCCACCTCTATATAAACAACCCCACCCCTTGGTTTGACATCTATTTGCCACTTTTTCCACCCACCCAAACCCTAGTTCGTGGGGAGCCACCATCAAGGAGGGAGGAGAAGATCCCAAACAAGAAGAAGAAGAGGAGGAAACGAAGGAGGATCAAGATCTCCACCAAGTTTCGTCCTTCACCACCAATTCATCCCCAAGTTCATCACCAACCCTAGATCATCAAGATCCAAGTGTTACCTCAAAGTTTCTTGGTTCATTGGAGTTCTAAACACCTGGTATACCTTCTATTCTCTTTTCCTTACGAGAATTCAACCCCTAATCTCCAAATTCACGTCGATCTAGAAAACCCTAATCCGCTGATCTCGCAGAGTGCGGACTTGTCCGATCCCAAGCGGACTAGTCCGATCTTTCTGGTTAAATTGTGTTGAATTAATTCTAAAATTTGATCTAATCAACTCCAAACCTGTATAAACTGGTTAAAATCTATTAGAACTAGTTAGTGATCATTAAAAAGCAATCTAGTAACAAGTTCTACCTTGCATTGCATCAATCATGCATGTCATGTCATGTTGAGTAATATTTGTGCACTCTTTGATTGTGTTTCTTGTTTTGTATGTTTATTGTGTGGATTAGACGGATTTGCGCTAGAGAGTGCCACGGAGGATCTACAACCTCAAGAGTTCGAAGGCTTTGACCCTAATCAACAGCAAGAGCAAGGCAAGTGTCCTTGAAGCATATTGATCCTGTTTTAAAATAAATGTTTTGTTTGCAAACTGCATGCTTGTGTCAATTTGATGGGAATCCTATGGTAGGAAGTTTACTAGACTTGTTAAACCACCCTTGTCACCTGGAAATTTTGGTAGAGAGTCGGGAAGGGTTTTTACCTTTTTGCTTCGCTTAATCAACTGGGATGGGAAACAACCATATCACTCAATTTAATTATGCATGGATGAGATTATGGTTAACATGAATTGGTTAAACATGGTATGGTAATGGATGATCTAAGCAAGCCTGGTATGTGGATGGGTTGGATGTTACGGTGGGTTGCTTGCTTTAGATCTAAGGACCGGTTCATGCGAGAATAAGCCAGGACTACAGTGCCACCATGAGGCCAAGTTATGGGTGCGGCGTAGCTGATTAATTAGGGCTTTGCTAGCGCTGTTTGGACCATTGTGGATGCTCGGGGAAGGGGTAGTCGGATTGGGTTTGTTGGTGATTGGTGGGACTACCCTGGGATCCGAATGGCTCAAGAGGGGGCCCTTGGTTGAAGATGTGCTCTGCGGGAGACATCGCCACCGGTGAAACCTCAGTGGGGTCTAAATAGGCTAGTAATCCCTTTGTAAAGGCTATTTTGTGATCTCTTGGCCACACACCAACGGAAGTGTGTAAGGTGACCGACGGGTCATGGGCATAAGGGAGGTTCTTAGTCGCCGAAGGGTGATGAAATCACGAACACGTGGGTAAAGAGGTACAAACTCTGCAGAGTGTTAACTAAAACTATCATGATAGCCGTGCTCCCGGTTATGAGCGCCTGGACAACTTCCATGATTAGAGGCAAATTGGAATTTGGTAATGGTCATGGTTATGGATGGTTATGGATTAATTTCTGGTATTGAATATGGTTATTGATGATGGTGAAATCTGGAATTATTTATGATGGTAAAGAATTCAGTTTGGTATTATGGTATTATTTATGGTTATGACGGGTTTATTTCACATACTTATAATATATTGCTTTTCAAATGTTTTACCGTACTTTTCAGCACTTTACCATTATTATTGTCGTCATTTGAATCAGCCACATGTCATACTTTCCACACTTGCTGAGTACGACATGTACTCACTCTTGCAATTCCCCACCCCAACAGTTGCAGGTCAGGACTGGGATTTTAATGGCGATAATGCGGAGTTCTAGGCCGTGTCTACCGTCAGCTTTGCCTGTGGTGTTGATTGGAGCTGCGCATATACATACCCTGTCGCTTATGCTGCATAGTTGCTTAGTTTGCTTAGTTGTTTAATTAGTTTATTTCCGCTGCATTAGTTGAACTTGTCATTAATATTCATTAGAGCTTGTATTCGAGGATTTAATGAATTGTGTAATAAGAATACTTATTTAATAATTTGAGCTGTGGTAATTTTCTGTATATCCTATTGTGATTTCACTCGTGTATGTGTGGTGAACATCCTGGGCACACATATGCGTTAGCTTGGTTCATTTTCGGAACCGGGCGTCACACTATGCCCTGGTGGTTTACCAGGAAACCGAGAAGCTTTCCGGAGGTAACCCCGAAGACGCACTTGTCTGGGTTCAGCTTCGGGCGGGTGATCCGTAGCTTGTCGAAGACAGCTTGCAAGGTGTCAAGGAGTGACTCCTTGTCCTTGATCTTGACTACGATGTCATCAACATACACTTCCACTACATATCTGATGAGCTCTCCAAAGGTTTTGTACATAGCTCGTACAGATGTTGAAGCTGCATTCTTGAGACCAAATGGCATGGCTGTATAACAGTACAATCCATATACTGTGATAAAAGAAGTATGTTCTTCATCTTCCCTAGACATTCTGATTTGATGGTACCCAGAATATGCGTCTAGGAAACACAGTAATTCACACCCGGAGGTGGAATCCACTATCTGATCTATTCTAGGTAGTGGAAATGGATCTTTCGGGCATGCATTATTTAGTGTTGTGTAGTCGATACACATCCGAAGCTTCCCGCCGGCCTTGGGTACAACGATTGGGTTTGTCAGCCATTTTGGATGGAAGACTTCTCGTATGAATCTAGCTTCGAGCAACTTCTTCACTTCTTGTCGTATGAAGTTCTGTCGCTCTATGGATTGCTTCCGAGGCTTCTGATGTACGGGCCAAGCGTCGGGATAGATCTTCAGATTATGCTCGATCACTTCCCTAGGGATCCCAAGCATTTGTGATGGTTTCTAGGTAAACACATCGACATTAGCCCGGAGGAAAGTGATGAGCGCGAGTTCCTATTTGTCATTCAGACCTCTCGATATACGAGTAGTCTGAGCAGCATCGGAACCGATTTGGACGACTTTGACAGGGATGTCGGCGCGCCGCTTGGTTGCACGCGAGGTGTGGAGGTTGAGCCTCGCTGCAAATGCTCGGGGGTTTTGGAGCTTGCTCCTGCCTGGATTCTTCCTCCTGTGCTGTAGCAAGCGCATGGAGTTCCTCCAGAGCAGTCACTCCGGCAGTACGATCTCCGCGGATCTGGAGAACGCCAACTGGTGTCGGCATCTTCAACACCAGGTAGCCATAATGAGCAGCAGCCATGAATTTGTACAAGGCAGGCCTGTCCAGAATGGCATTGAAGGGAAAGTTGATCTGAGCGACGTCAAAGATCAACTTCTCAGTGCGATAATTCTCCTGAGTCCCGAAGGTCACAGGGAGAGTAATGGCATCGAGCGGTGTTATGGCCCCCGGACTTACTCTGGAGAAAGGTTGGGAAGGGCGAAGGTCCGAAGGTCGGAGTTGAAGCTTGACAAAAGCCTCGAAGCTTATGAGGTTCAGCCCCAAACCTTCGTCCACCATTACATGGTGGAGTTGAATGTTGTTGATGGTAGGTGATACCATCAGAGGTAGCTGGCCAGCTCCGATCATGTTCCGAGGGAAGTCCGAAGCATCAAAAGTGATGGTAGTGTCCATCCACTTCCGATGAGGTTCCGCCCTGGCTGTAGGAGCTACTGAGGCCATGTCTCGCCGCATGGTCTTGATGATACGGCGGGAGGTGATGTCCCATGAACCACCAAAGATTGTGTTCATGGTCTTTCGACGCTCATTGTCGGAGTCGTCGTCGACGGAGGTGTACACAGCCTTCAGGACCTTTTTAGGGTCCTGGAAGCCCAACTCCTCTTTAGCAGGAGCTTCGTCAACTTTCTGCTTTCCTTCCCTCTGACGGAAAGGAACTTCTTCCCGGCGCTTGTGGTAGCGCTCAGCAAGGTTTTGGACCTCCCGACAGTCCTCCAAGTTGTGGTCATTTGACTTGTGGATAGGACACCACATTTTGTTGTTGCCACCGTCTTCAGAGGACGGCTGAGGTCGTTTCTCAGGGCGTGGCCCCCGGCCACCCGGAGCTGCAGCAGCTGCAGTGGTGGATGTGCCGGCCAACGGCTTCTTTTTGTCGTTGGACTTTTTCTTCTTTTTGCCACTTCCGGGGGTAGTGGCTTCGCCTTTGGAGGATTTTTTACCATCCTCCAGAGGTGGTTTGGAGTGCATCTCACGGCCCTCCGCAGATTTGGTGCACTTGTCTACCAAGCTAAAGAGCTCTGTGACGCTGGTGATCTCCTTGACTGCCACCTTCTCCAGCATCTTCTTATCTCACACGCCCTGTCTAAATGCCACAATGACAGAAGCACTAGAGATAGAAGGAATGGTGTTTCGTACCTGGGAGAACCTCTGGATGAATGAGCACAGGGATTCTCCCCCCTTTTGCACCACTGCAAAAAGGTCCAGTTCGGTGCCTGGTCGGGTGTATGAACTCCCGAAATTGGCGGTGAACTGTTGGCACAATTCCTCCCAACTATTGATAGAGTTGTGAGGAAGGCTCATGAACCAGGACCTGGCGGTCCCAGTCAAAGCTACTGGGGAGTAGTTGGCCATTACAACCTCGTTACCTCCGGCCGCAAGGATTGCGGTGGTGTAAATTTGGAGAAACTCGGCGGGGTTAACAGTTCTGTCAAACTTCTCCGGCAGGTGTGGCCAGAACTTTTGTGGCCATCTGACCATGCGTAGGTGCATGGCCAGTGCAGAACAGCCTCCTCCTACTCCCTCAAGAGCAGGGTTGTCTCGAGCTTCTCGCCTTTTGTGAGCACGCTCGATATGGACACGGCCATCCTGTTGACGGTAACGGCGATCAAGCTCCGCCCGGAGGTCATGAGTTGACATCCTGGTTACCGTATGAGTACGTCGTGCCCCAGAGGGTAGCGACGTAACTTGATGTGACGCAGAACGCGTCCTATTCTGGGAAGCATGCGGACCAAGTCTGCCAGACACAGTCCGGCGCTGCGATGGGGCCCGCCCCGAAGGAGGAGGACCTTGATTGTTGATGCGATCGGCTGCTGCTGCAACCAGATGTTCCACATCAGCTCTCCACTGCTCCATTGCACCCTGGGATGCACCTGGAAGTGGTGGACGTTGGAGGAGAGCACGTGTTGCATGAAGCGTGTGTTCAGGGTTGTTGTTGTTTGCTGATGCAGTGACTGACGCCGATGCACCGTCACGTTGCTCAGCTTGACGTGCTAGTGCAGGCGGTGGTGGTGAAGGCATGACTCCTGCTGGAGCCACAGTACCTGCTGGTAGCTGCGTGTTGGAGGGATTGCCTCCAACGGGTTGAACGGCAGGGTTGCCGTTGGATGATCCAGCAGCTGAGTTCACCATACTCGAAATCTCGGGCGCTCCTACCTGGCGCGCCAACTATCGGTGTTTGGAACCGGCAGATCTCCCGACACTACTTTTGGTAGATCGAGGAGTTGTAGTTCGGTAATGGGCGCGCAGAGATTCAAGAAGGTGAAAGACATGTGTACACCGGGATTTATGTGGTTCGGGCCGCCTGAGCGTAATACCCTACTCCACGGGGTGTGTTGGTAGAAGCTCCATAAGAAGAAGCTCGTCTAGCTCAGGGTGTTCAATAGTGGTCTGGAACCGTCCCTTGTGTATCGTCGACCAGTCCTTTTATAGTACAAGGACTGGTTGTTACAACGTCATCCTAGCCCAACGGGTGGCCCCGATGGTTACACACGCTTGATACACAATAAATGGGGTTAATTACCCTTAATAGCCTAGTAATGGGCCTTAACAGTGTCGTTACCAGTATTAAGGGCCATCTGATCGTGTGTCATTAATATGGTATTAATGACACTTAATGGGGTCTTGAAGTCTGTAATTGATCCTTGGAGGTCCGGAGCCGTTGGGGGGTCCACCGGCCTGATAGTTGAAGTTGAAGGTCCGGCGGTTGCCACGTGGCAGCAACCGGAGCTCATCATTGTGGACGGGTAGGTCTGGTGCTATTGGACACGTGTTAGTACCAGAGCTTCCCTCTGTCTGGGGTTAGGTCCGGTGGTGCCATATTGGTATTCTGACCGGAGCTTCCCAGGTGTGGGTGATAGCTCCGGTCTTGTGATACACGTGGCGGCCCTGGGACTAACCATGTCGGGGGAGCAGGTCTTTGGAGGTCTTCAAATCTGGTATATGGAGTTGCCTTGTGATCTTTGCAATCATAAGGGATATCTGATACGGAGGGTATCGACAAAAGGGAAAGCTTTACCTTGTTGACTTCAACAAATATAAAGCCGAACTTGACACATGCTTGATTGCAATGACCAACATGGGTTGGTTGTGGCATAGAGGCTAGCGCATGTTGGTATGAGGAATCTTCAAAAACTCCTCAAGGGCGATCACATCTGAGGTTTGAAGGATGTTGTTTTTGAGAAAGAAAAGCCTTGTAGCGCGTGCCAAGCGGGGAAGCAAGTTGGAGCACCTCATCTTGCGAAGAACGTCATGACTACTACAAGACCGCTCGAGCTACTGTACATGGACCTTTTCGATCCAATTGCTTATATAAGCATCGGCGGTAACAAATATGGCTTAGTAATTGTTGATGACTTTCCGCGCTTCACTTGGGTTTTCTTTTTGCATGATAAGACACAGACTCAAGGAACCCTGAAAAAGTTCTTCAAGCGTACTCAAAATGAGTTTTCATTGAAGATCAAGAACATTCAAAGTGACAATGGTACGGAGTTCAAGAACACTCAAGTTGAGGAGTACCTAGACGAAGAAGGGATAAAGCATGAGTTTTTAGCACCTTATTCCTCTCAACAAAACAGAGTTGCCGAAAGGAAGAACCGAACCCTCATAGAGATGGCGAGAACAATGCTCGATGAATACAAGACCTCAGATCAGTTTTGGGCGGAAGCGGTTAACACCGCTAGTCACGCCATAAACCGACTCTACCTTCATCGACTACTCAAGAAGACATCATATGAGCTACTCACGGGTAACAAGCTTAATATTTCGTATTTTCGAGTTTTCGGTTCTAAGTGCTATATTTTGAACAAGAAGTCTAGGACTTCAAAGTTCGCTTCAAAGTCCGATGAAGGTATCTTGCTTGGTTATGATTCGAACTCTTACGCTTATCGTGTCTTCAACAAGACCTCTCGACTTGTTGAAGTAGCACGTGACGTAGTGTTTGATGAAACTAACAGCTCTCAAAAGGATCAAGTTGATCCATGTGTGCTAGATAGAGAAGAAGCTCCTTGTAAAGCATTGAGAAGAATGGCGGTGGGCGATGTTCGACCACAAGAGCCACCTCCACATGTGCATGAAGAAGATGAACCACAAGTGGAGGCCAATGATCAAGGGGGAGCTTCCACACAAGATCAACCTCAAGAAGACAAATATGATCAACAAGTCAATGAGGGCAACCATCTAGGGGGAGAAGAAGAAGATCATGAAGATACAAGACCGCAAGTGCCACACCCGAGAGTACACCAATGCGTCCAAAGGTATCACCCAATCGACAACATCATCGGTGGCATCCAAAAGGGAGTAACAACTAGATCTCGCATAGCTAATTTCTGTGAGCATTACTCTTTTGTGTCCTTTTTGGA
This sequence comes from Tuctoria greenei, assembly GCA_036927565.1. NCBI lineage: Eukaryota > Viridiplantae > Streptophyta > Magnoliopsida > Poales > Poaceae > Tuctoria > Tuctoria greenei. The sequence goes on along the minus strand of JAYESD010000009.1, from coordinate 157,844,303 downwards.
ACCACGTAGGATTGAGGATGCATTGAAGGACCCAGACTGTGTGGTGGCAATGCAAGAAAAATTGAACAACTTCAAACGGAACGAGGTGTGGGAACTCATCGAAAGACCCAACGCGAACGTCGTCGGCACCAAATGGGTCTTCCGCAACAAACAAGACGAACACGGGGTGGTGACAAGGAACAAGGCACGACTTGTGGCCAAAGGGTATTCATAAGTCGAAGGTTTGGATTTCGATGAAACCTTTGCTCCCGTAGCTAGACTTGAATCAATTAGAATATTGCTTGCATATGCCACTCACCATGATTTCAAGCTCTACCAAATGAATGTGAAAAGCGCCTTCCTCAACAGTCCAATCAAGGAGGAGGTGTACGTGGAGCAACCTCACGGATTTCAAGATAAAGAGTTCCCCGACCACGTCTTTAAACTTCGTAAGGCTCTCTACGGCCTCAAACAAGCTCCTAGAGCTTGGTATGAGTGTCTTAGAGATTTCTTAATTGAAAATGGTTTTAAGATTGGTAAAGCAGATTATACATTATTTACAAAACACTTCGATAATGATCTTTTTATCTGTCAAATCTATGTTGATGACATTATCTTTGGTTCAACTAACAAATCATTTTGTGAAGAATTTAGTAAGATTATGACAGATATGTTTGAGATGTCTATGATGGGAGAGCTGAAGTACTTCTTGGGATTCCAAGTGAGACAACAAAAGGAAGGGACATTCATAAGTCAAACCAAGTACACTCAAGACATACTCAAGAAGTTTGGGATGGACAAGGCAAATCCTATCAAGACTCCTATGGCAACTAATGGACACTTGGATCTCAATGAAGATGGACCAAGCATGGATCAAAAGGTATATCGCTCCATTATTGTATCCTTACTTTAGTTATGTGCATCCATGCCTGATATTATGTTGAGTGTATGTTTGTGTATGAGATTTCAAGCCAATCCTAAGGAGTGTCACTTGACAGCCGTTAAAAGGATCTTGAGATATTTGGTTCATACACCCAACCTAGGCCTTTGGTATCCCAAAAGGTTCCAAGTTCAATCTCATTGGTCCGATGTAGATTATGCCGGATGCAAAGTAGATAGAAAAATTACATCTGGCACCTGCCAATTCCTAGGTAGATCCCTAGTCTCTTGGTCCTCCAAGAAACAAAATTCCATTGCCTTATCCATAGCCGAAGCGGAGTATGTTGCAGCCGGGATTTGTTGTGCACAACTCCTTTGGATGCGACAAACTCTAAGGGATTACGGTTACAATATGAGTTGTATTCCACTCCTCTGTCATAATGAGAGTGGCATTAAAATTGCTCATAATCCATTTGAACACCCTAGAACCAAAAACAGACATCCGACATCACTTTTTGAGAGACCACTCAATGAAAGGACACATAGCCATTTCCCATGTCAACACCGAAAAACAACTAGCCGACATATTCACCAAGCCACTTGATGAAAAACGCTTTTGCGCGCTCCGAAATGAAGTCAATATCCTTGATACTCGGAATGTGGCTTGAAAACTTGCATACCTGTATGGAATCTTCAAAATATATTGTTTGAGTTGCGAAAATCATCTTTCTCAATTTTCTCCAAAAATGATTTCAACTACTTGATCTCGATGAATTATGGTCATTGCTTGATTGTTGTATGCTTACTGATAATATTCATCAAGATTACCTGATTGTGTTGACCCTCATGTTTACTTTATAAGAACCTTCGAATATATGTGAATGGGTTAATTTAATCTATTCTGGTGACCACAGACTAGTCTGTAGTTATCCGGACTAGTCCGCACACTGCAGACTAGTCCGCGGAGTGTTCGGTAGTTCGGACTAGTCCGGCCGACCACGGACTAGTCCGATTTTTCGACTCCATAACCCTAGCTGCCGCCAAACCTAATCTTCTTCACCCTCACAACTTTCCTCACACTCTCTCTCTTCACTCGAGCTCCCCACAGCGATTCGGCGATTTCTCCATCAAAACTCTTCGAGTTTGGGTGAAAATCGATCTCCATTGCATAGGGATTGAAGACCACGGACTTGTCCACTCCTTCAACCCCTCCATCTCCAAGAATCGAGGGATTTCGGTAAAATTTCCTTCCAAACCCTAAAAATCTTGATTTGCTTCATTGTTGATCAAATAGCTTAGTTCCTTTCACCTAATACATGCTTCCTTGATGTATTACATTGATGTTGAGCTATTTTTGCATTGAGCAAGACCATTGATCGTCTAGTTAGGGTTTGAGGTGATGAACACCGGACTAATCCGGTCCATGTACGGACAAGTCCGGTCACCCAGACTAGTCCGTACCTGTACACCGGACAAGTCCGATGTTTGACTGAACTCAACCCTAGTTTCCCATTCCTCAATGCAATTCCTTGCCATTATTTCTCATCCATACCTTGTGTAATCCATTCTCAGGACAATGTCGAGCTCCAACGACGAGATCTCCGACTTTGAGGCCGAGATGGACTAAGAAGCCTTGCTTTGGCCCTCGACGGGTCAAGGCAAGAAGCGCCAAGAGCGCCTATCCGAGCCGGCACCTTCTCCACCTCAGGCTCGATGCAAGATTCTTGCCAAGAAGCCTGTCTCCAAGGCTTCAGCAGATGCTGGCCCTAGCTCGGCGGCTGCTCGCCAAGCTAAGGGCAAGGGCAAAGGGATTGCCACGAGCACAATCGGCCCTCTCAAGATTACAACTCCAAAGCAAGGGACACGGGACCCCTCCGAGGAGAGGTTCAATGGCAGGGGAAGCGACACGGCTTCCAAATTCAGAAATGTGGACTACTACAGCCAGTCCAAGAAGGCAGCCGATGGAAGATTCTAGAGCAACTTCCATGCGGACTTCTATAAATCCGTGTATCTCACAATGAAGACTCCAGTGGTGTGCAGCAAATGGATTGATTGGGCGCACTTTAAAAGGAAGAGCTGCTCAGCCTTTGATGAGGTAGTTCAGGCAGTGGAGAAGCATGGATTGAAGGATCTGTTTGCCTTCAAGTGCAATTGGAACGACGAAGTCATTGCTCAGGTCTATGCTGCATGCTACTTTACAAGTGATGAGGAAGAGCGGATGACTTGGATGACTCATGGATCCAAGTACATCATTACCTATGACGAGTTTGCAAGGCTGCTACATCTTGAGAGCTCCAGCAGCGACAACTTGATCATTCACAACATAGGTGTCCTTGAGAAGGACAAAATGAAGTTCCTTTATGACACCCGCTCGACTTTCAGCCCTCCTTCCACCAAGAATATGAAGTCATTCTTTGTGGTCCTCAATAGGGTCCTGAAGAACACTATTGCCGCGAAGGATGGGGCTGTAGGGAGTGTCCAAGGCTATCTCAGGACACTAATGAAGGTGCTAAGCAAAGACAGGAAGTTTGATGTCTTTGACTACATATGGAATGACATGGTGAACATCTCCTCCACTCCTAACAGATCTTGTGGCTACACACCTTACTTGATATTCATGATTGAGAAGGTCACAGGGGATGTGGAGCACACTCCATTGAGGCCCCAGAAGCCTCCCCAAGTCTCTATCCAAGCTGCCCCTTCTCCTGCATCAAGTGAAGAAGCTCCGAGGAGAGCTAGAAGAGATACAAGGGTTGCTCCCTGCACTAGGGCCCCTCCCAAAAAGGGTCTCCTAGTAGAATACTGAAGTACTTGATAGCAATCTTTGACTCATGCAAGAAGGCCAAAATGAATACTCACAAGCTAAACAAGGCGAGGAAGGCAGATATGAGATATGTCAAAGAAAATGTCAAGCACATCTGCCAAAAGCTGGAGATCGAGTCTATTGGATCCCTAATCATCTCTGATGATTCAGCCTCTGATTTCACTGAGCTCGGACCTTTGACTCCCTGCGAGCTTGCCTACTTTGGCATTGGAGGCACTTCGAGTGGATCCGCTCCTCCTCCTCTGCAGCCTGAGAATGAAGATGGAGATGATGAGAGGACCGGCAGTGAGGATTGAAGATCTTAGATCCCTCTCTCCTTCTTTTTGGTGTCTTGATGCTAAAGGGGGAGAGATTGAGGGGGAGTCACTAGGTCTTAGCTGTAGGTTGAGAGACGAGAGCTTCATTTATGCATCTTTTTGTCTCTTTTGGGTTGTAATACTTCATATTATACTCTTTTGATACTTCTGGTCTTGTGATGCAATGCTATGAACTATTTATGCTCATATTTATGAAATCTGTGATTTTGCTCTGAAATTGACATATATACTTGCTATTGATATATTGATGTCAACTATTTCACTGTCATCATGATTACTGCTCACACTCACTTAGTTTTGCATCCCACCATAAAGAGTGCACATATGTCTTATGTTGTCATTGCTAAATGAGTTTCAAGCTCATATGTGCACACTTTATGAAAATCTAAATTTTTATCATACTTTATGGAATCTCAATTGGTTGTCATCAATCACCAAAAAGGGGGAGACTGAAAGTGCATCTAGGCATTCCTTGTGGGTTTTGGTTGATTTATGACAAACAAATGAGATCCTAATCACATTATTGAGAAGAGCGCATGTTTTAATGAAAGAATAAAGAAAGCGCCAAAAAGTAAGGAGAATGTGGATTAATTCGGAAAAGAGCTCAAGAGAGTGTGTTGGTGTAACACATCCCAAGAGCTCAAGCACAAGAAATCCTCACACACTTCATATTTCACAAGAAAAATGGACTAGTCTGATGTACACCGGACAAGTCCAATATCCTTTCTGTATAGGTTCGGACAAGTCCTGCCAGTGCGGACTTGTCCGCACCGGACTAGTCTAATAATGTTCGGACTAGTTCGATAATTCCACTAACTAAAAACAGACTAGTCCTTCCGTGTGCGGACTAATCCTCAATTATTCATATTTGCACGAAAACGGACAAGTCCGATCTCTCCACGGACTAGTCCGAAAAACCCTCTGACTAAAATCAGATAAGTCCTCCAAGTTCGGACTTGTCCTCTATTCACTAAGGGTATCACCATATCGGACTAGCCCGATATCACCACTAACAAGTCCGAAAACCTTTCTGACTAAAATCGGACAAGTCCGCTCCTAGCCGGACAAGTCTGATATTCCTAGACACTTAGGGTTTCCCACACGCCGATTATCGGACTAGTCTGGAGTCCACCACGGACTAGTCCAGACCTTGAAAACCCTAACGGTAACTTTTGAAAACCCTAATATAAATAGATGTACACGTTACAACTATCAAGTCTCTCGACCTCTTGCGCCGTCACATCTTGCAAGAGCTTAGAAAACACATCTCTCCACGCAATCCAACGCAAGAAAGATCAAACCCTTGAGGATTCACTTTGGATCAAAGGAGAGACATGATTCCACACGTTTGAGCTCTTGGGTTTGATCTCTAACACACTCATGTTGTTTCATTGTTGATCTTAAGAGTGTGTTCTTGGTGGTGTTCGATTTGTAATCTTGGGGAGCCCTCAACTTGTGAGAAGACCCCTTGAACTTAGTGGTTTACCCTTGTGATAGTGAAAGAGAATTGGTCATCGTGGCGATTCGATGAGGTTAGGGTCAGTGAAGACCCGGTACTTTTGTGGGCTCCTCAACATGGACGTAGGTTGCCTTTGTGGGAACCGAACCACGGGATAAAATCTTGTGTCAAACTTGTTCTTAAGTTTTTCATATCATATTCTAGGGTTTGCTTGATCTTGTCCATCTTACGTTAAAACATTCAAATCAAAGTTATTTTGTACTACACTTAATTTTATTGACTCAATACTTTCAATTTACATACTATATTCTGTTGTGTATTGTGCTTGTATTGAAATCTTTGATCGAACTTGATCAATCTAATCTGCGCGCACCGGACTAGTCCGCACTCTACCGGACTAGTCCGATATCTCGGGATTTGATCAGTCTGTTAAGTGTTGCAGGTTTTGACTAAATTTCAAAAAGGCCTATTCACTCTCCCTCTAGGCCACATTCAATGTGCAATACAAGACAACCCCCCGTGGATGTAGGAGATTATGCCTCTCGGCAGCTCGAACCATGTAAAAATTATCGTGTTCATCCTGCTTGTTGTTCCAAGAAATTTTGCCCCGCCTAAAAAGAACCTTCGCGGGCTGCTCCTTAGCAGGTCCGGGGGAAGTGTCGCAAAAACATCTTCGACACATGCGACTGAAATTAGGCTATATTTAAGACGACCATGTGAACCGTTAATATGCTTTAAGATTCGTGTGTGGTCTCTTCATATAATCTCCAAACCCTAACTCCCCATTACAGAAGCCAGTGGCGGCGCACATCCCAAGCGGCAACGGCGTCGCATCCGGCGCATTGCGGCGAGTGCAGCGCCGGCGGTGGCAACGGCCGCATGGGCCGCCCTCGATGGGAAGAAGGTATGTTTTGGTTTTTAATTGTTAATTCGTAATTGTAATCCGTAATTTGTAGGATTATGTCAGTTGTAAGTAAACAAACAAATAATTTATGATTAATTGAGCTATAGAATAAAGGATTAATAGTTAATTTCAAAGATTAGTGGTTAATGACTGTAATTAACTACTAATTACCCGATGTCTGAAATTTTCTCAAATTTTACACACCTGACAAATAGATAATCCCTTTTATTTATCCGGCTAGTTCTTTTTTTGAACAAATGAGAAAATTTAGAGAAAGTATTCTTCAAGCGGGGTATCTTTTGTTTGTGTAGCAGTTGGAGATGAACTTGTCCAGTTGCCCTTTGTGTCGAATGAATAAACTTGGTATACTCAACGCTTTGTGCTGAAGGAAAGACCCCGCCTTGTAGGGGTGGGAATAAAAACCAAGACCGAAAAACACTACAAGAAACAAGAAAAAGGGTGTCGGCCTTGTAGCTATCGGTTGCCTACTAAAATCAATATCTATAAATTATAGCCGTCGGTAAACCAACGACTTTAACCGACGCCTTATATTCTACATTTTTAACTCTTAAAAAACGTCGGTCTTAAAGCCTTTATGAACTAAAACCGTCGATCGAACACCCGAAGTCTTTATTGCATTAAAGTTGTCGGCCTACACCACCACGTATCAAACCCCTAACAACATCGGTAGATGCTTAGACCCGACGCCTTTAGCCTTTAGCTGTCTTCAGCTTTCTTTTTTTTAATATACTGTTAGAATCATCAGACTTTTACACTATTAAACTGTAAAAAAAAATTATACTACTGATTGATTATCAATCTCAATATCAAAATATGAACATTTGAACACTCCAGATTTGGATTTCTCAGTATTGTTTACAAAAGATGAACAACGTGTACATTTGAACACTCCAGATCTGCCAAAAAATAAGATAAACATGAAAAGCAAGATTGTTCATCGACGAGACCTCTAAAATGCTCCCGATCCGTCGCCCGTCTCGTCGACCCTCGACGGCACCGAAGATGAGCTGAAGCAACAACAGAGGAACAGGCTGTGGGGCCTGCTGCGGGCGATGTCGGGCGCCACGTACGAGCACGACCGCAGCGGCTGCGGTGTTGGAGCAGCGCTGCACCTTGTGGCGCCGACGGTTGGTGCTCGCGGCGCCGGCAGTTGGTCGGGCTGGAGCAGGCTGCGCGAGGTCGCTCCGGGGTGGCGGTTGCCGCACGAAGTCGCGCCATGGCGGCGATAGGCGGCGGGAGCCGTGCGAGGTCACGTCGTGGCGGCAGTGGGCGGCGGGAGCTGCGCGAGGTCGTGCCGGGTGGTGTGGGGCGGCGGGAGTCGTGCAAGGTCACGCCAGGCTGCGGTGGGCAGCGGGAGCCGCGCGAAGTCGCGCAGGGGCAGCAGTGGGCGGCGGGAGCCGCGCGAGGTCGCATCGGGGCGGCGGTGGGCGACGGGAGCCGCGCGAAGCCGCGCCGGGGCGGCGGGAGCCATGCAAGGTCGAACTGGGGCTGCGGGAGCCGCGCGAGGTCGCGAAGTGGAGCCGCGGTGACGGCAGCAGCGGGTGGTTTCGAGAATGTAGACGAAAGAAGGGCGGCAGCTGCTGGTTTGGGTCTAGGGTTTGCAGGATATTAAAAGTCACGACCGGCCAGACCTATTCGCGGGATATTAAAAGAGACGGCTGGGGTGCGGGGTGGGGCGAATATTAAAAGAGAAGGACGGGAAAATTTCGCAGGATTTGCGCTGCGCGCGTTTCGTGCGATGCGAGATAGACATTATGGTCGTCGGCTAGAAAGGTTCGACTGACGCTTACAATTAATATTATCGGTCTTTTTTTAGGGCCGATGCGCATAATTAATATTGTCGGCCTTTTGCGGTGACCGACATCTTTATTTGTGAATGTCGGGAAAATATGATGAACTGATGGCTCTAAATTTGTAGCCATCGGGACCGTCAAACCGACAGTTTTACGATAATCAAATATGACGGCCCCGATGTTTATAAATAGGCCGACGGCCTATTGATCGTTTCTTGTAGTGAAACAAAACCAAAAAAACCGAGATTGGAACCGAAAAGACCGAAATGTTGAATATCAGTTACTTTTCGGGTAGCGAATATAAATAATCGTAAAATAAATTTCAGGTTCGGGTACATGATATGAATATAATATATAATTCAGATATTTCGGGTAGGATCAAAAACCGAAGCGAAATTTTGGTATCCAAAATTTTCGAATACCTAATATTATTACAACAATTCAGATAGTGATTTCAATAAACCAAATTTTGAAAAAGACCGAAATACTAGAACCGAAATATCAGTTAAACCGAATGTCCACCCCTACCGACTTGGAGAAAATGAGGCAACTTTGATGTATCTCCCGTATGATGCCTTCATTTATGGAACTCAATGTTTCGTAAGTACTTCCTCTATTTTAAAAAACTTGTCGTTTTGTAGTTTAAAACAATCTTTTTAGACAGAGGTAGTACGAGACAATCGCAAGTCGCCATCTCGTAAGTCTCCCTACAGGTCGTTGATTCCGAGGAGATGAATCAACTTGCGTTCGTCACCCCGATGACGACGCCACGGGCGCCTCGCTGACGAGGCACTTTGTTACACGGTTCTCCTCGGTGGTCGTTTCCATGCACGTAGCCAAGATTTGAGCGACGTTTACGTACACAAGTTAATCAAACAATTTCAAAACGGGAGTAGTACCGTTCGTTTCACACTTCCACCTAGTAAGCGGGCAACGGATGGGTCAAGTCAAACGCGCCCGGTCTTACACTACACTTGCTCCACAAGATCGTACGCCACGCTGACAGTGCAAGCCTTCTCTGAACCACTACTACAAAAAGCATTTTTACAGGCGCCTCAATTTTTCAAACACAGGCGGTCCTTAAAAATATGCGACTGTGATGACGAATGATATAATAACCGTCTGTGATGAAAGAACAACACAGGCGGATTTTAAAGAACAACCGTCTGGGTAAATACATGATCTTCAGAATCGGTTCTTAATTAAGAACCGCCTGTAATGCAACGAACTTCACAGACGGATTTTAAGAAACAACCGTCTGGGTAAATACATGATCTTCACAGACGGTTATTAATTATTAACCGCCTGCAATGCCATGAACTTCACAGACGGATTTTAAGAAACAACCGTCTGGGTAAATACATGATCTTCGTTGGCGGTTCTTGATTAATAACCGTCTGTAATGCAATGAACTTCACAGATGGATTTTAAGGAACAACCGTCTGAGTAAATACATGATCTTCGTTGGCGGTTCTTAATTAATAACCGTCTGTAATGCAATGAACTTCATAGCCGGTTCTTGATTAACAACGGCCTAAGAAGATCATGTATTTTCAGTGGCGGTCATTGTTTAATTATCATAAGCGGTTTTCATTGAAATTACAGGGATGTAGTTGCAATTATATATCACAGCCGCATGTAGTCGTGCAGGCAAAATTGTATCAGGAAAAAAACACAGATGAGCTAGCGGATACTAGTACAGTAATGCATTATAGGAAATGCTCGATCACCAGTGAGGCTGGCTTAATTGTGATAATACACCATTAGAGGTTTTACAATTGTTCAAAGATAATTTCTTTACACACTGAACAAAAATCATGCTACATTCATTGTAGATCGACGATGAAGCTCCCATCGATCAATCTAAATTGTACCGTCCTGCTTGCTCCCGAACACGTCTCTTATATTCCGCTGGATCCTGAAAATATTGACATTATTTATATTAACAAATGTCGAAGGAGGAATGAATAACCTACATTGGTCACTAAGTCAAAGTGTCATCTAACCTTGATAAGTAGATTATAGCAATCATTTTCAACATCAGGCACATTTGGCTGATGCAGCAAACGCTGAACTTCAAGTAGTATAGTTTTGATTGTAAAAGCACTGCACCACCCCTACGAAATATAATTTAAGCAATATAAGAAACCAGTTCAAATAAGTTCGACAAAAATTATAAGTAATAATTACATGAACAAAATAGGTCTATCTTACAGTCTCTTGATCAAGAATCCCGATGCAGAGTGCTCCCGAACGATGGACATTTGGATGGAAGAACCCAATTGGAAAGGAGCATCTTGGAGGCACCAAGGGATAGTCCTCAGAGAAGGAGATTGTCAGGGGGTAGTAACCATCTTCCCATTCAGTCTGCAAAAGAAATTTATTAATAGGAGGACGATAGTTAAACTCATATTGTGCTTGTTCTTCATGACTTACCCCTTCTTTACCGGGGACGATGCACTGCCACTTCAATAAATCTCCCGATTCAGGCTTCGCAGAGAAACCCTACGCGGAGAAATTGAAAATACCAAAAACAAACAACACGGAAAAACAAACTACAGTTAAGTTCATCAGTCCATTACAGATACATATGTATATACAACCATGTGACCGGTGTGCCATATGTACATACATGGGGATGGTTCTTGCGCCACGCCAAGCGCTCCTCCTTCAATCGGCTACACGCCCGAGACATCATTATCTGAAGAAAGACCAAACTTCCAAACTTCCAAATCATTGAGTCCAAACGCATATGTACACAAATGCAAAAGGACACAATCCATATACCAACATTGTTCTAAGTTGATTTCAGAAGATACAAATATATACAATATATATCATCTCGCATTGCTATATACATTTTTTCCAGCATTGACATCTTCTCGCATATAGGGTTTCAAATTCTTTTTAATGCTTCTCTCTACGCGCTTGATGTTTTCTGGTTCGGTGAAAAGGTACATCTCTTCATACTGATTATATTCCTCTTCATTATCTCCCACATTGTCAACCCCAACAATATTTTGCTTTCCAGAAACAACTACGTGCAACTTCTCAGTTTCTGGATCTTGAACATAAAAAACTTGTGCAACATTATCGGCGAGAACCCACAGGTCATCTTTGTAACCCACTTTATTCAAGTCTACCAGTGTCAGTCCGTAATTGTCCACTTTCAAACCATCAGGATGTTTGACCCATTGGCACTTAAATACGGACATTACCATTCTTTCGCCATAATCGAGTTCCCATATTTCCTCTATGAACCCGAAGTATGTGGTCTTCTGCCCTTGTGAATCATAAGCCTCAATACGAACACCACTATTTTGTGCAACACTCTTACCGTCTTTTTCTTTAGTGTAAAATGTGTAACCATTGATGTCATATGCTTGCCATGATGTTACCAAAGCAGATGGGCCACAAGCTAACTTTTTCATTGTTGCCTCTTCTATAGTGTTTCCGTATGATATATTTTTATCCATTAACCATTCAGTGAAACATCTTCTGTGCTCTTTCATGATCCAGTCCTCTTTGCGGTCTTGGTTTTTATCACGAAGCTCAATTTGGTGTTCCTCGATGTACGGCTCAGCTATTGCGAGCTGTTGTAGTACACCAAAATGTGCACGGTGTACATTCTTGTAATCTTGAACAATAAAAGTTTTCTTACCCACTTTGCCTCTCCCACGTAGTCTACCCTCATGTACCGGTATAGGCACACCTATCGATTTTCCATCTTTGATGTAATCAGCGCAACCCTCAATCACTTCTTCAGTGGTGTATCCTTCCATAATTGAACCCTCTGGGTGAGCACGGTTCCGCACATAACCTTTTAATACTCCTAAATATCTCTCCAACGAAAACATATGATGTAAATATAGTGGCCCCAATGCTTTTATCTGATCAACAAGATGTATGATTAGGTGTACTTGCATATCAAAAAAGGATGGTGGGAAACACATCTCAAGCTTGCACATTGTCTCGACGATGTATGTTTTCAGATAGTCTAAATCTTCACGTGCTATCACCTTTTGCGATACTGCATTGAAGAAGTAACACAAACGTGTGATGACAACTTTTATATGCTCAGGTTTGATTACTCTTATTGCAATGGCAAGGAAAACTGTCATCATCATGTGACAGTCGTGAGAATTATAACCGAATAAAGACAAGTCTTTCATCGAGACTAGTTTGCGGATATTGGATGAGAAACTTGTGGGCACTTTGATCCCACGCAAGCATTCGCAAATTGCTTTTTTCTCTTCTAGCGTCAAGTTGTAGCTGGCTGGGGGAAGGTAATGCTTCCCGTTCGCCTTTTCTACTGGATGAAGCTCTGGTCTCAAATCAAGATTTACTAGGTCCATACGTGAATTTAATCCATCCTTTGTCTTCCTCGGCATGTCCAGCAAGGTCCCAATGATGCTGTCAAATACATTCTTTGTAACGTGCATCAAATCAATACTATGGCAACATTCCAGATTCTTCCAATACGGAAGATACTTGAAAAAAATTGATTGTTTCTTGAAAGCCATGTCAGTTGTATCATCCGAAGATGTACTTTTCTTTCTCTTAATTCCTTTACTCTTTTTTCCCTTACCGAAAGCAATATGAATGTTCTTGACCATTTCAAACACAAGTTTTCCACTGTAAGGTTTCGGTGCAGTATCTTTTTCGATTTTGTTATCAAATTGTTCTTTCATCTTCCTATACTTGTGTGTATCTGTCAAGAACCGTCGATGTCTCATGTACACCGTCTTTCTGGATGAAGTGAGGTATAGATATCCAGTTCTATCCACGCACCTAACGCAACCTTTCTTCCCTTTCATTTGTCCCGATAATGTAAACAGTCCGGGATAATCATGCACGGTAACGAATATCATTGCTCTTAGCGTGAAATACTCCCGCTTGTACTCATCCCATGTACGTACCCCTTCATTCCACAATTTCGCCATATCTTCCATTAAAGGTTCCAAGAACACATCAATTTCGATGCCGGGTTGTTTCGGACCTTGGATAAGAACAGATAATAAGATATATTTCCTTTTGTGACACAACCACGTCGGTAGGTTGTACATAGTTAAGACCACGGGCCATGTGCTGTGTATGCTCCTTTTTTCACCAAACGGATTCATTCCATCTGTACCCAAGGCAAACCTCACATTTCTGATTTCCTTCGCAAATTCTGGATACTGAATATCAAAATTTTTCCACTGCGTTGCATCACCAGGGTGTCGTATATGTTTTTCATTCTTCTTGCGTTCCTCGGAATGCCAACGCATAAGTTCAGCCTCCCTAGGGTTTGAGAACAAACGCTTCAAGCGATCAATTACCGGAAGGTACCACATCACCAATGCAGGAATTTTTCTCTTATTCTTTCCGTCTGCATCGCCAGAAGTATCGTCATCGTCACCTTCAGGACCAATAATAAACTTCTTATTCTTCTGAGTCTTTTTCATGTTGGTAACATACTGGTGATTGTAGTCCTTCTTATATCTACTGACACCACAAATGGGGCATCTAGTTGCGAGCTCATGCTCTTTGCGATACAGAATACAATGGTTCACACAAGCGTGTATTTTTGTCACACCTAGTGCCATCGGGCAAAGAAGTTTCTTCGCTTTATAAGTGCTTCTAGGCAGTTTATTTGGATTTGGAAGAATTTCTGCCAGAAGATTCAAAAGATCAGAGAAACTACAATCGGACCATCCGTGCGTAGCTTTCAACTTTAGTAGTTCTAAGACTGCACGCAATGTAGTAAACTCTTTATCACAACCGTTTGATTCATCATATAAAAGCTCTGTGGCCGCATTCTGCAATGTCTCCATTTTACTTAAACCTTTGCTTGCTCCCATAGAAGTCAGTACATATGGTTCAATGTGACGCAACATCTCCTCACAATCGAACTCATCATCATCATCACCAGCTTGATTGTCACTACCATCATCGATATGAACATTATCATCATCTGAGCCTCTCTCATCATCTTTATCCACATCATGTGTATCTAACTCACCATGCTCTGTCCATATTGTGTAGTTATTTTTGAAACCTCTTTTCACCAAATGAGATTGGATTACTATAGTATCCGTCCAAGCAATCTTATTTTCGCAGTCGATACATGGACATAATATGTCATCTATCTTTTGCAACTTCGCATGTCTCTTGGATGCTTCAATAAAATTTGCAACATTACGAATGTACATAGGATCGGGTCTTGGCATGTTATACATCCATGCTCGACGGTCCATGCTTCAATAATAGAATTTTTTGTCAGATTTACAAAATTTGGCCACAAATATTCTCTAAAGGTCTTCTATAAAATGAATTTACAGAGACATAACAAGTATGATTAGGGCGACTAATGTAGGAGACGGGCGACGTCTTGAGGCGGACGGAGTCAAAGGGGGAAACAGGCCCAGCATGCAGCATGGGCTAGGTCTGGGTGGGATCCAGTCCGTTATATCGGGAAACAAGGCCCAGATATAAATACTCAAACATGTTTATTTAGATTCCAATATAAATACTCAAACATGTTTAGATTCTGCAAATTGTGTCCAAATTCGATGATTCTTTCTTCTACATTTGTATAAAATTAACATCTACCACATGAACAAAATATTTTTAAAACTTGTATAGCTGACATTGTAATGTTTTGGTAAATATCAAATTAATTTCTACTCACATATTATTCACATTTGTGTATCTCATAAAAAAAGGTTCCTTCACTCAAAATTGTTGGTATGAACATATTTGTATAATTTATACATGTATGAATTTTTTTAATTTTTTTAAAAGCATTCCAACATGTCAAACTTCAAATTATCCACCATTCTAACTAAATGCTCATATTCATATGAGGCATTCATCAAATTATGAACACACATTGATTCCAAAAAATTTAAAAAAATATGAAAAAATTCCTAGATGTTGGTATGATGATTAAAAATGTCCACTGAAAAAATAAATGAAAAAAGCATTATATTCATCAAGATAGAAAAATGAAAAATAGCATTTGTTGTATGTTTTTTATGTTCTGACAAATTTAAAAGGATTTATGAAGTGAAATTTAATGGTAACCTTTACTTATCAATAATATTACAAGAAGGTGGATTTTTGCCTTTTTAAAGGACCACATTTAATCAAGAATATTAAATAAGAAGAAGTAAATATCTTCACAGGCGGTTATTGCTTAACAACCGCCTGAGATAATGCCCGATACTGTTCTTCAGTTCCCTCATCCCTTGCTTCTTTTTTATTTAGATTCCAATATAAATACTCAAACATGTTTAGATTCTGCAAATTGTGTCCAAATTCGATGATTCTTTCTTCTACATTTGTATAAAATTAACATCTACCACCTGGACAAAATATTTTTAAAACTTGTATAGCTGACATTGTAATGTTTTGGTAAATATCAAATTAATTTCTACTCACATATTATTCACATTTGTGTATCTCATAAAAAAAAAAGGTTCCTTCACTCAAAATTGTTGGTATGAACATATTTGTATAATTTATACATGTATGAATTTTTTTAATTTTTTTAAAAGCATTCCAACATGTCAAACTTCAAATTATCCACCATTCTAACTAAATGCTCATATTCATATGAGGCATTCATCAAATTATGAACACACATTGATTCCAAAAAATTTAAAAAAATATGAAAAAATTCCTAGATGTTGGTATGATGATTAAAAATGTCCACTGAAAAAATAAATGAAAAAAGCATTATATTCATCAAGATAGAAAAATGAAAAATAGCATTTGTTGTATGTTTTTTATGTTCTGACAAATTTAAAAGGATTTATGAAGTGAAATTTAATGGTAACCTTTACTTATCAATAATATTACAAGAAGGTGGATTTTTGCCTTTTTAAAGGACCACATTTAATCAAGAATATTAAATAAGAAGAAGTAAATATCTTCACAGGCGGTTATTGCTTAACAACCGCCTGAGATAATGCCCGATACTGTTCTTCAGTTTCCTTATCCCTTGCTTCTTTTTTATTTAGATTCCAATATAAATACTCAAACATGTTTAGATTCTGCAAATTGTGTCCAAATTCGATGATTCTTTCTTCTACATTTGTATAAAATTAACATCTACCACATGAACAAAATATTTTTAAAACTTGTATAGCTGACATTGTAATGTTTTGGTAAATATCAAATTAATTTCTACTCACATATTATTCACATTTGTGTATCTCATAAAAAAAAAGGTTCCTTCACTCAAAATTGTTGGTATGAACATATTTGTATAATTTATACATGTATGAATTTTTTTAATTTTTTTAAAAGCATTCCAACATGTCAAACTTCAAATTATCCACCATTCTAACTAAATGCTCATATTCATATGAGGCATTCATCAAATTATGAACACACATTGATTCCAAAAAATTTAAAAAAATATGAAAAAATTCCTAGATGTTGGTATGATGATTAAAAATGTCCACTGAAAAAATAAATGAAAAAAGCATTATATTCATCAAGATAGAAAAATGAAAAATAGCATTTGTTGTATGTTTTTTATGTTCTGACAAATTTAAAAGGATTTATGAAGTGAAATTTAATGGTAACCTTTACTTATCAATAATATTACAAGAAGGTGGATTTTTGCCTTTTTAAAGGACCACATTTAATCAAGAATATTAAATAAGAAGAAGTAAATATCTTCACAGGCGGTTATTGCTTAACAACCGCCTGAGATAATGCCCGATACTGTTCTTCAGTTCCCTCATCCCTTGCTTCTTTTTTATTTAGATTCCAATATAAATACTCAAACATGTTTAGATTCTGCAAATTGTGTCCAAATTCGATGATTCTTTCTTCTACATTTGTATAAAATTAACATCTACCACCTGGACAAAATATTTTTAAAACTTGTATAGCTGACATTGTAATGTTTTGGTAAATATCAAATTAATTTCTTCTCAGACGTGAAATTTTAATTAACGATGAACACACTACATCCATTAACAATATTCA
The DNA here is from genome assembly GCA_036927565.1 of Tuctoria greenei. Classification (NCBI taxonomy): domain Eukaryota; kingdom Viridiplantae; phylum Streptophyta; class Magnoliopsida; order Poales; family Poaceae; genus Tuctoria; species Tuctoria greenei. Next base: position 157,827,142 of record JAYESD010000009.1, on the reverse strand, counting down.
ATCATTCACACAGTTCAAGAACACACAAGATACTCATTCATTAACAATATGCACATCTCACAAAATAACACACAAGATGCACAATATTTACACAAGAACACACAAGAACACAAAAGATACACAAGTAATATTCAATCACATAGATGAAAAAAGATAGATTTCATTCATTAACAATATTTACAAAACAGAAGCAACTAAAAACAACAAAAAGAAAAACTAATTAAATCCTACTCCTACTCCTCTTCCATCTCCTCCTCCTCGTCCTCCGGCGGCGACTCCGGCACCGGCTGCACCGGCTGCACCGGCTGCACCGGCTGCACCGGCTGCACCGGCTGCACCGGCGGTGCAACCCCGAGGTTGCTAGCCGTCGCCTCCACCAGCGTTCTACGGCCCTCGGGGCCAAGAACCTGGGCCATCGTCGCGAACAGAATGTCGAGACGATCAGCCACCCCCACGAGGGCGTAGAGGTAGTGGCCCAAGGTACCCATTCCAGTATACTCTGGAAGGGTACCCAGCCCCAAGGCACTCATGGCGCGAGACGTATTGTTGTACGCCTCTCGCGCCATGAGGAGGCGCTGCTCGGCGTTGATCTTCTCGGGGGAGCTGCAACATTGTTTCTTGCAAGGTGGCTCCCTCGGAGGGCTTGGCGGCGGAAGGTCGGCCATAGTGGTGTTGGGTCGTCGGAGCGGAGGAAGACGAAGAAAACAAGAGGATTCAAAGTGAGCGATGCGCTTGTGAGCCATAGTGGTGTTGGGTCTTTAAGGCCGCGCGGAGTGGAAAAGAAAGGTCGCACCTCGGGGAAAAGAAAGGTCGCGCACGCGTGACATGGTCACTGACGTGTGGGACCGGGTCCACATGTCAGTGACCGCTGATTAAGTCAGGGGATCCTCATCCCGGTTGGTGAGGGGTCTTTATGTAGGTGTTCATCAAATTAAGAAGAAGTAAATATCTTCATGTTTAACTCAGGCGGGTGTTACTAACCAACCGCCTGAGATAATTGTATCTTCTCAGGCGATTGTTACTAACCAACCGCCTGAGATAATTGTATCTTCTCAGGCGGTTGGTAAGTAAAATCCGACTGAGATAACAGTCTTCCCTGACGGTCGGTACTTAAAATCCGCCTGAGAAAATGTGAGTCTATATATACCCCTCGGCAGCATTGGAAAAACCTAACCCGGGCGAAACACTTAGACGCCGTTAGGCTGCCAAAATTTCGTTTGCCGCCAAGTGTTCCCCCTCGTCACTTCCAGGTACGCCGCCGAGCTTCGCCGTCGCCGAGCTTCGCCGTCGTCGCCGAGCTTCGCCGTCGCCGCCGAGCTTCGCCCTCCTCACTTCCAGGTACGCCGAGCGAAGCCATTTCCGTCACCGCCGAGCTTCAAGGTAAACCCTAAACCCTTCGACCTTCCATCCTCCTTCGCCGTGCCGCCTCCCTCCTCGCCCTCGCTGCCGCCTTGCATATCCTTGGTTAGGGTTCGGGAATTAGATAATGGTAGGCATCCTTGGTTAGGGTTCGGTGGAATTCGAAAAACTGTCAAGTTCGGTGGCATCTTTGGTTAGGGTTCGGTGGGGCAAGATTTATGTGGATGGTTATATCACGATAAATTGGTAGTTGGTTCTGTGTGTCTGAAACTGTTCTGACACATTAGTGGTAAACATGATTCTAGACTCTAGTAACAGCAGTATATTCCCTATTTCTGTCATCGGCCTTGCATATGCCACATAATTCTCTATTAGGGGCAAGATTTAGCTATATTTGGTTAAGTTGACCAAATTTGGCTAATTTTGGCTAAGTTACATTAGATATAGTTATACTTGACTAATTTTGACTAAGTTATGCTATATTTAGCTATATTTGGCTACTTTTGCTTAGAGTTAGCTATGCTAGACTAAGTTTGGCTAAGTTTGCTTTTATTTGTCTAAGTTTCATTTGAGCAATTGTAGCTAATCTGTGCTACCAAAGATGTCTGCACTTGTGGCTCCATCAGCTTCATTTTAGCAATTGTACCTAATCTGAGCTACCAAAGTTATGCTATATTTAGCTCTGAAGCCAAACAAAAGTTGCTGGCCAACTCATTTGTGATGCCAGGAGCATCCTCACGCCCATATCTAGGTAACACTAGGTGTGGCGATGGAGTCTGAGCATATGATGCCGATCTCTATGATACAAGAATTTAGTTAGACCTATATAACTTCAAAAATGTGTTTTGGCTAAATTTACTTAATTGAGCCAAAATTGAGAAAAATTGTTTTAAATATGACCAAATTTAGTTATGCCATTTATTAGATTTTTTGTCTTATTAGATCTAGCATGGAAAGCCCTAAGAAGACTGGTCCTGATTGTAACAACAAAGAAGACAATATGGAGTTTACTGACTCCAGCAGTTCAGGCTCCTATCACAGTCCTTCGGATCCTTTTCCGAATATAAAAATTAAAAAGACTTCAGTGGATCTAGACCCGGAATATGATCCTGCCGACGAGGTATGGATCACGAATCTTAACTTCAGCAGTTCAAGTTAATGTTGGTTGTCAAGTATACGAAGTCTTATAATTTTTTTCTACCTAGATTAATCTCGAAGACAATGAGGTGACATCGGCTCCTAAAACCGCAGAAGGTTCACCAATGGATGAATCCTCAGCTTCACTCAAGCGGAAACGAGGGCAACGAGGTCCCAATAAGGGTCTATTGGACCGCATCATGTACATAACAAGGGTCGGTCCAAGTGGGCTTCCCCAAGAACCACTGGATTCAGTTACCAAGTACCGTAATGCATGCGGTTTTCTTGTTAGGGAGGTTGTGCCGATCACAACCGAGAATTGGAGGAAATTACCCGAGCAGACCAAGAATGAGTTGTGGGAAAAGATAAAGAAACAATTCAAGTTCCCGAAAGGCACAGAAGAAGCTGTAAAGAAAGCAACATTGGTCTCTTGCGGCAAGAAGTTTCGATGCTGGAAGAGTGAAATGAATGCTTATGTTAAGGCCAATAAGGTCCCTAGCCCGAGGAAGATGGGAAAAATCACACAAGCTCAGTGGCAAGAGTTTGTTCGTCAAAAGAGCACACCTGATGCTAAAGCTCTAAGTGCAACTAGGTCAGAGCTTGCAAAAAAGAACAAATACCATCATCGCTTGGGGTCTGCCGGATATGGCCCCAAAGTCCAGAAATGGAATAAGATAATAGACGACATTCTTAGTAAGGGCAATCCTCACCCATTAGAAGGGTGCGATGAGCGAACTCAACGCTGGGTCTTTGCTCGGTCAGGTTTGACCAGCGAGGGCAAACTTGAAAAGCCCGACTCTCTGAATGAAGTAGAGGATAAAATGAAAGAAGTAATTGAAAAGCAACAGAAGGGTCTCTTCAAGCCGAAGAGGGAGAATGACCAACTTACCGCTATCTTGGGAAACCCTGAACACAGCGGACGGGTTCGAGCGGTCTCTTCTCAAATGTCTTGGCTAGATGGTTTCCCTAAAGATAAAGACACATATAGAAGACGTGAGAAGTTTAAGAAAACACTTGATGAAACAATTGCTCAAAAGGTCAAAGAAAATATGCAAGAAATTATGGAACAACTTAGACAATCAGGACAATTAGTGGCACCGAGTACAATGATGGTTTCGGTGCAAAAGGAGCAATTAGTATCTCCAACTGCCTACCCTAGCAGCGTTGGTTCCGTGCCAGGCTCAGGGTCAGCCCATAAGTTCCCTGTCGATGATATTGCTAACGACAAATCTTGTCGTCTTCTTGTCCCGATAGGCAGAGCAGGGAACAAAACCAAACAGGTTGCCACTGCTATGGCAAAGCCTGATCGTGACTTCAACGGGAGTCCACTTCCGTTGTATTATTCTGTGGTGCAAGTTCTTCAGATCATTGATAATGATTATGAAGATTATGAAATAGACCACGTCACACCTGAGGGGATCGCGACTCTGAGGCAGGCTGTCAACCAATTAATCCTTTGGCACCGACGCGATATCGTGTTGGACGATGAGCCAATTTCTAGCCCCGTCGCATCTCCAAATACTGCAACCCCATCTTCTAAGGCGAAAGTGCATGAAGATCCACTCCCAGTCCGGGAAGATCCACTCCCCCTATGTCTGAGCAAGGATGATGATATCCAAGAGCAACAAGTTGGACAACAACTTCAAGCAGTACCAGAGCAAGCTGTTGCTAGTAAAGAGCAACTAGTTGAGCAACAGCTTGAAGTAGTACTAGAGCCAGCTGCTGGGAGTAAAGAGCAATCAGTTGAACAACAGGTTCAACAACAAGCCAGTGTCCAACTTCCGACGACTACTCCTCGATCATCAGTGCCTGTCAAAGTTAGCTCATACGAAAATAAGAAACCTTCATCAGAAGTGACAAAGTATTTGGAAGCTATGAAGGAAAATATTAGAAAATCGAGTGCATCTCGTTCTTCTCATGAGCCAGCATTAGAAGATATCGAGGAGTGGGAAGAAGACGGTGTCATGTATAATCGGCGGACGGCTTTAGTTAAACCAGGAGTTCCAATATACAAGCTTGAGGATGTTCCTCCTAAATTTGAGAATGGGAAGCCGTTAATGACATCCGTACAACTTAGCAAACAACCCGTCGCGCTCAGAAGAATGCATGAGTGGTACATCACTGCCAGCACAAAATATGGTCTTCAGTGCGTCACATTTCGTATTCCAAAAGAAGCATTCTGGAGCACTGGAGTAGATAAACGAGTCATTTTATTTGAAGAGTTGCTTTCCCTTTTCCATCGGGGCATGCTCGAAATCAACCTGCTGCTCGTCTGGTGCTTGTAAGTGCTCTAATATTTTGTATTTGCTTTTCTTACTACACGCATACGCATTTCATGAGATTATAACAATTCTGGACTTCTTCAATAGGATGCAATACATGTATAATGAAAAGTTGGCGCACAAGACAGGTATCCTTGACCCTACTAGGATTGCAAAGTCGCTATTCGACGTCCAGGCAAATCGAGAATCAAGCCAGTACAAACACATGAAAAAAAAAGATTTTGAAAGAGCAATTGCAAAACTTAAGAAGGATAGAAAGGCAGAAGTTGCAGCTTACATAGGACATGCGATGTTTAACTTTGTCAGAGACGGCCAGGACCTCGTAAAGGCTCCGTACCACTTCGAGTAAGTTCGACACATGGCATTGAAATAGCAATTATTGGTAATTGTTAACACGTGTGTTTGTATGTTTGCAGTAATCACTACATAATGATCTTCATCAAGCCAACGCAGGGAATGGCAACAGTCTTGGACTCGGCCGATTACCCACCAGATCGTTACAAAGATTTCCTTTCCATTTTGAAAAAGTACGTTTATTCAATAATTTTAATTTACGCACATTTAGAATGTGTTGACAAGTTTTATATGACATTTCTTGTATTACAGCGCTTGGCGGTTTTACGCGGAACAGCTTGGCGGTCAGAGACCTCCTAATACGAATGCATTGGACATTAAAACGTATTATGCTTGTCCGAAGCAGCCTGCTGGGAGTGTCTTATGCGGGTATTATGTATGCGAGCATCTTCGGACCGCCGCCGTATATAGAGTCAATCGTGAGGATGTAAGTTATCCTTAATGTCGATACCTTATTTTCTTACTTTTGTGTTTCATTTTCATTGTAACTAGCATAGTTTAATGCTTATATTCTCTGCTGTTCAATATTACCAGAAACATTATTTTCATATTTTGATTCCAACTTCAAAATTCAATTGCTCATAGTACAACTGCTCCAAAAATACCTACTAAATTCTTGTATACTCTCACTTTGATCTATACTTTGAGATTGTTCAAACCAACACATTCTAAACCTTGTTATGTGTTATATTGCAGCACAAGAAGAATCTGAACGAAGAATGGCCGGTTTGTAGAAGTATTCCTGATGGAGGAGCCGACAGGATTGCTTCTGAACTCTGTCAGTTCATTCGTCGCGAAATTTTGCACAAAACGGGGAAGTTCTTTGATAAGAGAGGTTCAGCAGCTGATGTGCCAGAACTTTGCGACTATACCAATCTAAACAGTTTTTAGTGAAAACTTGTAAACTTTGAGATGAAATTGTATCTGTAACTTGTACATATGTATATTGTTTTAGTGAAATTGACTTCTGTGATGATAATATTGTTGTCTTTTGTTCTGTGATGATTGTTGTTTTTTGTTCTGTGATTATATTGAATTGACCTGGAAATTAGAAATAACAGCAGTAGTACTGCATGACTGTGAAAAACAATTATCACAGGCGGCTAGATACAAGTAAAGAAACATCTGTGATAACCTAATTTTCACAGGCGGTGTCTGTTATGGTAGAAACCGGCTGCGTTAAAGGGTCTTCACAGACGGCTGATATAGGTAATCTCCGTCTGTGATAACACCATTATCATAGACGGGTTAGTTATGCTTCAATAACCGTCTGTAAAGACACATTATCATTGACGGTTAGTTATGCTTCAAAAACCGCCTGTGAAGACATATTATCATAGGCGGTTAGTTATGCTTCAAAATCCGCCTGTGAATACACATTATCATAGGCGGTTAGTTATGCTTCAATACCCGACTGTGAAGACTCATTATCATAGGCGGTTAGTTATGCTTCAAAATCCGTCTGTGAAGACATATTATCATTGGCGGTTAGTTATGCTTCAATACCCGCCTGTGAAGACTTCTTATCATAGGCGGTTAGTTATTCTTCAATAACCGTCTGTGATAAGACGATTATCACAGACGGTTACATATGCTGCACGACCCGTCTGTGATAAAGTATTTTCACAGACGGCTAGCCTAAGTAAAGAACCGCCTATGATAATCGGTCTTCACAGGCGGCTATCCTTAGTGAAGAACCGCCTATGATAATTAGTCTTCACAGGCGGTTTCACTTCTCCGCCTGTGAAATTGCGGATTATCACAGACTCTTCGTTTCAGGCGGTTTTAAAAGCCGTCTGTGATAATAGGTTTGGAGCCGCATGTGATGAGGCTTATTGTAGCAGTGAACCGTCCGATCCGTAGTACTTTGGGTATATAATTCTACCTGCACTCATCGCGATTCGCAGGAAGGATAATTGCAGGACAAGCGGCCGGCATCATGGCCTCGCTGCTGCCGCTTCCAGCACCCCTGCGAATCCTGCTCCTCACCGTCAACACCATCGTCGCCGTCTTTGTCGTCAGGTCCCGCAGAGACGCCGCCGCGACAGCCTTCATCGTCGCGTCGTACTCCTGCCTCCTCCTGCTCTTCTACTGCATGTACAAGTTGGTGACGTCGGCGCCCGGCTCGGCGGACAAGGGCCGGGAGAAGGCTCGTCTCTGGCTCGCTAACGCGCTCTTGACCACCGTCTTCTCGTGGCGGGTCGCCGCGCTCGTGCCCCGGGTCGTGGCCACTGGCGTCTGGCTGATGGCGGGGTACACGGTGCTCTGGAGCTACTATGCGCTCTTCGTCGTTCCTCCGCGGGCAACAAGGGACTGAAGATGGTACAGTGTACACAGTGAAATTAGCCTGTGTTGGATTCTGCAAGACGGCTGGCTGTTTAATGATAAACAAATTTTCGTACGTAGTTTCAAGAAATTTCATAGATAAAAGCAAAATATTCATATAAAAAGCTCGCGTGGCCCGCTCCATCCCGCGCCGCGGACCCCGGCGGCGCGCGCTCGTAGGCGCGGAGGCTGGCGAACAGCAGCAGGAGGACGAGAGGTAGAAGCGGGCGACGGAGAGGACGGAGGCCGCGTGGCCCGAGTTCTCCTGACGCGGTAAGTTGGCCAGGTCGGAGTTGAGGGTGAGCGCGCCGAAGCCGGCCTTTTGGTAGACGGTGGTCCACGATGATGGCGCGAGGTCAGTATCAGCCATGGCAGAGAGCTGCAAGCTACTCGTAGCTAGCAAGATTGAGAGTTTTAGAAGCTTATCCGTTTATTGACTCGCGGAACCGGAGTGGAAGTGGAGTCGTCGGGTGTATATCCTGTGCAGTACTGCTTATGCAGTACTAATCATTGACATGTGATCATGTGAGAGGACGAGCCCACAAGTCAGTAACTGCTACTGCATAAGCAGTACCGCAGAGGATTTTTATCCAAAGTCGTCGACCAGAAGAATCCAAGCGGATAGGATCAGGTTACTTTAGTCTTTGTCAGTGCAATCTCGACACGATTCGCGCTCAACCGTGAACCGACCTAGCTAGTTGCTCAGTCAAGGTCCAAGTGTGAAGCTGCTGACTTTTATTCGGTGTGAACTTGATCGATGATAATACTAGCACTACTACAAAAAATATTTTTACAAACGGCTCTAAACATATTATCGCTGGCGGATTTAAAAACCACCTGTAACAAAGAGCCTGTGAAAATAGGCGATTATCACAGGCGGCAACAAAATCCGCTTGTAAAAATGCATTATCACATGCGGTTTTTAATTAAAATCTGTCTGTAAAAATGCATTTTCACAGGCGGTTTTTAATTACAAACCGCCTGTAAAAATCATTTTCACAGGCGGTTTTTAATTACAAACCGCCTGTAAAAATCATTTTCACAGGCGGTTTTTAATTACAAACCGCCTGTAAAAATCATTTTCATAGGCGGTTTTTAATTAAAAACCGCTTGTAAAAATAAGGAACTGAACATGCATAGTATTATCACAGGCGGTGCACTGTATTCGTGACTGACAACATGCACTGTTGGGGACTACAAAGAAACATTGCAATATATAAAAAATGATTTGACCATGCAATACATTATAGACCAGACGGTTACACTGGAATCTGTAAAATTGAGACATTATTGACCATGGAATACAAAGTACAGACCATCAAACTGAATTTGGAAGCACAAGCTGAAGTTCTATTACGACTAATACAACAGTTGCCACTAGCAGGGCCTTAGAGTTTGTTGAGAGCAGAGGAGCATGTTGTTCTTCAGACTTCAGAGCAGACTGTTGAGGCATTCATCGACGGTGGTGTACTCAGATTTTTGAGAGCTTACATATGGGTACAGCTTCTCCTACAGGGACAACTCCTTGTTGTGTGTCAGCGTGTTGGCCGACGGCTTGATGTCAACACCTTGTTCGCCTGTCATGACGTCTACTTGCTGATGTCGCGACCTCCATGCTCCAGCGGCCGCCGTTGTTCCTCTCTCTGAGTACCTGCGCGAGCAAACGGGTTGTGGGTCAGATCTAGTTGCTTCAATCGGGGAGGCTGATGTTCTGGAACCTAGGCGAACGAACCTGAACGATGAGTCTCGAGTCCTTGCTGTTGTACCCGTTGTAGCTATGGGCTTGCTGAAGTCGTCGACGGTTGCGTCAGTAGGCTCCCGTCCTCCCCGTTTGTCCGTCCGCCAGTCTGGCTGGCCACCGGAGGAGGACGCGACTGCTGCCCCTACCTTCGCGGTGGCGGCCTGCCTCTGACACTAGCGGGAGCGGTGATTCTTGGTAGGGTCGGGGCGAAGGTGGAGGCGCACGTAGGGAGGCGGACCTTGAAGTCGAGAGAGATTGGGGATTTTGGACTCTGCTGGTTTGGGAAGGAGACGGGTAGGTGGAGTATTATTGAGGAGGGAGACGGACAAACAATGATGTGTGAAGAGCACTGATTGGTTGAGGAGCTGAATGGGCTTCGGTAGTATTTTCGCAGGCGGTTTGTGTCACCAACCGCCCTGTGATATTGTGCATTATCACAGGCGGTTTGTACCACCAACCGCATGTGATATATTATTTTTTTACAAACGGTTTTTAGTTATGAACCGCCTGTAATATGTGATTATTACAAGCGGTTTTTGAAGTATTTTACAGCACAGACGGATTTCTTTACAATCGGCCTATAAAAAAAATTTGTAACGCCTGCAAAAATACATTTTGTAGTAGTGTAGAAAACAGCGAATTATACCGGAGGAAAGTTCAGAAACTTGCGGAACCACGTCACCACGTACCCAAGACTGACGGGCAAGGACGTCGACGCGGCGACTCATCACTCATGGGTGATTCAAAAACAAGGCCCAGCATCCGCTGGCGGCCGCGGCCACGGCCACCGACGACACCGCCCAGACCACGGCGGACACGACGGGCGGCATCAGGGGCGCCGCCCCTGGAAGCGAACATGCTCGTGAGAAGCGTGGTGCAGCCACACTTTGACCTTGACGTTCCTTCGTCCCCTGCCCCGCCGGCCCGCCGAGTTCGCGGAAGAGCAGCAGGAGCGCACGCGTCCACGGCGAGGACGAAGGCCACGCCGCCCGGGTCGTCGCCCCGAGAGTTGTAGATGGCCGGCGCGGAGTTGCACGCCAGGACGCCGCAATAGTAGAGTATAGTATACAGGAATCTGAAGTTCTGAACAGCCGACAGGCTTCTTTTTCGTCAGATATTTTTAGTACTACCTTTTTCTCGGTATACACACGATGGCTCCCTGTTTTTTACGCGTTAGTTTTTTCAAGTGGAGTCATCTTTTGTTCGTGCAGTTGGGGATGAACTTGTCCAGTTGCCCTTCGTGTCGAAGGAATGAACTGTTCACTCAACACTCCGTGCTGAAGGGAGGGAAAGCCCCTGCTTGGAGGAAACGGGGAAACTTGGACGGATCTCTGCATATGACGCCTTCGTTTCTGGAACTCGACGTTTTGTACGACACAATCGCAGTTCGCTATCTCGTAAGTCTCCCTACAGTACAGAGGTCGTTGATTCCGAGAAGATGGATCAACTTACGTTCGTCAGCCTGATGACGACGCCACGGGTGGCTTGCTGACGACACACTTTGTTACAGACTTACAGTTCTCCTCGGTAGTAGTTTCCATGCACGTAGCCAAGATTTGAGTGACGTTTACGCACACAAGTTAAACAAACTCAACGCGGAACCACTCTTGCTAGGTAATTAATGGAGCTTTTTCCTGTACCTTGACGTGTACGTAAACCTAGTACCGTTTCACGTAAAAAGGGCCAGAAACCGTGGGCCAAGTCGACGGCGCCCGGTCTTACACGGTCCTTGCTCGACAAGACACGCCACGTTGACAGTGCAAGCCTTCTCTGCGCTATCCGAACCGTGTACTAGTGTATATATAATCTACCTGCACAGATCGCAAGCCGCAGAAAGGATAACTGCACTGCATAACAAAGCGGCATGGCCTCGTCCGTTGCAACATCCCTGGTGTTGCTGCTCCTCACCGGCAACTCCATCGTCGCGGTCCTAAGGTCCCGCGGAGACACCACCGGGACGGCCTTTGTCGTCGCGTCGTACGCCTGCCTCCTCCTGCTCTTCTACTGCCTGCGCAGGTTCGAGACGGCGGCGGCCGGCTCGGCGGACAAGGGTCGGGCGAAGGTCGGTGTCTGGCTCACTACCACGCTCTTGACGACCGTCTTCTCGTGGCGGGTCGCCGCACTCATGCCGTGTGCCGTGGCCGCTGGCGTCTGGTTGATGGCGTCAGCCACTGTGCTCGGGGGCTACTACGCGCTCTTCCTCCTTCCGATGGCGACAGGGGACTAAAGACGTTACTACGTTATTGTTGAGCTTATGCAAGGTGAATATGCAAATAATGTACAGTGAAATTAGCATGTGTTGAATTCTATAAGACGGGAGAACCGACCACTGGCCGGGTGGTTAGTCCATCATGTGCGATGGCTACTACGCAGGTTCGAGTCATGATACTCATCCGTAGCTCATCCTTCTTCTTAAAGTATCTGGGAGCTACCTCGTAGTTTCAGAAAAAAAAAATTATATAAGACGGGTGTCTGTTTAATGATAAACAAAGTATGGTTTTCTTATGAGTTTCAAGAAAATTCATAGATAAAAGCATAAATTGGCAACTCCCGACACCTTGAGATTGGGAGAGGTTTACTTAAAGAGGAACAAGAGCTACTCTTTTATTTAAAAAATGGCACTAAGTCCTTGCTTCTTCCTTTATTCTGTTCAGCAATGGAGCATCAAAAAGCAGTGCGCTTCGGTGTAATATGGAAAGCATAATAAAGTTAACATAGCAAGAAATAGTAAGCCCATAGAAAGCAAACTAGCCTGCGCTAATGTGGTCAGAAAGCAAAATGGTAATTTTGCAGAAGCTGTATGGTTCCGACTTTTGAGTTGATGCTGCTTTTCAGCTATTCCCTCTTTTTTCGAAAGTTGGACGCTTTCTTATTTATTATTGAACTAGAAAACGACAAACTTTCGAGAAAGAAATGAGTACCAAATGACTAGAAGTCACCTGCGCCAGGTGCATTAACAGAATTGAGTTGGAAGCAGCACCAACCGCTAAAGAGAATAGAAGTTGAATTACTTAATATATAGAATTGAGTTGGAACCCTTCGGTTCTGCTGGCGGGACGTTTACTTTACCTAAATTTTATTTATACATAAGTTGATGCCTTCAACAGCAAGGGAAGTCACTTTTAGATGTCTAACATCACTATTGAAAATCATTAAGTCTAAATTTGATCATCAACTACTACCTTATTTTAATTTGTGTCCCATAATTATCTTTAGTGCTTGACATATTTAGTCGCTTACATCTCAAAATCGTTCATTTATCATCCCTTAAATCGTTCATATACAAAAACGGCTTTGTACAAACTTCTAAAGTTGTAGCGGCCGGAACCTTGGTTCCATTATCTAAAAAAGAAAAATATTTTATACAATGATTTTTCTGCATGCATGTGAAGACGCTTACTAATGTTCTACGTGAAATCCTCCATCTTCCACGCGGCGTAGATTGTAAGAATGGAGAAATTAGGGTGAAATCCGGAAGTAAAAATAAGAAACTTAGTTGACATTTTTTTTAAGTTGACAATGACGAAAAAAGATTGATATGACTCATCAAACATAGTACACATAGTATCTGAGTCAATGTGTCCACATACACAAAATCACCGTATAAACCGTTCAAGGGATCATAAGTAAACGGTTTTTAAAGATGAAAAACTAATATATTCGATACAAAAGATGAGGAACGTAAAATAAACCGAGTTGAGGGTCTGAATTTGGACTTAATCATATTGATAAAAAGAGTCGTTCGACGGCTGGATGAATTGTCATCCAGGTGCATGCCAATACCCCCAGATGAAGTTTACTTCATCAAAATGACAGCTGGATGAATTGATGCTCGAAGTAAAATGCAAAAAGGTGAAAAATGAAAGGCAACTTGCAGGTGGAATCAACAGAATGAAAAAAGAAATCCGATGAGACGCCACACATGATCTGTTTGGTTCATCATAGCCTTTATTTATGACCCACAAGACCAGATTATGGGTGATTCCAGTAACCGATCGATCGAGTTCATGAACGCGATGCCTAGCATCAGATTGCAGGGTAAAATGTACTGACCTAGCTACGAGCATGGCTGCTGGGCTCACCACTCTCGAATCGACGATCGGATCAGATCAGTGGAGATCACCTCGCGTCGTCGCCGCGGACGAACAGCGAGTAGAACCGTCCGCCGAGGATCGCGACGGCCACGGCCCACGCCGCGACGGCGAGCGGCGGGGGCAGCGGCGCGCACATCCTCCAGGTGAACGCCGCGGTGAGGGACGCGGAGAGGAGCCAGACGGCGAGCCTGGTCCGCACGCGCGCCGCGGACCCGGGCGGCGCGAGGTCGAGGCGGCGCGCGCACCAGAAGAGGAGGAGCAGGTTGACGTGGGCGAAGGCGACGAAGACGCGGTCGTCGCGGCCGGCGAAGAACGCGAGGTTGGCGGCGAGGGAGGCGAGGGCGGCCGCGTAGGCCCACGGGACGCGGAAGGCGGGGTCCGGGTCCGGGCGGTGGCCGGCGGAGGAGGGATCGCCAGGGCTCGACATGGTCCGGCTGATCAAGGGGGGAACGGCTGGGGTCAGTGAGTGAGTCAAGTTCCTTGACCAGGGTCCACGAGTCTTATATTGCGTATTGCGTCGTCGTCTGAAACCACGTTTGAACAGAGGGTCACTCGTGTTTCGTAGGCTTGCTTGGAGGCCCAGCTTTTTCCTAGACGAGCTACGGGGCTCGGCCCAGATTTGCTGCTTCACACGGCCTGGTCCCAAGCCTCAGGCCCAAGTTGCGTCCAACACCGTTGTGGCATGAGTCGCATACTAAAGGGCTGTTTGGAATGTGGCCATAAATTGCCACACATTCTTGACTAAAGTGTTAAGATTAGTCTTACTACAAATGTGTGACAATAAAATTGAGGTACTAACTTTAAGGCAAGTTGCGGCAAAAATTTTGTGCGTATGATATGTGGGCTAAATAACTAAGAAGTTAGGCAGTCTTTGGTGTGGCAGAAATTAAACACTTACTAAAAAATTTGTGGCTGCTATCGAAAGGTCAATGTGACACTTCTCTCAGATCTGCTAAGGAGCACCCGCAGAAGTTCTTGTTCGGCGGAGTTTAGACCTCAAACTAGTGTTCTAGCGGAAGAGTATGAGACAGTCGAGTTTTTACGTGGTTCGGGGTGCAAGAAGCGTAACACCCTACTCCACGGTGGATCGTATTGCTTGGTGAGTGTGTATGCGAGTGTGTGTATCGGAGATTCTGAGTCTTGTTCTTGTAGCGATGGCGATCCGAGCCTTTTATAGTCAAGGTCGGATGCCTTACAAGTGGGGTCTTAGGGTCCGACAGGTGGTCCGGGGCGATCTTATCCTAAAAATATAAGGCTTCTTCTGTAAGCTTGCTTTGACCGCGGATGTGAGGACTCGCCGTCTTGCCGCCCGGGTTGTCAGTAGCCTACGCGACGTTGCTGATATTGGTAGAGAATGTCTCATCCAACTGTCTCTGGTGCCGTAAGCTACCCACTTGGCGAAGGAGGATAGGCCTGCGGCGCCTTCGCTGTGATGCGATTAGTCGTAGCTGTACCTGACATTAGGCGTGCATCGCGCCATGCGTCCGGGGAAGCCGCATATCTTCAAAGGTTGATGGAGACAAGACGCACCACCCTCTTAACTTCCTCACTATCTGCTCAGGGTAAGTGGATTGACCATGCGACCGTTGGAGAGCTCTCTGCCATGGTGGAGGTTATGCCCGTCTTGTGGGCCACGTGGCAGCTCGGGAGCTCACCTCCGTGGGAGAGGTCAGGTCTCGCCTCCGTGGGCCACGTGGTAGCTCGGGAGCTTGCCTCCGCTGGGAGATCAGGTCTCGACTTCGTGGGCCACGTGGCAGCTTGGGAGCTCACTTCCGCAGAGGAGGTCGGGTCCCGTCATGCTGGACACGTGGCTGTCTGGGAGCTTGTCGTCAAGGTGGAGCTGAACTCCCCTTTTGGATGTCTTATGGGCACCTCAGACTTCTCATTTGAGGCCGGTGGGTCCGGATTTCTTTGAACATGTGGAGCCCTCGGACCTTGTCCCTGTTGGGAGACGAGGTACCTAGGCGGCTTTAACTTGTGCGCTAGGGTACCCGGTATGCTGGTTACCGATAGCTGCTTAAGCTTAGTTGTGGCAAAATGTGGCAACAATCCAAATAGGTCCTAAGATCATCTGCATCAGCAATCTCTAAAGCGTACTCTATCCTTTAAACCATATTCTATATATTCTATACTTTTAATATATGCACTCACAAATATTTTTTAGTAAGCTTTACCGTACACTTTACAATGTACCACCGCAGATGGGCTAATATCACGGACATAGAGTAAAATAGATTATGGTAGAGAACTTTGTTGCGAAAAAGGTCACGATTTTGCATCTGGATGCAGTGTTCTGGTGGCAGGAAGAGCTCACCAGTTAGATAATAATCAAAACAAGGGTGCTCATACAGAAGATTTTGCACCCATAAAGGATATTCTTATACAAAATCGTTGGGGCCAGACCGAGGTGGCATGCCAACCTCAGATAGATCATTTTAAGGCGAAATCAAACAAATGGAAAAAACAAACCAGATGATTTGATTCTCGAATGAAATAACTGTGACCACTCCCTATCAGAGTTCTGACTCCTCAACCAAGCAACGTGCCAATTTCAGATAAGAACAATTTCAGGTGAAATGAACCCGGTGGAAAAGAAATCAGATGATTCAATTCTCGTATGAAGTCATCGAGACCATTCTTTAACAGATCTGTTAATCCTCACCCCAGGTGCATGCCAATTCAGGCAAGATTAATTTCAGGCGAAATAGAACAGGTGCATAACAGCGTAAGCACAACACAACAAACCGGACAAGTTGATAGAATCAACGCATCGACGATTCAATCCCGCACAAGGACGACAGCAACGTGCAACTGAATTGGAGGTTCTCGTTCTACGAATCTAGGGGGGAAACTGCATTCAGCGTCAGGGGATAAGCAGAGTGCTTGTCTACGAGCACGGCAATGTACAGAGCAGAGAGAATTTGTTACTCTTGCGGGAGCGGTAGGCAGGAGGAAGGACCTAGTCGCGCCTCGCACACATGGGGAGCACGAGCGCGGACCCCGCGACGGAGAAGGCCCACAGCGGCGCCGCGAAGCGCAGCGGCATCGGGTGCTGCCCGGAGCCGCGCGTCGTGAACCACCAGGTGCCCGCGAACATGACCGCCGTGTCGACGGCCCACGCGGCGAGCTTGAGGCGGAGGCGCGCGTCGGAGCGCGGCGGGGCGCGGTGGACCAGTGGCCGGGCGAGAAGAGGAGGGCGATGAGGAGGCCGACGACGACGAAGAAGTAGGCGTGGTCGAAGCAGTCGCCGCCGCCGCCGCGGTAGAGGCAGGCGCCGTAGGTGATGGCGACGGGGACGATGATGAAGCCGAGCTCGGGGTACCTCACGAAGATGCCGTCGATGCCGCCGCGGAGAGGGTTGGCCGGCGGAGCCCCGGCGGCGGGGAAGACCTGGTGGTGGGGGAGGAGGGGCTCAGGGTTCGCCATCGTCCGGCACTCCGGCTCGGCTGGTCGCGGCGGTGTTTCGATTTTTCTCTCTCGCTGCTCCGGAGCCGTTACGTGACGTCACGAAACAGACTCGAGTGGGTCCAGGTGTGAGTTGTGAGGCGACCCGGGCAGCGAACTACGTGGACTTTAAAGCATCGCCAATGCCGGACGAGGATCTGACTGACATGTGGTACCGAATCCACATGATGGCCGTTTGCCGTCGATTGATGAAACGCATGCAGGAGAAAGAGAACGGCTGCTGCAGTGGACCAGGCCAGCAGCTACAACTGCGGCGTGGCCTATTTGCATTGCAATTTTCAATGCAACGGAGGTGAAACCAAACTAGTGTGTACTAGTACATTGGTAAAAAAACGAAATCACGTGGTTATTAATACCAAATGAATGAAAAATGACGTTAAAAATAAAATAATGATTCTTAAAGAGCCAACCTCTCTGCAGACCCAATCCCAAGCTCCTAGCCCAACATGGGCCCAGCCATTCATCACGCTGGGGTAAGCAGCCTACGTGCCAGATTATGCACAGGGCCACAAAGCGACACCAAGGGCTCCTTGGAAGAAAGAATTGCAAATCCCTGGGAAGGAAACACCGGAGGTGGTATTTTACTTTCCCTGGTAAATTCTTCACCCGGGGGATACCATTTGGGAAGCTAGGAGCTGGAAATTCCAGAAAACTGAAACATTCAACAAAAAAAATGAGAAAGAGTGATAAAAAAATTTAAAAATTGAAAAATCATTGTAAAATCAGTTGAACTTCAGAACGCGCACCATAACATAAAAGTTTGTCAATACATTAATGCCACAATCATCTCCCAATTCTTAAAAATATGCAGAACAATAAGTTACAAGAAAAAATAACATGAATCTCACTTTCAACAAATGCATTTCAGCTAGATCCAATTCTCTAAGCACTTATGACCTGCCATATCCAAAAAAAATGTCAAAACATATCAATTTTTATTGCATTCAGTCCAGGAAAAGTTCTATTGATGCAAACTTCAAGGTAATAAAAACTACAAAATGCATATGTGATTGCATAAACGCTGTCCACCATTCTTCCAACCATGATATCTAGCAGCTTCGCGGCCATCGGAGATTATTTGCCTCTGCAAATTAATGTGGTTAAAAATATAAGTAGTTGTTTGACAAATAACCAAAGCAACTGAAAAAAAATAAAACAGGTAGCTTATGTCTCTGCTATGATTACTGCTTGCTAGCTGTAAATTGGACATCAATAGACAAGAACAAGATTAAGCACTCCTGAAATGAGAGTAGAATTATCTCAGAAGACTGAACCCTGACCGTGAGGCCCCTCTGTCATGCCTACTCTTTCCTTAACCTAAAGAACCAACTAATGTATGTATGGACCCATCAAGCCTGACCTATCCATTTTCACAATCAAACGTGTTGCTTTTGGGGAGGCAAAGAGAAGCAAACCGTAAAAAGGAAAATCTTTTTCCACAGGAAAAGGAGATTATTTCAGAGGAAACAGAAAAAAGGAGAAATTTGGATGCGGGGTTGAGAATATTACTCAATTTACTTGAAAAGAATCTCTATCCGCTGATTTCTTCCTTGCAAGAGCAAGAGGAACAAGAACCATGTGAGTCAGCTAGATAAGACTGTGGAGAAAGCCAAAGAAAAATACATTCACAAAGATTCACTATGCACTGCACATAAGATGGGGCTTCCCCCTCTGAACCCCACGAGGCTCGGATCGAACAGAAAAAAGTATGTAACAATGGATTAAGATAGCTGAATAATGTGGCTAGAATAGATAGAACCACTAAGACATGAAGTCACCAACAATGAAGTCAACAAACCAGAATCTTGTGTTCGGTACAAAACTCGAGCCGAAAAAGTTGAAGGCAATGTACAAAACAGTCACAAAAAAAGGATATAGGAGAATTGTCATGTGAAGCATAGTTTACCAGTGTTCAAGGTAAATAATGAGTAGTTATTGGCTGAATAACTACTACAAATGACCCGGATACATGAAAACGATCATAGTCTACTGAAACAACAACAGACTTGTGCTCATTAAGTCTATTGATCCATACTACTCATTAGTATATCCATGTGCAACACCTGTGAATAATTGACTAAATTAATGTTCAATAGCCTAATCAAGCAAAGACACAAAGGTGTACACGAGTAAACGAAAACAAAAGCATTCTGCAGGGTTTGGGGAGCAAAGCTAACCAATATAGAGGCCGGGGAGCTGGAAATTCTTGTATTGCGCTTCAGCGTCATTGATTAGCCTATTGACCACATTCAGGTTTTCCTGCGCCATCCACTATCACACAGAAAGTCAGAAACAATCATCATATGCTCCTCGTGATTGCAGTCACCCACCGCACCAAATGGAGGCGTGGAGATGCAACGGCAGAAGACAGCTTTACCACGTTCCGGATAAGCTCAAACTTTTCCCAGAGATCCGACGCCTGCGGGGAGAGGAAGAAAGATGAGATCCGCGAGCGACAAGGAGATCAGGAGGGTGGGGGGGGGGGGGGGGGGGGGAGGGGAGGGAGCTAACATCCTATTGAAGAGGTGAAGGAAGACGCCTAGACGGACCAGTTGAGGCTGTCCTTGAGGTCGCAGCAGTAAAGCAGACACTTCTGCACCGTGGGGGAAGAGGTGAGCAGCACCGGAGGGGAGATGCAACAGACGGATGGGGAGGTGTCGGCGGTGGCGCTACAGGCAGGGAAGCGCGAGGGGAAGGGGTGACCGACGGGTGGGAAGGTGTCGACGGCGGCGCTGCGGGTGGGGGAGGCGAGAGGCAAACAACGCGAAGATTTCCTCCCCGACCTCATGAGCCCGGGTCACAAACCCCCGTCCTTCCCCGTGGATTGGGCCGGGAAAATGGGCTATCAAATGAGCCCGAAGGAAAATTTAGCCCGCGGTTTTTTGGACCAGGGATTTAGCAGGGATCCCATCCTGGGCTGCCAAAGGAGCCCCAAAAGAAAGCCCAATCCGCCGGTAGAAACACTACAGCTTCCCTTTCACATTACATTGAGGCATTACTTCAGGTAATCACTGTATACTAAGCCGATGTATAAATCATACTACCTCTATTCTCAAATACATAATGTTTTGCACAGCTAATTTAGTTCAAACTAAATTAGATTTCTTGTCCTAAATGTCATATATTAAAGAACGGAGGGAGTATGTTACAAGGTCTAAAAAACTGCCACGGTATACAGAGCAAAACTTCGACAGTGCTTATTGATCCTAGAATGCATAGTGATCGAACCAACCACGTACAGACTTTAGCACACATGAGAAGACAGCTCGAAACATTGGCGTCAGTAAGCTATTGCTCTACACAGATCAGGTTCCACTGGTTCCTCATTCCAGAAGATGACGAACGTGGTTGCAGTCTCACGCCATTTGCCTAAAAGAAGAACAATACATTTGAGTTTTCTTGAAGTGGTTCATCCATCGGATATGCAAGATCTTTTTTTTCGGAACAGGGTTGAAATGGGTCAAATAAATGCATAACAGTATCATCATTACCCAAACGTGGCGAGTGGAGACCCAGCTGTAGTAAAGTAGGAAGCAAGATCTACATTCAGGTCATCGTACATGCTCAGGAATGGATGTCCCTGCATCAAGCACAAAATTAGAGGGAAGAGGGAAGATAACATAGATATAAGTGGCTATCTCTGCAGTTGGTGTTCAAAACATGAAAATGTGAGGCAGAATTTGCACTTACTAATAATATTTGTGCTGACGACCTGTCCCGGACATCCTTTTGGATACTGAAAATCCAGCCAGAAAATCGAAATATATCAGATAACAGCTTCAGCTGGGCACCAAAGGTTCATAATTTGAATCACATAGCTGGAGACATTGCCATATATATCATATACAACTTTGAAAAGATATAAATTGTCTTGACGTTAATATCCACTGCTTTTGCATAGATGATGCACTTGGACTTGGAAAGCAAAAGCTACAGCTAGAAATGCAAACACCTCTATGAAAGTGTTCTGAAAATATGCCACACTTGCTACATTGAAAGAAAAAGCTATGGTTTGTCAATCTCAAGTACACAGATACCATGGAGAATGGAGAAGTATAATCACCATGCGGAAATGAAAGAACAGAATTCATCTGAAAACTGCTCTGGCGATGCAGAAGGTGGTGGTTGGTCAACCACAGCTTCTAGAAGTTCATAAAAGCTTTCAGGAGCAGGATACGGGAAATTGCCTGTTGCACATTCCAGAATCACTAGGCCCAGGCTCCAGATATCACTCATATAGCCATGTTTCTGGCCACTAATTCTTTCTGGCTGTCATTAAAAGAAAACTACTGAAAGTAATATAATAAAAGAGCATTTTATGGCAACACAGGAAGATGCATTTATCAACTAGAAAAATGTTGCACTCACTGCCATGTAGTTGAAAGTGCCGGTAAATGTATCTCGTTGTCCAGAGGAACTAGAAATAATGGCGCTTACACCAAAGTCTGATATTTTTACTTCACCCCTGTGATTTATTAATATATTTGATGGTTTTAGATCTCGATGTATAATGTGTTTCTCATGATGCAGGTACATCAGCCCTCTTAATACCTGCAAAATAGAAGAGCTACATTTAATTCTAAGATTATTATGTGATACTAATGTAACATTATATAATAGAAAAAAGAATTTTGTGGTGGCTCTGCCACATGTCACTAACCTGTTTACAAATTGCAGCAAGGTACTCCTCTCGAACGGTCTTAACAGTCTTCAGAAAATCAGAGAGAGAACCACCATCCATGTACTCCAAAACAATAGAAATAACACCATTCACGTAGAAACACTGATAGCACATAACAATATATTGGCACTGCGTTGACAAGCTTATTTTCAACTCCTGGACAATCTGCCTGCGTATATCTTCTTGAATATTTAGCTGTATAACCTGCAATCACAATGATGAACTGGTGGAGATAAAGGCTTGCAACAGATAGACAAATGAGTGCACAAACTAAGTATTGTTCTCTTCTTAAGTACAATAAGGAGATTATAGCGAAAACTCTAAAATGTACAGAGGAAGTGAGGGAATCATAAGCAAGTCGAGAAAGAGAAAAAAATGAATGTCCTGGGCAATACCTTTAGAGCAAAAAACTGACCGGTCCATTTGTGGCGCACCAATTGCACGATTCCACTACTACCTTTACCAATTACTTTGATTGCGTCCAGATCATCCAGGCTCAATTGATTATCCAGTGGCTTGATAGGAGGAGCCTGAAGAACATTTTGAGTACGTCATCAGAAAAAATTGATAAAAAAGATGGTGGTGGTTGTAATTCATTACTTAATGTGTTTCTCCAGTAAAAAGCATGCTCGTAATGCCACAAAAGCGATCCTATTAAAGGACAAACTCGGTGTGGAAACTCCACACGAGGTGGGATCTGGGGAAGGATTATATGAGGCCAGTCTTACCCCCACAACGTGCAATGCGGAGAGACGGCGTTGAACCGAGGACCTCTTGGCACCAGTGGGATGACTTCACCACTGCGCCAGACCTGTCCTTCCCACAACAGCGATCCTATTGCATAACTTTTTTTCTGGACATTTTTTTTTGAGAGATCTTTCTGAACAATTTGGGGGTGTTGAGAATCCTATTGCATAACTTGTCAACAACATCTAAGTGTTGGCTCACAACTGTTACACTACCAATTTACCATGAAGGGATCTAGCATAACCGCAGAAATTATCATTGAACAATGAACAGTACCCTGGTTGCCAGATATAAATTCCACGAGAAACCAAATGGAACCCAACAAAGGAACTTATCACCTGCCTCTACACCAGACTACCAGCCAAACCAATCACAGTCCAGTTGCTAATTTTGTCCATACCATCGTTGTTTAGAAAAAGAGTCAATGTCTGCGAGGCCAGTCGTACGTACGGATACAATTGCAAAACGGAAGAGGCTGAAAAGGCCTGCTGTAATTTTTTTTATCCTTGGTCGGGGCATATTATTACCTCGCCTTCCTCGTCCTGCGAGACGATGCGGAGCCCGTCCCTGTTGACGAGCAGATCGCCGTCCCTGAACGTCCCGCTCTGCGTCCTGGTCGAAACCAATACCACCAGGGGATCTTTTAGCACGACGAGAAAAATAATCGAAAAAGAAAGCCAGGTGCAGCTGAAGAAGGCTACAAGAATTTGCCGATGGTGGAATCGACGGAGGGGAGGGCCAGCTTGCCCGGCTTCGGCGGCGCCGCCATCGGAATGGTTACTGTCGGCGTCGGCGGCGGCGGTTCCGGCGTCAGGCTTCCGCGCTGGAGCTCGCGGGAGAGGCGGCGGCGAGAGGGAGACGAGTGTGGACGGACTGGTCTTCGTTTGGAGTCGAGTGGTTGGCACCTTCCGTTAACTGTTACTGTATTATTGTATTGTTTGGTGAATATTCTTCTGCAATATGAAATGGCGAGAGGAAATTGTGTGCCTGGCACGCGTGTGTTTGGTCAATGCCTTGGAAAAACCATGTGGAATACTAGCAACAAGCCAACAAGAGAAACTCTCTGATTCTCCAGTATGGAGCGACCTTTTGAAAGTAAAACAAGTTTATATTTCTGGTAGAAGGTTTAAGGCTGAGAGTGGTGATAGAATTAGATTTTGGTTAGATGCTTGGTTATCTGACAAACCCTTATGTGTGGATTATCCTCTTTTGTTCGACTTGTGTTCTCAGACTAGTATCTCTGTAGCTCAATGTGCTGCAAAGAACTGGGTAGTTTCTTTTAAACATAATTTACCTGCTTTCTTGCACAATGAATGGTATAGATTGGCTAATCATATTAATAGGGTTACATTGTCTGATAACATGGACAAACATGTTTGGATTTGGACAAAATCTGGAAATTTCAGTGTAAGTTCAGTTTATGATAAATTGACGTGTAATGACACAGGTTGGCATTTTAAGCATATTTGGAAAGCTAAGATCCCTCCAAAAATTAAATTGTTTCTGTGGTTAGTGACAAATAATGCCATTCCAACTAAAGATTTAATGAAAAGCAGGAAGTGTGAGGGGAATAATGTATGTGAGTTCTGTAAAGATGAGAAATCTATTAATCATTTGTTGTTCCAATGTAAAATCAGTAGGGTGTTATGAGGTGTAATTGGTCTATGTTTTAACAGGCATGATAGACCTAATAATATTTTTCAATACTGGTCGTGGATGAAAAAATGTTTACCAGGTGGTGAAAAAATATATGCTTTGGGCGTTGGAGCTACATGTTGGGCAATTTGGAAAGCTCGCAACAAGGCCTCTTTTGAGAAAAAGTTGATTAAAAGTCCGGTGGAAATCTTTTGGCATGCTATGTCTTTTTTGAACATTGGGCAGGTTTGTACTCCGAGGATTTGCAGGAGATGATCAGGGAGAATGCGGATGCTATTATGCGTGCAGCTATATAGGTGCTGAAAGATCAGAAGGGAACCTTGCTGCTTCCAGCACCAGATCATGGGAATGAGGAAAAAGATAAAGAGATGGATGGGGAAACGAAGAATTTGTAAGAGCATGAAGAAAAAGCACGAATGTCTACCTGGTGAGGGTAAAACAGTACCAGCAAGCTGGGAATGTTTGAGGATTTAGTTGTTTTCTGATGTATCTAGAGTAAAAGAGAGGAACCTATGTTAAGCGTTCTCTTTAGACAAAATTTGTCGGGGACTTGGGGCAGAGGGAAAGCTTCCCTTGCCTGTTAATGTTTCTGTAAAACTCTTGATCTCCGGCCATTTACATGGTTGGAAGTGAAATGAAATTCCGTATGCAAAAAATCACCGCATTGCAGTCCTACAGCTAGATTTCAGTGAAATCCATGTGGAATACTAGCAACAAGCCAACAAGAGAAGCTCCAGTTTATCTCAAGTCTAGAATCTCGACTTGAAAATCTTGGCTCTTCAAATCTTAGGAGCCGTTTCTCTCCCGTAGTCTAATTAGAGTTGGCTAAGCTTCAAAGTCCAACAGGCTTGGACATGTTTTCGACTCCGGTGAATTGCTTCAAATGCACGTGAACATCTTTCACTGAATTAATTACCTTCCAGCCAAAATTAATTAAAGCCGGCTTCATGCTAGTAGTCATGTATTTGAGGACAAAATTGCTGGTCATCCAGTACTGTAGCGGCACTTGCCGAGCAACAGGATGAGTACGTTAGAATCCACCAGCAGAGTGGACATGGAATCCTGCGTGCCCTGCCGGCGAGGATAAGTTTCATGCCAACGACAGGACTGCACGATCCAAATTCCCAAATTGGGCGGCTCCAAGCGCCGCCATACCTACACCAGAAAAGATAAAATCCATGCACTACCGATTGGCAAGATGGGAATTACTGTACAAGTTTTAAGCAAAGCTCTCTAGTTCATTTTGAAGCTAATAACGTTGGTTCCACACGCTTGGAGCTGACCGAGTTGGCTACAACAGCGAATGACCTAACAAGCAAAACGTCACTGAGGTCCAGCCCGAGTCGTGGCGACTAGCTACTATGACCGGAGTTGGCGGAGTGGTAACGAACGGCTACCGTCTTGGCCTGAAAGTTGCGCCGCTGTTTCCGCCTTCCTGGACTCCAGTGGTCATTCCGAATGACGGCAATGGCGAATGCACCGGACAAGCAGGCAGGTCCTCGCAGCCACGCGGTCGCCGCTGACCTCTCCGGCGTCTGCACTGCACGCCCTTCAGATTCGACAGCGAACCGACCGCGCCAAGTTGACTGAACAACGACTTTGCAACTTGCAAGAGACGGAAGCTTCGGGCTCTGGGGACGTGGTGGCATCCGTTCAGTGACAAGGTGTCATTGTTCACCGAGACACGATACATCGACACTCAGCAGTAATGCTGCAACTGTCTATAGATACAAATTCGTATCATATTTGACAATTCCTCACCACCAGCATTTTTGATTCAATATACGATGATAGCGAAAATCTTTAAGATGTGAGGAAAAGGCATGAATGGGTCCAAGAAATTCACATTACACCGTTCCACGTGTTTACCGTCAATGACAGGCATCAACTGACAACTGCTCATTACAGGTTACATACGAGCAGATCCTAGATCATCTACAATGCCCAGATTACACTGCAAGCTAGAGGATCATAGAAAAGGGTATCAGTGCATGATGATGCGTTTGTTGTCACCCTCGGCACCAGGCAAACGGAAAGGGAACCTTGCAAAATGGATCTTGAGAACTGGAGCATCAGGCTTCCTGTCATCAAAGCGATATTCTGCAGAAATGATCAGGTGGAAAATCAGTCTGCAAATTTTTATCTGAAATGTACATTGTAAAAGAGGAAAGGGCTAACGTCAAGTAAACGTCAGAAAGCATTGCAGGATTACATGAATAAGAAAAATGCATGCATAGCCCCCCTCCACCCACCCAAGCTCCTATTTTATAAATAGAGAATGCCAAAGTCGGTTGGACCCTTTCCCAAACCCTCCACAAGCCGGAGCTACGCGCATCTGGCTGCCCTTTATAAGTATTGTACTCCATATAAATAATGACTCCACTCCACTAGAATGATACAACAAAACAAATTAAGAAGGTGTAGTACCTTGGAGAGCCTCCATAGCAGTGGATGCATATTTTGCATTCTCAAACTCCACAAAGCACAAAACATAGGCCTTGTCACCACTCTGCATGTAGAAGCAGGAAAATAACTAATGCTAAAAGAAGAAATGAAAGGATTCCACCACCAAGGCAGTACGGCACCAGTACAGTACTAAAGTACCATCAGCAAAGCATGGAATAAAGATTTTGTGGCACAAAGAGAGAAGCAACTGATTGTTTCAGAGCCCAAAACAATGAGGTAACGACTTGAACCAAATATCATATTAGAGTAACAAAACTTAAAGATGCAACAAATACATTGCACTAATTTACTTCCTATTCTTCCTAATATATTCAAATAAATTTGCTTCATTTCAATGTCAGGAAAGAACATGTCAATGTATACTGTATACATACGATGGGATCAAGGCAATACATAGCAAAAGAAGATGCAATGAATATATTGCACTAATTTGCTCCAAATGCTAGACTGGAATGACTACTGGGATCAAATTGATAACTTTGGTCCCTTGTATAGTTTTCTAGTTTTATTTTCTTTGTTATTTGTACTCCTAAACTCTTGAATGATCGCAGCTCTACTGTCTTCCACTCAAAACATAGTGCATTGTAAATCTGACTTTTAACATAACAAAATTTCAAAGGACAAACTCAAATGTAAATGCAAATATTTTCAAGGAATGAATAACTATTGAATTGAAGAACCATTGAACCAATTTATACAAGTGGGAAGATATGATGCAATTAAAAGGTAAAGCACATACACGCCTAGGTTCCTTGTGCACTACTCTGATATCCTTGAAGCCAGCAAAAGGACGAAACAAATCTTTCAGAGACTGTTAAGGTTTACAAATGGAGACTTGAAAGATAATTAGATATGATGAAAAATAGTACAAGGCGGAAAGGAATGAAGGATACGAGCTACTTCTCTCCTCATGCAATCAGAAGGGAGACCATCAACAAACAAAATGTTGGATTCACCCTCTGAGGGCCCATCAAGTGGGCTGTGGTGCTCAATATCAGGAATACCAGCACTTCTGCCTAGAGAAGAATTTCTCCTTACTAAACCGGGGTCTTCCACCTGTGCCTTAGCTGGAGCTAGTCCACTCCGCCTAGCCAAAGGTGAGTCTTCCAAAAGATTAGGTCCCGGTACCCTAGCTCCAGCAGCTAGTCCACTCATGCCAGGCAAAGCAGGATTAGTCAGTCCTCCTGGACCATTCAAACCATAAGCTTGTGACTGTAATGCTACCTGTGGATCAAACCAAAGCAATACATTAATATGTTTTCTGCCTGCTAATAAATGAAAAATCTTCCAAATGTTAAGTTCTATTACATCATTTCTAAGAATATCTGCTCCACCCGGTAGAACAGGAGCTCTTGAAGTGTAATCCGGTAGAATAGGAGCTCTTGAAGTGTAATCACCAGGTGGAATAGGAGCTCTTGAAGTGTAATCACCAGGTGGAACAGGAGCTCTTGAAGTGTAATCACCAGGTGGAACAGGAGCTCTTGAAGTGTAATCACCAGCTAGAATAGGAGCTCTTGAAGCGTAATCAGCAGGTGGAATAGGAGCTCTTGAAGTGTAATCAGCAGGTAGAATAGGGGCTCTTGAAGCGTAATCAGTAGGTGGAATAGGAGCTCTTGAAGTGTAATCGCCAGGTATACCAGGAGCTCGTGAAGGGTAATAAGATGATGAAGTCATTTCAGGTGGAACATACCCATGATAATCAACCTGCGGATCTGTTAATCACACAAACTTAGTCTGTGACAAACAAAAGCACGCCAATAATTTCTAATGCAAGAGTAACTATTTCAAAGAAGCCAGAAAGGAGAACATAGAAATGAACAATGTCTAGGCATCATGCATGCAATTATATCAAAGCACAAACACTTTTGTTTGCATCTTCAGTCCTCAACATGTGGAACATGGCTGAAAATTAAGTTTTTCACTTTTTAATTCAAATTTCCACTGAGATAAGGAATATAAGTACTATTTCAATTCACTGAAGAGTCCACGATATGTTTCACGTGTAACTGAACACTATGTATTTTCTCTAATGATCGATAGTACTCATATCTTGTAAGCACAGTTATTAAGGCAGTAAGACGACTTAAGCGGCGGACCCCCTTTATACCTTTTAAGCGATAAGGCGTAAGGCGAGGCAACACCTTAGTCATATGTAAAAATAGGAAAATATAGCAAATACAGCAATATATTTAAAATAAATATAGCAGTGTATTCATATTTCTTTTGTCTGGGCTGATTTCCCCCAGCCCACCTACACCTAGGCTCAGCCCATCACGCCAACCTCACCCTCCTCACTCCTCAAAACACAGACGGGCCTCTAAACCCTAACCGGTACCGTTCACACCAGCATGCCTCGCTCCAGCCTCGACAATCGCCGCCGCCACCCTCGCTTCTGCCCTCCTGCACCCGGATGCGTACGGCCATCCTGTCCCCGGCTGCCGCGCCTGCACCCAGCTGCCGATGACAACGACATTCGCCACCACCCCCGCCCAGCACCCGGACGCACACTGCCGCCCTGCGCACCTGACCGCTGCGCCGCTGGCCCCTCGCTGTCTGGATCTGCCGTCGCCGGGCCCCTGTCACCCGGATCTGCACGCCGCCACCTCCCCGCCGTCCAGATCTGCTCGCCGCCGGCCCCCTGCCACCCGTACAGGTACGCCTTACCAGTAGAGCAAAGGCGACAGGACGCCTTGCGTCACAGGACAGCCTTACCGCTTAGCCGTCGCTTAAGCGATGCCTTAATAACCATGCTTGTAAGAGCTATTCATTGATACGATAGTTCTATTTGGCAGTGATATTTCCAAGATCAATCAGTTACCACGTTGTACGACCTCTTGCAACAAAGTTTACAATTCAGAGTACTCCTATTTTTACAGAAGTCCAACTTACTGAAGCATTAAATACAACTGAATCGAATCTTTTCTATGTCCCCTCAGATTCTTACAACACAACAGCTTGCAAACCCTAAGCATGATCAATAAACACCATCCACGAAAGTAGCGCCTACAAAATACAGATCGTGGCCAAGCAACCAAAACCTGAATTCCAGTAGCCATTCCTTGTTGCAGATTCGAGACGGTGAAATAAAAACATAAACAAATTTATACAGATTGGACAAAATCTGCCAGAATGCACCGTCTTTACATCTTTCTTCCTGATTAACTACCCGAAACTGAAAATGGCTCTCTATGGGAAACCAGTGACACGGCAACGAAGTAGGCGACGGGACACATTAAACACGCCTTACTTGTGACCTAAAACATTTGTACACACGGCTCAATCTCATCGAGTCAGCGCGAGAAGAAACCTGCCCTGCTTTGCGGTCACAAGACTACAAGAGGGAGGACGCACCTCTTCCGAGGGAGGAGGCTGGAGCGTACGCGCGATAAGGATCCGCCATAGGAACCAGCGCGGTTGGGGCGGCGCAAACGGCGGACGGCGGCGCGCACCGGGAGAGCGAGGTGGGGAGAGCCTGAGAGATGTGAATCGCTCTTCCCGTGGCCCGTGGTCCGTGGGGATGGGGGACTCCGGGACTGAGGGTCACAGTCACAGAGAGGACGCATACCCCTTTCAGCCGATTGGGTTAGGTTGGGTTGGGCTGGGCTGGAGACTCGCGACTTGTGAGCTAGCGAAGGGTTCGAGCGGCGCCGATTTTGGGGGGAAGCCCACGGGCCATTTTGATTCCCTGTCCAATGTTTTTCTTTTTGTGTTGGACTTTTTCAAATATAATAACCGCTACTCCTTCCGTTTTTTTATTTGTCAGTTCATTTTTTAACTAATGAGTGACAAAAAAAGGGAACGGAGGAAGTAAGTTTTATTATATACTCCCTCCGGTAATATTTATGTTTAATCTTCATTTATATATTTATACTACTTTGCTAATCGGTACTCCCTCCGTTCCTAAATACGTGTCCTCTTCTTATCTTTTATTTTACTAAAAAACGACAAATATTTAGAGACAAAAGGAGTACATGAGAAATGTGTTCATGTAGCTGTCCAGTTTTGCCTTGTGAGAGCATAATCTTTATGGTTTCCCCTCCAGCAACTGGCGTTAGTTATGCCTTTCAATGGTGATTAGAGGATGTTTTTAATGCCGACTAATTGTTTGATAAGGATAGGGTATCTACATCCTTGTCTGTTGGTGATCAAGTGTTCTGTTCGGTTAGTGGACCCTGAAAGCATATAACTCTAACTCCTCTTCTCACGAATCATGTGCTCTTAATGCCAATTATGATAAATCTGTACAACTGCCTCATAACTCTTTTTCCTAAAGCCATGACACTTGCAAAATGTAGTTAAAGCCATAACACTCTTTTGTTAGGTATCAGGCCATAAGCCCATCATAGCTCAAGGAAACAACGCCATTATGTGAAGTGTTTCGAGGAAAGTTCGTCGCCTATATGAGCAGCCTAGCTAGGTTACCGGTACCCTGCAAAATACTACTAGCACCGTACCCGTAAGAATGTTATCGACTCTAAAGTTTGTTGCTCTACTCAACTGCAGTACACACTGTAAGAAGCACTGCACGGCGTTTGTTTGCCTCTTCAAAATAAGCAGCTTCTCTCTCTGTAGCTGACTACGTACAGTCTACAGAAGCATCGAAGCGGTGAACTAATAAATGTGTCAGAAGAATTTGGCCACTGGATTCCGCCCAACTTCTTCACGGCATTTGTTCAGACGTCAGAGTTGACGCGTCGATCTGAGTTGGAACACATGGCTCGTCTCGACCTGGCATCCCGTTTCATGCTCATGCTATTCAATGTTGATCTCGGTGAAGAAATATGCCTGCGCTTCCATTACAGATCATTGGCATTCAAAGAAGACTGTGCTGGGGTAGCATAGCATTGGGGTATTTCACATTCCATGAAGTTTAGTCTTCTATCCCCGCTGGCACCCTGTACTCGATCGAAGGATTTGCAAATCTATCATTCATTCTACGAGCTCATCTGTACTTGCTTCTGCTTCTGCACAAACCATGTCCTCCAAACCTTGTGATCTTTCCAGTTTTAGTGTTGGACTGGACCCCAATGTACGAGTCTCAACTGCATATCCTGTGCTAGGACACCATGTGCAATAACTCGCCAGTGGTTGTGTAGTAGCTGTTGGCGTGCTTACATCTCTGGTTCCTGAGATTTCTGGTGCCAAAGTGCTTCGTCGCAGCATCAACACTCCCTCGAGCACCCCCTTCTATCACCTACTAATAAATAGTCGCCATTGCAGATGGGACAATCAATGTGGAGAGCCATGCAATGCGAGGCAGAGCCGCGTGGCCTGGACTTGGCAAATCGACATGAGCACGTACTATATTGACACAGTATCATCATGCCGCCACACGCAGACACGCTGCAGTGCCGCGCCCTTGCCCTGTTCTGGAAGTTGGCCCTACCTATTAGGTTCGAGGGAGGGCGCTTACCGTTGATTCGTTGAATTGATCAGCACAACATGTTCACGTGCCTACAGCTATGGACTCGTAACAAATCCCATTAATGAACTAGTTCTCGCTCGTGTGTTTCAGTCTCGGCTTTGTGTTTGTGGAGACACACTTAGTATAAGAAGGCTCACATGTCACAACTCTTCTCCCAGAGACCCAGACAACTCTTCAGACTTTCAGAGTTCAGTTCGCGTCGTCAGGTGATATATAATAGCCGTGTTAATAATTTGTTCGTTCCTGCGACGACGATGGTGCAGCAGGTGAGGTGCTTGGTGCTCTCGGCACTCCTGATTTTGGCAACGGCGACGTATGGCGGCGAAGCGCAGCCGCTCGTCCCGGCGGTCATGACGTTCGGTGACTCGACGGTCGACGTCGGGAACAACGACTACCTCAAGACCTTCCTCAAGGCCGACTTCCCTCCCTACGGCCGGGACTTCGAGAACCATGTGGCCACGGGGAGGTTCTGCAACGGCAAGCTGGCTACCGACATCACCGGTCAGCTGGTTTCCTGCTCGATCTTCTCTCGTCAGAATGTCAGATGATCCTCTATTCTTCGATAGGATGCTTATGTTGCTTCTGCTTCTGCGGTTAATTGCAGCTGATACGTTGGGGTTCACTAGCTACGCCCCTGCGTACCTGAGCCCACAGGCGTCGGGGAAGAACCTTCTGATTGGAGCCAACTTCGCGTCTGCAGGATCCGGCTACTACGACCACACGGCGCTTATGTATGTAAGTATCATCAGTGACAGCTCCAAAGAGTCAACAAAATCTTGACAACGAAAAGATCTGAACTGAAAAATCTTGTCGGTGCATGCTACAAGTGTCGAAAATCATAGATGAATGGAACAGCTATCTGTCGCCATCTCAGATATTGCTATGTTTTGTGGTACTACCGGTACAAGTACTTAACAGAAAACCTGGTTCATCAATTCGAGTGTAAAAATTCGCCTAACTTGAGCGAGCTGTGTGACCCACTCCCAGCACGCGATCCCTTTGTCGCAACAACTGGAGTACTTCAAGGAGTACCAGTCGAAGCTGGCCGCGGTGGCCGGAGGAAGCAGCCAGGCTCAGTCCATCGTCACTGGCTCGTTGTACATCATCAGCACCGGTGCAAGTGACTTCGTCCAGAACTACTACATCAACCCGTTCCTCTACAAGACCCAGACCGCCGACCAGTTCTCCGACCGCCTCATCGGCATCTTCAGCAACACTGTGTCGGTAAGCAAACTAGTAGCTCACTACATCCGCTTCCCCGCTCCTTAACAACGTCTGATTTTGAACCTTGGTCGCTAATTAATTAACAGCAACTTTACGGCATGGGAGCGCGGCGGATCGGCGTGACGTCGCTGCCGCCGCTGGGCTGCCTTCCCGCGGCCATGCATCACCCTGTTCGGCCTCGGGAGCAACGACTGCGTGCCGAGGCTCAACTGCGACGCCCAGAGCTTCAACGCGAAGCTGAACGCCACCGTGGACTCGCTGTCGTCGGGGCGGTACCCTGACCTCAAGATCGCCGTGTTCGACATCTACACGCCCCTGTACGACCTCGCCACCGATCCCGCATCACAAGGTACGTCGAATTCGTGTGTTGCTCTCGATCGTGCTTCTATCTACTAGT
This sequence comes from Tuctoria greenei, assembly GCA_036927565.1. Lineage (NCBI taxonomy): Eukaryota > Viridiplantae > Streptophyta > Magnoliopsida > Poales > Poaceae > Tuctoria > Tuctoria greenei. The sequence continues at coordinate 157,793,789 of JAYESD010000009.1, read as the reverse complement.
AGTACTGATCTCCATGCATGGCGATTCGTGGCGTGCGTCAGGCTTCAGTGAGGCGAGGCGGGGTTGCTGCGGGACGGGCACGGTGGAGACGACGGTGTTCCTCTGCAACCCCAAGTCCGTCGGGACGTGCTCCAACGCGACGACGTACGTGTTCTGGGACGCCGTTCACCCGTCGGAAGCAGCCAACCAAGTGCTGGCCGACTCGCTCATCACACGGGGCTTGCTCTTGGTTACATAGATCGTCCAGCTGGCGCCGTGTGTCGTGCGTTCTGTGGTCGGACACGGTTGGAACAAACTGGCTTATAAACATCTCTGTAACGATTTTTCCTGATTTTTGATGTATGACTGTGCCGTGTTGCTGTTTTATGAAACTACTCTTTACATTCCATATTATTTGTTGTTTAAAACAAAAAATATTTTATTATAAATTAAAATACTTGTTTTAAATGATAAATAATATGAGATGGAGAGAGTATTATGATGGTTTTGTTTTTCGAAAAAAAATATTATCATGGTTTCCAAATTAAATTCCCGCAACAGCACAGGGTGACCGTGAATGGTCGGTGCGTCGGTGCTACACTGTAACACTGATAACGACGGCATTTCAGCTCTCTGGGTCGTGTCCGTTTCACAGTACTAGGGCTTGGCTTAAATACGACACCAGCCCCCCTTGCCCCCTCGGCCTCCCACTGCGTTGCACATCCAGACACGCGCCCCGCCGGAGAGATCCAGCCTGCCGCCGCTGTCCGCCTGTGCTGGCGGCGGCGATGCCTGCTCCACCTGCCCCGGTCCCTCTCGCCGGCGGGCCATTAGGTCCTCCCGAGTTAAGCAGCAAGCGCCTTCGTTTCTCCTCCTCCTTGGCCCCGAATACGATGCTCAAAGAGTTTCCGGTATGGCTCTAATTCGCCGGCCTTATCGCTGCTGTACCAGACGACAGCCAGATTATCCGTAGATCTATGCATAAGACGTAGGGTTGTGCGCAGCTGACAGGTGTTTGTGTTTTTTCTTGAAAAAAATATGAACCGTGTGCTGAATACTATTGTATTAGATTTCAGCGGCTGTTCTCCCTGATGCTGCTGTATTCTCGATCGAGGCTATGACTGCTATGTGCTATCTGCATTATCGAGCTTTGAGTCTGAAAAAGATGACTTGTAGCATTATCTATCATTGAAAAATAGGACAGTAGTCAATGGAAGTTCGCAATTTCCCCTAACTACATACCACGGTTGCTGATACTGTCATGCAGCTGGAGTTTAAAAAAATACCTCAAGCGTACTCACAGTTTGCTTGTACTCACCCCGTATTTAAAAGTTTGTCGCTTTGTAGTTCAAAAATAAAATACAAATCGACAAACTTTCAAGACGGAAGGAGTGACACATGGAGTCTACTACTAGGTTTAAGAAGCCTGAACAAATAATCCCAGATTAGAAGTCCTGATAGATTTAATTCTGATTGTACCACATTAGTTTCAATTCTGCTAGATTTTCACATTGAAATTACTAGAAGCATGCATCCTTAGTTACCAACCATTTCGCTTGCTTATTTCTTTTCTTGCAGACTTGGATGGCGACGGCTACTTGGCCTTTGTCTTGGTCAGAACTCCCTCCGGAGCTGCTGGGGCTAGTCCTCAAGCGTCTTCCCTCTCTGGCTGACCGTGTTCGAGTGAGAGCAGTCTGCCACTCATGGCGCTTCAATGCTCAGCTGCACCCTCTGCCCCCTCCCAGCCCATGGCTCAGCCTCCTCGATGGCACCTTCCTAAGCATCCCGGATGGTGAAATTTTCCAGATACCTGTACCTGATGGTGCTTATTGCTGTCACTACTACAAAAGTCTTCATCGTAGGCGGCTCTAAACATATTATCACATACGGTTTTAAAAACCGCCTGTAACGAAGAGTCTGTGAAAATGATCGATTAGCATAGACGGAGGTGAAATCCGCCTGTAAGAATGCATTTTCACAGGCGGTTTTTTATTGTTGACCGCCTGTGAAAATACATTTTTACATGCAGTTTTTTATTGCGGACCGCATGTGAAAATGCATTTTCATATGCGGTTTTCTATTGCGGACCGCCTGTGAAAATGTATTATCACATACTGTTTTTTACTCCCAACCACTTGTGATAATACATTATCATAGACAATTTTTAGAATGTTCCCTGTGCATTGTGTTCCTGACTAGGCGTAATCAGAAGGCAAGAAATGATAACGTTTAGACAAATTTTACGCTAACACAGTTCGACCTATAGAAGACTAAAGATTTAGACAAAATTACATTACAGAGATGCAATAAAAAAATATAACATAAATTACAACGCAACACATCGCAAAAATTACAATCCATCACAACCATCACGAGCAGCTGCTCAACGCCATGAAGACAGAAATGTTGCCGTTGCAGCCGCTCTTCAACGCCTCCCCGCAGCGCTCGGTAGCACCACCTTCGTGTTAGCTCGACTTCCATGCTACAACAAAAATAACGATCGCAGCTGGGTCCGTGACTAAAGGTTGGATCTGCGACCCTCGACATCGAGCAAGACACCCGCGGCAGGCGAGGAGCGTAGTTGCCACGACGGCGATGAGCATGAGTAGCATGGCTGCCACAACAGTCGAGGAGCACGACTGCCGCGACGGCGAGGAGCGCGAGCAGCGCGACCTCCACAACAGCGAGGAGGCAGAAGAGGGTTGCCGACGCTTCGGCGATGAGGCGGAGCTGCGGTAGAGCGAGATTGGGGAGGAAGGAAAGAGAGGTGAGATTGGGGAGATGGATGGTGAGAGGGAGAGATGGGGGACAAGGACGTGAGGTGTTGATGCTGCTGCTGTTATAGACACATAGATTAGAGATGACTCCCTGTGAGTCGTTGGATCGATAATTAGCGGAAGACGGAGATATGAAGTCCAAAAGCGATCCGTGGGATGAAGCAGCGGACCAATCAGAAGCCATCATTATCACAGACGGTTTTTTTTTTATAGGTCGCCTGTGAAAATCATTATATTTTCACAGACGTTTGTTTATTACGGACCGCCTGTGATAATGACTATTATCACAGACGGTTTTTGTTACGGACCGCCTATGAAAATCAATACATTTTCACAGGCTGTTGTTTGCTACGGACCACCTGTGATATTCTATTATTACAGGCGGTTATTAACTCATCTGACATCACAGACGTAACTTTTAACAAACCGTCTGTAAAAAAATAAGCAGACGCCTGTGAAAATGCATTTTGTAGTAGTGTGTGGTTCTGTTGAAAATTGGCTCTTCCTCATGCAAAGTGATGGTCGGTGCTCATTGATGAACCCATTCTCCAAAGACGTGTTGGACCTTCATAATTTATGCACCATTTGGCACCGTGATGGGTTCGGTGCAAGCGATGAATTTAAACCACTTTTTTATAAGCTGGTGGTCCCCTCACCGCTGGACTTGTCTCCAGATTCCATTCTCGTTGTGCTGATCACAGATAATTCTAATTATCGTTCAATTTGTATTTGCCAACCGCCAGTCGCCACTGACTTCTACAGGGGAAGGTATGAGGATCCTTTGTTCTATCTTCATGAGATCGGGTTCTTTGGTGGCAAGCTGTACGGTACTCTTTCTGGTGACCGGCTCTTTAAACTTGAGATTGATGACGGGTTTGGAAGTGAGCCAAAGATCTCATCAGCTCAATGCATAATTGACTCCAAAGACCATTCTGACAGCTGGCCGGAGCACCTGTCAAACCCAGAGGCGGGAGCTATAATTAGAAAGTATCTAGTTAAATGTGATGCCAGACTTTTGGTAGTGGAACGATGGCTTCGTGAGATGAACTCTGGGCCTCTAACACGTCCTGGTTCATTTGAGCATGTACGCACAATGGCTTTTTTTTCATACGGAATATTCATTCCACTTCTGAGCCATCATAGAATGGACGGAGATCATAGCGTTTACACATCTTTCCCTCTGTCCACTGATACCCGGCAATCTTTGCCTGGGAAGCATTACAAGCAGTTTTTGAACTTCAAATACTAGAAGCTACAATCATATCAAGCAGCTACTTTAATATACGCAGGAACAGAATCAAGATTTTATCATATTGCTTGGCAAAAACGACTCCACCCATCTCCATCACTTTTGTTACTTTCACTTGTTACAGCTCCTCTTCTCCTTCCTTTGTCTCAGCACCATCCTGATCAGGGGCAGGCAGAAGCATTCTACCATGCTGCTGGTTTTTTAGAACCATCAGAGCCGCCTGCATAATCGCATCTGCCTTAAATTGAATCATCCGCTTCAAGTCTTCAGGATACAAACCTGCCTAGTATTTCAACAAAGAAACAGCATGGCAGATTATATTTCCAGGATTTTTGATCAGTTTTCCTTCAAAACACACACTATTACGTGATTTCCAAATAGACTAACAAATAGCTCCTAGACCTAGGGTATAAATCTTGCTACCCCCAGGAAGAACTTGATTGATCCAATACCAGTATTGTTGAACATTCTTGGGTCTCCAAGAGTTGTTAAAGCATAATCCTAGGATCCCCAAATAACTTTGCTGATTGGGCAAAGGAACATAAGGTGATCTATTGATTCTTCATTTTTACAGAAGGCACAAACATTTGTACCTTTCCACTTTCTGGTTTTCATAATATCTTTAGTCAAAATAGCATTGTTTTCCATAAGTCAAAGGAAGACTTTAATTTTTGGAGGTATTTTGGCTTTCCAAACATGATCAAATTTCTTGTTTCTCCTTCCTCCAATTAGTTTGTCATATACCGAGCTAACTGAGAAAATACCAGATTTGTTCCAATTCCAAATAACTTTATCCTTATCACTGGACAAGACAATAGCATTCACTTTAGCTGCAAGTTCGTACCATTGTTCATGTAAAAAAACAAGAAGATGATACTTAAACTGAATAACCCAATTCTGTCTAGCACAATCAGCAACAGAAATATCAGGGTCAGCACAGAAATTAAATAGAAGAGGATAATCCCTACACAAAGGATTATCCAACAACCAAATATCTGTCCAGAATTTAATACTAGTCCCATTCCCCACTGTAAATTTCCTACCAGCCAAGTAAACATGCTTAGTTTTCAGAATGTCCTTCCACATAGGGGAATCACCAAGTCTATGTTTAATACTCCCTATAGGTTTCCCTTTTACATATTTTGCCTTGATTATTTGTTGCCAGATTCCTTCTTCACATTCAATTTTCCACCACCATTTTGTCAATAAACTGATATTCATCTTATAAAGGTCTTGAATTCCTAACCCCCCATGTCTTTTCTTATTACAAATTTTCTCCCATCTTAATAGGTGATATTTCTTTTTTTGTAAGCCCCCCTGTCAAAGGAATTTTCTTCTTACTGCATCTATTCTTTCAATATTTGTTTTGGGAATTAGACACATAGACATGTGGTAGTTTGGAATACTGGATAAACAGGCATTGATAAGAACCAATCTGCCCGCCATCGACAGGGTGGAGCCCTTCCAACCGGCTAATTTTTTTACTATCTTTTCCTCTAAAATAGACCAATCCTTAACATGCAATTTGTTAGCCGACACCGGTACTCCTAAGTATTTAATAGGGAAATTGCCAACTTTGCAATTAAAAATACTGGCGAACTGGTTAATTGTTTCATCGTCTCCCCCAATGGTGAAAATCTCACTTTTTTCAAAATTGATTTTCAAGCCTGACATTTGTTCGTAGAGGGCTAGTAACAGCTTAAGGTTCCTAGCCCCCACAATGTCTTTTTTAATACACATAATGGTATCATCTGCGTACTGCAAAATTGCAACCCCATTAGGAATAAGATCATCAGCTAGTCCACAAAACAATTTGTTTTACTGAGCTTTGTAAACCATTCGCGCAAGACAGTCTGCAGCTATGTTGAATAATAAAGGGGACAATGGATCATCTTGTCTAACCCCTCTGAAACTACTAAAGTATTTGCCCTCCTGATTATTGATCTTAACACTAAGGTCCCTTTGGACACCACACTTTCGATCCAATTACACCAAGTCTCGTTAAAGACTCTAATTTTTAAACATGAAAATAAGAAGTCCCAATTCACGCTATCATATGCTTTTTCAAAGTCCAGTTTCAGAATTATCCCTACCTCTTTTTTCTTTTTCTTCGTGTGATGAAGAATTTCATGTAAGGAAAGGATGTCATTCATAATATTCCTTTTTTGAATAAAAGCAGATTGTACTTCATGAATGATTTTGTTAGCAACTGACTCTAATCTGATAGTCAGAACTTTTGTAAACCATTTGTAGATACAGTTCAATAGACAGATTGGACGAAACTGTTGAACTTTTTCTGCTTCATTAACTTTCGGGATTAAATTAATAACCCCAAAATTAAGTCTCTTCATGTTTAAATTTCCTCTATGAAAATCCTCAAACATCTTTAAGATATTTTTTTATGATATCCCAACAAGATTGATAAAATTCAATCGGAATGAGATCTGGGCCTGGAGCCTTATTCCCTTCCATTTGGTCAAGTGCCTTTTTAATTTCCTCTTCTTCAAACCGTCTAATAAGAATTTGATTATCTAGTTCATTTATATTTTGATCTTCTCTCCATAAATTTGGATCTATCTTGAAGTTGTTTCCACCCTCCTTTCCAAAAAGCTTTCTGTAGTATCTAGTGGCTAGATTTAACATGTCCTCATTATCTGTAGCCACATAATCCCCATCTCTCAATCTATATATAATTTTTTTTCTTTTTTTCCCATTAGCTATTCTATGATAATACTCTGTACTCATATCACCTTTCAATAACCATTTCTCTTTACTTTTGTTGTACCAATAAAGTTCTTCATTTTCCAAAATCTCCATGTTTTCTTTCATCAGTTGGGCCTTTAATCTGAAATCTTCTTTACTAAGATGATACTGTTCTTCTTTTTCTCTAACTCATTTATTTTGTCTTTTAGTTCTTTTTTTCTCTTTTTTTGTTGGCCTGCAAAATTGTACCCCCAGCCTTTAAATTCCTTTTTGAACCTTTTGAGTCTGAATATGAATCTACTAAGAGCATTTTTGTCTTTAGTAGGTTCCATCCAAATTTTATTGACTCTGTCTTTGAAATCCTGATTTTTCAGCCAAGATAATTCAAGGTGAAAGGCATATTTTTTTGAATGTTTTACAGTCTTATCAAGGAAGATAATCAAAGGGCTATGGTCTGACAAGACTCTAGGATCTTTTTTCAAAGCAGCATTAGGAAAAATATTCTCCCAATCTGAGGAAACAAATGTTCTATCTAGAATTTTGAGAGTAGGAATAGTCTGGTTATTAGACCAAGTATAAATCCTCCCTCCCTGTTTAATTTCTCTTAAGTCATACACATTTATAATGTCATTGAAAATTTTTGTAAACATATTAGGGCTGAAATCCTTACTTTTATCACTAGCTGTCCTCATAATATTGAAATATCCTCCCATTAAGGTAGGTAGCTTTATATACTGACATAAAGATGCCACTTTCAGAAACTCCAGTTTTTCATATTCCTGAGCCGTACCATAAATGTTCACTATGCTCCAGTCAATCTGTTTTTCCTTATCTGTAACATCTACTTGTAAAGAATATCTTCCTTTAGTATTAGCTTTAATTTCAAACTTTGTTTTTTTAACCCCGGACATTAATCCACCAGATTTACCTCTGGCTGGTATATATTCCCATTCATAGTCCTCATCAGGGTCTATACTTCTAAATATAGATGAAGTATATTCCTGGACCATAGTTTCTTGTAAATTTATAAAATCAAACCCATACTCTCCTTTTATATCTTTCATATATGACCACATACCTTTTTTCCTCAAACCTCTACAATTCCAAAAAAGACCTATCATTGATGACTATTTTTTATTTTTCGATGGACCCAGGAACTTCCTGATGGTCATTCCTTCTATAAATAGAAGGACCAGTTCTCAAACTTCTTCTTAATCTCTTTTCTTTTTCCTTTTTCTCCTATTTTTTATCTTTATTCTTTTTCTTCCTGTTTACCTCATTTAAACCATCTTTCTCATTATTATCTTTATGCCATTCTAGTAACAACACACCTTCGGTGAGTTCGCTCTCAGCCTTTTCTTCTTTACCTAATTGTCTTTTCATCTTTTCCATATCTATTTTTTTTTTCAAATAACTCATTTCTTGCCACTTCTATATCTTTCATAATGTCAATCTTATCAAATTCAGATTCCATAATTCTAACTCCCATTTTAGCAGCTAAATCTACAATGCAATCATTATCTAAAACAGCAAAAGAGTTGGAGAAGAAGTTCTTACCTTCCAGCTTCCTCTTCCTCAGGTTCTCTTGCTGCACATTCTCTTTTTCCTTCATCTTCAACTTTTCCTCCCCTCTTTTGCTTTGCCTTACTATCTGTAATTTTTATTCTTCATTTACTTTCTCCCAGGTAGTAGAGTCCTTTGTAGTGTCATTGAATTTTAGGCTTTGATAACTCCTTAAATTCTGATTTAACAGTTTCCCAATTTGATCACCTGCAAAATGAAAAACAGAGGCAAAATTGCATCTTGTTAACTTGATGTTCTGATTGTACTTCTTGGAACTGGTACTGATGATTTCTGCTTCTTCTTCTTCCAGGAGATCATCTTCACTTGGGTCCCATGATATAGCTAAAAGACCATCCCACCTTTCAGTTTCATTCTGGTTCAGTTGATTAGATTTCATTCTTGTGCCTTGATCATTGACCTCATCAAGAGTGTTTACTTCAGCTTGAACTTTGGTAAGATCCTCCTTGTTATCAAGAATGCTAACTTCAGCTTGAGCTTTGGTCTGATCATATATCTTCAGTTTTTTGTGCTGTCCAAGACTGGGCTCCTCTTCTTGAGTTTGTTTTTCTCTAACTCTGTCTTCTGTGAATTTGGAAGGTGCAGATTTGAAACCCATTTCTTGAGTATTACTTCTGGATGTAGACTGCCCAGGATGACCATACCCCTCATCCCATTTGGATTTCTTAGCCTTTGTCTTATCATATTGGTCCACGGGCACAACAACTTTCCCTGGGTTGTCCTTCATGTTTTCTTCTATCTCTCTCTCATAGTAGAACCAATAGAAGTATGTAGCAATGTTCCCTTCAGCTCTCTCTGGCACTTTTGTCACTTCCCTGCAGCCTATTTTGATTCTGACATAATCAATACGAGTCAGTGAATCTTTATCAATCTCAAGAGTAGCCCCTACCAGTGAACCCACAAATACAACGTTTCTGCACATCTTTTGTTATAAGACACCCCTCTAACTCGAAACCAAGCAGATTGTAACTCTCCACTTGCTCCCACAGCAGGTGACCAGGCACTCACAGTAAAATATGCATTAGTATTGGTCATTCCAAGCTTGAAATGGCTGCACTCCTGAATTATCTTCTTCGAAGGAAACTTCATAGTAAATGTAGACTCATCTACTGCTCTTGCTTTCCATTGCCAAGAATTATCTCCATACTTGAGCATGAATTCTTCCTCAATTTGCTTCTCAGATACTATGCCACTAATGATCTTGATAACTGCAGTGTTCATCATTTCTTTCAATGCAACATCAGATGGACAGTCAGGAATCATGAAGAAACTTTGTCCTTCGACCTGCGCTGCACAGAGTTGAGCACAATGTTCCCAGGGAAATTTCGTATAGCATTGAGCCGTATCATGACCCATTTTACCACACTTTCCACAACGTTTCACAAGAGGACAGTAGTAAGATATGTGATCAGTAGCTCCACACCTGTAGCATTGCCTGATGTTGTCTTCTTCTTCGAAATCTTGTCGATCTGGGATCTTGTCCTCTTTCTTGTTCTCAGAATCAGCTGATTGCTCAAGAGGATTCTTCTTCTCTTCCCACTTAGCCTGATTACCAGAGTTAGAACTGGCCCCAAGATAACCATCAGGTCCACCAACCTCCTTAATCTTGACACCATCATCAAACTTGTTGTAATCTTCTTCAATCTGCTCTCTGTGTCAAGAGAAATTTTCCCTTCCCTCTTCCATCTCCACCTCTACCTCTACCATCACCACTCCGACCCCAACCACCTCTGTACCATCCAACACCACGAAAGTTGCCACCTCTGGCGTTACCTCTCCAACCTCTACCTTGGCCCTCCTTCTCTGAGCCTCTCCCTCCTCCTTGGTTGCCTTGTTGATTCATCACCACCGGAGCACAGACTGATCGCAACGCGTGCAGGTAGGACTTGGATTTCCCCCAAAAGTGAACACAATATTTGTTTAGATCTGGAAAAATTTGTGGCGGCTGGGGCTCGATTCGGAACCCTAAGGTCTTAATATCCCGCACGACCAATCTTTCCTCGAAGCCCCTGTCCTCCACCAGAATTTCGGTATCTGAGTGGTAAGAAATCTTGCACTTTCCCCCTTCAGTACCCTTAATTTTCCCCAATTTCAGATCCTGCTTTGAGATCAACGCTTCCTTCATCCATGGTGAAACCCGATTTCCGTATCTTGCCGAAGAGTTTCTCAGTTGACATCCATGGTTCTTCCTCGCCGGCTTCTTCCTCTCTTTGGCTGTCTGATTGACAACGCCACCACCTGGTGCGCAGGAGTAGAAAGGGCGAGCGAGCAGGGTGCGACGGAGGATACCACGGGACGGATCGGGCGCCCACGACGAAGAAGGCGAGGAATCCATCACGAGCTTAGAATTAAGGAGGCACAGGTGGACGCGTGCAGGATCCGCCTGGCGCCGCCGGGGGCCGTCGAGCCAACAGCGCGAGCTGGCCTGCCTGCCGGGCCGGCGGCTGTTGCCGGAACGGCGGTGTGCGTCGTCGTAACGGCTGTTGCTGGTGGCTGGCCGTACGCACAGTGGCATTCCAGGTATTTGAGGCAGACTTGAGCACCAACCCTGGTCGGTGGAAAAAAGTCAGTAAGTTGGGTGGTCAAGCACTGTTCGTCGGCCAGCATTGCTCCAAGTCTGTCCCTGCTGGAGAGTGCAATGGAATTCAAGAGGATTCCATATATTTCATGTGCGACTATCCTTGGCCTGACTGTGCTGCTGATCCTCTCCGTGACTCTGGTGTATACAACATAACAACTGGAGCGATCACGCCGTTGCTATCTAAAACTGCAACATTCCCGCTGAATCATGGTGGTCAGTGTCGTCCCACATGGTTTTTCCCTGCCGAGTCTATGTAAGCACCCCAACTTGGGTCGTGTATTGTTTTGGCTAGAACTCGCTGCAGATCTTCTTTGTGACTGGTGTGTTCAACATGCCAAATGGGGCGATTATGCTGTTGCTATCAGAGAATGCAACATTGTGGTGGTCAGTGGCATCTGATGAGAATTTCCCCGCAGATAGTTGACCCTGCTTAGGTCTCATTAGGTGTTTGGGAACTGCATACTCTTAAATATTGTCTGATGACTCCTTATCAGTGTGTCTTAGTGTCGTACTGTTAAACTCTATTAAGTACTCTACAAGACGTTAAGTATTATCTGCATGTATTATCTATCTTGTCGTACAAAGTTTATCTTAAATCCGTTTGGTTATGGTTTAACTAGGATGCTTCATTACTAATTTTTTCGCTCGTTATGTGACTTATGATGTACTGCTGAAAATTGCCCGTGCCTGATCGGGCACTATAACCATTTCAGGGTGTTATTTGGTTTGCTTTCCTGATATCGTTGCGGCTACACCAGTTTCCTGTCAGATTAGTTTGAGTTTCTGCAGATTTCATTCAGAGCCAGTCAGTAATTGCAGCCTATTGAATTTTAATTTCGATTCTTCATTTCGGTTGGATTCATGATCCTGTGAAACCCAGTCTGTTACTAGAAGATGAACTTAATCTCAATCACTGTGAGGTTTTAATCGATGCACATTTAAGCCCACTCTGCTTTTAGGTCCAAAAGTGACCGTACTTTGCGGCCTACTTCTGATCCTTCGTCTCCCACTCCAGACAGAACTTTTTTCCATTTTAATATCAATTTATAATGAATTTACATCATTAGTTATCAAAAAACTTTTTTTGCCATTTTAACCACCCTACCATCCACGGTGTGAACGAGTCGTCTGCACCGTAGAGGATTGACCACGTGTCAGCCTCTCGGACGTCTCAAAAATTCTGAGTCATATTCATTTTTGGACGATTATTTTAAAATACTTAGAGACATATTTTGGAAATGTAATTATTGAAAAAATATAGTAAGAAATGTGTAATACACTTTCTTCAATAATAAAATTTCTAACGTATGTCTCTAGGTATTTTAAAATAGCCGTACAAAAGTAAATAAAATTCAAGAAATTGAGCTGCACAACAAAATTTGCTGAGTTTATTCACTTTTAGACGGCTATTTTGGGATATATAGAGACATCTTTCGGAAATGTTGTTATTTAAGTAAATGTAGAACACAATGTGTATTGCATTCGTACTAATAACAATATTTATAAAATATGACTCTAAGTATTTTAAAATAGCAGTTCAAAAGTGACTAAAACTCGGAGAATTTGGACGTTCCAGTGACAAATAGCCCAAATTTTCTAAGTTTTAGTCACTTTTGAACGGATATTTTAAAATACTTACATACATATTTTGTGAATTTTTTATTGAACTAAATGTAGTACACATTGTGTTCTACATTTACTTAAATAACAACATTTCCGAAAGATGTCTCTAGATATCCCAAAATAGCCGTCTAAAAGTGACTAAATTCAGCAAATTTTTCTCTCGAGCTCAAATTTCTTGAGTTTTATTTGCTTTTATACAACTATTTTAAAATACCTAGAGACATATTTTGGGAACTTCGTTATTAAAGAAAGTGTAGTACACATTTCGTACTTACAGTTTCTTCAATAATTACATGTCTCTAAGTATTTTAAAATAACTGTCCATAAATGAATATGACTCAGAAATTTTAAGACGCCAGGCTAACACGTGACCAATCGTCCATGATATGGACGACACTGTGGACGGTAGGGTGATTAGAATGGCAACTTTTTTTTCTGATAGCTAATGATGTAAATTCATTATAAATTGATATTAATATGGAAAAAAATTCCTCCAGACAAGAGGAACCCTCGCGTTTTTTGATAGGTAATGATGTAAATTCATTATAAATTGATATTAATATGGAAAAAATTCCTCCAGACAAGCGGAACCCTCGCCGCCTGCTGCTCTCCTCTCATCGAACAAGCATCTGCCTCTCATTCCACCAGTCAGATCCTGTGTCCCTCAACCTGTCCCCCTCCCACTGTTCTGCACTGCGCATCGAGCCATGCCGGAGAGATCCAGCCGGCCGCGGGTGTGCACCTCTGCTGGCGGCGGCGGTGTCTGCTCCACCTTGCCGGTAAGCAGCAAGCGCCTTCGTTTCTCCTCCTCCCTGCCCCAAATATAATGCTGAAGTTTGTGCTATGGCTCTAACTCGTTGGCCTTATCGCCGCTGCAGCAGACCAACCAATTCATTGGTAGATCTATGCATAAGACTTAGGATCGTGCACAGCTGACAGTTGTTTGTGATCTGCACCGCTTTCCTGAATATTGTATTAGATTTCAGCGGCTGCTTTCCCTTATGCTGTTGTATTCTCGAGGCAATGACTGCTAAGCCCACGGGCCCTTTCAGAATTGGAACCAACCCTTAAAATTTTTTAGGCAAAAATAGAATAAGAATTTGGTCCGACCCTTATCCGATCCAACCCTTGACAAATCTAATACAAATTTTTGGGCTCGTTACCACCCCTTAGTGCTATGTGCATTATCTCATTGAAAAATAGGCCAGTAGTCATTGGAAGATCGCAATTTTCACTTGTAACCATACTGCTGTTGCTGATACTGTCTTTTTTTTTTTTTTTTTTTTTTGAAAACGCTGTTGCTGATACTGTCATGTAGCTGGAGTTTAAAAAATAGCTAAAGCGTACTTGCAGTTTGCTTTTAACACATATGGAGTCTACTACCTGGTTTAAGAAGCCTGAACGAATAATCCAAGACTAGAAGTTCTGCTAGATTTAATTCTGATTGTACCACATTAGCTTCAATTCTGCTAGATTTTTCATTGAAATTACTAGAAGCATGCATCCTTAGTTACTAACCATTTCGCTTCCTTATTTCTTTTCTTGCAGACTTGGATGACGACAGCTACGCGGCCTTTGTCTTGGTCAGAACTCCCTCCGGAGCTCCTGGGACTAGCCCTCAAGCGCCTTCCCTCCCTGGCTGACTGTGTTCGACTGAGAGCAGTCTGCCACCCACGGCGCTTCAATGCTCAATTGCAGCCTCTGCCCCCTCCTAGCCCATGACTTGGCCTCCTTGATGGCACCTTCCTAAGCATTCCGGATGGTAAAATTTTCCAGATACCTGTACCCGATGGTGCTTATTGCTGTGGTTCCGTTGACAATTGGCTCTTCCTCATGCAAAGTGATGGTCGCTGCTCAATGATGAACCCATTCTCCAAAGTCATGTTGGACCTTCCTAATTTAGGCACCATTTGGCATTGTGATTGGTTCAATGCAAGAAACGGATTTAAGCCACTTTCTTATAAGCTGGTGGTTCCCTCACCCCTGGACTTGTCACCAGATTCCATTGTTGTTGTGCTGATCACAGATGATTGTAATAAGCGTACAGTTTGTATTTGCCAACCGCCAGTTGCCACTGACTTGTACAGAGGGAAATATGGGTATCCTTCGCACCTTCTTGAGGAGATTGAGTTCTTTGATGGCAAGTTGTATGGTTTCGCTTCTTGTGACAAGCTCTTGATACTTGAGATTGCAGATGGCCTTGAAAGTGAGCCAAATATCTCATCAGATCCATGCATACTTGACTCCGCAGACCATTTTGACTGCAGGCCCGAGCACCTGCCAGACCCAGAGGAGGGATCTATATTTAGAAATTATCTAGTTAAATGTGATGTCAAACTGTTAATGGTGCAACAATGGTTTTGTAAAATGGTCCCTGGCCGTGCAACAGGTCCTGATTACCTTGAGCATGTACGTACAGTGGCATTCCAGGTATTTGAGGCAGACTTGAGCACCAACCCTGGTCGGTGGAAAAAAGTCAGTAAGTTGGGTGGTCAAGCACTGTTCGTCGGGCAGCATTGCTCCAAGTCTTTCCCTGCTGAAGAGTGCAACGGAATTCAAGAGGATTGCATATATTTCATGTGTGACTATCCTTCGCCGGACTGTCCTGGTGATCCTCTCCGTGACTCTGGTGTGTACAACATAACAACCGGGGCAATCACACCATTGCTATCTGAAATTGCAACAGTCCCGCTGAATCATGGTGGTCAGTGTCGTCCCACATGGTTTTTCCCTGCCGAGCCTATGTAAGCACTCCAGCTTGGGTCGTGTATGTTTTGGCCAAAGCTTGCGGCAGATCGTCTTCTTGACTGGTGTGTTCAGCATGCCAAATGGGGTGATCATGCCGTTGCTGTTAGAGAATGCAGCAGTGTCGCAGCATTGTGGTGGTCAGTGGCATCTGACGAGGATTTCCCCACTGATACCATGTAGTTGAACCTGCTTAGGTCTCATCAAGTGTTTGGGAATTGCATACTCTTAAATAGTCTGATAACTTCTTATTAGTGTCTCTTTGTTTCCTGGTGTTAAACTCTATTAACTACCCTACAAGACGTTAGGTATTATATGCATGTAGAACTCCGTCCGTCCCCGAATATATGAGTTTTGACTTTTGAGAACTGAAATAGTTCTCATATCTGGGGATGGAGGGATTATCTATCTTGTCGTACTAAGTTTGTCTTAAATCCGTTTGGTTATGGTTTAACTTGGATGCTGTATTACTATCTGTTTTTTGCTCCCTATCCTGTTTGATGATATTGAAAATTGCACGTCCCTGATCGGGCACAACACTTGCAGTTGCAGGGTGTTATTTATTTTGCTTTTCTGATATTGTTGCGGCTACATCAGTATCTTGTCAGATTGGTTCGAGTTTCTGCAGATTTCATTTAGAGCCAGTCAGTAATTCCAGCCATTTTGAATTCTAATATCGATCCTTCATTTTGATTGGATTCACGATCCTGTCAAATCCAATCCGTTAGTAAAAGATGGAACTTAATTTGAAGCACTGTGGAGTTTTAATCGATGCGCATTTAAATACCATTTTTCGAGTGTAAAGCAGCATTTCCAATATAGTTGTTAGAAATTATGTGAACATTTGAGCATACCGACAGTTGCCAAACGCACGGTCGCGCCCCCTCGCTGAGCAGCTGCATCCATACACCAACAATCACCATATGTGTATAAAAAGAGATGAATGAATGAATAAAAATTAAGGAATTTGTCAAACTTCTTCGTATCTCTCTCAACCAATCAAGAGAGATTCAGCAGAAAGGATGAATTTAGAAGTAAGATGTCGAAACATCGATTTTGTTCTAATTATCCTCCAAGACGATCCTTTCCACCGATCCCATGGAGGCCGCCGTCATAGTGGTTGGCGCCACCGCTTCAACTCTGCAGGAAAAAAATCAGAACAGTGGCCGAAGCTGCCTGGGCCGCCATGGAAGCCGACGTCGTCGCCGCTTCCGGGGACCGGCGGTTGTCCCTACAAACCGCCACCACCGACACCATCCTTCACTGCGCAAGTCCACCAGCAACATGAGCACCCTCCTTCTCCTTCCCCCAAGCGACCCTCGGATCCGGACGCCCTTTGATGGGGTCGCCAAGCGGGGTCGGATGCCGTCCGCGGTGCAAATCGGGTTGCATCGGCCCTAGACCCTTCGTCATTGGGCCGTCAGGGGAAGGAGGGAGGAGAGGAAGATGTCATCCGCGACATTTTGGGGGTTACCAACGTCGTGATGCCGCCAGCGACACTACGCACGACGGGAATACGGATTGGCTCTAGGGGTGTGCCTCGAGGACCTTTGGCATCAAGGACCCCACAACCTCCGTCGGCGCCATCTTCAACCACGCATGCACAAGCAACGCCGACGACACCACCTTCAACCACGGTCGCACACGCTTCCCCTCCAGCAAACCCTCAAGGTGAATAAGGACCTTCGTGTTCTGGTTCCCCGCCGACTCTCACAAGCCTGTGCGGGAATCGTGTGCTCCCAGTTTGCTCATCTCGCCGGTCGTGCCCGTGGCTCGGCTGCCGACTCGAGCCGATGAGTGATGGGGCTGAGGGGGAGCGGCGCCGGCAAAACAAAGGGAAGATGGAACAACAACACTGGAGGAGAAGAGGTTAGAACTAACGGCGACGACACGCGGGAAGCAAAGGGATGATGGCAGCAACGAAGTGACTGAGGTGGAGTGTGACTAGGGTTATCCCTAACCGCCCCACACCGGACCCCCCTTCCCCATTCCCCGTGACGGGCGTGCGGGGCCGCGCCTTGGCCAGGACGCGCGTCGTGCCGTGCTAGGCCGCGCCGGGCCGAGATGGACCGCCCCTAGCCAGGACTTGCATGGGCCAAGTTTAATATGCTTTATTTTTTTATTTTTTGTTTTTATTAGTTTGCAGTTTTAAATTTAGTCTAAATTTTAATTAGAAGTTATTTTTAATTACTGCAAAACTTATGTAATCCAGTGAATTTTTGTAATATATTTGTGATCAATATATGTGTTCATATGACAAGTGTATATTGCATTTAAATATTATATTTATTTGCAAATGTCATGAGAAAAATCTATTTTGGATAATTTTAAAATTTTGGCCAAGTACATATGAATTTTTCTATGACACACTATTTATATTTTCTTTGTGCAGAATGTTTTTTTGAGAAAATTTGGCCCAAACACATATAATTTTGTTCACTATATTTAGAAAATTTAAGAATGCTATTTTTAAGCCAAAATCTAGTATAATTTGGCAACATGATTACATTAAATATAATGATTTTATTCATCTCTATTAAACTATTTCTTATGGTTTGGATTAATATGAGTAAGAATCATCTATTTTAATGTATAAGAAAGTGTACATGTCATATTCATCAATTATTCTTGAATATGATATATATCTAGATTTATTCATTTCGTTAAGCTAATTTTTAGAATTGGTTAGACATAAATGAATATTTCGAAATGTTATCTTTATGATTAACACACTTATTACAAAATCATCATGATGATTTTATTAATAAAATCTATGGTTACCTATATGTAGGAATCAATGGCTCGCGAGTTTGAAGAACTTGTCTTTGATGGTCACAACTATTCTACATGGGCTCTCGACATTAAGATAAGTTTGGATTTTCATGGAATCATGTCTGCACTTACTCTTCTTACACAAAGAGATGCAACATTTCTGAATACATACAAGTATCAAACACTTTATATCATCTGGAACCACCTTCACCCCGACTTACAGTCGGAATATGTGATGGAGGAGGAACCTCATAATCTTTGGGTGGTATTAAAAGACCGTTATGAACAACAAAAGACAATTTTATTGCCTGTCTTCAAGACTTTAAGTCTATTGAAGACTATAATTATGTTGTTCATAGGGTCTGCACTAAATTAAGGTTTTGTGAGAAAGAACCACATGAGGAGGATAAAATTAAAAAGACACTTCAAACAATGCTCACCTCAGACCGTGTCTTATAAAATCAATATCGGGCTCGTAACTACCAGCAATATGTTGACCTCATTCGTGATTTACTCCAGGCGGAGAAGCATGATAAACTTAATATTAAGAATCATCACTAACATCATGTCGATACTGCTACTCTTTCTCAAATTCATCATAATGAGAAGAAACCAAATGCTTCTAAGGATTCAACTCTAAAGAAGAATGGTAGATCTGCTAGACGTCATCGTAATAGGCAGAAAAATAATCAGTTCAAAGACAATGAAAAATGATGGTATTCTCTACAAAAGGAAAAATTTGCAGTGTAAGGTTTGTAACACTTTCAAGCATACAACTGACAAGTATCATACATCTAAACACCCTGTGACCTTGAGAAATCACAGAAAAGACAAGAAAGCTCAAAGATTGAGAAATGAGAATGAAACTCACTTCAGTATCCCAATAGAGCCAACATTTGAAGTCGGTTGTTCAAGCAAGAATGTGGAAAATCCAAGCAACAACGAGCCAACATTGAATGTCGATGACTACATAGACTTGGATAATGCTACAGTGGAATATAAATCGAACGACATATTCGACGATCTAATCTAGATCGCTTACCATAAAAATTTGTAAATACTACACTTATATAATAAAGTGTGATGTAATGAACAATATTTGTTATCTTGTATTAGAGTTATTCAATACTTAAGTATGTATTTCAATGCAATTAATTGAATTATTACAATTCTTAATTGTTAGATCTTATGGTAAGTTTATGATGGAAGAAGAAATGTGCCTTGTGGATAGTTGCATCACAAACTCTATACTTAGAGAAACAAAATACTTCTAGACCCTAACTCGGAAATGTTTTAACCATCGCTGGACGCAATGCAATTATAGTTGGATCCGGTTGAACCACTATAATGTTTTCAAATGGTACACAAGTTATGATCGATGATCCTTTATTGTATCCTGATTTTACATGTACTCTTATAAGTTTTAGAGATATCTGGAAAAATGAGTTACATGTATGTATGCATGAAGATAACAATGAAGAATTTCTTCTTATTTCCAATAATTCCATATATGGTCATGAAGTTCTAGAAAGAATTCCTTCTACTCCATTTAGATTGTATTACACATAAATTAAATTTGTACCATATGTTGCATACAAGGTGATTTTCTAGAATGTTGATCCATTCAAGACTTGGCATTCACGTCTAGGCCACCCTAGAATAGGGATGATACGGAAAATTATTGGTAATTGCACTAGCCATTAACTAAAAAATGCAAAATTTGTAAAATCTAATAATTTTGTGTGCACTTCATGTGCTATGGGCAAGTTTATCTTGCGGCCTTCTCCGTTTAAGATCCAAACTGAACCTTTAAAGTACATTGAACGAATTCAAGGAGACATTTGTGGTCCTATACAACCCATGTGTGGTCCTTTTAGATATTTTATGGTATTAATTGACATATCTACTAGATGATCACACGTGTATTCACTATCTACACGTAACCATGCTTTCGTTAAATTTATGATACAAATCACAAAATTAAAAGCGAGTTATCTTGAATATAAGATAAAAAGTATCTGCATGGACAATGCTGTTGAATTTTCATCTCGGACCTTCAATGATAATTGTATGGCTCAAGTTATTGAAGTACAACACTCAGTTCCATATGTACACACACAAAATGGTTTGACAGAATCTCTCATAAGAGATTACAACTCAGAACTAGACCATTATTGTAAGGTTGCAATTTACCAATATTTTGTTTGGGTTATGAAGTTTTACACGCTGCTCATCTTCTACAAGTACGACCAACTTCATATCATACCACCTTCCCACTCCAACTTGTACGTGGAGATCAACCAAATATCTTCTATCTACGGAAATCTGAATGTGTTGTATACACATTAATTTAACCACCTAAGCAAACTTTTATGAGTCCTCATAGAAAATTGAGGATCTATGTGTGTCGGTACCCTGCATACCGAGTACCCCCTGATACCGCAAGAAAATCTAAGTAGTTCCACCCTTTAAAGTTGAAGACCTCTGAAGGCCACTCGTGTTACTCATTACTGGACCCGCCTCCATAATCTGGGTTGCTCCGACACTGACACGTGTAACATAAGGCTGGACCTAACTCCGTTCATTGGGAAGCTCCGATCTTACCACGTGTCCAGTGACCCCGGACCTAACCCCCAGTAGAGGGAAGCTTTAAAGCTGCCACATGTATAATGGCTCCGAACCTACCTCCCCACGATGGGAAGCTCTAGAGCCGCCACATGTCGAACCTCCGGAGCTAGGACTTAACCGAAAGACAGAGTGATCTCAAACGGCTTGGAATTTCAAGGGACAGTTACAAGACCTGATTATGTGTCATTAATGCTATATTAATGACACACAATCAATGGACTGTTAATAGGGGTAACACCATCATTAAGGCGCGTTATCACTTTTAATTACGCTTAATACATGTAGATCGTGAATTAGGCTGTTAATTACGCCAGTGCCACATGTCGGGTCAGACAAGTGATGTAACGGTCAGTCCTTAGACTATAAAAGGACTACACCGCACGATACACAACAACCAAGCACATACGCTCACAAGGGCCACACATCTTCATACATACAACACACAACCTGTGGAGTAGGGTGTTACGCTCAGGCGGCCCGAACCACGTAAGTCCCTCGTGTCATCATCTTGCTCATAATCTCACTCGCGCCACAACCAATCAAGAACCTCCGCGGGCTATGATCTAAGTAGTACCAGGGGAAGTGTCGATCACACACTTCGACATTTGGCTTGCCAGGAAGGGGCACTTTGAGATTTCAAAGTGGTGAACTCCGCTGCAAGATCATCCAACAGCAATGTTGCGCAACCTGCTGGGGGGAATCCCTCCAATCTACAATAGCCAGCAGGTGTTGTTGTCCCAGCGGGCGTCGCACCACCTCCACTTGCTCAAGCTAAAAATGCTGGGCAGCAAGATGGAGTCCTAGTGTCGGTCACTGCATCGACACACAACAACCCCGAGAACATGTTAGTCGTTGTGCGTACTCTTTTGGAGCGCCCACCTGCGCTCGGAGCACCTCAGGGTGCAATGGAGCAGTGGCGCGCTGATGTGCAGCATCTAGTTGCAGCCGTAGCTAACCCCATCAACAACCAAGGTCCTCCCGCTTCGCGGCAGGCACCATCTCACTGTAGGACTTTGTCTGGAAGACTTGGTCCTCACGCATCACAGCATCAGAGGCGCGCTGTGTCTCAACAGGTGACTTCGCTGCCCTCCGGGGCACGTCGCACCCACACTGTGTCGAGACTCTTGACGCATGATTTGCGGTCAGAGCTTGACCGCCGTTACAGACAATAGGACAACCATGTCCATATCGAGCGTGCTCGCAAGAGGCGGGAGGCTCGAGAAAACCATCCTCCTTTGGGAGTGGGGGCGACTGTTCAACCCTATCCATGCACTTGCACATGGTTCGCTGGCCCCAGAAGTTCTGGCCTCATTTGACGAAAAAATTTGACGGGACTGTCACCCCCGCCGAGTTCCTCCAGATATACTCCACTTCCATTCTAGCAGCGGGTGGCAATGAGGTTGTGATGGCCAACTACTTCCCGGTGGCTCTGACTGGGACCGCCAGGTCCTGGTTCATGAGTCCGCCGCGTGACTCCATCAACAGTTGGGCGAAACTATGCCAATAGTTTACTGCCAACTTCGGGAGTTCCTACACCCGACCAGGCACCAAACTACACCTTTTATTGTGAAGCAAACATCGGGAGAATCGTTGCGGTCCTTCATCAAGCGATTTTCTCATGTATGCAATACCATTCCCTGTACCTCCAACACATCTGTCATCGTGGCATTCACACAGGGTATCAGAGATAAGAAGATGTTGGAGAAGCTGGTGACGAAGGAGGTCACAAGCATCACGGAGCTGTTCGGCCTGACTGACAAGTGCGCCCGAGCTGCTGAGGGCCGGGAGTTGCACTCTAAGCCAGCTCCAAAGGCTAATAAAAAGTCCTCCAAAGCTGAAGCCACTACCTCCGATAGTGGAAAGAAGAAGAAAAAGTCCAACGGCAAGAAGAAGTCATCGGCCGGCACACCTACTGTTACGACAACTGCAGCTCTGGGTGGTCGGGCACGCCCCGGAAAGCGACCTCGACCTTCGTTATAAGACGACGGTGGTCCAAAAGTGTGGTGTCCGATCCACAAGACGGACAAACACAGCTTAGAAGACTGATAGGAGGTACAAAATCTTGTCGAGCGCTACAACAAGCGCCGAGAAGAAGCTCCTTTCCGCCAGCGGGAAGGAAAACAAAAAGTCGACGAAGCTCCAGCTGAAACGGAGCTACGTTTTTAAGACCCCAAGAAGGTCCTGAAGGTTGTGTATAACACAGTCGACAACGATTCTGACATCTCTGAGAACGGGCATCAGAAGACCCTCAACACCATCTATGGAGGGTCCTGGGACATCACCTCGCGCCGCGTCCTCAAGACCATGCGGCGGGAAGTGGCTTCAGTAGCCCCTATCGCCAAGGCAGAACCACATCGGAAGTGGATGGATACTCCCATCACTTTCGATGCAACAGATTGCCCTAGGAACATGGTTGGAGCTGGCCAACTGCCACTGATGGTGTCTCCCGCCATCAATGACGTTTAGCTTTACCATGTCTTGGTAGATGGAGGTGCGGCACTCAATCTCTTAAGCTTTGAAGCGTTCATGAAGATTCAGCTCCAACTCTCATACCTTCGCCCCTCAAGACCATTCTGTGGGGTAGGTCTGGGGGCCATTAGCCCTCTCGCATCCATTACACTCCCAGTGACCTTCAGGGCTCGAGAGAAGTACAAGATCGAGAAGCTGGTCTTCGACGTCGCTCACATCAGTCTGCCCTTCAACGCCATCCTGGGCAGGCCTGCTCTATACAGGTTCATGGTCGCAGCTCCTTACGGCTACTTGGTGTTGAAGATGCCGACACCTTCACGCGTTCTCTGGATCCGCGGAGATCGCTCAACAGGAGTCACCGCGCTGAAGGAGCTCCATGCACTTGCCACGGTGCAGGAAAGAACCTCTGGCAAAGAGCTAGCTGCTCAACCTCCGAGCACTCGTCATCGAGGCTCGACCTTTGCACCACGTGTGCAACCAAGCGGTGGCACCGATGTTCCCGTCAAGGTCGTCCAAATCGGGTCCGATGCTGCCCAGACCACCCGTATATCGGGAGGCCTGGACAAAAAATAGGAACTCGCGCTCATCACTTTCCTCCGGGCGAATGTTGATGTGTTTGCCTGGCAACTGTCACAAATGCCTGGGATCCCTAGGGAGGTGATTGAGCACAATCTGAAGATTTATCCCGATGCACGACCAATACACCAGAAGCCCCGAAAGCAATTAGTCGAGCGACAGAACTTCATCCGATAGGAAATCAAGAAGCCGCTCGAAGCTGGTTTCATCCGGGAGGTTCATCACCCAAGATGGCTGGCAAACCCAGTTGTTGTACTCAAGGCCGGAGGAAAGCTTCAGATGTGTATCGACTACACCACCTTGAATAAAGCATGTCCAAAAGATCCATTTTCACTACCTAGAATAGATTAGATAGTGAACTCCACCTTTGGATGTGAGCTATTTTGTTTCCTAGATGCCTACTCTGGATATCATAAAATCTAGATGTCTAGGGAAGATGAAGAGCATACTGCCTTCATAACAGTAGATGGATTGTATTGTTATACTGTCATGCCTTTTGGTCTCAAAAATGCTGCTTCAACTTTTGTGCGAGCTATGCACAAAACCTTTGGAGAGCTAATCAGGGACTTGGTGGAGGTGTAAGTCGACGACATCGTTGTGAAGGTCAAGAACAAGGAGTCACTCCTTGACAACTTCCAAGCCGTCTTCGGCAAGGTGCACATCACGCGCACAAGCTGAACCCGGACAAGTGTGTCTTCGGGGTTAGCTCCGGGAAGTTCCTTGGTTTCTTGGTGACTCACCGAGGAATCGAGGCGAGCCTCGTGAAGATCAAGGCTATTGAAGATATGTAGCCCCCCAGCTCGCATCAACTACGTCCAGAAGCTAACTGGATGTCTAGCTACACTCAGTCGGTTCATCTCAAGACTGGCGGAGTGGACACTTCCCTTATTCAAGCTGAGGAAGACCGGGTCTTTCCATTGGTCTGAAGAAGCAGAAAAGGCATTCCAAGAGCTCAAGCAGCTCCTCACCACACTACCAATCTTGGTAGATTCGAACCCTGGTGAACCTCTACTGCTTTACATTTCTGCAACTACGGAGGTTATCAGCATGGTCCTGGTCGTAGAAAGACCGGAGCCACTTCCAGTTCAGGAGCCGAGACCCCTCCGAGAGGGTCTAGCGCTACCTGAAGGTGAGTTTGGGTCCCAGCCCCCACGCACAGATCTTCAAGGCGAAATGCTAGAGGATCAACCTCTCTCATCTGAGGGAGTTCACACGACTGATCAGGAAGATCCGGATCCCTCCGGGAGGGTTTGGATTGAACAAGAAGAAGTTCCGGACCCCTGCGGGAGGGTCCGAGAAAATCAACAAGAAGGTTTGTACCCCTCCAGGAGGGTCTGGATCGATGGAGAAGACGCTTCGGGCCCCTCTGAGAGGGTCCAAACTGTCCAGCGGCCAGTGTACTTCATCGGTGAAGTACTCTATGACACCAAGACTCGATACATTGTGGTGCATAAGCTGCTTTACGCAATTATTATTGCCTCAAGAAAACTTCGTCATTACTTCCAAGCCCACAAGATACCAGTGGTAACTTCCTATCCACTACGTGCTATATTGCATAATCCTGATTCTGCTGGGAACATCGCCAAGTGAGCAGTGGAGCTAGCAGAATTTGATCTTGAATACCTGCCTCGACAATCTATCAAGAGTCAATCATTGGCTGATTTCATGGTGCAATGGACTCCTTTTCCATCAAATCTTGGGGGCCCCAGTGGGCACAAGCCAGAACCCAAGGTCCCGGTCTTCACCGAGCCTCATTGGACCTCTACTTCGACGGCTCCGTGCAGAAGCAGGGGGCCGAAGCTGGAACACTTCTCCTCGCTCCGACTGGGGAGAAGGTCAAATACATGGTGCACCTTGATTTCAAGGCAACCAACAACATAGCGGAGTATGAAGCTCTCATTTATGGGCTCAAGGTGGCGCTATCATATGGCGTCAAGCAGATGTTAGTGAAGGGTGACTCGTAGCTCATTATCAAGCAAGTCAAAGGTGAATGCGGCTGCAACAACTCTCAACTCGCAGTTTATCTCCTTGAGGTCCAGAAGCTCTAGAAGGATTTCCACGTCCTAGACCTCTGCCATGTCCAGCGTCTCAACAACGCGGAAGCTGATGAACTCTCGACGAAAGCTTCAACCAGAGCTCCGGCTCCTGATGAAGTCTTTGTCCGAAGATTGTCAAGACCAACTGCTCATCTCGCCGAACTGAGTGAAGGGGGCGAGACCAGCACCCCGAAGCTGGCGGTCCCGGTGGCCCTGTTACCATGGCATCCACCAAGGGTCGTAGGTGCTGCAGGAAGCTCCGAGCAACCCAGCACGCAAGACTCAAAAGTTCAAGTTAGCTCCGATGCATGGATCTCGGAGATCCGAAGCTACTTGAAAGACAACCACCTTCCTGAAGACGGTGTATCCGCTGACCAGATTGTCAGATTGGCTAAAATATACACATGGTAGAAGGGGATCTCTACTGGCGCGGTTCCAACGACGTTCTAATGTGGTGCATTGCAAGGGAAGAAGGCCGCGAGCTCCTCACGGAGTTCCATGGAGGCGAGTGTGGGAACCACACGTCTTCCTGCACACTGGTTGGTAAAGCCTTTCAGCATGGCTTTTACTGGCCTACAACACTCCAGGATGTAGTCGAGTTGGTGAAAAGGTGTGAAGCCTGCCAATTCCACGCAAAACAAATACACACACCAGCTCAGTCACTGCAAATGATTCCTCCTACATGGCCATTCGTTGTGTGGGGCATGGACATCTTGGGACCTTTCCTAAAAGCCGTCGGAGGTTACAAGTTCTTGTATGTCGCCATCGACAAGTTCACCAAGTTGCCGGAAGCAACTCCAGTTGTGACTATCAATAAGCAATCAGCTATTAAGTTCTTCAAGTACGTAGTCTGCAAATTTGGAGTTTTGAATAGAGTCATCACTGACAACAGAACCCAATTTACTAGTGCAGCATTTCAAGAATATTGCGAAGACCCCGACATTCAAGTCAGTTACGCATCAGTAGCTCACCCAACAAGTAATGGACAAGTCGAGAGAGCAAATACAGAAATTTTAAAAGGACTCAAGATGCGCATTTATGAGCGTCTGAAAAAACACGGAGCCAACTGGATAGAGGAGCTTCCGTCCGCACTGTGGGCAAGCAGGACTACACCTAACCGATCAACTGGAGAGAATTCTTTCTTTCTGGTGTACGAAGCTAAAGCAGTATGTCGAAGTGTTAATGTGACACTTCCCCCGAATATCATAAGGAGCAGCCCGCGGAGGTTCTTGTTCGACAGGGCTTAGGCCTCAAACTAGTGTTCTAGCAGAAGAGTATGTGACACAGTGGTTTTTACGTGGTTCAACCCGCAAGAAGCGTAACACCCTACTCCACGGTAGATTGTATTGCTTGGTGAGTGTGTATGTGTGTGTGTGTGTGTATCGAGGATTCTAAGTCTGGTCCGAGCGGACCAGAGAAGATGTCTAAGTTGGTGGCTGTCCGATCCTTTTATAGTCCAAGACTGGACGACTTACAAGTGGGGCCCGACAGGTGGCCCCAGGGTGATCTTATCATGTACAAGATCTAAGGCTTCTTGTGTACGCTACCTCTGACCGCACTTTGAAGACTTGTTGTCTTGCTGTGTCGGTCGCCAGTGGCAGGACATAGTCATTGATGATGGCAAGGAACGTCCCATCTGTCTTGTCGCCGTAAGCTACCCAATTGGCGGTGTGGGGTAGGCTTGAGGCGCCTTCACTACGATGTGATTGGGCGTAGCGGTACCTGACAGGGGTGTGCGCTTCATCATGCGCGTGGGGAAGGCGCATGCCTTCAATGCGCGACTGTACAGGACACGCCACCCTTTACTCTTTGGGGTCCACAACTCATTGTAGGCTGTGGGACATACTCCATCTCTGGATCCCTCCTCGGTGGGAGCAAGGGCCTGGAGCCGTATGACGCGGGGCAGCTCTGGAACCATCCTCGGCGGGAAGGACGGGTCCAGAGCTTCTTCTTGTATGTGGGGGTACCCGGTCTTGAGGGTATCGATAGTGGCCCCAAGGCCCACCTCGGGAGAGATGACGATCCCGTAGGTGGGGGCTTTTACCTTGTCTTGTAAAAGTGATGCCAGCAGGCCCCCTCGAGGGGCGTCGGAGCTCGGAGAAGTGATGCTGGCGGCCGCTTGGGGGCGTCGGAGCTCGGAGAAGTGACACCAGCTGTCCCCGTGGGAGGCGCCAGAGCTCGAAGAAGTGATGCGGCAGTCCCCCTTGGGAGGCGCCAGAGCTCGAAGAAGTGATGTCGGTATCCCCCTTGGGAGGCGCCAGAGCTTGAAGAAGTGACGCCGACATCCCCCTTGGGAGGCACCAGAGCTTGAAGAAGTGACGCCAGCGGCCCCCTTGGGAGGCGCCAGAGCTCGAAGAAGTGACGCCTGCGGCCCCCTTGGGAGGTGCCGAAGCTCGCAAAAGTGTCGACGACGCCTACCACGGAGTTGTAGAACGTCGGCGGCGGGCTCCCTGTGTCCTCCACACATGGTAGACAAAAAGTAATTTCGCTCGTCAGTCACCACTTCCCTGCTCTTTAGTTTTGTTATGGATTACAGTCCTTAACTAAGATGAGGGGCTTATAGTGCGACAACATTCAGAGTATGGTCGTTGCCTTGCTCAGGGCATGAACCATCGGACCCCCTTTACTCAGCTGTTAGCACTAGGAGGCAAGGTGTGCATGCTTTGGGTATGGAACCAGGCTAAGCAGGTTGCACATCCTGGACCTCCAGCTCGGCGTTAGCATTTTAGGAGTTAGAACCATTCGACACCTTGGACCCCGACTAAGGAAACGATCATCGGACCCCAAACACATTGCAGGTACCTCATGCGGATCCGCCTTTAGTAGGATAGCACAACTCCAACTAGGATGAGACAGGAGAAATGTAACCAGGCATATGGCAGACGATATGCGAAAGTAAGCAAAAAATTAAAGCATAATGTAAATAATTTTGCTCGTCGATTACTCCCTTCCTGCTTTTAGTCTCGTTATGTCTTACGGTCCTAAGCCGGGCTTACGGTGTGTGGGTAATTCAGTGCAATAGTATCCTGGTTATGGTTACCGCCCTGCTCAGGAGTGTGTGCCGTCTGGCCCCCTGTACTTAGCCATTAGCGCTGAAGAGGCAAAGTGTACACGCTAGGGGTGCAGGACCAGGCTAAGCAGGTTGTACACTCTAGACCTCCCACGCGCGTTATCTTTTTAGGGAAGTGACCATTCGGTGCCATGGGCTCCCGAGCAGGAAATCAACCAAAGAACCCAAATATATCACATGAACCTCAAGCAGACCCGCCAGCAGCAGGATTGCATAACTCCACTAGGCGCGAGATGGAGAGAGAGTGCCCGAGCCTATGACAGAGAATATGCGAGAACGAGCATGAATTGATGATCATAAAATTAATGTGTAATTAGATGAACATAAATGGAACATAAGGCAAGACAATGGTTCTTCTAACTTGGTAATCATAGGAGGAGATAGGCTTTACAAGAAGGCAACGACCAGCTCCAGATGACAAGGGAGGAAAAATGTACAGGCTTAGGGTATGGATCCAGGCTAAGCAGGCTGAACACCCTGGACCGGACCCACCAGAGCTTAGTTGCTTTGAGCGCTGCTACTAGACGCTATGACACCCTTTTCAGAAAAAAGAAAAACTATCCTACCACTACGCCCAGGGTGAAGCTTTACCGAAGTGGCGCTGGGGAGGCAAAGTGTACACGCTTAGGGTGCAGGACCAAACTAAGCAGGATGCATACTCTGGACCTCTCACCATGCCAAAAGTAAAACTTACAATGGATCTTCGGGCTGAACTTACTGTAACGCCTTGATGACGTAGTTATCGCCATGGTGGCGAGAAATCGCTTGACATCCTGCCCATGAGACCCCTTAGAGGCCCCCTGGTAGGTGTGGCCAACTGGTTAGGCACACCTACCACTTAGTCGCAGGATGTCGTCGGCGGACCCCTGTCGGAGCGCGGGAGCATGGATAGTTGACGCTGGCGGCGATGGCAACGAGGTAGCCACCGAACCGAGGCAGCACCCACCCTCAACGTGCAGAACATCGACGGCGTGCCCCCTGGGAGGTGCCGGGGCTATATGCTCTGGCGGCGCCCACCATCAACGCTAAGAAATGTCGATGACGGTCCCCCTAGGAGGTGCCAGAGCTGGATGCTCTGGCATCGCCCATCATCAACGAGAAGAACGTCGATGGCGGGGGCCCTAGGTGCACAGTCTATCGCAAGAGAACATTGTTAGAAACAAGTGCGGGGCAGGAGAGTTTACTCACTTATTCATGCTTGGTGTTGATGTTGATGTTCTGGGACGTCGACGACAGACCCCTTGCGAAGTGCCAAAGCAGGATGCTCTGGCGTCGCCCACCACTTTCGTAGAGACGTCGATGGTAGGCCCCTTGGGAGGTGCCAGAGCTGGATGCTCTGGCGTCATCCACCATCGTTGTAGAGTCGTCGACGGCAGGCCCCTTGGGAGGTGTCGGAGCTGGATGCTCTAGCGTCGTCCACCATCGTCGTTGAGACATCGACGACAGACCCCTTGGGAGGTGTCGGAGATGGGTGCTCCAGCATCGCCCACCATCATCGTAGAGTCGTCGACGGTAGGCCCCTTGGGAGGTGTCGCTGCTAGATGCTCCGGCGTCGTCCACCATCATCGTAGAGTCGTCGACGGCAGGTCCCTGGTGCATAGATTATCCGCACTTAGTGCTGACGTTGACACTCTAGGACGTTGACGGTAGGCCCCTTACAAAGTGCCAGAGCAGGATGCTCCGGAGTCGCCCACCACCATCGTGGAGACGTCGGCGGCAGGCCCCTTGGGAGGTGCCGGAGCTGGGTGCTCCGGTGTCGCCCACCATCGTCGTAGAGTCGTCGACGACAGGCCCCTTGGGAGGTGCCAGAGGTGGATGCTCTGGCATCACCCACAATCGTTGTAGAGTCGTCAACGGCACGCCCTGGTGCACAGACATCGCAAGAGAACCCTGTTAGTAACAAGTGCGGGGCAGGAGAGTTTACTCACTTATCCATGCTCGGTGCTGGCATTGACACTCTGGGACGTCAACGGCAGACCCCTTGTGAGGTGCCGAAGCAGGATGCCCCGACATCGCCCACCATCATTGTGGAGACGTTGGCGGCAGGCCCCTTGGGAGGTTTCAGAGCTGGATGCTCTGGTATCGCCCACCATCATCGTAGAGTTGTCGACGACAGGCCCCTTGGGAGGTGCCGGAGCTAGATGCTCCGGTGTCGTCCACCATAGTCGTTGAGACGTCGACGACAGGCCCCTTGGAAGGTGCCGGAGATGGGTGCTCCGGTGTCGCCCACCATCGTCGTAGAGTCATCAACAGCAAGCCCCTTGGAAGGTGCCAGAGCTGTATGCTCCGACATCGCCCACCATCGTCGTATAGTCATCGACGGCAGGCCCCTTGGGAGGTGTCGGAGCTAGATGCTCCGGCATCGTCCACCATCATCATAGAGACGTCGACGGCAGGCCCCTTGGGGGATGCCGGAGTGATGCTACGGTGGTTTGTCCTGCGGTGCACCTTGGACGGAGGACACCTTGTGAACAGGGCATTGAGGGCCATATTCAGCGCCAAGGTTGTGCCGCCTCTCTCTTTGTCGGTTGATGATGACTTGACCTTCGAAGTGGGCTTGACGACGACCAAGCTCAGCCCTGAGGTCCTCCTTGGGGAGCCGGTCGACGCTCGTAGGCCTGGAGGAACAGGAGTTGGCGGTGCAACGATTGATGTACGACGTTTGTGACAGCGACACGAGGTGCCTTCCCCTGTTGGGAAAGTTGATGGTTGCGACGACGAAGTGGTCGATGTCTTGGACCCACTGCTGAGCTGCTCCCTGGGAAGCGCTCAGTGATGGTGGGTGGTGGAGAAGGGCCCTGGCTGCTGCCAGGGCACTCTCCAGGCTTGCAGTCGGTGGCGCCAGTGGGGCCAACTAAGTCGGGATGTGTCCCGACGTGCCTTCCTGACCAGTTGTACCTGCACAGCGGCGTGATGGACCAGAGAGCACCGCTCGAGCGACGGATCTGGTCACCGGACGTCGGTCGCGAAAACCGCCTTCCACGGGCCTGATGCGCACCATGGTGGTGAAAACGCTACCACCTTTTTGAGGGAAAAGGCCCCTACCTGGCGCGCCAAATGCCGAAGTGTTAATGCGACACTTCCCTCAAATCTGCTAAGGAGTAGCCCGTGGTCTTGTTCGGCGGAGCTTAGGCGTCAAACTAGTGTTCTAGCGGAAGAGTATGTGACACGCTGATTTTTACGTGGTTCGGGTCGCAAGGAGCATAACACCCTACTCCATGGTGGATTGTATTGCTTGGTGAGTGTGTATGTGTGTGTGTGTATCGGGGCTTCCGAGTCTGGTCTGAGCAGGCCAGAGAAGAATTCTAAGTCGGTGGCTGCCCGATCCTTTTATAGTCCAAGGTCGGACGACTTACAAGTGGGGCTCGGGGCCTGACAGGTGGCCCCGGGGTGATCTTATCCTGTGCAAGATCTAAGGCTTCTTGCGTACGCTGCCTTTGACCGCACTTTGAAGACTTGCTGTCTTGTCGCATTGGTCGCCAGTGGCAGGGCACAGTCATTGATGATGGCAGGGAACGTCCCATCTGTCTTGTCGCCGTAAGCTACCCACTTGGCGGTGTGGGTTAGGCCTACAGCGCCTTCACTACGATGTGAATGGGCATAGCGGTACCTGACAGGGGCGTGCGCTGCATCGTGTGCCTGGGGAAGGCGCATGCCTTCAATGCACAACTGTACAGGACACGCTACCCTTTACTCTTTGGGGTCCACAACTCATTGTAGGTCATGGGACATACTCCAGCTCTGGAGCCCTCCTCGGTTGGATCAAGGGTCGGGAGCCGGAGGATGTGTGGCAGTTCCGGAGCCCTCCTCAGTGGGAGCAAGGGCCTGGAGCCGTATGATGTGTGGCAACTCTAGAACTCTCCTCGGCGGGGAGGACAAGTCCGGAGCTTCTTCTTGTATGCGGAGGTACCCGGTCTTTAGGGTACCGACATAGTCCTTCCTCCAGAGATCACCATGGGGTCACTCCGGGTCCAGACCTTCGATGAAGCCATACAGGACTAGCTCTGGCGTGAAGACCTTGACCTCGCCGACGAGGGAAGGTGCCAAGTAGATGTTCGAAATGCACGTTATCACCATCCGCTCCGGCACTATCATCAAAAGCATGTGCGTAATCGACAGCTTGAGGATGGCGATCTGGTACTGCGGAGAATACTAACTCGTGAAGGGATGAACAAACTTTCACCCAACTAGGAAGGCTCTTTCTGATTGATCAAAGTATCCCATCCTGAATGCGTTCGCCTAACAACTGAGGATGGGAACCTGCTTCCTAATCCTTGGAACATCGAGCACCTCCGTAAGTTTTATGCTTAGTATCAGAAGATGAGTCTGTAATTACACGCAATGTAAGTTATAGAGTCTATAAACAGAGTATGGTAGGTCCTCCGCGAGAACATCCGGACCCCTCCGGGAGGGTCCGGGAAGTTCAAGCAACACTTGACACAGTCACAACACTAAAAGTTTAGCTACCTGCCCTTGGTTAGTACAAGATGTATATCACACTTAGTCTGGTTCTGTACCCTAAGTGTGTCTTTGTCTCCCCTGTAATCCGGAGCTATAATGAATTATTGTGTAAAAGCAGACTCCACATACATTAATTTTATACAGGCTCATTCTCTATTATTTATCCTTCTCCTTCTTGTCTATAACGAAGTTGTGCAATCCCTTTTGAGTTTTAGTCAAGGTTATTCATATGTTGTACAAGTTATATTGTTGGTCTCTTTGGATCTTTGCATTGCTACATGGTCTACTCACCTAAACGCCAAGCCAACACAGGTCCGGAGTGTGCTATCGACTTAGCCTGGTCCTGCACCATAAGTACGCCACTTTACCTACATTCTGGCAGGCCTTAGTAGGGCGGGTCCTAAAAGCATTCGGATCTGGAAAGAATACATCAATGTGCTTGTTATCATATCGAGTTTATTCGGATCTAAAATCCAAATAAGAACAGTAAGTCGCAAATGAGTTATAGACGAGAGGATGACTTTTACTGTTTTTCTCATCTTTGAAGCGCAGGAAAAATAAAAACTTATGAACATGGTGAACGATGTCGGATATACCAAGCTCCGACATCCCCTAAGGGGCCCCGCCATCGATGTTTTAAACGTTGAAAATGGGTGCCGTCGGAGCTAACAAGCTCCGACAACTTCCATGGGGGCCAACCGTCGACGTGAAGCATAATGATGTGAAGACGATGAATAAATCACCCCAAGGGAATTCACCGTCGACGTATTCTACATTGATGGTGGATATCGTCAAAGTTGGGAAAATCCGACAACCCTAGGGGGCCCACCGTCGATGTTTCATGTGTTGATAGTGGGTGTTGTGAGACCTACCAAGCTTCGACAACCCCAGGGGCCCGCCATCGACATTTAATCCGTTTACAGTGGGCTCTGTTGGATCTACCAACCTCCGAAAACTCCCAGGGGGGTCAGCGTTCTGTGCGTTGACTGTGGGTGCCGTCGAAGCTACCAAGCTCCGACAACCCCAGGGGGCCCGCCGTCGACGTTTTGTGCATAGATAGTAGGCCCCTTCAGACCTATTAAACTCCGACAACTCCAAGGGGGCCCACCATCAACGCAACAAAAGCTCCTTGGAGAAGTTGGAAATAAACTTCGGACCTAAAAGCTACAAGTTCAAAGCGTTCAAGTCATCAACACATCATCAAAAGAGAAAAGTCTTAGTTTCTACGGAAGTATGAGGCAACTTTCTAGGCAACCTCTTGAATGTTGGCCTTGGCGGTGTCTTCCTCTTCATCAACGGGCCCTTCGAGCACCAGATCTAGAGAGAATTGGGGGTCTCGGCTCTTGTAACATATCAGCACATATTTTGCGACTTTCTTGGCCACAGATTTCCCCCCGTCTCCAGCTAGTCCACGATGACGTCACCCATCGTGTCGAGTTTGCTGCCAGCAGAGCTAAGTGCCACCAGCGCTTGGTCTAGCTCCAGCTCTGGATTGTCTGGACTGAAGTCCAGCGGCATCATAGCATCATTGGCTCGCCCCAAGAAATCCCACACCTGCTGGAACTCAGTCTCCCTCAAATTTCGTAGCTCCTCCAGTGACCTCCTGGCGGTCGCAAGCTCCGAACCTTCTCGAGTGAGGCGCTCGGCCACTTAGGCATGTTGATGAATACTTTTAGCTATTTGCTTTTTGTGGTCGGCGAGCTCCTTCTCCCGGAGGTGGATGCGGTTCCGCCATTCGGCCAGGTCCTTATCCCTGCCCCTTACTTTCCCTTCTCTGATGGCAACATGAGCTTCTCCTTTTGAGAGCTCCCGCCGCAGTTTCCAGTACTTCTCTTCCTCTTCCTTGCTCTGCAGATCAAGCTTTTTGGTGTGGTCAGCCAAGTTTTGCTCTCCTAGAGACAGTTTCTGAGTGAGCTCCTCCTCTCTCTTCAAAATATCCTCATGCTGTTCCAGGAGTTTCTCTTCCCGCTCATTGAGACTTTCCTGGCGCTTGAGAAGCGTCTCATGGAAAGTTTTGAGGTTGTCCTGGCGGTCATTCGCTGCCTCGTTGGCCTCTTTGGCCTGCTCAAACAGCCCCCTGGATTGGTCATCGAGAGCCTTGATCAAACCCTCCTTCTCGGTGAGCTGTCGGAGCTTCAACCACCTCTGGTACGGAGGCCGGATCTTCAACTATCTCCGGCACAGAGGCCGGAACTTCAGGGCAACTCCAGCTCAATCGTCGGATCTTCAGCTACTTCTGACATGGAGCCGAAGCTTCGATTACCTCCGGCTCAAGTGTCGGAGCTTCTGCCACCTCTAACTTCTGCACTGGAGCTTCAGTCTCTGGTGCCGCTATTGGTGGTGCATTTTCATCAACTTCTCCCCCGTGGTCTGGTGCTACCACGGGAGCTTCTGGCATCTCCTCTGGATCCAAGTCCACGACAGCTGGCGCCGGAGCTGCCGTGTCTTCTGCCACCACTTGGGAAGGCTAAGTGGTTGAAGCCGGAGCTTCAGCACGCACAACTTCAGTTGCTGCAGCAGATGCCAAAGCCTCAGAATTCTTTCTCGACATCCTAGAAACTAAAGGTCGAAAAGATTAAACATATAATAAAAACAAGGTTAGCACCTCAAGGTGAGTTTACGCTGCTTACCTGGGAATTCTACTGCCATAGTCACTGCAGAATCTCTTCTTCTGAGGCCCAGAGTTAGAGCCCACCAAATCTGGTGAGACAAAAACCTCGGACCTTGGTTGGGAGCCACCTACAGCATCTGGAGTCTTCTTAGTTGGAACCTCCCTTAGCTGGGAAGGACCTTCGGACCCGGAGCCCACAGCTCGCACCGAAGCCAGAGTTGATCTGCCAGAGCTTGAGTCCCTCAAGGGTGCCGATACCGAAGCAGGAGTAGCCACTGAAGATCTCCTTCGCCGGAGAGAAGGGGTTGTTGAAGTTGAAGCTAACCCGATGGGGCTTCCGTAAACATGCCTTAACTTCCTCTTTCGGCTGGAATATTTGGCCGGCTCCTTGCCCTTGCCCTTGCCAGCGTCATCCACTTTCTTTCTAGGGGCAGCGGGGGCCACCCTCTCAGAAGCCCCGGGGATGGCTACCCCGGAGGTTGATCGCCTCTCCACCACGCCGAGGTTGTCCAACACTGGCATTGTTCTCTGAAGCTCCCTACTGATCTCTGGAATCATGTTCAGAGGCAGGAGAGCAGCTGGCGGAACCAAGGCGTCGGGGAAGCTAGCTCCATTATTGAACTTCTTTAGATGGAGCTTCAAGGCTTCATCATCCAAATTGGAATTCAAACCGGTTTAAATCCGGTTGTGATCCATCACGCTATTGAAAGCCCATGCGGGCCACTCCCTTGTCTTCAGCTGAGCCCACCTGTTAACCAAGAAATTGTCGAAGACCATTTGAGGGGTCACTCCACCCTTGACGCATTCTTGGATCCATGCCAGGATGGGCTTGTATGCATCTGATAGCTCTGGAACAGTGTTCCACGTGTCAGTGTCGACATTGGGAAGACCATGGGGCAGCTCCAGCCTCTCATGCTCCTACACGGCGATGATCACCCAATACTTCTTCCAATCGTCCCACTTGCCAGAGGGGAAGGACCTCAAGTACTTAAAGGGGCAGTTTTTCCGCTTCACAAAGTAGTAGAAGCCGATCAGCTCTATCCCCTTTCTGGTGGTGTGGACCATGAAGAAGGTCAAGAATAGCTCAACACAGAGAGGCACGCCCACCCACTTCTCACAGAAGTAGACGAAAGTCACCACTAGCAAGAGAGAGTGGGGGCTGAGGTGATGCAGCTGGAGACCATAGAAGTCTAGCAGCATCAAGAAGAAGGTTGAAAAAGGTGGGATTAGACCTACCATGGCGTACGCAGAGAAGTACACCATGTCTCCGGTGCGCTCCTTCTTGAAGGGGAGCTTGCCGAAGCGGATGTCACGGTTGAAGGAATCACTGGACCACCCCATGTAGGTTCGGACCTTCGACAGACCTTCCTTGGTCTCAATCATGCTGCGGGGAAGATCCAATTCCATCGCGGCAAAGTGGAGTGAAAGAAGACAAAGCTATGTGAGGGTTGGGAGGCTTTGAGCGCGATTTGATTGAAAGCATAAAGAGTCCTCAAACCGTGTGGGCTTTCCTTCTTAAGTAAGTCTCGGCGACGCTTGGATGGAAACCGCAATGGGACCGATATCACATTTTCAAAAATCTACCCTGCCAATGGAAAATGGGCTCAGGTCCACTTTGGCAGAAAAGCCGAAGTTATTACCCCAAGTGAATTGTTGTCATGATGGGAGGTTGGAAGCCCGAGGGCGGCGGCCTGACAAGGCGCGCGAAACCGATATGGTTTTTGCATTGGGAACCGGCGACCTTCAATTGCGTGAGATCCGCAGAGGATCTCACCTGCCGCATTCAAATGAAGCCATGAGGCGATAGTTTAACCACGGATCATCGCCCCAACGACACATCAGAAGACTTTTGAAGCCGCAACATGGGAATCGAAGATGGTCCCACCTCCGGTAGGATAACTTAACCCAAAGGATTTCTACCGGAGGTGGGCCTGGGGGCCACTGTCGGTACCCTGCATACTGAGTACCCCATGATATTGCAAGAAAAGCTAAGGAGTTCCACCCTTTAAAGTTGAAGACCTTTGAAGTCCGCTCGTGTTACTTAGTACTGGACCTGTCTCTCTCATCTGGGTAGCTCCGGTACTGACACATGTAACATAAGGCCAGACCTAACTCCCTTCATTGAGAAGCTCCGGTCTTACCACGTGTCCAGTGACCCCAGACCTAACCCCCAGTAGAGGGAAGCTCTAGTGCTGCCACATGTATAATGGCTTCGGACCTGCCTCCCCATGATGGGAAGCTCCAGAGCCGCCACGTGTCGAACCTCCGGAGCTAGGACTTCAACGAAAGACAGAGAGATCTCCAACGGCTTGGACTTTCAAGGGACATCTAAAGCGACAGTTACAAGACCTCATTACGTGTCATTAATGCTATATTAATGACACATGATCAGTGGACTGTTAATAGGGGTAACACCGTCATTAAGGCGCGTTATCACTTTCAATTAAGCTTAATACCTGTAGATTGTGTATTAGTGTGACGCCCGATTCCGGAAAATGAACCAAGCTAACGCATATGTGTGCCCAGGATGTTCAACACACATACACAAGTGCATCACAAAAGAGTATACCGAAAATTACCATAGAACAAGATTAATTAACCAAATTTTATTGCACAAACCATATTATCCTCGAGTACAAACTCTAATGAATATTAATGACAGGTTCAACTAATGCAATGGAAATAAACTAATTAAGCAAACTAAACAGCTAGTCAACATAAGCAATAGGGTATAGCACAGCTCCAATCAACACCACAGGCAAGCTGACGGTAGAAACGGCCTAGAACTCCGCATTATCACCATTAAACTCCCAATCCTGACCTGCAACTATTGGGGTGGGGATTGCAAGAGTGAGTACATGGCGTACTCAAAAAGTGTGGAAAGTATGACATGTGGCTGATTCAAATGACGAATATAATAATGGTTGAGTGCTGAAAGGTACATTAAAACATTTGAAAAGCAATATATTATATGTATATGAATCAAACCCACCATAGCCATGTAGTAATCATAATACCAGTCCATATTCCATATCCATCATCATATACCAATATGCATATTCAATACCAGAATTTAATTCATAACTATAATACCAACCATAACTATCTCAAAATCCCAATTTCCCTCTAATCATGGAAGTTGGCCAGGTGCTCATAACCGGGATCATGGCTATCATGATAGTTTATTAGACTCTGCAGAGTTTGAACCACTTTACCCACATGTTTGTAATTTCATCACCCGTCGGCGACTAAAGAACCTCCCTTATGCCAATTACACTTCATTTGGTGTATGGCCAAGATATCACAAAATAGCCTTTACAAAGGGATTACTAGCCTATTTAGACCCAACTGAGGTTTCACCGGTG
The DNA here is from genome assembly GCA_036927565.1 of Tuctoria greenei. Taxonomy (NCBI): domain Eukaryota; kingdom Viridiplantae; phylum Streptophyta; class Magnoliopsida; order Poales; family Poaceae; genus Tuctoria; species Tuctoria greenei. The sequence goes on along the minus strand of JAYESD010000009.1, from coordinate 157,754,563 downwards.
GTGATGTCTCCCACAGAGCACATCTTCAACCAAGGGCCCCCTCTTGAGCCATTCGGATCCCAGGGTAGTCCCACCAATCATCAACAAACCCAATCCGACTACCCCTTCCCCGAGCATCCACAATGGTCCAAACAACACTAGCAAAGCCCTAATTAATCAGCTACGTCGCACCCATACTTGGCCTCGTGGTGGCACTGTAGTCCTGGCGTATTCTCTCATGAACCGGTCCTTAGATCTAAAGCAAGCAAACCACCATGGCATCCAACCCATCCACATACCAGGCTTGCTTAGATCACCCTTTACCATATCATATTGACCAGTTCATGTTAATCATAGTCTCATAAATACATCATTAATGTATAGTATTGTTTTCCCATCCCAATGAATTAAGCGAAGCAAAAAGGTAAAAATCCCTTCCCAACTCTCTACCATAAATTCCAGGCGACAAGGGTGGTCAAACAACGCTAGTAAACTTCCTACCATAGGAATTCCATCAAATTGACACAAGCATGCAATTTTGCAAACAAAACATTTATTTCAAAACAGGATAAATATGCTTCAAGGACACTTGTCTTGCTCTTGCGGTTGATTAGGGTCAAAGCCTTCAAACTCTTGGTGTTGTAGATCCTCCGCAGCACTCTCTAGCGCAAATCTGTCTAATCCGCACAATAAATATACAAGACAAGAAACACAATCAAAGAGTGCACAAATATTACTCAGTATGACATGACATGCATGATTAATGCAAATGCAAGATAGAACTTGTTAATAGATTGCTTTCACATATCACTAGCTAGCTAATAGCTTTTAACAAGTTTATACAGGTTTGGAGTTGATTAGGTCAAACTTTAGAATTAATTCAACCCAATTTAACCAAGAAGATCGAACTAGTCTGCTAGGGATCGGACAAGTCCACACTCTACGATCAGCAGATTAGGGTTTTCTAGATCGACGTGAATTCGGAGGTTAGGGGTCAAATTCACGTAAGAAAAAAAGAATAGAAGGTATACCAGGTGTTTAGAACTCTAATGAATCAAGAAACTTGGAGGTAACACTTGGATCTTGATGATCTAGGGTTGATGATGAACTTGGAGATGAATTGGTGACGAAGAACGAAAGCTTGGTGGAGATCTTGATCCTCTTTCGTTTCCTCCTCTTCTCCTTCTTGCTTGAGATCTTCTCCTCCCTCCTTGATGGTGGATCCTCACGAACTAGGGTTTGGGTGGGGTGGAAAAGTGGCAAATAGATGTCAAGAAAAGGGGTGGGGTTGTTTATATAGAGGTAGAGGCTAGGGTTAGATGGATTTCGAGTTTGGGATGAGTAGAGACCGGTTTAGGGTCCCACATGGGCTCTAAAAGAGTTAGGCACGACATCCCTAGGCCCACTTAACATGAAAGCCAAGAAACAAGTCGTAAAACAAAAGATCAACTCGGAGTCGCGAAATATCGGACAAGTCCGAAAACGACCGGACTAGTCCGAAAAGGTCCAGAGAGGAAATCGGACAATTCTGGCCTAAAATCGGACAAGTCCGACTTTAGTTTGAGAGGAAAATGGACAAGTCCACTGGAACACCTGACTAGTCCGGGAAAGTCCGGAGACTTAGCAATATTTCAAGGATTCTTGGAATATCGGACTAGTCCGCACAAAATCGGACAAGTCCGAAAGTTTCCAGAGGCAAAATCGGACTAGTCCGCAGCAAAAACGGACAGGTCCCTTTTTAGTCAGAGAGAAATTGGACTAGTCCTCAGTAAAATCGGACTAGTCCGCACTTTCCTGCATTTTAAGTGCGATTTTGTTCCAAATCAATTTTAAATGCTCCAAATCAATTTTAAACTCGTTCCTCTTGTTGTGGGTTAATGTTAAACATGTATATGAGTGTATGCAAGGCATGATGCATGAAAATGAGGGTGTTACAAACCTACCCCCCCTTAAAATGAATCTCGCCCTCGAGATTCGACGCGGAAGAGAAGAGATAGGGAAATTCCTTCTTGAGATCATCCTCCAATTCCCACGTTGCTTCTTTTTCTGTGTGGTGCTTCCATTGAACTTTACACCATCTAATAACCTTTTTCCTTGTGACTCTCTCCTTGGTTTCCAAGATCTTGACCAGTTGCTCGGCATAAGTCAAATCTTCCTCTAATTCTAATCCTTCCATTGACACTTGTTCTTCCGGTACTCTCAAGCACTTCTTGAGCTGGGAAACATAAAAGACATCATGGAAATCCGAAAGATGAGTTGGCATCTCCAACTTATATGCTATTTCTCCTCTTTTTTCCAAATTCTTGAATGGTCCAATGTATCTAGGTGCTAGCTTGCCTCTTATGTTAAACCTCTTATGACCTTTCATTGGTGACACCTTAAGGTAAACATAGTCTCCTTTTTCATGCTATCCCACCAATAGCAAGCCTTCAAGTCTTTGTACGTCTTCGTACAACCGGGGTGAATCGAGTATGGTGAGTCATGTGCCTCCTTTAGTATTGTCTCCCGAATATGCTTCACATTAGACACGACAATCCTTTTTCCAAGCCATAAAGTACCATGTTCATCGTCATCAAATCTGAATTCTCTCCCTTCTTCGGTCCTTTCCTTGATTTCCTTGATCTCCTCATTTGTGGTTTGTGCTTCTCGAATTTCTTGCTCCAAGGTCAGATTTAACTCCATTATCTCCATCTCATTTACAAACCCGAGGTTCAATCGTTCGAACTCCTTACATAACTCGGATGGTAACTCTTGAACTGTGAGTTGATGACTTACTCCCTTACTACTCAATGCATCGGCCACTACGTCCGAAAAGGAACGGACTAGTCTGAAAATGTCCAGAGAGAAAATCGGACAAGTCTGGCCTAAAATCGGACAAGTCTGACTTTAGTCAGAGAGGAAAACGTACAAGTCCGTTGGAACACCGGACTAGTCCAGAAAAGTCCAGAGACTTAACAATTTTTCAAGGATTCTTAGAATATCGGACTAGTCCGCACAAAATCGGACAAGTCCAAAAGTTTTCAGAGGCAAAATCAGACTAGTCCGTAGCAAAAACGGACAAGTCTGTTTTTAGTCAGAGAGAAATCAGACTAGTCCTCAGTAAAATCGGACTAGTCCGCACTTTCCTGCATTTTAAGTGCGGTTTTGTTCTAAATCAATTTTAAATGCTCCAAATCAATTTTAAACTCATTCCTCTTGTTGTGGGTTAATTTTAAACATGTATATGAGTGTATGCAAGGCATGATGCATGAAAATGAGGGTGTTACAATTAGGCTGTTAATTACGCCAGAGCCACATGTCGGGGCAGACAAGTGATGCAACAACCAATCCTTAGACTATAAAAGGACTGCACTGCACGATACACGACAACCAAGCACATACGCTCACAAGGGCCACACATCTTCATACATACAACACACAACCTGTGGAGTAGGGTGTTACGCTCAGACGGCCTGAACCACGTAAATCCCTCATGTCATCATCTTGTTCATAATCTCACTCGCACCCCAACCAATCAAGAACCTCCGCAGGCTATGATATAAGTAGTACTAGGGGAAGTGTCGATCGCACACTTCGACAATGTGGAATTTGAATTCCCATCCATCTTAAAATATTTGGAGCCATTAACAGTTGATTTATTTACGACCCAATTTGCTGACTGTATTTTAATGGGGATCATTTTTCGGCTTTAGAGGGTAATAAATTTATCAATGATAGCCGATAAATTAATTGGGATGATAAATCCATCCTAACTTTTGATCCACGTAGAAAGGAGATTGAACTTCAAGTTCAAAAAATTATTGAGTTTTAGAAAATTGCTAGTAACTTGTCAGATGCGTTTACTGATTACAAAGGTGTAACAAAGTCTGTGAATCCCTCTGTTAATGCGCCTTGTACAGTGGAGGTACCAACAAAAAACACTCTACCTCCGAAAAAGGGAAGGCAATACAACAGAAGGACGTTTCAAATAAGCGTCTAAAGACTACGAGGACACGATATTCCTCAAAGCAAGTGTGACACCCAGTTCCGAAAAATGAACCAAGCTAACGCATATGTGTGCCCAGGATGTTCATCACACATACATGAGTGCTATCACAAACGATATACAGATAATTACCATAGAATAAGATTAATTAACCAAATTTTATTACACAAACCAGATTATCCTCGAATACAAGCTCTAATGAATATCAACGACAAGTTTAACTTATGCAGCGGAAATAAACTAATTAAGCAAACTAAACAGCTAGGCAGCATAAGCAATGGGGTATAGCGCAACTCCAATCAACACCACAGGCAAAGCTGACGGTAGACACGGCCTAGAACTCCGCATTATCACCATTAAACTTCCAATCCTGACCTGCAACTTTTGGGGGGTATCGCAAGAGTGAGTACATGTCGTACTTAGCAAGTGTGGAAAGTATGATATGTGGCTGATTCAAATGTCAACAATAATAATGGCAAAGTGTTGAAAAGTACATAAAAACATTTGAAAAGTAATATATTATATGTATGTGAAGTAAACCCATCATAATCATAAGTAATACCATAATACCAGTCCACAATTCACCATCTTCATCAATAATTCCAGATTTCACCATTTGCCAATAACCATATTCAATACCAGAAATAAATTCATAACCATCCATAACCATTACCAAACCATAACCATCCCAAATTCCAATTTCCCTCTAATCATGTAAGTTGTCCAGGTGCTCATAACCGGGAGCACAACTATCATGATAGTTTTATTTGACTTTGCAGAGTTTGTACCTCTTTACCCACGTGTTCGTAATTTTATCACCTTTCGATGACTAGAACCTCTATTATGCCGTCTCACACTTCCATCGGTGTGTGGCCAAGAGATCACAAAATAGCATTTACAAAGGGATTACTAGCCTATTTAGACCCCACTGAGGTTTCACCGGTGGCGATGTCTCCAACTGAGCACATCTTCAACCAAGGCCCCCCTCTTGAGCCATTCGGATCCTAGGGTAGTCCCACCAATCATCAACAAACCCAATCCGACTACCCCTTCCCCGAGCATCCATAATGGTCCAAATAGCACTGGCAAAGCCCTAATTAATCAGCTACGCCGCACCCATACTTGGCCTCGTGGTGGCACTGTAGTCCTGGCCTATTCTCGCATGAACTGGTCCTTAGATCTAAAGCAAGCAAACCACCATAACATCCAACACATCCACATACCAGGCTTGCTTAGATCACCCATTAATATCATATTTAACCAGTTCATGTTAACCATAATCTCATCCATGCATAATTAAGTTGAGTGGTATAGTTATTTCCCATCTCAGTTGATTAAGCGAAGCAAAAAGTAAAAAGTCCATCCCGACTCTCTACCATAATTCCAGGTGACAGGGGTGGTTAAACAATTCTAGTAAACTTTCTATTATAGGATTCCCATCAAATTGACACAAGCATGCAATTTACAAACAAAACATTTATTTCTAAACAGGGTCAATATGCTTCAAGGACACTTGCCTTGCTCTTGCTGTTGATTAGGGTCAAAGCCTTCAAACTCTTGGTGCTGGAGATCCTCCGCGGCACTCTCTAGTGCAAATCCGTCTAATCCACACAATAAACATACAAGACAAGAAACACAATCAAAGAGTGCACAAATATTACTCAATATGACACGACATGCATGATTAATGCAAATGCAAAGTAGAACTTATTAGTTGATTGCTTTTAATGATCACCAACTAGTTCTAATAGCTTTTAACAAGTTTATACAGGTTTGGATTTGATTAGATCAAATTTTAGAATTAATTCAACACAATTTAACCAGAAAGATCGGACTAGTCCGCTAGGGACCAAACAAGTCCGCACTCTGCGAGATCAGCGGATTAGGGTTTTCTAGATCGACGTAAATTCAGAGATTAGGGGTTGAATTCACGTAAGGAAAAGAGAATAGAAGATATACCAGGTGTTTAGAACTCCAATGAATCAAGAAACTTAGAGGTAGCACTTGGATCTTGATGATCTAGGGTTGGTGATGAACTTTGAGACGAATTGGTGATGAAAGACGAAACTTGGTGGAGATCTTGATCCTCTTTCGTTTCCTCCTCTTCTTTTTCTTGCTTGGGACCTTCTCCTCCCTCCTTGATGGTGGCTCCCCACGAACTAGGGTTTGGGTGGGTGGAAAAGTGACAAATAGATGTCAATCCAAGGAGTGGGGCTGTTTATATAGAGGTGGAGGTTAGGGTTAGATGGATTTCGAGTTTTGGGATGAGTAGAGGCCGGTTGTGAGTCCCACATGGGCTCTAAAAGAGTTAGGCACGACGTCCCTAGGCCCACTTAACGTGAAACCAAGAAACAAGTCGTAAACAAAAGATCAACTCGAAGTCGCGAAATATCGGACAAGTCCGGAAAGGACCAGACTAGTCCGAAGTCGTCCAGAGAGAAAATCGGACAAGTCTGGCAAAAAATCGGACAAGTCCGACTTTAAACAGAGGGGAAAACGGACAAGTCCGCTAGAACATCGGACTAGTCCGAAAAAGTCCGAGGACTTAGCAAATTTTCAAGGATTCTTAGAATATCGGACTAGTCCGCACAAAATCGGACAAGTCCGAAAATTTCCAGTGCCAAAAATCAGACTAGTCCGCAGCAAAAATGGACAAGAGAGAAATCGGACTAGTCCTCAGCAAAATCGAACTAGTCCGCACTTTTCTGCATTTTAAGTGCGGTTTTGTTCCAAATCAATTTTAAATGCTCCGAATCAATTTTAAACTCGTTCCTTTTGTTGTGGGTTAATGTTAAACATGTATATGAGTGTATGTAGGGCATGATGCATGAAAATGAGGGTGTTATAGCAAGTAAATGTAAATCAACAAAATGTTGATGAACATCAAATGAATGTGATAAATCCAAGACCCAACACTCACGTGTGCACTATAGAGCAGACTGGAGGATCAGAAGATCTTAATTCTCATATGTTGAGAAATCATGATGAGTTTTCGGGATAAAAGAAATTTCCATTAATTATACTAGTTTCGGAGAATTACTTGACCGTAACAGAACGATTGACAACTCGTGCTTTTGAATCAAGATAGTTGAACTTCTAAATGATTCTGATACTAAGACCATGACAGAGTGTAAACAACATTCGGGTTGGATCAAATGAAAAGAAGCTATCAAGACATAACTTGACTAACTGAAAAAAGGTATTCGGTAATGTAATACATACACCTCCTAGAACCTATTCTGTTGGGTTCAAATGAGTTTTCGTCCGGGAACGAAACGAAAACAATGACGTCGTGAGACAGAAGGCAATGCTAGTTGCACAAGGATTCACGCAGAGACCTGACATTGACTTTAATGAAACATATTCTCTAGCATTGTATGAAATGACTTTCCGATATCTAATATCTCTTACAACACAAAAACATATGTCTTTACAGTTGATGGACGTCGTGACTGTATATTTATATGATTCACTAGATTTGGATATATACATAGAAGTCCTTGATGAGATATATGTACCGAACGAAAAGGCAGAACGCAACATTATTGTGTCAAGCTCAATAAGTCATTATATAAATCACCAACCTAGTGATTGCCGACTCGCTCATTACCGAGGGCTTGCTCTTGGGCATCCACATCCTCTGCAGTAACTGCACTGCAATTACTGCATCTAGCATGTGGGTCCGTGATGAAGCCCACATGTCAGCCGCAGTAACTGCAGTGCAGAGGATATGTGTACTGCTCTTAGTTACATGAATCATCTGGCGGCTGCCTATGTGTCACGCGTTCTGTGGTCAGACAGTAGTACAATACTATTTTTATATACTCCAGTTATCTCTAATTACTTTTTACTCTTTAGTTCATTTTTTAAACTAGAAAATGATAAGTAATATGAGATAGAGTATATAAGAACAAACAAACTGAAGAGTTATAAAGATCTCTGTAACGATTCTTTTTCCTGTGTTTCTGATAATGTCTGGCCTGTGCCATGTTGAGGTTTTATGAAACTATTGTAATGCTCTTTTACTTGGACTTTTACATTTTCGTTTCCAAATTAAATTACCGCAACAGCAGAGGACTCCGTCTCCGTGCACTGGTGCTACACAACGGCGTTTCGGTTTTCTTCCGACACTGACTGAGCCCCTTTCGGGCCTTTTTCCACCAGCCCGGTGCTCAGCCTTCGTCCTTTCCTGTCTGCCCCCCGCGCCCCTCCCACCCCCACTGTGCTGCACATCCCGCTACGCCGGAGAGATCCAGCCGGGCGCCGCTGTCCATCTCTGCTGGCGGCGGCGGCGGCGTCTGATCCACCCGTACCCTCTCGCCGGCGGGCCATTGCGCCCACCCTGAGCTAAGCAGCAAGCGCCTTAGTTTTCTCCTCCGCCCTGGCCCCAAATATAATGCTCAAAAAACAGTTTATGGTACGGCCCTAATTAGCTGGCCTTATCGCTGCTGTACCAGACCGCAGCCGGTTTATCGGTATATCTACGCATACGACTTCAGATTGTGCGTATCTCACAGTGGTTTTAGTGTTTTTTTCTTGAAAAATATGCACTGCTTTTCCCGAATACTGTATTATATTTCAGTGGCTGCTTTCACTGATTCTGCTGTATTCTTGAGGCTATGACTGATACCTGCATCACCCGGCTTTCCAATCTGAGAAAAATGACTTGCAGCATTATTTTTCATTGGAAAATATGCCAGTTGTCGTTGAAAGATCTCAACTTCCACTAAATACCATACTGTCGTTGCTGCTGGTACACTATCATGCAACCGGAGTTTTAAAACCAGCCAAAGCGTACCTGCAGTTTGCCTGCAAGTTGTAATACGGAGAGTACTTCCAGGTTTAAGAAGCCTGCCAAAAAAAAATAGTAGTAGCTAGTAGAATTCAGATTGCTTGCTGACGACCCCAAATTCTTCAATTCTAACTGTACTGCTATCTTCAGTTCTGCTGGATTTTTTCCTAGAAATTACTTGAAGCATATGCATCGTTAGTTACCAACTATTTCACTTGCGTATTTCTTATCCTGCAGACTTGGATGATGATGTCTGCATGGCCTTTGTCTTGGTCAGAACTCCCTCCGGAGCTGCTGGGGCTAGTCCTCAAGCGCCTTCCCTCCCTGGCTGACCGTGTTCGACTGAGAGCAGTCTGTCACCCATGGCGCTTCAATGCTCAACTGCAGCCTCTGCCTCCTCCTAACCCATGGCTCGGCCTCCTTGATGGCACCTTCCTAAGCATCCCGGATGGTGAAATTTTCCAGATACCTGTACCTGATGGTGCTTGTTGCTGTGGTTCCGTTGACAATTGGCTCTTCCTCATGCAAAGTGATGGTCGGTGCTCATTGATGAACCCATTCTCCAAAGCCATGTTGGACCTTCCTAATTTAGGCTCCATTTGGAGCCGTGACCGTCATTGGTGTTTCTATGCAAACGTATCTAAGCCACTTTTTTATAAGCTCGTGGTTCCCTCACCCCTGGACACTTCACCAGATTCCATTGTTGCTGTGCTGATTACAGATGATGGTAATTATTGTTCACTTTGTATTTGCCAACCGCCAGTTGCCACTGATTTCTACAGGGGGGGACATGGGGATCCTTTGTTCAATCTTGACGAGATCGAGTTCTTTGGTGGCAAGCTGTACTGTACTGTTTTTGGTGACAAGCTCTTTAAACTTGAGATTGATGATGGGCTTGGAAGCGAGCCAAAGATCTCATCAGCTCAATGTATAGTTGACTCCACAGACCATTCTGACAGCAGGCCGGAGCACCTGTCAGATCTAGAGGCGGGAGCTATAATTAGAAAGTATCTAGTTAAATGTGATGTCAGATTGTTGATAGTGGAACGATGGCTTCGTCAAATGAAGCTTGGCCGTCAAACAGGTCCTGATGTCTTTGAGCATGTATGTTCTGATGTCTTTGAGCATGTACGTACAGTGGCATTCCAGGTATTTGAGGCAGACTTGAGCAGCAACCCTGATCGGTGGAAAAAAGTCAGCAAGTTGGGTGGTCAAGCACTGTTCATCGGGCAGCATTGCTCCAAGTCTTTCCCTGCTGGAGAGTGCAATGGAATTCAAGAGGATTGCATATATTTCATGTGTGACTATCCTTGGCCGGACTGTCCAGGTGATCCTCTCCGTGACTCTGGTGTGTACAACATGACAACCGGGGCGATCACGCCGTTGCTATCTGAAACTGCAGCAGTCCCACTGAATCATGGTGGTCAGTGTCACCCCACATGGTTTTTCCCTGCCGAGCCTATGTAAGCACCCCAGCTTGGGTCGTGTATTGTTTTGGCTAGGGCTTGCTGCCGATCGTCTTTGTCGCAGCTGTCAGAGAATGCAGTAGTGTCGCAGCATTGTGTGGGTCAGTGGCATTTGATGGGGATTTCCCTGCTGGTACCACGTACTTGACCCAGCTTAGCTCTTGTGTTTGGGAACTATGTACTCTTAAATATTGTCTGATAACTCGGTGTCTCTTAGTGTCCTGTTGTTAAACTCTATTAACTACTCTACAAGATGTTAAGTATTATCTGCACGTAGTGTCTGGCCTGTCGTACTAAGTTTATCTTAAATCTGTTAGGTTATGGTTAAACTTGGACGCTGTATTACTCCCTCGGTTTTCAAAATTTTATCATCTTTTAGTTTATTTTTGAATTAAAAGATGAGGGGGTAATATCTGTGTTTCGCTCGCTATCCTGATTGCACGTGCCTGTCCGGGCACTAACAATTGTAGGGTGTTATTTGTTTTGCTTTCCTGATATTGTTGCGGGTACAGCAGTTTCCAGTCAGATTGGTTCGAGTTTCTGCAGATTTCATTCAAAGCCAGTCAGTAATTCGGATGAATTATTAATTCCATCCTGTTGAATTTTGATATCGATTTTTCATTTGTATTGGATTCGTGATCCTGTGAAATCCAATCTGTTAGTAAAAAGACGAACATAATCACCGTGGGGTATTCGTGATGCACATTGAAATACTCCTTTTTTTTCTTAAAAGATTGTCATCTTTAATTCAAAAGAATGAAAATCTTTACCATTTTTCTGAGCGTAAAGCAGCATTTTCCGATATAGTACTGTTACTCCGGCAAAGACCCAGACTGCCACGTCACGCGACCGGGCCAACAATTCAGAACAGACCCAGACCCATACCCTCTTATTTTCGACAGTACTCTCCGGTTTTTTAGGTCCATGAGTGACGTGTTCTTCTGCCCGTTCTCCTTCTGGACCCGGATCCCGACTTGCAGATTTTTACTGCACACTGTGCAGTAGGCATTCATCCAACCTATGGGAAGAGGATCTTTCGACTTAAATCCACATGTGACTTAGTCACCGCCATGTGGGGCACACGTGCTAGAGGTCCACATGTTAGTGGTCAAGTCACCTTTGCAGTAAAGTCAGGGGATCTCTGTTTCAACCTACGTTGCTTCTATAACCAACGATCTGTGCTGAGAAATAAATCCAGTTCCTATTTTTTACAATATTTTTCACTTATGTGAGACCAAAAAATCATTCCATTTTAAATAAATATATTTGTTGATACTATGATATTAAATTTGGAGTAGTATACTTGACATGCTGATTTTTCAATGTCTTACAAAAGTCAATTTGTAGTATTTTTGATAATAATGCTAACAAGAGTATTGTGGTGGCACATTAAGATAGCACAAATAATACAACTCGGTCTAATATAAAATAATTACAACAATAAACTTTTTATAAATTACAGCAAGGTCCGAAGATAAAAGACAAGTTAGAACACGTAAGCGTAAACAAACAATCCTCATAACCTTGAGAGATGGTTAGAACTAAACAATATAAAATTCCAAACAATAATATAAACACAGTACACTTAAGTCATATTTAGCCATACTCCTTTTTCATTAATCACTACAATACGACTAAGTGAGAGACTACAATTCAAATGACGCCACAAAACTCGATCACAGGACATGTGTGTAGATAATTCAAATGATACTATTCAAGTTTAAGCAATAAACCAATACATAAAAAACTATTTGTTGGGATTAGCAGGAGGCTGACAGCTGGGCACGTGTATGATGACCTTTACTGCAGCTCGTATATTTACAAGTATTGTAAAAAAATAGGAAATAGTCTTTATATTAAATTAATTAAAACCCACCTGTTGATTTTAATTTGTCAGCACGTTTGTCGGATATAGAACAAACGGCAGGCTTTTACTTTGTTGGATATTTATTTTATCAATAAATATATTTATTTAAAATAGAACGATTTTTTGGTCTTATACAAGCGAAAATATTGTAAAAAATAAGAACTGGTTTTGAAATCCATCTGCTAATTTTTTTTTCAGCACATATTGTCGGATATAGAAACAACTTTGCATGAATGCCTACTGCACAGCGTGCCGTAAAAACCTGTAAGACTATCTCCAACAAAGAAGGTAAAAAAGAAATTCTATTTGATTTTTTAAAGATGCTACAATTAGATTTTGTTAAGCAAATTTGGATTTGCATCTGCTGCTGGTGATAGCCTAGTTAGGCGATCCGCGTCCTCTCCTTCATACCCCACTCCCGACCAGAGAAGCACTCGGCCGCCTGCTGCTCTCTCGGCTCGCCGAACAAACCTCTCTGTTTCCACCAGTCAGAACCTGTGCCCTCGTCCCGCCCGGCCGCCCATCGAGCCACGCCGGAGAGATCCAGCCGGCCGCTGTTGTCTACCTCCGCTGGCGGCGGCGGTGTCTGCTCCACCTCGCCGGCATGTAGCAAGCTCCTTCGCTTCTCCTCCTCCCTTGCCCCAAATATAATGCTCAAAGAGTTCATGGTATGACTCTAATTAGCCGGTCTTACTGCTGCTTGACCAGACTACAACCAGTTTATCGGTAGATCTACGCACAAGCCTTCAGATTGTGCGTACCTGACAGTGGTTTTATTACATTTCTTGAAAAATATGCACTGCTTTTCCCGGATACTGTATTAGATTTCAGTGGATGCTTTCACTGATTCTGCTGTATTCTCAAGGCTATGACTGGTATCTGCATCATCCATCCAGCTTTCAAATCTGAGAAAAAAATGACATGCAGTTGCAGCACTATTTCTCATTGAAAAATAGCCAGTAGTCATTGAAAGGTCACAACTTCCACTTATTAACACACCGCAGTCACTGCTGATGCTGTCAAGCAACTGGAGTTTTAGAACTAGCTAAAGTGTACTTGCAGTTTGCTTGAAAGTTGTAACTCATATGGAGTCTACTACCAGGTTTAAGAAGCCTACTAGAATTCAAAAATAATTCTCACTGTACCGCTATCTTCAGTTCTGCAGAATTTTCGCCTTGAAATTACTAGAAGCATATGCATCGTTAGTTAGCAACAATTTCACTTGCGTATTTCGTATCCTGCAGACTTGGATGATGATGGCTGCATGGCCTTTGTCTTGGTCAGAACTCCCTCCAGAGCTGCTGGGACTAGTCCTCAAGCGCAGTGTTGTCCAGGCGTCGCCTAGTCGCCGCCTAGGCGTCCAGTCGGTGATGGGAGGACGCCATGAAGCTTCGCCTCGTCTGGAACGTCTATGGCGCCCGCCTGGGACGACAAGGCGTCGGCTGACCGCCTAGGCGTCCTGCCCAGGCGGACGCCCAGGGCGCCAGGCTGGGCAGAGGAGCGTGGGAGAGGAAGGGGAACCGCTGTGCTGCAAGCGGTGGGAGGCGACACCCAGAGCAGACATGGGAGAGGAAGGAGGCGGCGCGGTGCTGCAAGCAGAGAGAGGCGGCGCAGCGCGCAGGAGTGGCAGCGCGGCAATGCGCGGCACGCAGGATGAGTGGCTGAGCGGTGATGCGCGGTGCATACGAGGGAGAGGCAACGCGACACCAGGGCGACAGTGAAACTAGTGCGGCGGCGGCGGTAGAGAATGGTCCGGAGTGTCTGGTTCGGTTAGGGTTTTTTAAATGGGCCTATTTTTCTACTCTTGGCCCAGCCCAATAGTCGCCTCCTCTTATTTTCTTCAACCCTATCCTCTCTCATCCTACAGCCGTCGCCTCCAATTCAAGTCAGGATCCTGCCCGACGCCAGTCCGCCCCGTCGCGCCGCCACTCAAGTCTGGATCCCGCCCGGCACCGGACCGCTTGGCGTCCCGTCGCCGCCTGACCTCCTCCCAGCCCCCTGCTCTCTTCTTCTGTCTCCTCCTTTTGCCTCTCTTCCCTTCACATGCTGAGAAACTAGCTGGTCGACTGGACGTCGCCTAGGCGCCCGCCTAAGCGTCTAATCGTCCAGTCGGTTGACAGGCGCTGTCGGTACCCCGCAGACCGGGTACCCCTGCGCACAAGGAGAAAACGGCTAAGGACTCGGCCTCTACTAAAGAGGCCGAATCCGAGGCTGCCACGTCGTAGAGCGAAGGACCAGATCCTACCTCTTTGCCGGGGCAGGCTCCCGGGTTGCCGCGTGGCCGGCTGAACTGGACCCTCGTCTCCCCGCCGAGGCGGGCTCCGGGGCTGCCACGTGGCCAATCGGAACCTCGGGGCCAGGCCTGCTTCCTTGCAAGGAAAGGCACCGGAACTACCACGTGGCCAATAGGGCTGAGCCTCCACCCCTCCACAGGGGTGGGCTCCGGATGCGCCACGTGGCCTTTACCATCGAGTGCTCGACTCCCCACAGAGGCAGGCTCCGGTGCAACCACGTGGCAGACGACCAACTCAGTGCGGTAGGAGGCCGCAGTAAAGGAAGGCGTGCGCCACTCGAACATGCATTAAAGTACGCGCGCCTTCCCCAGGCGAAGCGGAGTCGCGCATGCGTAAGTCAAGGCTCCAGTGTCCTGTCTTGTCCAAGTAGCCGGTACAGACCCACGCCGCAAGACGGACGAATGGGTCGTAAGGACAAGACAGGCGGGACATGCACCGCCATCATGACCAACTATGTGTAGCCCTGGCGCACGACGCGGCGGGACGGCGCATTGACGCCCCTAACAAAGGGAAGTAGATAGCATTTAATCCTAGATCTTGTATAGGATTTGGTTCTCCCCGGGACCACCTGTCGGGCCCTGGGGCCCACCTTGTGACTGCAGAGTCCTTGAACTATAAAAGGACTCGGCAGACGACCTTGGAAGAGGATCGAAAAATCAGACTAAGACTCATACACGCTCAAGCAAGGCAATACACAAACACTCCCGTATACGTAGGGTGTTACGCTCTGGCGGCCCGAACCACGTAAAACCCTCTGTGTTCACCATCCTGCTGCGCTCAATCTCTTGAGACTAGCCCTCGTGAATCTAAAGAACCTCCGCGGGCTGCTCTCTAAACAGGTCCGGGGGAAGTGTCGTTTAAGACCTTCGACAGGCGCCTAGGCGTCCAGGCATGATTTTACAACACTGCTCAAGCGCCTTCCCTCCCTCGCTGACCGTGTTCGACTGAGAGCAGTCTGCCACCCATGGCGCTTCAATGCTCAGCTGCAGCCTCTGCCCCCCCCCCCCCCCCCCCCCCCCCCCCCCCTAGCCCATGGCTCAGCCTCCCTGATGGGACCTTCCTGAGCATCCCGGATGGGGAAACTTTCCGGATACCTGTACCCAATGGTGCTTATTGCTATGGTTCCGTTGACAATTGGCTCTTCCTCATGCAAAGTGATGGTCGGTGCTCATTGCTGAACCCATTCTCCAAAGCCATGTTGGACCTCCTAATTTAGGCACCATTTGCCGCCGTGACCGTCATTGGTTCAATGCAAGCAAATCTAAGCCGCTTTTTTATAAGCTCGTGGTTCCCTCACCCCTGGACAATTCACCAGATTCCATTGTTGCTGTGCTGATCACAGATGATGATAATTATTGTTCACTTTGTATTTGCCAACCGCCAGTTGCCACTGACTTCTACAGGGGGAGACATGGGTATGGGGATCCTTTCAATCTTAACGATATCGAGTTCTTTGGTGGCAAGCTGTACTGTACTGATTATGGTGACAAGCTCTTTAAACTTGAGATTGATGATGGGCTTGGAAGTGAGCCAAAGATCTCATCAGCTCAATGCATGATTGACTCCACAGACCGTTTTGGCTGCATGCCGGAGCACCTGTCAGACCCAAAGGCTGGAGCTATAACTATAATTAGACAGTATCTAGTTAAATGTGATGTCAGACTGTTGATGGTGAAACGATGGATTTGTCAGACGAGTCCTGGGCCTCTAACAGATCGTTATTTTCTTGAGCATGCACCTACAGTGGCATTCCTGGTATTTGAGGCAGACTTGAGCAACAACCCTAATCGGTGGAAAAAAGTCAAAAAGTTGGGTGGTCAAGCACTGTTCATCGGGATGCATTGCTCCAAGTCTGTCCCTGCTGGAGAGTGCAATGGAATTCAAGAGGATTGCATATATTTCATGTGTGACCATCCTTGGCCGGACTGTGTTGCTGATCCTCTCCGTGACTCTGGTGTTTACAACATAACAACCGGGGCTATCACGCCGTTGCTATCTGATACTGCAGCAATTCCACAGAATCATGTTGGTCAGTGTCGTCCCACATGGTTTTTCCCTGCAGAGTCTATGTAAGCACTCCATCCTGGGTCGTGTATTGTTTTGGCTAGAGCTTGCTGCCGATCGTCTTTGTCGCAGCTGTCAGAGAATGCTGTAATGTCGCAGCATTGTGTTGGTCAGTGGCATTTGACGGGGATTTCCCCGCTGGTAGCCTGGTACCACCTAGTTGACCCAGCTTAGCTCTCATTAGGTGTTTGGGAACTATATACTCTTAAATATTGTCTGATACTCCTTATTAGTGTCTCTTAGTGTCCTGCTGTTAAAACTCCATTAGCTACCCTACAAGACTTTTAAGTATTATCTGCATGTAGTATATATCTTGTTGTACCTAGTTTATCTTAAATCTATGGCTTAACCTGGATGGTGCATAACTATCTTTTTTTTTCACTCGTTACCCTGATTGATGATATATTGCTGAAAATTGCACGTGCCTCACCGGGCACTTACCATTGCAGGGTGTTATTTGTTTTTTCCTTTCTGGTATTCTTGAGGCTGTATCAGTTTCCTGTCAGATTGGTTTGAGTTTCTGCATATTTCATTCAGAGCCAGTCAGTAGAACCAGCCTATTATATTCTAATATCGTTTTTTTATTTGGATTTGATTCATGATCCTGTGAAATTCAATCTGTTAAAAGTTGAACCTTTTTGATTGACTGATCTGATCTCAACCACTGTGGATATTAATCGATGCCCGCTTAGGCCCTGTTTGGAATGCGCGAAAGAAAAATGTAGGAATAGGAAAAAAATGCAGGATGGAAGAAAACACGGGAATGAGGAATGTAAGAAAACCATGAATCAAAAACAAAGGAATTGACAACTTTTCTTGTTTGGATTGTATGAATTTGTAACATAAGGGTTATAAATGAAAAGTGTATTAGAGCTAACTTCAAAATTAGATAATTGCACAGTAACTTATATTTCATGATTAGTGAAGGCAGACTTTATTAAGCCACAAACAAAAGTTTATTAGACCACATATCTCACCATTTATGAGTGAATATGAATATAAAGTTGTTTTGCAGCAGTGATATTAAGTAGAGAGTACAGGTGAGTACAGACGCATGACAGATAATGAAGAGCGTGAGTAAAGCAGATCGGATTGGAGGTTTTTGTTGTATGTTTCCTTTCCTGTGGAAAGGAATGATATTTTCCTTTGTTCCAAACAGACGAATGTGTTTCCCTTTTGAAGGAACTTATTGCTCTAAAAATCATACGACTTTCCTTCAATCCAAACGGGCCCTTAAATGCCATTATCTGATCGTAAGCAGCACTTCAAATTAGTACTGTTACTCTGGCAAAGATGCAGACTGCCACTGCCATGTCACACGGGCATGCCAACAAGTCGGAAACGGCCCGTATCCTCCGATTTTTAGTAGCCCAGCCCACTCCGTCGTTTTCCACTCCCGAGCAGAGAAGCACTCGGCGCCCGCGCCGTGCTGCTCTCGTCTCGCCCCCGATCCAGCAGCAGGGCACCCTGCCCCCCTCCTTGACGGCTGGTCCACCGCTGTCGCCCCTCGTTCTGGAATCACACTGCGGCATCGTCACCGCAACGATGCAGACCGCTCACTGAATAGTGCAAAAAAATTACGGCCAATGCAATGCACCCCGAAAATCAGGCTACACGTAAAGATTGGGTAACAGGAAGCTCATGACACTGAGCAACTGAAACTATTGCACTGCCCAGAATCATAATTAGGAGAAAACTCCACATTGTCATTTATATTCCAAAGATTAAACACATGAAGCATGAAAAATAGCTCCGGTGATAACTTATTACTTATGGCATCCTTTTGCTTCTGCAGTTCTTGTCTAGAGTGCCATTCTCATACAGTGCCGCCACCATTTTCACCGCGCGCGTCATTTTGTTTCTGGCTTTGGGTTATCTTTACCTGTGTCTTTTCCGGAGACAGCAGCAGATGCTGCAGCTGTCACAGCTGCAGCAGCTGCACCAACCTTAACACCTCCGGCAGCTTTCATGGCTCCACCTATCTTCGCAAATGCGGCTACACCACCGACAAGGGCCGCACGCAGTGCCACCATTGGACTGACCGCCATGGTGTATCCCTGAAGAAGTTCATTCACCAGTGAGGAATTTCAGCATAGTCTTAAACCTTTGCACTTCTAAAATACATTCGGGGAGTAATGGGAGTTAGATGTGACTGGTCTCTCCAGTCTCCACTATTGAATGATGCCTTACATGTAAAAAAAAAGTATTGACCATATGACATGCAGGATATCGAGTGACATGGTGTCATTTCAGTTATCATGTCATTCCTATGTTCACTTACAATATTGTGCAGTTTAGCCGAGACCCGAGAACAACTACGTAACCACTCAAGTTTAGTTGTATTCATGTTAGGAACGATTCATAAAATGGCTATGGATGGCCTACTAAAATGTATTCCTGTTTTGATTGATGAACGGAAACATTTGTACCAACGCCATCAGTTAAAAATTAGAAGAGTACTACTATAAGCCTGAAACAGAATTATATTTGACTATTCAAGTCTCTAGCAGAATACTCACTCAAACAGAGCATGGCAAAGGCTGATGAAGTGAGCGCATAAGAAGACAAGCTAGAACTATAATACTCGTAAAAGTTAAGCAGCATGATCCAAAAGCCATTCTAACAAAATAAGATTTGGAAGGGCAAAAATAGCAAAATTGCAGGTTTTTTGCAAGGATGCTGATCAAGATCAACAAGTGCTAACTCTACCTTCAGACGTTTTACTTTTGTAGGGCAGATGCAGGAGCACTTGTCATAATAGATGTTGGGTCACAATTTTCAGGTGGATCAGAAATTCAGAATCTCGAGCTTGATCGTCAGCAATAGTAAGATCAAAGAGACTAAAGCCGAGAAAGAAAATATACAGTGCTGTCATTTGCCGATTGTGTATCTAAGTGAATAAGGAAACATAGACATTCCTGCATCAGTTGTAATCCCCGCCTCAGTAAGTCATTTTCAGAGTTGGAGAACATTTTAAAAAGAAGGCCAGCTTTCAGTTCGTAGTTTATTCAGTGGTTTATCATTTTCATTGGGTGCTTTTAATTCGAATTGTTCTCTTTCAGCTCTGTAAACCTAATTGTTTGTTCTGAACTTTAACTCCTTTCATCCTCAACTAATTTGGCAGATATCGTCCGTATTTTTCAGGGTGCACACCATTTATCGTGCTGATTGATGCATCACATTGAATCAATAAGGTATTACAGTTAAGATGGCCTAAGTAACCCAAAATAAGTTGCTAAGTTTGAGTGGCTTAATAGCCCACTTTGGAATACAGTAATTTCACGCATGAATATTACACGAATCAGTTTAATTTACGCAGGATTTGCACAAAATTCCATGCAAAACAACTCAGATCTCCATCACTCCCCAAATTTCATGCCATTTTCTTCTTGCATCTTTCGGGTAGCACCCAAGGCATCTAAGTAGCTAACTCAGGTATTAACAGAGCAAGGGGCTTCAGCTGAACCCCACAAAAAGGAACTAAACAACGATACTACTATTACCTTACCTCTCAGCCAAGCAGCGAATAAATCGGCAAAGAACAGATCCCGTGGGATAGAATGAGCAAATCGGTCTAAGCAAGCGAGATAGGGTTCCTTACCGAGAGACGAGGAAGGAGGTGGCGTCGAGTGCTCCAGCGAAAGGGAAAAAGGCCCCAGATGGACTCCTGCTCCGCCGGCGGGGAGAACTCGACGGTGGTGCGAAACCTTCAGACAAGAAGCCGCCACGGCCACGGAGTGTAGGTAGAGGATCTAAATATACATGTGTATGCATATAAGCCCAGAAGGAACTTATTTTTCTCAGAAGCACCCTCCCTGAGAGCCGTTGCTAGTTTCTCCACAAGTATAGGGTCTAAAACGAAACACAAACACGTCTCTTCCCACTGTTAATTTCTCCATAAGTAGACTAGGGTTTTAGCGCATTCCCCCGTCCCACTCCCTCTCCTCGCTTCCTCGCAGCCCGCATCGGCGCTTCTCGCTCACCCTTGCGGCGCCGCGGCGAAGTCCGAATCGAAGGAGGGGCAGACCTCACCGGAGCTCCGGCGATGGGTGGCGAGAAGGAAACCCTTGATCTCGCTGACCTCAACGCCGCCCTCCCCGCCGGCACCGCAGGTAACCTCCCCGCCGCTGACGCCGAATCGCATCCACTCTCCCTTGCCTTCACCCTAATCGATCCGCGTTGTCGTGTGGTTCGCCTGCAGCTCTCAGTGCCAAGGACCGCGCCGGACTCGTCAATGCCCTAAAGGTACGTTGATTTTAGTTTGGGGCGTTATGAAATTCCCGAGGTGTTCCGGTACATGTGCCCATTTTTGTGTTGGATTCTGATGATCGTTGGTTTTGTCGTGCATTTATTCTGTGATCTATTGTGATCATCTGCCTGATCTGATTTGGCTGCAGGATAAACTGCAGAGTTTGGCTGGTCAGCACAGCGACGTGCTAGAGACGCTCTCGCCCAATGTCAGGAAGCGTGTTGAGTTTTTGAGAGAGATTCAGGTCATCTACTGCTAGGCAATTGTTGATTTGAAATGTTTTCACATACCTTAGCAATGTCATCTGAATGCCGTATTAAATTGAAGTGCTATAATCTTAAAAGCTACTTTATATGTACTGCTGATGCTTGATTACTTTAGCTCTAGCGCCCTATGAAATCACTTCAGAGTAATCCAGTGTTCTCCCTGTTCTATGTGGGATGACAATTTTGTAAATGGGTTTGCTCGACTGCTGTGGCTTTGTGCCTTCTGTAGATAACATCAAAGTGATTGGTTGAAATTGCACGGTAGTTCTTCAATTTTGGTAAAGAATAAAGCCTTTTGTTGGCTGTTATAGTTGTCATATAGTATTGAAATTTAAAATGGTATGTTGAAATTGCAGAGTGTTTATATTCAATAACTACAATAGCCAGACTTTTAATTATTTTATTACTTGAATTTGGTTGATGAACACTTAGTTTTGGTCGTGAAAGCAGAACAAATAAAGTGATCAATAGCTTAGTCATAACCTTTATTAGTTTTGGTTTCAAATCGGACTCACGATGTGATATTGAGGATGAAGTGTTTGGTATGATTTAATTAACTAGAGATCGAAGAAGTCTCTGATGCATTGTGGTTAAATGTTAACCGATAATGACATGCCACACCCTTCCAGTTTCCAAGGCCTATCCATACTTATGTCCTGTTTGTGTATGAAATGTAATGTCTACCGAACACGAACAGTAAATATTTGTGTAAGAAAGATCTTCATGTGACTTAAGCCACATCATGTGGTTCCAGTTTGGGGGTTGAATGCTGACCATCATGTTTTCTTAGCCTGCTTGTAACTTCATGATTGGAACTAAACCCTTTAAACTTCTTTTTCCCGCAATCATGCAGAGCCAACATGATGAGATCGAAGCAAAATTTTTTGAAGAACGGGCTGCACTTGAAGCCAAGTACCAGAAGCTTTATGAACCTCTGTACACAAAGGTACACTTTGTAGTCATTCTTTTGTTTTGCACCTCACGTTAATTTGTGAAATATCTGACTTCTATATGTTCTTGTACATATTGCTGAATTTACTCATTTTATGTTCTTTCAGAGGTATGAAATTGTCAATGGAGTTGTGGAGGTTGATGGTATCAGTGATGAACCAGCCAGCGAAAACGCTCCTGATGGAAAAGAGTCAGATGGTACAAATTGAATTTCAAAACTTGTATATCCCCTGTTCTTTTATTATAGTTCCCACTCTGATCTGTAGATAAACTATTTTTCAGCTAAAGGAGTTCCAGATTTTTGGCTTACTTCCATGAAAACAAATGAAATCTTGGTTGATGAGGTATACTGAGTCTGCTCTAGATGTTATATTTTTGTTTAGATGCATCACTTTGCCACTGAATGGATTTCTTCTTAAATTTAGATCCAAGAGCGTGATGAGCCTGCTTTGAAATATCTAAAAGATATCAAGTGGTCTAGAATGGAGGATCCTAAGGGATTCAAGCTGGAATTTTTCTTTGATACAAATCCGTTCTTCAAGAACTCTGTCCTAACAAAAACCTACCACATGGTTGATGAAGATGATCCTATTTTGGAGAAAGCAATCGGGTTGGTATTTGAGCACTCGTTTTTTTTTTGTTTTATTTATATATACTAGTCCTGCCACTTTGTGGTCTATTGATGCTTGTAAAATATATGCATGTCCTGTAAAACATGCTCTTTTCTGTGCCGCAGGACAGAAATTGAGTGGTATCCTGGGAAAAACCTTACACAAAAGATTCTCAAAAAGAAACCCAAGAAGGGTTCAAAGAATGCAAAACCTATTACTAAAACCGAAGACTGTGAGAGTTTCTTCAAGTTTTTCAGCCCCCCACAGGTCCCTGATGATGATGACATTGATGAAGAAACTGTATGTTTAAGATTGTTGTTTAACTTGGATAACACACTTTATGTTGCTCCATAGTAAGATTGTTCTTTCATTGTTTTCTGTAGGCTGATGAGCTGCAGGGTCAAATGGAACATGACTATGACATTGGGTGAGTGTATTTCATTACCATTTTGGAAGAAAATTCTTGATTTCCTCTATTATGCCTGGTGAGTATTCTGTGGCTAATTTCCTGATCTTGCCAAAATTGACTTGTAGGACCACCATAAGGGATAAAATCATCCCCCATGCTGTTTCCTGGTTTACCGGTGAGGCTGCGCAGGACGAGGATTTTGAGGACATGGATGATGACGGCGAGGATGATGATGAGGAGGATGAGGACGAAGACGAGGATGAAGACGAGGATGAGGATGAGGATGAGGAGGATGAAGAGGAAGAAAGCAAACCAGTTAAGAAGGTAGGTCTGCCATATCACAGTAATCTATTTCCATGTCATTTAACCTGTATTTCCTTACTAATTTGTTTTCCAATTGTCTGAGCAGTCGGGCCGCAAACAAAAGGTACACATTGAAGTTCCACTCCAAACGAAAGTGACACTTGTTATTTTTGGTTCCAGATATCAATTCAAATATCTAACTCATGTTATATTCTCATGCAGATGCAGGTACCACAAAAGGTTGTCTCACAAGCTGACCAACCAGCGGATTGCAAGCAGCAGTAACCTTTTCCGGTGCATTAGATTCCTTGTGCTGATTGGTGGATGCTGTATTTCCCATTGAACTGCTGGGAGCTTTTGTTGGTTGTGTTGTGAGCGGGTGAGATTGCATCGTTGATAGATCGACGTGGTTTTATCAGTTGGTGAGGCTTTTGTCAGGGGCACGTTATGCTGTGCTAGATGGTTAATGTTTATGCCTTCCGTTTTGGTTTTTTACACTCTCTAGTTTTATATGCAATCAGATGATATTCTAAGGTTTTGTAATTATATATGCACCTTGCCATAATTCTCTATTTGTCCAATGCTGATGGCCGATTCTTTCTGGGGTCAGGATCGGGACTTTTCAGTGGCGTTGGAAATGTCATCCGCTATTGCCCTGAATTGATGTTGAAAATTTGCACCTTGCCAATCGTAGCGAAGCTACAGAAACATGGCACGTACCCACGACATGGATCATCACACCGAAGCTCTTCTGGATTCGGTGCAACACCATGGGTTATCAGATTCGTCGGAATGGGCAAGCTGATCGACCCCTTAGAGGGAAGCTCTCGTGACGTGAGCTTGCTGATGGTAGCGTGGAACTAGGGTCTGAGCTGACGATAGGATATTTTTTCTTATTATGTCTCAGGATAGGCACGGCGTGGTAAGTCATATACTCCTTCCAGATCATTTGGAGTTGGTTTCCATGTCAGAGCCGATTTCTCTCTTCAGAGCGGAGCTGGTTTCTGTTTTCGTGCCGCAAGATTACGTGCAGATCGAAATGTTTAAGCTTGACGTGAGTTGGGTGATTTGGAGTTTCGACAAAAAAACAGGAGAGATCAGATGACGCGACGATGTTTGTGGATGATTGGAGTTCTGTAATCGTGCCGCGACCAGAGATTAGTTTGTGCAATATAGTATACCTGCCCAAGTTACGGTGGTTTTAGTCTGAATATGGACTGGGTTGACCAAAAAGACGGCCCACTGATCAGCACGGGCCGTTCTCACTTTCGTCCGCGCATGCCGAGCCCACGTTCCTTCGTGGCTTGCACTGACCGCACCGCACCGCACCGGTCCGACTCCGACCCACGGCGGCGCGGACGAGCGAAGAGGCAGCGAGCGAGCGAGCGAAGCGCAGCGAAGCGATGGAGGCGGCGCTGCGCGGGATCAGGGCGAAGCTGACGGAGAACCGGGAGAAGGTGATCAGCGGGCTGCTGCTGGGCTCGTTCGTGGCGCTGGGGTGGCGGTCCTCGGAGCAGCAGCGCGAGATCGACGACCTGGAGGCGGAGAAGAACTCCCTCCGCGCCGCCAACTCCTCCATGTCCGCCGCCATGTGGGCCTGGCGCGAGGAGCTCTTCTCCCTCGCAGCCGCACCCTCCCCGCCCATCACCACCGCCCGCCTCCGCCACATCTACGGCGAGGAGGAGCTCGCACCGCCCGCGCCCAAGCAACCAGGTGGGTACCTCCCCCCTCCCGTTAGATTTTTTTCTTCTCTCTCTAGTGTTGAACAATGAATTGGAGTGTTGAACAAGGGAGGTGGCAATTACTTGTGTAGGTAGCATCAGTGCCAATGCGGACATATTACATGGCTGATCTGTTGGTTGCATCGTGTTTCCAGGCAACATCTGATGTTTGATAAAACTGATTGGAGTTTGCCGACTTGCTTGTGTTACTTTACTGCAATGCAGTGAACTTTCTAGTTGTGCATCATATTATTCTTATGGAATTCCCTGTTAGATTGGCATCACAGTCAATTTCTTAGTGTTCCGGTCCATTATTTCTTCTTTTGCATTTGCGATGATTATGCTGTGCTCTAGTTCATATCGGGTTATATGGTAGGCTTGGATGGCACTAAGGGGATCTCACTCACTGTAACAAAATCTACAGATTTCTATCTGAATAATGTAGGGACTTAGAAATCATATTTGTGGTTTGCTATGCGCTGGAGCCAGATTTGGAAGAAAAAAAACTTAGACTAATGATTTGAGTACTGAGTTACAATTAGTCAGGTTGTTTAGCATTTCCTATGTTGTATGGCTGCATATATTCTCAGCGATATTTCTTGTCCACTGGCATTTTTTGCATTCCATGTTTTTATTATCCGAAATGCTTAAGTTAGTCTCTAGTTCATATTGAACGGTGTATTTCATCAGAAGCACAAAATGCACATCTTAGATTTTTATTATTGTAAATGCTTGAATTATGTTTTTCCTTGTTTTTATATAACAGTTTGAATCATCTTGTACGTACCAGTGTGCACAATTAACATTCTTTATCAGAACTTGGAATTTATCATGCTTTGTGTCTCAATATTATGGTACATAGGATTTCTTCAGCCTTTTTTTTGTTGGTTTGACTGGGAAAATGTAGCAACTAAGTATGCTTTGTTGGCCTGGATAGTTGTTTATTTGATACAGTATGTGTAGGGTATTGCTAGATTCACTACTTTAATTGGTTCTCAACCATGTCTTAGTTTGCATGTAGTGGCATATTTTACCTTAATTGCCTTTTTTCACAAGTTGGTGTGACCAGTGAGGTGATATGTTCTTTTGCTTTATCAATTACTTGAGCATAATGTCTACCATTGCAAATTCTTACAGTAAAATAATAGTGTAAATAAACAATTTACTATACATTTGAACTTTGGGTACATCGTGGTGGTAATGAAAACATCGACCTCTTTGATCTACAGGATCAGATGCGGAGGAGGAATTTATTTCTATATCGTGAACTCTTTCACACTTCCCAATGCAGTTTACAGTGTTTAGCATTGTATAATAGCAAGGCTGGTTCCCTGATGAGTGTGGGCAATAATGTTTTGTTAGATATTGAACTATTCACGAGTAATATTGCGCTAGGCTGCAAAAAAAAGCATGTGATTTAACATAAATAACATTTTTGTATTATGTGTTGGTTCTAAAGCTGTACCCTGAACTGGCACAAAGAACAATCTGTATTTCACTGCTTTTATGGTGAGCTGCGAATGTTCTGCATATGGTCCAAAGGCAAAGGCCGTTCTTCCTCGTCCTCACATCAGCTAAGTTCAATCATGCACGAGGACCAGTGTAAAGACCCAGTGACCCACTTTGTTCTGTGATAATATCACCCCGGGAGATAGAAGGTGCATCAGAAAATGCTCTCGTTCGATCTGTCCCTGTGACCAAACGCTAGCTACGGGAAGTACCAATGGGAAAAGGTGAAGCGTACAGTTTGATAGGGACGGAGCCTTCCAGAAAAGTACGAGACCGTTAACGTTTGTAAAATATACTGTATACACTGTAACGCAGTTTAGAATATGTACTGTAAAATTAAAAGAAGAATAATGTATAGAATATGCTTTAGAGCAATCTGATGCGGACAGCTGAAGCTGCAGCCATCACTGGTTTTCCTCTATTCCGAAATGTTTGCATAGATTTGGACTCTTCTGAAATGCAAGATTCTCACTGCAACCTCCATCCAGTTATGTTTCCTATCCCAAAAATTCCACGATATCCTTGTTTAAAAACGCAGCATTTTGCTGCAACGTGCTCACTGCATCGCTGCAGTGGCTTTTAACAATGAGCCAATCATGATTATTTTATACTTTTTCTGTTTCAATTTATTTGTCGTTAGGATAATCTTTATTTGTTTATTTTTAATTCTTTTGATTGTTTGAAATGACAATTATTTTAGAACAGAGATAGAGGTAGTATTAAGTACGTAGTACTTTTGAAGTACTCCTGATACTGCTGTAAGAGCTAGTAAGTAGATCGATCGAAGACAGCACTGAAACCGAAGACAACGCACTGTCCGCGCTGCCATTCTGTGTGAAAGGGGTGGCAAGAAATCATGGAGGAAGAGGAGGGGAGGAGAGGGATTCCTTCCCTGCTGAAACCACCATCACCGGTCCAAACTGAAGCTGGTTCTCTGCAGGAATACATCGCCTCAGATATTACACAGGTGTGGTCATCTCTAGACCTTGATCTCTGTTTATTTTTCACCCCTTTCAGTGTATTACTTATTTTTATATTTGTTTTTTGGGCGGAATTAACATACATAAATCTCTGTTTATTTCCAGCTTGTAGGATGGACTCCACTGATAGAACTGAAAAGAATCACCAACAAGGGTAGTTTGGATGTCCGGATTGTTGGCAAGCTCGAGTCCTACCAGCCTCTCTGCTCTGTCAAGGACCGCAGCGCTCTGAGGTATCAAAGTGTGAAGTGCCACAACCATGTTTCCCCTTCCACTTAGCGCGATTTTTTTTTTGAACATGCATCCAGCTTGGGGGGGGGGGGGGGGGGGGCTAGTCTACCGCCGAGTATGAATGCATATTCTGTTGAAACTGCTTGCCAGTATGCGAGTTATTCAGTCTCTGATGATCACAAAAGGAACCGTACTCGGTTTTTCTGGTACCTATCTGTACTGTTCTTCGCAGAATGATCGAAGATGCAGAGGAGAAAGGGCTGATCTCACACGGCGTCACCACGCTGGTCGAGCCAACTAGCGGAAACATGGGGATAGGACTGGCGTACATTGCTGTGCTCAGAGGTTACAGGTTCATTGCTGTCATGCCTGCTGAGTACTCACTTGACAAGCAGATCTTGCTGAGATATCTGGGAGCTGAGTTGGTTTTAACTGGTAAGTGGAAGCCTTGGGACCAATGTCGAAATTTGAGAAATGCATTTGGTGTCAGTTTGGTTTTGCTTTTGTCGGGCTAGCTTTTATACGCTCAACTCTGATGTTCAATGTTGTGCTGTTTTCAGATCCTACACTTGGCTTTCAGGGACAACTTGACAAAGTGGCACAGCTCAAGAAAGATATGCCCAATGTGCGCGTGCTTGATCAGTTCACAAATGCGGCAAATCCTGAAGCACACTTTAAATGGACTGGTACCTATTCTTGCACAATGCAACCTAACTATAAAAACAAACAGTAAATCTACATAACACTAGTTGTGTCTTTTCGAAAAAAATACATAACACTAGTTGCGGCGACACTTTTATTTACATTACTCTTTCAGTCAGATGATGGAGCAGTTACTTATTTCTGCAGTGATCATCTGTGCTGTTGTTTCTATTCGTTTCTACCTAGGACCTGAGATTTGGAAGGATACGGCAGGCAAAATAGACATCTTTGTGGCCGGTTCTGGCACGGGAGGCACTGTCTCAGGTGTTGGCAAATACTTGAAGATGAAGAACCCAGCTATAAAAGTCATTTGTGTTGAGCCTGCTGAGAGTCCAGTTATTTCAGGTAAACTGGTAATTGCTGCATCGAATGGTCAAATTCTCCAGGAAAAAATATTAAAGTTGGTAAAATGATCACTTATTGGCAATACGTGTTGTTTACCTTGATAGCTTTGGTGAATTTGTTGTAGGTGGCACGCCTTCTCGCCATAAAATTCAGGGAGTTGGTCCCGGATTTGTACCCAAAAACTTGGATACCTCACTCATTGATGAGATCATTACAGTAACTGCAGAAAATGCAATGGAGAACGCAAGGAGGTTGGCAATGGAAGAGGGCCTGCTGGTTGGCATATCATCCGGAGCAAATTTATCAGCTTGCTTGAAGGTTTGGTCATTTGATTCTTCGGTTTTGTTTATACTTGCATTCCTTTCCCGCCTTTTGCTTAACTTATTATCCATTTGTTTTCTAAGTATGCGTGACTGGTTCATTTAAATTGAGGACGTTCTCGCCTTATACTTGAAATGCATTTTCTAGGTGGCATCAAGAGAGGAAAACAGAGGGAAGATGATCGTCACCATGTTTCCAAGCGGCGGCGAGAGATACATGAACTCTGACCTCTTTGCAGCTGCAAGAGAGGAATGCACTGCCATGACGTTCTGACTTCAACGCCTATGCATATCCTTCACGGCGATATGGCATGATTCGGCTTATCAACATTATTTTGTTTGAAAGAACTAAGGTTGCGAGGCCTGCACGTTCCATTCAGAGCTAAGATTTTTACCTATGTGCTCTGTTTATTAGAAACTTTACATTTCATTTTTTTGCTGATAAATTGTTTTTGCGTGTTTGGTCTCAAGCGTTCGAATCTCGAGAAAACCTAAGACGTTCTTTTATACATGTGGCAGTTTTATGAGTGTCCTGCTTGCTTGTAACAGTACTGCTCCAAACGCCCCAGATATGTAAGACGGGTCTGAATATGCAGACTGATTGGACTTAGTCCGAACGTCGATATGGAAATGTACACCCATGTCCATCGTCGATCGATATGAAAAATATATAGTCACTGTTATGCCCGGCAGGCCGAGGAGTTAGCGGCGCCAGCCTAGCTCACCGGCGCTGTCACGAGCCGTTTTAATTTCGTTGGCACGTTGCAGGGTAGTTCCCGGCGCCGCCGCCAACCTAGCGCCGCCGCTGCGTCGGCGTTGTCGTCGTCGTTGCAACAGCTGCCAGTTGACGCCACGCCGTAAGCTTGCCTTATTAAGCGCGCCCTCCTAATTTGGGCGAACCCTTGCACGCGCAAACCTGCTCTTATTCGTTCCCTCGCCGTGGCAAACCGATCGGGGGGAACCGATCCCTCAAGACGAAGCATCGATTCTTCTTCCCCCCGAACAACAGCAAGATACGAGATTACGAGGGGTTCGCATTTGCATGCGCCTCGCCATTGCAGTAGCAGGGGAACCGTCTGCTGCTGGTCGGACACCGGCGAGGTTGAGGCATCATCTCGTCGGCCGTCCGGGCCTCAGCCGTGTCCAAGACTCGTCGTCGTCACCGCTGGTTACCGGACAAGACGACATTGCATCGATCACCACCACCTGTGTCCACCACGTACGCGTTGGTCATCATGGGTGGTGAGCAAGTGTCGTTGCTGTTTTCGGCGTTGCTAATGTTGGCCTGTCTGTCTCGATCAATCGCGGTTGTGCAGGCTCGCGCGCATCGTCAAAGACCGGTGAGCGGCGGCTCGCGCGACCAGCATGGCGTTGCCCCAGGACAGCGCCAACGGCGAGCTCTCCAGCGACAACACCACCGAGGCGGTCGACGAGAGGGCGTCGTGGTCGTCGACCTCCAGCGAGGAGGCGGAGGCGGGGGCGGGCGCGGGCGCGAAGCGGCAGTACGACGACAGTGCCGCCACGCCGCCTCCGACGCAGCAGATGGAGCGGTATTCGTCTTCGTCGTCGTCCGACGACGAGGCCGCCGCCGCCTACCCCGACGACAGGAGGATCCCGGCGGAGGTGTTCGAGCGGGACCCGGCGGCCGAGGCCAACAAGGACTGGAGCATGATGTCCACGGACTCGGTGTTCGCGCTCCAGGTGGCGCCGTCCAGCGACTTCACCGGCTTCTTCCTGGCGCACCCGGAGCTCATGGACATCTCCACGCCGCCGCGCGTCAGCACGGTCGACGCCGACGATGCCGACGCTGAAGCCACCGTCCTCGTGCCGCCCTTCGAGAGCATCCCGGAGCTGTCCGAGGCCACCATGAAGGGCAACAACTACTCCTTCGCCTTCCCAAAGTACGCCCGTCGTTGCCATTTCTTTGCATCTTTTTTTTTAGATGGTGCGTACGTATTTCGTTGCATATTAGCCTGCACGTTTACAACAACGGTTCTCGAGTGATGACCAGATCCATGTGTTGTGCAGCTTGATAGAGGACAAGAGGCACAGTTCCAAAAAGGTTCATCAGGATGAGCAGACGACGGATGCAGCGAAGGAAGAGCCGGCGCCGGCAGAAGCGGAGGAGACCCAGGCGAGCAGCAAACCGGAGGCAGCTCCGGAGAACGAAGCGGCAAAGGGCGGCTTGTTCGCATGCTTCCCCTGCTGCTCATAAGCGAACGCATGCATGCAACATGGGTGATTTAGATTCATGGTCCGGTGATTGCGCAGAGATGCAGGGTGTAAATGCTAAGGTCTTCTGTTAGTACAGAAAATTGGCGTTGTACGGTAGAGTCCTGGCCAGGAAGATATGTACAACTCAGACCGGCTACTGTCAATGCCATGATCCTTGAGAGACTGAAGCATTCAAGTCACTGCTTTTGCGTTTATAAGGCTATGTACAGACCAATTCCGAAAGCAGGGTCGTAACTCGAGCAGACGCTAGTATTCGAATGCATGTTGTGTTGTACGCATGAAAAGCATCATCAGGGCACCAGTGGCGGCAACTGCCAAGAAAATGTACCCCCTCCACAGCGAAGTTTTCTCAAGTAAGTAAATCTCACATTAACTGCAGTGGGGCTGAAAAGATTGCAAACCACGGAAATTTAAAGTTCCAAAAAGATATAGAATTTTTTGTATCATGTGCAGTTACATGCCCAGCCAAGCAAGGCAAAGCAACAAAAGGATACATCCTTGGCCATTTACAACATATTGCAAGAATTTTTAGATATCATCTCTATCACACAAAGCAAATTTTTTTTTTTTGGGAGGAGCAAGAGGTTATTGATTTAGCGGACTGGCAATGCAAAATGAATCAAGTTGAAAGTTGCAAAGTAACTTCACATGCCATTGAACTAGATGACGTAACTACTGGCAGGAGACTGATGTGCCATCTTCGTTCTGCGCAGCTTCCACTGCAAGGGTTTTCTTGGCAACTTGTTTCGGGATATCAAGGTCATCTTGTATGCAACGTTGCAATGGATGGGATAGAATAATGCATGTCTGACGGAACAGGACCCGAGCAAGACCTTGACCAGTCTCGAGAATGTAGCCCTCATACTGGCTAACATGCTCGAGTGCATCAACCAAGATATCATATACTTTCTGTGGACAGTTATCAGCACTAGGCTTGTCATGGAGATAGATTATGTCCAAGGTGAAATTCTTTTCATTTGTTGGCCAATGATGGTGTGGCTTGGTAGAGGAACGGCAGTAGATGAGTACCTGGAAATATTTGCATTGCAGCAGTCAGGACCCCAAGGCATTACAACTGAAGATATGCAAAGTAAATTACTGCGCAGGAAAGGTGCAATTATCATAAGATTTGGGTGCAACATGTTGTACACGGTAAGAATATTAGTGTTCAACGTGAGATGTAACTTGTATGCTTTGTGAACATTCCTAAGCACCTCAATCAGGCAGCTATTATTTAAAAGTAACGCAACTCTGAATCATACCACCCTCAGTAGCCGGCCTTGCGATTCTGCCCTTTTGCCTTCCTGATGAGCTATCTTGAAGAGCTGCGTGAGATCAGCTGTCGCATATCTTGATTCAGAAGCAGAGAGGGAATGGATTGCCTCCATTGCGGAACTAGCATCACTACTGAAGTCCTTTTTAACCTACAAATCCAGGGGGTGTAAAAATCTCGATTAGTTATTGCATTCTACAAACAAAACAAACATGTTACTAACAGCTGTCCCGCACCCAAGCAAACCACGGAACAACACCTACAGTTGGAGAAATCTGGGGCACAATATTTCCCCCGAATCATAATCTAAGCCTAACATAAACATAATTGTTTTACGTAAATCCCTCATATCACGGAATAGGCATATCAATACAGTTCCTTCAATCCATACAGAAGAAAAACAAGTGTGATTATCTGGCAGCTGTTGACACTGGACATAACGTAACGCTGAAAAAGAATCTGATGATCGAAAGGGCCAAACGGGCGCGAAATACCGCTAAAAACCTAACCGAGAAATGGAGAAATCAAGTCTATACCATGGAGACGGTCTCGCCGAGGGAGGCGAAGGCGAAGCGGTGGTCGGGGCACATGGCGAGCTTCCCGTGGACGAAGAGGAGCATCGCCTGCTTGACCGCGTCCATCCGCCCCACCGGGGGCCGGGGCTCCGCCGGGGCCGGCTGCTGCGGCGAAGAAGACGTGGAGCCGGAGGACGCCGCCGCCGCCGCGGCGCCGGTCTTCATCTCGGCGCGCGCCTCGACGTCGACGTCGACGCAGAAGAGGATGTCCTCCGGCGGCAGGCGGACCGGCGGCAGCGAGTAGCGCGGCGCCGACGCCGCGCCCGCGCCGGCGGGCAGCGTGGGGTCCGCCATCGAGAGCTGCGCCTGCGCGGCCGTGGGCTGGTTTGGGTAGGTGGGTGGCGTGGTATGGTAGTAGAACGGTTAATGGGCTCGTCGTGGAAATGTTGGGTTCGGGTAGTTTGGTGTGCGGTCGGATAGGCTGAACACTCCACCGCGAAATGGTCCAACCCTTTCCGGCTGTCATCGTTCTATTTTAAGTAAATACATCAACGGTTTTTGAACTTGTTTGAATGTGTTATCTAGATTCACGAATTTTTAAAGTGCATATTTAGATCCATAAACTTATTAAAGTGTGTCATCTGAATCTAAAATACCCCTAAAGCTATTAAAATAATTGTTACTTGAATTTTAGTTTTCATATTTTTTTTCTCCAGAAACCAGTATTGTTAGCCTCCAATATAAATTATGATAACAACAAACAGATATGAAAAAATAAAACTCAAATAACATTTATATGAACAATCATATGGGCATTTTCGGTACTCTAGATCCTAATGACACACCTTAACAAGTTCATGAACTCAAATATGCATTTTAGAAGTTTGTAGATCTAGATGACACATCTAGACAAGTTCAGGTACCGTTGATGTACTTTACTCTTCTTTTTTTTGCAAGTGCAAGCATCCACGTACTCTCTCAGTTTTGAAAATGATCTTGTTGCAGCAGAAAAAGTTGAAATACAGCAAGTACAAACTTTATGTTGTGAACGACATCGATTCATACGTTCATCTTTGGTTGTTAATCATGGATGCTAAGTGAGTAGCCTTTCCACCATCTCCTCCGTGCTGAGGACAGCGGACGTCACGACTTTGGGGCCTGCCGCGACCTTCTTAGTTATGACCCTGATCGATCTGACGGACACACGTTTCTGGTTTGTAGGGGTGGGCATTCGGTTAACCGGAGAAATTCGGTTTGGTTTTTAAGTTTTTTTTACAAATTTGGTTTTTGGAAAACTGGAACCGAAATTATATATAGAAAACTAAAAATCGGCGCACCAGTTAACCGAGAATTTCGGTTCGGTTTTCGGTTAAACTGAGAAAACCGAGCATTAACAGATGTTGGGAATGGTGAAGCCGCACCACGACAGGAGGGCGCCAGAGCTGTGGCCGGCCGCGACGGCGGGAGGTCGCCGGAACCGTGGCCGGGAGCGACGGCTGGGCGCAACAGCGCGCGGAGCCATGGCCGGTAGCGACGGCGGAGCCGCGGCTGTGCGCAATGGCGCGCGGGCCGGTGGAGCCGCGACGAGAACGGGCGCAAGAGGGATCCAACGGTTGGGTGCGACGGCAACGGTTGGGGCGGTGCTTCGGGATTGGGTGGGGCGGCGATACGGTGGCAGGCAGGGTACGGCGGCTCTCCGGTCCGGCGGCAAGTGAAGGGGAGGGGCGGGGCTCCATCGGTAGAGGGCGCCTGGGCTCTGGGCGTCTGGCGGTTGAGATGGGGAAGAAGAGGAGCAGAGGGATTAGGGTTGACTGCTGACTGCTGTTGGGCTTATGTGTGCTGGACTACTGTTGGGCTTATGTGTGGTGGACTGCTGTTGGGCTTTAGGGTCATTGTTCGGTTAACTCGGTTAACCGGATAAATAAACCGAAAACCGAAAAAATATCGGTTTTTGCATATTCAGAACCGAAATTTGATTCGGTTTCACCGGTTCGGTTTATTCGGTTTTGATTTCTGGTTATTTCGGTTCCGGTTTTCGGTTTCCGGTTTTCTTACCCACCCCTACTGGTTTGTTAAACATAGCCACGGATAGTAGCTTCAGCTTTGTTTCCTCTGCTCTTCTTCAGCTCTGTTTTCTCTGCTCTTTTGTTTGATCAGATCGCCACTGCCCACTGTTCGTCTGGCTACTCACAGGTGTTCTTCGGGATGACCGACGCCGACGTTGTTGGATATGTGTCGAATATTGTGTATGAGTTGGTTACGATAGAACTTTGAGTTGTATTAGCGGTGGGGTGTACAGTTTGTGTTGGATTCGGTATCCGGCCTCCTTATAAATATGAGAGGAGGGCCGCAGTTGTAACCACAACGAAGACAACATATCGGGGAGGAGCACCTGTAGTCATGCCCTGGGGACGTAGGCTTCGGCTGAACCTCGTTAACAAATATTGTGCTTCGCATGTCGTCTGTGATCTTGCATCTACACCTCTGAAGATTTGTCGTCGCTTCCGCGTGTCTATTTTCTAACAAGTGGTAATCAGAGCCAAGGTTGGATCCGATCTAGAGGTGATGCTGAAGATCATGAGCAGGAATGATGGTATGTTCCACACCGCGCAAAGCTCGCACGATATGTCCAGGAGAGACATGGCGCAAGGTGGAGTATGGCGGTGATCGACGACTCGATCGGTGGAGTTGGACACTTCGAGCGTGGCGGCTTGAACCATTCAATAAGCTGCATCAACGGAGTTTCGTCCAGACATGGATAACAGATTGATGGCGGCTGCATGTTGCAGTTCGATAGGGGCCGGTCAGACGTGGTGGTCAAGTTCGACAGTGCAGCTGAAAGACATCGCGGATCTAGACAGTGACTTCGACTCGCAATCTAACTGATGCGCGGTCAGTTTGATTGAAGGGGTTGTTACATGCTCAAGATGGAGATGTTACAGCGATGGTGTTAACCATGATGGACCCGACATTTTTTAGAAGTGGCTTGTTGTTGCATGATGGCGACATGATGTATTATCTGCTCAGTACACGAGTTGATGGCGGAGCGTGCACAGAGCTTCCGTGGCTATGGCACGGAGTGTGATGCTGGAGGTTGTACGAGGGCAGGAGTCGGAGGATCGTGAGGCCAGTGAAATAAGTTTGCAAACTGGAGTGTGAGACGCATGCATACGAGAAGTGGACTCCTGTCCGATCAAGACTCATAGATTCCATGCATGGAAGATAAAGTGAGGCCACATGGTTGTTTACTGTTCGTAATCAGCATGGATCGGTCTCTTTTGGTTATTTTGCATGCATGGCTGTTACGTGCAGGGAAGACAAGATGGATCCACATATATTTGAATAATAAGAACAAATGCAGGTTGCATCACTACTACAAAAAGCATTTTTACAGGCGACTCAATTTTTTAAACACAGACGGTCCTTAAAAATATGCGACTGTGATGATGAATGATATAATAACCGCCTGTGATGAAAGAACAACACAGACGGATTTTAAAGAACAACCGTCTGGGTAAATACATGATCTTCACAAGCGGTTCTTAATTAAGAACTGCCTGTAATGTAATGAACTTCACAGACGGATTTTAAGAAACAACCGCCTGGGTAAATACATGATCTTCATAGACGGTTCTTAATTAATAACCGTCTGTAATGCAATGAACTTCACAGACGGATTTTAAAAAACAACCGCCTGGGTACATACATGATCTTTGTTGGTGGTTCTTAATTAATAACCGTCTGTAATGCAATGAACTTCACAGATGGATTTTAAGGAACAACCGTCTGGGTAAATACATGATCTTCGTTGGCGGTTCTTAATTAATAATCGTCTGTAATTCAATGAACTTCATAGACGGTTCTTGATTAACAACGGCCTGAGAAGATCATGTATTTTCAGTGGCGGTCATTGTTTAATTATCATAAGCGGTTTTCATTGAAATTGCAGGGATGTAGTTGCAATTATCACAACCGTATGTAGTCGTGCAGGCAAAATTGTATCAGGAAAAAAACACAGATGAGCTAGCGGATACTGGTACATTAATGCATTATAGGAAATGCTCGATCACCAGTGAGGCTGGCTTAATTGTGATAATACACCATTAGAGACTTTACAATTGTTCAAAGATAATTTCTTTACACACTGAACAAAAATCATGCTACATTCATTGTAGATCGACGATGAAGCTCCCATTGATCAATCTAAATTGTACCGTCCTGCTTGCTCCCGAACACGTCTCTTATATTCCGCTGGATCCTGAAAATATTGACATTATTTAAATTAACAAATGTCGAAGGAGGAATGAATAACCTACATTGGTCACTAAGTCAAAGTGTCATCTAACCTTGATAAGTAGATTATAGCAATCATTTTCAACATCAGGCACATTTGGCTGATGCAGCAAATGCTGAACTTCAAGTAGTATAGTTTTGATTGTAAAAGCACTGCACCACCCCTACGAAATATAATTTAAGCAATATAAGAAACCAGTTCAAATAAGTTCGACAACAATTATAAGTAATAATTACATGAACAAAATAGGTCTATCTTACAGTCTCTTGATCAAGAATCCCGATGCAGAGTGCTCCCGAATGATAGACATTTGAGTGGAAGAACCCAATTGGAAAGGCGCATCTTGGAGGCACCAAGGGATAGTCCTCAGGGAAGGAGATTGTCAGGGGGTAGTAACCATCTTCCCATTCAGTCTGCAAAAGAAATTTATTAATAGGAGGATGATGGTTAAACTCATATTGTGCTTGTTCTTCATGACTTACCCCTTCTTTACCGGGGACGATGCACTGCCACTTCAATAAATCTCCCGATTCAGGCTTCGCAGAGAAACCCTATGCGGAGAAATTGAAAATACCAAAAACAAACAACATGGAAAAACAAACTACAGTTAAGTTCATCAGTCCATTACAGATACATATGTATATACAACCATGTGACCGGTGTGCCATATGTACATACATGGGGATGGTTCTTGCGCCACGCCAATCGCTCCTCCTTCAATCGGCTATACGCCTGAGACATCATTATCTGAAAGACCAAACTTCCAAACTT
Source organism: Tuctoria greenei (assembly GCA_036927565.1). Lineage (NCBI taxonomy): Eukaryota > Viridiplantae > Streptophyta > Magnoliopsida > Poales > Poaceae > Tuctoria > Tuctoria greenei. Next base: position 157,716,431 of record JAYESD010000009.1, on the reverse strand, counting down.
CCAAATCATTGAGTCCAAACGCATATGTACACAAATGCAAAAGGACACAATCCATATATACCAACATTGTTCTAAGTTGATTTCAGAAGATACAAATATATACAATATATATCATCTCGCATTGCTATATACAATTTTTTCCAGCATTGACATCTTGTCGCATATAGGGTTACAAATTCTTTTTAATGCTTCTCTCTACGCGCTTGATGTTTTCTGGTTCGGTGAAAAGGTACATCTCTTCATACTAATTATATTCCTCTTCATTATCTCCCACATTATCAACCCCAACAATATTTTGCTTTCCAGAAACAACTACGTGCAACTTCTCAGTTTCTGGATCTTGAACATAAAAAACTTGTGCAACATTATCGGCGAGAACCCACAGGTCATCTTTGTAACCCACTTTATTCAAGTCTACCAGTGTCAGCCCGTAATTGTCCACTTTCAAACCATCAGGATGTTTGACCCATTGACACTTAAATACGAGCATTACCATTCTTTCGCCATAATCGAGTTCCCATATTTCCTCTATGAACCCGAAGTATGTGGTCTTCTGCCCTTGTGAATCATAAGCCTCAATACGAATACCACTATTTTGTGCAACACTCTTACCGTCTTTTTCTTTAGTGTAAAATGTGTAACCATTGATGTCATATGCTTGCCATGATGTTACCAAAGCAGATGGGCCACAAGCTAACTTCTTCATTCTTGCCTCTTCTATAGTGTTTCCGTATGATATATTTTTGTCCATTAACCATTCAGTGAAACATCTTCTGTGCTCTTTCATGATCCAGTCCTCTTTGCGGTCTTGGTTTTTATCACGAAGCTCAATTTGGTGTTCCTCGATGTACGGCTCAGCTATTGCGAGCTGTTGTAGTACACCAAAATGTGCACGGTGTACATTCTTGTAATCTTGAACAATAAAAGTTTTCTTACCCACTTTGCCTCTCTCGCGTAGTCTACCCTCATGTACCGGTATAGGCACACCTATCGATTTTCCATCTTTGATGTAATCAGCGCAACCCTCAATCACTTATTCAGTGGTGTATCCTTCCATAATTGAACCCTCTGGGTGAGCACGGTTCCGCACATAACCTTTTAATACTCCTAAATATCTCTCCAACGAAAACATATAATGTAAATATAGTGGACCCAATGCTTTTATCTGATCAACAAGATGTATGATTAGGTGTACTTGCATATCAAAAAAGGATGGTGGGAAACACATCTCAAGCTTGCACATTGTCTCGACGATGTATGTTTTCAGATAGTCTAAATCTTCACATGCTATCACCTTTTGCGATACTGCATTGAAGAAGTAACACAAACGTGTGATGACAACTTTTATATGCTCAGGTTTGATTACTCTTATTGCAATGGCAAGGAAAACTGTCATCATCATGTGACAGTCGTGAGAATTATAACCGAATAAAGACAAGTCTTTCATCGAGACTAGTTTGTGGATATTGGATGAGAAACTTGTGGGCACTTTGATCCCACGCAAGCATTCGCAAATTGCTTTTTTCTCTTCTAGCGTCAAGTTGTAGCTGGCTAGGGGAAGGTAATGCTTCCCGTTCGCCTTTTCTACTGGATGAAGCTCTGGTCTCAAATCAAGATTTACTAGGTCCATACATGAATTTAATCCGTCCTTTGTTTTCCTCAGCATGTCCAGCAAGGTCCCAATGATGCTGTCAAATACATTCTTTGTAACGTGCATCAAATCAATACTATGGAAAAATTCCAGATTCTTCCAATACGGAAGATACTTGAAAAAAATTGATTGTTTCTTGAAAGCCATGTCAGTTGTATCATCCGAAGATGTACTTTTCTTTCTCTTAATTCCTTTACTCTTTTTTCCCTTACCGAAAGCAATATGAATGTTCTTGACCATTTCAAACACAAGTTTTCCACTATAAGGTTTCGGTGCAGTATCTTTTTCGATTTTGTTATCAAATTGTTCTTTCATCTTCCTATACTTGTGTGTATCTGTCAAGAACCGTCGATGTCTCATGTACATCGTCTTTCTGGATGAAGTGAGGTATAGAAATCCAGTTCTATCCACACACCTAACGCAACCTTTCTTCCCTTTCATTTGTCCCGATAATGTAAACAGTCCGGGATAATCATGCACGGTAACGAATATCATTGCTCTTAGCGTGAAATACTCCCGCTTGTACTCATCCCATGTACGTACCCCTTCTTTCCACAATTTCGCCATATCTTCCATTAAAGGTTCCAAGAACACATCAATTTCGATGCCGGGTTGTTTCGGACCTTGGATAAGAACAGATAATAAGATATATTTCCTTTTGTGACACAACCACATCGGTAGGTTGTACATAGTTAAGACCACGGGCCATGTGCTGTGTATGCTCCTTTTTTCACAAAACGGATTCATTCCATCTGTACCCAAGGCAAACCTCACATTTCTGATTTCCTTAGCAAATTCTGGATACCGAATATCAAAAATTTTCCACTGCGTTGCATCACCAGGGTGTCGTATATATTTTTCATTCTTCTTGCGTTGCTCGGAATGCCAACGCATAAGTTCAGCCTTTCTAGGGTTTGAGAACAAACACTTCAAGCGATCAATTACCGGAAGGTACCACATCACCAATGCAGGAATTTTTCTCTTATTCTTCCCATCTGCATCGCCAGAAGTATTGTCATTGTCACCTTCAGGACCAATAATAAACTTCTTATTCTTCTGAGTCTTTTTCATGTTGGTAACATACTGGTGATTGTAGTCCTTCTTGTATCTACTGACACCACAAATGGGGCATCTAGTTGCGAGCTCATGCTCTTTGCGATACAGAATACAATGGTTCACACAAGCGTGTATTTTTGTCACACCTAGTGCCATCGGGCAAAGAAGTTTCTTTGCTTTATAAGTGCTTCTGGGCAGTTTATTTGGATTTGGAAGAATTTCTGCCAGAAGATTCAAAAGATCAGAGAATCTACAATCGGACCATCCGTGCGTAGCTTTCAACTTTAGTAGTTCTAAGACTGCACGCAATGTAGTAAACTCTTTATCACAACTGTTTGATTCATCATATAAAAGCTCTGTCGCCGCATTCTGCAATGTCTCCATTTTACTTAAACCTTTGCTTGCTCCCATAGAAGTCAGTACATATGGTTCAATGTGACGCAACATCTCCTCACAATCGAACTCATCATCATCATCACCAGCTTGATTGTCACTACCATCATCGATATGAACATTATCATCATCTGAGCCTCTCTCATCATCTTTATCCACATCATGTGTATCTAACTCACCATGCTCTGTCCATATTGTGTAGTTATTTTTGAAACCTCTTTTCACCAAATGAGATTGGATTACTATAGTATCCGTCCAAGCAATCTTATTTTCGCAGTCGATAAATGGACATAATATGTCATCTATCTTTTGAAACTTCGCATGTCTCTTGGATGCTTCAATAAAATTTGCAACATTACGAATGTACATAGGATCGGGTCTTGGCATGTTATACATCCACGCTCGACGGTCCATGCTTCAATAATAGAATTTTTGTCAGATTTACAAAATTTGGCCACAAATATTCTCTAAAGGTCTTCTATAAAATGAATTTACAGAGATATAACAAGTATGATTAGGGCGACTAATGTAGGAGACGGGCGACGTCTTGAGGCGGACGGAGTCAAAGGAGGAAACAGGCCCAACAGCATGGGCTAGGTCTGGGTGGGATCCGGTCCGTTATATCGGGAAACAGGCCCAGATGCATCTTATATATATTACAATAGCATCTGTTAATTAAACATCATATTCATGTCACATAATAGGTACAAAAAGGAAACAATCCATATAGTCCATACATCAATATACTAGAACACAATCCATACAGTCCTTACACATGCAAAAGGACAGAATCCATATACCAGAACACACAAAACTAACAGCTTATCAGCTAATGAAAATATACAAAGAAAAAGTAAGGAAACTACATTTACCTTGCAGAGGCGTCAGCACGGTGGGCCGGCTGGGTGGAGAAGTGGCGGTGTGGGGTTGAGCGGCGGCGCGGCGCAGGGTAAATTCAACAGCCTTGCGGCGTCGATATAAATTCTCCAGGGTTGTGTTTTGACTGCGGTGAGGGGTCCTTATATAGACGTCGGTTTTTCACAGGCGGTTTTTAACTTTATCGCAGGCGGGTTTTACTTACCAACCGCTTGAGAAGATGTTTATTAATTAAGAAGTAAATATCTTCACAGGCTTTTGGTACTTAATAACCGCCTAAGAAGATTTTTATCTCAGGCGGGTATTACTTAACAACCGTCTGAGATAATGCCAACTGAACAAAATATTTTTAAAACTTGTATAGCACGCGGGTATTTCTACTCACATATTATTCACATTTGTGTATCTCATAAAAAAAGTTCCTTCACTCAAAATTGTTGGTATGAACATATTTGTATAATTTATACATGTATGAATTTTTTAAATTTTTTAAAAAGCACTCCAACATGTCAAACTTCAAATTATCCACCAGTATTCATTGACACTTGATTGAAATATGCAGAAAACACAAGAAATATGTACAAGAACACTTGATTGAAATCCTAAAACTACACTACGGCCCCGCCTCCTCCATCCTCTCCGCCAACTTCTCAAACCACGCCAAGCGGTCCTCCTCCGACTCATCGTCGTTGTCGTCGTCGTAGTCGTCACCATGGTGGTGGTCGCCGTCGTTGTCGCCGTCGTCGGAGGATGACTTGTCGTCGCCGTCGTCGGAGCGACTCGTCGTCATCATCGTCATCATCGTCGTCGTCGTCGTCGTCATCGTCGTCGTCGTCGTCCTCCTCCTACTCCTCCTCCTCTGGCGATGATGCAGCAGGAGAGTGGGTTGGATGCTCCGGCTGAGCCGATTGCTCCGGCTGTACCGGTGGCTCTGGCTGCACCGGCGGTGGAACACACTCGTCGTCATTCACCCTCTCGGGGGAGCTGCAGCGTATCCGCTTGCAGGGTGGCTGCCTCGGCGGGCTAGATGGCAGAAGGTTGGCCATGGCTGTGGTGGTTCGTCGGCGCCGGGCTAGGAGAGGTGGAACGATGGAAGAAGAAGAAAGGAGTGCACAATTTCTGTGCTTGTACATAACCGACGACGCGCCTTATATATGGTCTGTGCGGAGTAGACGAGGGAGCGGTTCATTTCCCGCGCATTGAACTCTTTGCAGACCTCGTGCGGCACACAATTAAACCACTGTGGAAGACGATCTTCAGAGATCCTTCCGTCGCACGCTTCCCTGCACCACAGCTTCTCAACTTCTCCGCAGACCTCGTGCGGCGTATCAGTTAATTAACACTTCTTAGACCGTTAATTAACATATTGTAGTTTCAAAAATGTTTATCTCAGACGGGTATTACTTACAAACCGTCTGAGAAAAAAAGAAGTAAAAATCTTCACAGACGGTTGGTACTCACCAACCGTCAAAGAATATATTTATCTCTGACGGGTATTACTTAACAACCGCTTGAGATAATTCCCGATACGGTTCTTCAGTTTCCTTATCCCTTGCTTCTTTTTTATTTAGATTCCAATATAAATACTCAAACATGTTTACATTCTGCAAATTGTGTTCAATTTCGATGATTCTTTCTTCTACATTTGTATAAAATTAACATCTACCAACTGAACAAAATATTTTGTTCATTGCGCATTGAACTCTTTGCAGACTTCGTGCGGCGCACAATTAAACCACTGTGGAAGACGATCTTCAGAGATCCTTCCGTCGTACGCGTCCCTGCACCACGGCTTCTTAACTTCTCCGCAGACCTCGTGCGGCGCGTCAGTTAATTAACATATTCTCAGGCCGTTAATTAACATCTTGTAGTTTCAAAAATGTTTATCTCAGGCGGTTATTACTTAACAACCGCCTGAGATAATGCCCGATACTGTTCTTCAGTTTCCTTATCCCTTGCTTCTTTTTTATTTAGATTCCAATATAAATACTCAAACATGTTTACATTCTGCAAATTGTGTTCAAATTTGATGATTCTTTCTTCTACATTTGTATAAAATTAACATCTACCAACTGAACAAAATATTTTGTTAATTGCGCATTGAACTCTTTGCAGACCTCGTGCGGCGCACAATTAAACCACTGTGGAAGACGATCTTCAGAGATCCTTCCGTCGCACGCGTCCCTGCACCACGACTTCTTAACTTCTACGCAGACCTCGTGCGGCGCGTCAGTTAATTAACATCTTCTCAGGCGGTTGGTACTTACCAACCGCCTGAGAATATATTTATCTCGGGGACGGGTGTTACTTACCAACCGCCTGAGATAAGCCCATGGAGTTCCCCTTGCCGCACGATATTGCGGTCCTGATCGCGGGGTGGGTCGCCGCAACCTCCACCAGCCCATGAACGACCTCTCTAGTCTGCGCGCCACCTGCAAGGCCATGCACGCGGCGTGCCATGATCCCACCGTGGGCAGGCGCGTGGCGCTGGAGCGAGAGAGCAGCTGGAAGTGGTTCCAACGGCACGGGAACAGGAGCTACGACGCCCTCGTGGACCGCCTGGCCAACGTCGGCAACTCTCATGCGTGCTACGTCACCGGGTTCGACCTCGTCTTCAACTACGGCCGCGCGCAGGCGCAGCGGGGCACCTAGTTCCTTGCCCGGGCGGCCGCGAACAGGGCACAAGGTGGCGGCCTACGTCCTCGCCATGCTCCGCTACGACGCCGACCGCGGGGACCGCAACGCCCTCGAGTATATCCGGCAGGTCGAAGGCGAGGCCCACGTCGGCGACAACACGGTCGGGTCCGTCGCGATGAAGAGGACCAACAAGGAGTGTTGCTGGTGTCAGAATCAAGCCATGCAGAGGCTCGACGTTTTCGTGAGCTGGAGGTTACTGCGTAGGCCTCCTCCCGGACCGCCGTCGGTGGCGCTGCCCGACATTGACGATGGCGTTTGCCGCTGCCCAACAGGGGGGGACCAGGGGCCTGCCCGCTGCGGCAGGCGAGGGTGGTTCGAGACCGTCTTCTGTACTGAGAACTGTAGGATTGAGCGCGAGTATGACCTGTTCTCCCATAACGTGTTGTACTCTATGGGTTATATTAAAAATGTTAACTGAAAAAATAAATGAAAAAAGCATTATATTCATCAAGATAGAATTGTTTATCTCAGGCGGGTATTACTTAACAACCGTCTGAGATAATGCCCGATACTGTTCTTCAGTTTCCTTATCCTTTGCTTCTTTTTTATTTAGATTCCAATATATATACTCAAACATGTTTAGATTCTGCAAATTGTGTCCAAATTCGATGATTCTTTCTTCTACATTTGTATAAAATTAACATCTACCACCTGAACAAAATATTTTTAAAACTTGTATAGCTGACATTGTAATATTTTGGTAAATATCAAATTAATTTCTACTCACATATTATTCACATTTGTGTATCTCATAAAAAAAGTTCCTCCACTCAAAATTGTTGGTATGAACATATTTGTATAATTTATACATGTATGAATTTTTTTTAATTTTTTTAAAAGCATTCCAACATGTCAAACTTCAAATTATCCACCATTCTAACTAAATGCTCATATTCATATGAGGCATTCATCAAATTATGAACACACATTGATTCAAATTTTTTTTAAAAAATATGAAAAAAATCGTAGAGGTTGGTATGATGAGTAAAAATGTCCACTGAAAAAATAAATGAAAAAAGCATTATATTCATCAAGATAGAAAAATAAAAAATAGCATTTGTTGTATGTGTTTTATGTTCTGACCAATTTAAAGGATTTATGAAGTGAAATTTAATGGTAACCTTTACTTATCAATAATATTATAAGAAAGTAGATTTTAACCTTTTAAAGGACCATTTAATCAAGAATATTAATTAAGAAGAAGTAAATATCTTCACAGGCGGTTGATACTTAATAACCGCCTGAAAATATGTTTATCTCAGGCGGGTATTACTTAACAACCGTCTGAGATAATGTCCGATACTGTTCTTCAGTTTCTTTATTCCTTGCTTCTTTTTTATTTAGATTCCAATATAAATACTCAAACATGTTTAGATTCTGCAAATTGTGTCCAAATTTGATGATTCTTTCTTCTACATTTGTATAAAATTAACATCTACCACCTGAACAAAATATTTTTAAAACTTGTATAGCTGACATTGTAATGTTTTGGTAAATATCAAATTAATTTCTACTCACATATTATTCACATTTGTGTATCTCATAAAAAAAAGTTCCTTCACTCAAAATTGTTGGTATGAACAATCTTGTATAATTTATACATGTATGAATTTTTTTAATTTTTTTAAAAGCATTCAAACATGTCAAACTTCAAATTATCCACCATTGTAACTAAATGCTCATATTCATATGAGGCATTCATCAAATTATGAACAATTATTGATTCAAAAAAATTTAAAAAAATCTGAAAAAATTCGTAGAGGTTGGTATGATGAGTAAAATGTCCACTGAAAAAATAAATGAAAAAAGCATTATATTTATCAAGATAGAAAAATGAAAAATAGCATTTGTTGTATGTTTTTTATGTTCTGACCAATATCAAAGGATTTATGAAGTGAAATTTAATGGTAACCTTTACTTATCAATAATATTACAAGAAAGTGGATTTTAGCCATTTTAAAGGACCATATTTAATCAAGAATATTAATTAAGAATAAGTAAATATCTTCACAGGCGGTTGGTGCTTACCAACCGCATGAGAATATACTTACCAACCGCCTGAGATAATCTTCTTCTCAGACGTGAAATTTTAATTAACGATGAATACACTACACATTCATTCATTCAAACAGTTGAAGAACACACAAGATACTCATTCATTAACAATATTCAATCACACATCTCACAAAAGAACACACAAGATGCACAATATTTACACAAGAACACACAAGAACACACAAGATACACAAGTAATATTCAATCACATAGATGAAAAAAGATAGATTTCATTCATTAACAATATTTACAAAACAGAAGCAACTAAAAACAACAAAAAGAAAAACTAATTAAATCCTACTCCTACTCCTCTTCCTCCTCCTCCTCGTCCTCCGACGGCAACTCCGGCACCGATGCAACAGGAGACAGGGCCGGCTGCACCGGCTGCACCGGGTGCACCGGCTACACCGGCGGTGCAACCCCGAGGTTGCTAGCCGTCGCCTCCACCAGCGTTCTACGGCTCTCGGGGCCAAGAACCTAGGCCATCGTCGCGAACAGAATGTCGAGACGATCAGCCACCCCCGTGAGGGCGTAGAGGTAGTGGCCCATGGTACCCATTCCAGTATACTCTGGAAAGTACCCAGCCCCAAGGCACTCATGGCGCGAGACGTATTGTTGTACGCCTCTCGCGCCATGAGGAGGCGCTGCTCAGTGTTGATCTTCTCGGGGGAGCTGCAACATAGTTTCTTGCAAGGTGGCTCCCTCAGAGGGCTTGGCGGCGGAAGGTCGTCCATAGTGGTGTTGGGTCGTCAGAGCGGAGGAAGACGAAGAAAACAAGAGGATTCAAAGTGAGCGATGCGCTTGTGAGCGATAGCGCGTCTTTAAGGCCGCGCGGAGTGGAAAAGAAAGGTCGCGCCTCGGGGAAAAGAAAGGTCGCACACGGTTGGTGAGAGGTCTTTATGTAGGCGTTCATCAAATTAAGAAGAATTAAATATCTTCACAGGCCAACTCAGGCGGGTGTTACTAATCAACCGTCTGAGATAATTGTATCTTCTCAGGCGGTTGGTAAGTAAAATCCGACTGAGGTAACAATCTTCTCTGACGGTCGGTACTTAAAATCCGTCTGAGAAAATGTGAGTCTATATGTACCCCTCGGCAGCATTGGAAAAACCTAACCCGGGCAAAACACTTAGACACCGTTAGGCTGCCAAAATTTCGTTTGCCGCCAAGTGTTCGCCCTCGTCACTTCCAGGTACGCCGCCGAGCTTCGCCGTCGCCGAGCTTCGTCGTCACCACCGAGCTTCGCCCTCCTCACTTCCAGGTACGCCGAGCGAAGCCATTTCCGTCGCCGCCGAGCTTCAAGGTAAACCCTAAACCCTTCGACCTTCCATCCTCCTTCGCCGTGCCGCCTCCCTCCCCGCCCTCGCTGCCGCCTTGCATATCCTTGGTTAGGGTTTGGGAATTAGAAAATGGTAGGCATCCTTGGTTAGGGTTCGGTGGAATTCGAAAAACTGTCAAGTTCGGTGGCATCTTTGGTTAGGGTTCGGTGGGGCAAGATTTATGTGGATGGTTATATCACGATAAATTGGTAGTTGGTTTTGTGTGTCTGAAACTGTGAAATCAGTAGCATTTCATCTCCTGGTAGTTTGCAGAGATAAAACTGTCAAGTTCGAATGAATAGGAGTTACTCCCTTCGTCGTGGATGGTTATATCACGATAAATTGGTAGTTGGTTCTGTGTGTCTGAAATTGTTCTGACACATTAGTGGTAAACATGATTCTAGACTCTAGTAACAGCAGTATATTCCCTATTTCTGTCATCGGCCTTGCATATGCCACATAATTCTCTATTAGGGGCAAGATTTAGCTATATTTGGTTAAGTTGACCAAATTTGGCTAATTTTGGCTAAGTTACATTAGATATAGTTATACTTGACTAATTTTGACTAAGTTATGCTATATTTAGCTATATTTGGCTACTTTTGCTTAGAGTTAGCTATGCTAGACTAAGTTTGGCTAAGTTTGCTTTTATTTCTCTAAGTTTCATTTGAGCAATTGTAGCTAATCTGTGCTACCAAAGATGTCTGCACTTGTGGCTCCATCAGCTTCATTTGAGCAATTGTACCTAATCTGAGCTACCAAAGTTATGCTATATTTAGCTCTGAAGCCAAACAAGTTGCTGGCCAACTCATTTGTGATGCCAGGAGCATCCTCACACCCATATCTAGGTACCACTAGGTGTGGCGATGGAGTCTGAGCATATGATGCCGATCTCTATGATACAAGAATTTAGTTATACCTATATAACTTCAAAAATGTGTTTTGGCTAAATTTACTTAATTGAGCCAAAATTGAGAAAATTTGTTTTAAATATGACCAAATTTAGTTATGCCATTTATTAGATTTTTTGTCTTATTAGATCTAGCATGGAAAGCCCTAAGAAGACTGGTCCTGATAGTAACAACAAAGAAGACAATATGGAGTTTACTGACTCCAGCAGTTCAGGCTCCTATCACAGCCCTTCGGATCCTTTTCTGAATATAAAAATTAAAAAGACTTCAGTGGATCTAGACCCGAAATATGATCCTGCCGACGAGGTATGGATCACGAATCTTAACTTCAGCAGTTCAAGTTAATGTTGGTTGTCAAGTATACGAAGTCTTATAATTTTTTTCTACCTAGATTAATCTCGAAGACAATGAGGTGACATCGGCTCCTAAAACCGCAGAAGGTTCTCCAATGGATGAATCCTCAGCTTCACTCAAGCGGAAACGAGGGCAACGAGGTCCCAATAAGGGTCCATTGGACCGCATCATGTACATAACAAGGGTCGGTCCAGGTGGGCTTCCCCAAGAACCACTGGATTCAGTTACCAAGTACCGTAATGCATGCAGTTTTCTTATTAGGGAGGTTGTGCCGATCACAACCGAGAATTGGAGGAAATTACCCGAGCAGACCAAGAATGAGTTGTGGGAAAAGATAAAGAAACAATTCAAGTTTCCGAAAGGCACAAAAGAAGCTATAAAGAAAGCAACATTGGTCTCTTGCGGCAAGAAGTTTCGATGCTGGAAGAGTGAAATGAATGCTTATGTTAAGGCGGATAAGGTCCCTAGCCCGAGGAAGTTGGGAAAAATCACACAAGCTCATTGGCAAGAGTTTGTTCGTCAAAAGAGCACACCTGATGCTAAAGCTCTAAGTGCAACTAGGTCAGAGCTTGCAAAAAAGAACAAATACCATCATCGCTTGGGGTCTACCGGATATGCCCCCAAAGTCCAGAAATGGAATAAGATAATTGACGAAATTCTTAGTAAGGGCAATTCTCACCCATTAGAAGGGTGCGATGAGCGAACTCAACGCTGGGTCTTTGCTCGGTCAGGTTTGACCAGCGAGGGCAAACTTGAAAAGCCCGACTCTCTGAATGAAGTAGAGGATAAAATGAAAGAAGTAATTGAAAAGCAACAGAAGGGTCTCTTCAAGCCGAAGAGGGAGAATGACCAACTTACCGCTATCTTAGGAAACCCTGAACACAGCGGACGGGTTCGAGCGGTCTCTTCTCAAATGTCTTGGCTAGATGGTTTCCCTAAAGATAAAGACACATATAGAATACGTGAGAAGTTTAAGAAAACACTTTATGAAACGATTCTCAAAAGGTCAAAGAAAATATGCAAGAAATAATGGAACAACTTAGACAATCAGGACAATTAGTGGCACCGAGTACAATGATGGTTCCGGTGCAAAAGGAGCAATTAGTATCTCCAACTACCTACCCTAGCAGCGTTGGTTCCATGCCAGGCTCAGGGTCAGCCCATAAGTTCCCTGTCGATGATATTGCTAACGACAAATCTTGTCATCTTCTTGCCCTGATAGGCAGAGCAGGGAACAAAACCAAACAGGTTGCCACTGCTATGGCAAAGCCTGATCGTGACTTCAACGGGAGTCCACTTCCGTTGTATTATTCTGTGGTGTAAGTTCTTCAGATCATTGATAATGATTATGAAGATTACGAAATAGACCACGTCACACTTGAGAGGATCGCGACTCTGGGGCAGGCTGTCAACCAATTAATCCTTTGGCACCAACGCGATATCGTGTTGGACGATGAGCCAATTTCTAGCCCCATCGCATCTCCAAATACTGCAACCCCATCTTCTAAGGCGAAAGTGCATGAAGATCCACTCCCAGTCCGGGAAGATCCACTCCCCCTATGTCTGAGCAAGGATGATATCCAAGAGCAACAAGTTGGACAACAACTTCAAGCAGTACCAGAGCAAGCTGTTGCTAGTAAAGAGCAACTAGTTGAACAACAGCTTGAAGTAGTACTAGAGCCAGCTGCTGGGAGTAAAGAGCAATCAGTTGAACAACAGGTTCAACAACAAGACAGTGTCCAACTTCCAACGACTACTCCTCGATCATCAGTGCCTGTCAAAGTTAGCTCATACGAAAATAAGAAACCTTCATCAGAAGTGTCAAAGTATTTGGAAGCTATGAGGGAAAATATTAGAAAATCGAGTGCATCTCGTTCTTCTCATGAGCCATCATTAGAAGATATCGAGGAGTGGGAAGAAGACGGTGTCATGTTTAATCGGCGGACGGCTTTAGTTAAACCAGGAGTTCCAATATACAAGCTTGAGGATGTTCCTCCTAAATTTGAGAATGGGAAGCCGTTCATGACATCCGTACAACTTAGCAAACAACCCATCCGGCTCAGAAGAATGCATGAGTGGTACATCATTGCCAGCACAAAATTTGGTCTTAATTGTGTCACATTTCGTATTCCAAAAGAAGCATTCTGGAGCACTGGAGTAGATAAACGAGTCATTTTATTTGAAGAGCTGCTTTCCCTTTTCCATCAGGGCATGCTAGATATCAACCTGCTGCTCGTCTGGTGCTTGTAAGTGCTCTAATATTTTGTATTTGCTTTTCTTACTACACGCATACGCATTTCATGAGATTATAACAATTGACTTCTTCAATAGGATGCAATACATGGATAATGTAAAGTTGGCGTGCAAGACAGGTATCCTTGACCCTACTAGGATTGCAAAGTCGCTATTCGACGTCCAGGCGAATCGAGAATCAAGCCAGTACAAACACATGAAAAAAAAAGATTTTGAAAGAGCAATTGCAAAACTTAAGAAGGATAGAAAGGCAGAAGTTGCAGCTTACATAGGACATGCGATGTTTAACTTTGTCAGAGACGGCAAGGACCTCGTAAAGGCTCCGTACCACTTCAAGTAAGTTCGACACATGACATTGAAATAGCAATTATTGATAATTGTTAACACGTGTGTTTGTATGTTTGCAGTAATCACTACATAATGATCTTCATCAAGCCAACGCAGGGAATGGCAACAGTCTTGGACTCGACCGATTACCCACCAGATCGTTACGAAGATTTCCTTTCCATTTTGAAAAAGTACGTTTATTCAATAATTTTAATTTACGCACATTTAGAATGTGTTGACAAGTTTTATATGACATTTCTTGTATTACAGCGCTTGGCAGTTTTACGCGGAGCTTGGCGGTCAGAGACCTCCTAATACGAATGCATTGGACATTAAAACGTATTATGCTGGTCCAAAGCATCCTGCTGGGAGTGTCTTATGCGGGTATTATGTATGCGAGCATCTTTGGACCGCCGCCGTATATAGAGTCAATCGTGAGGATGTAAGTTATCCTTAATGTCGATACCTTATTTTCTTACTTTTGTGTTTCATTTTCATTGTAACTAGCATAGTTTAATGCTTATATTCTCTGCTGTTCAATATTACCAGAAATATTATTTTCATATTTTGATTCCAACTTCAAAATTCAATTGCTCATAGTACAACTGCTCCAAAAATACCTACTAAATTCTTGTATACTCTCACTTTGATCTATACTTTGAGATTGTTCAAACCAACACATTCTAAACCTTGTTATGTGTTATATTGCAGCACAAGAAGAATCTGAACGAAGAATGGCCGGTTTGTAGAAGTATTCCTGATGGAGGAGCCGACAGGATTGCTTCTGAACTCTGTCAGTTCATTCGTCGCGAAATTTTGCACAAAAAGGGGAAGTTATTTGATAAGAATGGTTCAACAGCTGATGTGCCAGAACTTTGCGACTATGCCAATATAAACAGTTTTTAGTGAAAACTTGTAAACTTTGAGATGAATTGTATCTGTAACTTGTACATATGTATATTGTTTTAGTGAAATTGACTTATGTGATGATAATATTGTTGACTTTTGTTCTGTGATGATATTGTTGTTTTTTGTTCTGTGATTATATTGAATTGACCTGGAAATTAGAAATAACAGCAGTAGTACTGCATGACTGTGAAAAACAATTATCACAAGCGGCTAGATACAAGTAAAGAAACATTTGTGATAACCTAATTTTCACAGGCGGTGTCTGTTATGGTAGAACCCGACTACGTTAAAGGGTCTTCACAGACGGCTGATATAGGTAAACTCCATATGTGATAACACCATTATCATAGACGGGTTAGTTATGCTTCAATAACCGTCTGTAAAGACACATTATCATTGACGGTTAGTTATGCTTCAATACCCGTCTGTGAAGACACATTATCATAGACGGTTAGTTATGCTTCAAAATCCGCCTGTGAAGACACATTATCATAGACGGTTAGTTATGCTTCAAAAACCGCCTGTGAAGACACAATATCATTGGCGGTTAGTTATGCTTCAATACCCGTCTGTGAAGACTCATTATCCTTGGCGGTTAGTTATGCTTCAATAACCGTCTGTGATAAGACATTTATCACAGACGGTTATATATGCTGCACGACCCGCCTATGATAAAGTATTTTCACAGGCGGCTATTCTTAATAAAGAACCGCCTATGATAATCTGTCTTCACAAGCGGCTAGCCTAAGTGAAGAACCGCCTATGATAATGTGTCTTCACAGGCGGTTTCACTTCTCCGCCTGTGAAAATTGCGGATTATCACAGACTCTTCGTTTCAGGCGATTTTAAAAGCCGTCTGTGATAATAGGTTTGGAGCCGCCTATGATGAGGCTTATTGTAGCAGTGGATCTTTTTTCCTTTTTAATCGGTAACCTTGCCTGGGAATCCGATTTGTCTGCAAACTGGACTCTAGTGTGACACAGAGATTTCTTACGTGATGGAGATCGTGCCCGACAAGACAAGCATCTGTACGATTTTTTCTTTTGTCGGACTCGGTGCTACCAGGCTCTATATAAGCGAGTATATGGAATTTTCATCAAAACATGGAGAAATAACAATTGAGCTGTTCAAAGTTTCAACAGAAGGTTACAATCATTTGATGGAGAATAGCGGGAGGCTGTCGGAGTTTGGTTCCGACAGGTCTCTTGGTACTACTGTTGGTAGCCCGCGGAGTTTATAGTTCGGTATTGGGTGCACAGAGATTCAGAACACGATGGCAAGTTAACATGAGGATTTGCGTGGTTCGGGCCGCCTAAGCATAATACCCTACTACACGAGATGTGTAGTTGTTGTATTGAGCGTCTGAGCACTTGTGAGCGTGTGTCAGAGCCAGGTCTGGGAATGTGGCCATCCCTAGGAGTCGAGAGAGAGAGAGAGAGAGATCCCAGTGTATCGCTCGACCAGTCCTTTTATAGTACAAGGACTGGTCGTTACATTGTTAGCCTGACCCGACATGTGGCCCTAGCGGTTATGATGTTTAATACACGATTAATGATCTTAATTACCCTTAATAGCATCTTAACGAGCCTTGATAGTGCCGTTACTGGTATTAAGGGCCCTCCGATCGTGTGTCATTAAGATGGTATTAATGGCACTTAATCGGGTCTTGAAGTCCTTGATTGTCCCTTGAAGGTCCGAGCCAGTGGGGGTCCACGAGTCCGCTTGTTGAAGTTGAAGGTCTGGTGGTTGGACACGTGGTAGCTTTAGAGCTTATCATTTGAGACGGATAGGTCCGGTGCAGTTGTACACGTGTCGGTACCAGAGCTTCCCTCTGTTGGGGGTTAGGTCCGGGGGTGCCGCGCAGGTATTTGGCCCGGAGCTTTCCCATGTGTGGGACGTAGCTTCGGTTGCAGTATATACGTGGCAGCACCGGGACTAACCATAGAAGGGAGGCAAGTCCGGTCCCGTATGATACGTGGGGCCTTCAGAGGTCTTCAACTCAGACATGTGAAGTTTCTTTGGTCTTTTTGCAGTCCCAAGGGGTATACGGTACGCAGGGTACCGACATTGGCCCCCTGGGCCCACCTCTGGGAGAGACCTTTTGGATGAAGTTGTTCTGCCGAAGATGGGTCCATCCTTCTGTTTTTGAGTCGTGTCTTCAAGGGTCTTCGAATGTGCTGTTGGCAGTAGTTCGCAGTTAAAACATCGTCGCGTGGCATATCCAGGATGCGGCAGGTGAGATCTGAGTGTGCATATCTCACGCAATTGAAGGTCGTCGGTTCCCGATACGAAAACCGTATTGGTTCCACGCGCCCTGTTAGGCTGCCGCCTTCGAGTTTCCCGCCTCTCTAGATGAAAATCGTTCGCCTGGGGTAAGGACCTCGACTTGATCGTCGGGGTGGCCCCGGGCCCCCTTGTCATTGGCAGGGTGAAGTTTTTGAACTGTGTCGTCGACTCTTCTACGGTTTCCATCCAAGGGTTGTGGGGGCTTACTTAAGAAGGAAAGCGCGCACCGTTTGGGGATTCTTTACGCCTTCATTTGAACTTGCGCTCGAATCCTCCAAACTTTTGCCTGCTTTTCATCTCTCGCCCCACTGTGCTACGATGAAGTTGGGACTCCCCAAGAGCCGCATTGGGAGCAAGAAGGAGTTGTTTAGGGACCGGACCTACATGGGATGGTCCAGTGACTCCTACGACAACGACATTTGCTGCGGCAAGCTTCCTTTCGAGAAGGAGAGAGCCGGAGATATGGTGTACTTCCTTGGGTACGCCATGGCGGGTTTGATCCCGCCTTTCTCCACTTTATTTTTGATGTTGCTGGATTTCTATGGTCTGCAACTCCACCATCTGGGCCCCCACTCAATCTTGCTAGTGGCGACTTTCTTCCACTTTTGTGAGATGTGGGTGGGCGTGCCCCCTTGCATGGAGTTGTTCCGGACTTTCTTTACTGTCCAACCGACCAGGAAGAGTGATGAGTTCATCGGCTTCTACTACTTCGTGAAGCGGAAAAACTCTCCCCTCAAGTACTTGAGGTCCTTCCCTTCCGACAAATGGGACGACTGAAAGAAAGACTGGGTGGTCATCACCGTCGAGGGACACGAGAGGCTGGAGCTGCCTGAAGGCCTTCCTCGCATCGACACCACTTGGAGTGACGTGTCGGAGCTGTCGAGGGAGTATAGGCCCATTCTGGACAGAATCCAGGAATGTATCGAAGGTGGGGTGACCCCGTAGATGTTCTTCGGCAACTTCTTGACGAACAGGTGGGCCCCGCTGAGGGCTAGGAGCCGGCCTGCCTGGGCCTTCAAAAGTGGGATGGATACCAACCGCATTGAAGTCGTCTTGGACACCAACTTGGCCGATGAATCGTTGAAGACCCATCTCAAGAAGTTCTAGCCTTGGAACATCGGCCCTGGCGACGTGTCTCCACCGGTGGCCTTCCTGCCTCTGAACATGATACCATAGGAGTGCAGAGAGCTCCGAAGGAAGATGCCGCTGTTGGACGACTTGGGTCTGGTGGAGAGGCGATCAACCTTTGGGGTGGCGATCCCCAAAGCTTCGGAGGATGGCTTCATTCCCGCCCCAAAGCCAAGAAGTGAAGTCGTAGGCGAGGGCAAGGAGTTGGCTGAGCCCTCGAGCCTCAAAAGGAAGTTGAAGCATGCTGACGGGAGGTCCGTCAGACTTGCTCCTTCCACTGCAGCTCCTTCTCCTCGGCGGAGGAGGTCTTCTGTGGCGGCAACCACTCCAGCATCGACATCTCCTCGGGACGCTAGCTCCGGCCATGTGGCTCCAGTACCAGGGCCAGTTGAGGGCTCTAGGTCCGGAGGTCCTTCTCAGTCGAGGGGGGGCCTCAACTAAGACGATGCCGACGGCGACATCAAGATCTGGGGAGCCTTTCGGAGCTACTACACCAATGGCGTCAGGGTCCGGCCCCGAGCGTCCTGTGAAGAGGTTCCGCGCTAGTTGGAGCGGAAGCCTTTCGAGGTAAGTTTGATTTTTTACCTCAGTTGATTGTTTTTGTTGTAATCATGTTTTGAGTTTCTTCGTCCTTCATCCACAGAGTGCCCAAGAAAGGGGCTGGAGCTCCGGTTCCTGCAGCAACAACTGATGATGCGCAAACGGAAGCTCCGGCTCTAGTTCTAGCGCCGCCCCATGAGGTGGCTAAGGACACGGCAACCCCGGCGCCAGGTGTCGTGGTCCTTGACCTCGAGTCATCCCCTGAAGCTTCCGTGGTAGCACCGAACCACGGGAATGAAGATGTACCAGCAGCACCAGCCCTGGAGGTTGAAGCTCCGGGTTTGGATGCTGAGATGATGGATGCTCCAGCCTCAGAGCCGGAGGTAGCTGCGGTTCTGGCCCTAGAGTCGGATGTTGGTGAAGCCTCGCTAGCGGAGCCGGTGGTTGATGAAGCCCCGACAGTAGAGCAGGTGGTTGATGAAGTTCCGGTGCCTGAGCCGGTTGTCGAAGAAGTGTCGGCGCCCGAGCCAATGGCGGTCGAGGCACCAACGCCTGAACTGGCAGTGGAGGAGGCATCAGCGTCGGAGCCGGAAGTGGCTTCAGCTCCGCCCGAACCTTCAATGCCTGCCCCAGAGGTAGTGGTTCCGGAGGTGTCCGTGCTTGAGCCAGGGTGCCAAGATGAAGCTGCCAGTCCCCCGCCTGAGGGACCAGTTGCTGATGACCATGCGACAGGACCTTCGGAGCCGACTCCAGAGGTAGGAACTTCTGCTGCAGGACCTTCCTCGGCGGCGGCCGTGGCTATCTCGGAGGGCGGCCCTAGTGCCATGGAATCTCAGGGGGCCTCTCTTGTAGAGTGGGACCCGATTTTCGTTATGGAGAACTCGCTGGAGCCAGCGTAGAGGACCCCGGCAGGTCTGAAACCAATCCCCCTGCCGTTGTCTATTGACAACGCCTGCTCCAGCCTTCGTCAAGTGCAGCTGGCCTTCTACCACGACAACAAGGCCCTCAAGGAGGAGCGCCAAACCCTTAGGAGGTGGCGTAACCGGCTCCACTTTGAGACCAAGCTGGCGCAAACCAGGTTGGCTGACGACAGGGAGTGGGTGAAGAGGGAGAAGGTCCGGCTGGAGTACTAGGGTCGGCTACTGGATGAGAGGGAAAGCATGGTGCAATCCCTTGACAACCAGTACCGGGCCATCCACGAACAGGTCGTAGCTGCTAATAATGCAGCGAATGATCGCGAAGAGAAGCTCAACGCCATCCATGACAGCCTCGTCAAGCGTCGGGAGGCTCTTGAGGAGCGGGAGAAAAAGCTCGAGGATGAAGAGCAAAAACTCCTAGAGCTGCAGGATGACCTCGTGAAGAGGGAGGAGGAAGTTACTCAGAGGCTGACTCTGGGTGACAAGAGTCTCGTGGAGCGCACCAAGAAGCTGGAGGAGCGCTGCGAGAAAGAGGAGAAGAAGGCCTGGCAGCAAGGACAAGACCTCCACAAGAGGGAGAATGAAATTGCTGCCAGGGAGAAGAAGGTGCAGGGTCGGGCGAAGGACCTGGTCGACCGCCGGAACAAGATCCACCTTCGGGAGGAGGAGCTCGGGAAATTTGAAAGGCAGGTTGCTGAAAAGATTCAGAAGAACGCCAAAGAGGTCAAGCGCCTTGCCCGGGAGAATCCGGAGCTTGCGGTGACTAGAAGATCCTTGGAAGAGATGCGAGGATCGAGGGTTGTGGAGTACCAACAAGTTTGGGACTTCTTGGGCAAAACCAATGACGCGCTGACGCCGATGGGTTTTAGTCCCGTGCGTCTGGATGATCCGGAGCCGGAGCTGGACCAGGCGCTGCAAGCGTTTAGCTCGGCAGGCAACAAGCTTACCAAGATGGGTGATGTCATCGCGGACCAGCTAGAAACCGAGGGACAATCCCTGGCGAAGAACATCGCAGAGTTCATGCTGACGTGCTACACAAGCCGGGACCCTCACTTCCCACTGGACCCGGTGCTTGAAGGCCCCATCGACGGAGAGGGGGACGCCGCCAAAGTCAACGTGTCGGAGGTTGCCCAGAAGGTTGCCTCGTTCTTCCATAGGGTCTAGGACTCTCTCTTTGTAGCTCTCGCTTGTATCTTCTCTTCTTTTTCCCTAATTTTATAATCTCTTGTCTCCAGATTAATGAAATCCAAAATTTTTATGAATTTTATTTTTTGTCTTCGACACCCTTGGCCCCCTGGTAGATGTACACAATTTAATTGTGAACATGTACCAAGAGGATGTAACATTTTGTTGAAGACTTGCGTACTTCGAACTTGTAGTTTCTAGGTCCAAAGTCGCCGATAGTAGGGGCCCCCTGAGGTTATCGGAGCTTAGTAGCTCCGGCAGTGACCCTTGTCAACACGTAGAGCATTGACGGTTAGTCCTCTGGGGTTGTCGGAGCTTGGTAGCTCCGGCAGCGACCACTGTCAACGTGCGGTGCGTCGACAGCAGACCCCACTGGGGAGTCTTCCCACCATCTTTTCTTCACGCTGACGGCTGACTCCCTTGATTTGCCAGAACTTTGTAGCTCCGGCGATGTCTGCTATCAATGTTTGAAACATCGACAGTAGAGCACCTTAGGGGGTGTCGGAGCTTTGCTAGCTCTGGCTTTATCCACCACCATCATGAGATCTTTATTTTTCCTGCACACTGAAGTCAAGAAAAACAGTAAAATCCATTTCTTCTCTATAACTCGTTTGCGGCTTACTATTCCCGAAAGAAATTTTTAGGTCGAACGCAATTCTAAATACAATCAAGTGCACTGGCTTGTTTTCTCCAGGTCCGATCGTTTCTGGACTTGCCTTACTTCGGTCTGTCAGGGTGTAGGTAGAGTGGCGTACTTAGGGTGCAGGACCAGGCTAAGTCGATAGCACACTCCGGATCTAGATTGGCTTGGCGGCATTCAGACGAGTAGACCATTAACAATGTTTAGACCTGGAAGAATTGACAATGCAACTTGAATTATACATGAATTGGTCGAGCTAAAGTTTCTTAAGAATTGCACAACTTTGTTATAGACAAGAAAGAGAAAAATAAAAAATATTGAGCCTGTACAAAATAAATGCACGTGGAGTCTGCTTTCGCACAATGATGTCTTTCATTATATGTCCGGGGTACAGGGAAAACAAGTACACTCTTAGGGTACGGAACCAGGCTAAGTGTGTTGCGTTTCTCGTTTGACCCAAGGTAGCTAGCTACACTTTTAGTTCTGAGACTGTGACAAGTGTTGCCTGAACTTTGCGGGCCTTCCGGGGAAGGTCCGACTGTTCTCCCGAAGGAGATACCCGACTCTGTACAATGACTCTATAACATATATCACATGTAACTACAGACTCACCTCCATGATATTAAGCGTAGAACTTACGAAGGTGCTCAATGTTCCAAGGATTAGGGAGAGGTGTCCCATCCTCGGTTGCCAAGCGAACGCATCCGGGATGGGATACTTTAATTACTCGAAAGGGTCCTTCCCAACTGGGGGAGAGTTTGATTAACCCTTCTCGAGTTTGTATTCTCCGTACCACCAGATCGCCTTCCTCGAGCTATCGGCTGTGAACATGCCTTTGGTGATAGCGCCGAAGAGCTTGGCGGTATCGGGCATTCCGAACTGATGTTCGGCACCTTCCCTCTTCAAGGAGGTCAAGGTCTTCACGTCGAAGCTGGTCGTGCGTGGCATTGTCGAAGGTCCGGACTTGGAGCGACCCCAAGGTGATTTCCAGAGGAAGGACTGCTTCAGCTCCGTACACCAGGAAGAATGGTGTCTCTCCAGTTGACCAGCTTGGAGTTGTCCTGTTGGCCCACAGTGTGGGCGGAAGCTCTTCAATCCAGTTGACTCCATGTTTTTTCAGGTGCTCATATGTGTGCGTCTTGAGTATTTTTAGGATTTCTGCATTTTCTCTCTCAGCTTGGTCATTGCTTGCTGGGTGAGCTACAGAAGTGTAGCTGACTTGAATGCCGAGGTCTTCGCAATATTCTTGGAATGCAGAGCTTATGAATTGGGTCCCATTATCAGTTATGATCTTGTTTGGGACTCCAAATCTGCATACGATGGACTGCAAGAAGTTGATAGCCAATTGCTTGTTTATTGTCACAACTGGAGTTGCTTCCGACCATTTGGTGAACTTGTCAATGTCAACGTATAGGAACTTGTAACCTCCGACGGCTCTTGGGAAAGGTCCCAAGATATTCACCCCCCACAGCGAATGGCCATGTAGGAGGTATCATTTGTAGAGGTTGATCTGGTGTGTGAATTTGCTTTGCATGGAACTGGCATGCTTCATATTTCTTCACTAGCTCAGTTGCATCCTGGAGTGCTGTAAGCCAGTAAAAACCATGCCGAAAGGCTTTACCGACAAGCGTGCGGGAAGATGCGTGGTTTCCACACTCGCCTCCATGGATTTCTATGAGGAGTTCGCAGCCTTCTTCCCTTGTAATGCACGACATTAGGACGCCATCGGAACCACGCCGGTAGAGATCCCCTTCTACCAGTGTGTATCTTTAGCCAATCTGACTATCCGGTCAGCGGATACATTATCTTCAGGAAGGAAATTGTCTTTCAAGTAGCTCCGGATCTCCGAGATCCATGCCTTAGAGCTAACTTGAGGATTTGAGTCTTGCGTGTTGGGTTGCTCGGAGCTTCCTGCAGCACCTACGACCGTTGATGGACGCCATGGTAATAGGGCCATCGGGACCGCCAGCTTCGAGGTGCTGGTCTTGCCCACTTCGCTCAGTTCGGCAGGCTGAGTTGTTGGTCTTGACAATCTCCGGACGAAGGTTCCGTCAGGAGCCGGAGCTCCGGTTGAAGCTTTTGTCGAGAGTTCGTCGGCTTCAGCATTGTTGAGACGCTGGACATGGCAAAGATCCAGGACGTCGAAGTCCTTCTAAAGCTTATGGACTTCAAGTAGGCATGCAGATAGTTGTGGGTTGTTGCAACAGCATTCACCTTTGACTTGTTTTATGACGAGATGCGAATCACCCTTTAACAATAGCTGCTTGACACCATATGATAGTGCCACTTTGAGCCCATAGATTAGTGCTTCATACTCTGCCATGTTGTTGGTCGCCTTGAAGTCAAGGTGAACCATGTATTTGACCTTCTCCCCGGTCAGAGCGAGGAGAAGGACTCCAACTCCGGCCCTCTGCTTTTGCACGGAGCCGTCGAAGTAAAGAGTCCAGTGAGGCTCGGTGAAGACCGGAACCTTGGATTCCAGCTTCTGCTCACTGGGGCCCCCATGATTTGATGGAGAGGGGGTCCATTCCGCCACGAAGTCCGCCAGTGCTTGACTCTTAATTGCTTGTCTTCGGATGAATTCAAGATCGAACTCGACCAGCTCTTCTGCCCACTTTGCAATGTTCCCAATATAGTTGGGATTATGCAAGATTGCACGCAATGGATAAGAAGTTACCACTGAAATCTTGTGAGCTTGGAAGTAGTGTCATTTCTTCCTAGAAGCAATAAGAACTGCGTAGAGCAGCTTATGCACTTCCAGGTACCGAGTCTTGGCGTCATGAAGTACTTCACTAATGAAGTACACTAGACGTTGGATTGTCCGGACCCTCCCGAAGGGGGCCGTAGCTTCCTCCTCATCAACCCGGACCCTCCCGAAGGGGTTCGGACCTTGCTCGGGGACCTCTGGGTTCCTGCTGGAGGAACTCGGAGCTTCTTCTGAAGTGATCTGGACCTTCACGGAGGGGTCCAAATCTTGTTGCTCAGCAACAACAACTTCTTCATTTGAAGGAGGTTGATCCTCTGGCGTCCCGCCTTGAGGATCGGGGTCTGGGAGATGGGACCCAGACTCGTCTTCAGGTAGCTCCGGACCCTCCCGAAGTGGTCTGGATTCCTAAATTGGAGATGGTTCTGGTCTTTCCGCAACCAGGACCATGCTGACAACTTCGTCAGTTCCCGAAATGTAAAGCAGAAGTGGCTCACCAGGATTCAGAGCTACCAAAGTTGGTAGAGTGGTGAGGAGCTGCTTCAGCTCCTGGAATGCCTTTTCTGCTTCTTCAGGCGATTGGAATGGTCCGGACTTCCTCGATAACTTGAAGAAGGGTAGCGCCCGTTCCGCCAGTCTGGAGACAAACCAGTTGAGGGCAGCTAGACATCCAGTCATCTTCTGGACGTCCTTGATGCGGGCTGGTGGCCGCATGTCTTCAATAGCTTTAATCTTCGCCAGATTCGCTTCTATTACTCGGTGGTTCACCAGGAATCCAAGAAGCTTTCCGGATCTAACCCCAAAGACACACTTGTACGGGTTCAACTTCGTGCGTGTGACTCACAACTTGTCGAAGACAGCTTGCAAGGTGTCAAGGAATGACTCCTTGTTCTTGATCTTCATGACGATGTCATCGACGTACACTTCCACTACATCTATGATAAGCTCTCCAAAAGTTTTGTACATAGCTCGTACAAATGTTGAAGCAGCGTTTTTGAGACTGAATGGCATGGCAGTGTAACATTATAATCCATCTACTGTGATGAATGAAGTATGCTCGTCATCTTCCCTAGACATTCTGATTTGATGATACCCAGAATATGTGTCTAGGAAACACAGTAATTCGCACCCGGAGGTGGAATCCACTATCTGATCTAGGTAGTGGGAATGGATCTTTTGGACACGCCTTAATCAGTGTAGTGTAATCGATACACATCTGAAGCTTCCCACCGGCCTTAGGTACAACAATTGGGTTTTCCAGCCATTTTGGGTGGAAGACTTCTCGGATGAATCCAGCTTCAAGCAACTTCTTCACTTCTTGACGTATGAAGTTTTGTCGCTCTACTGATTGCTTCCGAGGCTTCTGATGTACAGGCCGAGCGTCGGGATAAATCTTCAGATTATGCTTGATCACTTCCCTAGGGATCCCAGGCATTTGTGACGGTTGCCAGGCAAACACGTCGACATTAGCCCGGAGGAAAGTGACGAGCGCGAGTTCCTATTTGTCATTCAGACCTCCAGATATACGGGTGGTCTGAGTAGCGTCGAAACCGACTTGGACGACTTTGATGAGAATGTCGGTGTCGCCGCTTGGTTGCACGTGAGGTGCGGAGGTTGAGCCTCGATGATGAATGCTCGGGGGTTTCGGAGCTTGCTCCTTTCCGGATTCTTCCTCCTGCGCTGTAGAAAGCGCATGAAGTTCTTCCAGAGCAGTCACTCCGGCGGTGCGATCCCCGCGGATCCGGAGAACACCTGCTGGTGTTGGCATTTTCAACACCAAGTAGCCATAATGGGCGGCAGCCATGAATTTGTACAAGGTTGGCCTGCCCAAGATGGTGTTGAATGGTAAGTTGATATGCGCCACGTCGAAAACCAACTTCTCAGTGCGGTAATTCTCCCGGGTACCAAAGGTCACCGGGAGAGTAATGACACCTAGTGGGGTTATGGCATCGGACCTACTCCGGATAAAGGTCGGGAGGGGCGAAGATCCGAAGGTCGGAGCTGAAGCTTGACGAAAGCTTTGAAGCTTATGAGGTTCAGCACCGAACCTTCGTCCACCATCACATGATGGAGTTGGATGTTGTTGATGGTCGGAGATACCATCAATGGGAGTAGGCCGGCTCCAATCATGTTCTGAGGGCAGTCTGAAGCATAGAAAGTGATGGCAGTGTCCATCCACTTCCGGTGCGGCTCCGCCCTGGCGGTGGGAGCTACGAAGGCCATGTCCCGTCGCATTGTGTCGGTGGTTTTGATCCAGCAGATCTCCCGACACTACTAAAGTGTTAGAGGAGTTTGAGGTTCGGTATGGGCGCGCGGAGATTCCAGAAGGTGAGATGTCGAGTGACACAAGGGACACGAAGATTTACGTGGTTCGGGCCGCCTGAGCGTAATACCCTACTCCACGGGGTGTGTTGGTGTTGTATTGGATGTATGAGCTCAACATCAGTTGAGAGTGTAAAGTGAGCGTGTCTCCGGAGAGTGTGTACTATGTATCGTTGGCCTGTCCTTTTATAGTACAAGGGCATGCCGTTACAAGTTAGCCTGGCCCGACATGTGGCCTCGGCGGTTACTGATATTGATACACATTCAACATGTTTAATTGCCCTTAATGACCGAGTTATGGGCTTTGACAGCACTGTTACTGGTAATTAAGGTCGTCCGATCGTGTGTCATTAATATAGTATTAATGACACTTGATCGGGTCTTGAAGTCCTTGATTCCCCTTTGAAGATCAGGAGCCGTTGTGGAGTCTTTCGGAGGTTAGAGGCTGAAGATCCGACGGTTGGACACGTGACAGCGCCGGAGCACACTGTGGGGAACAGATAGGTCTGGTGTTACCCGACACGTGTCAGTTTCGGAGCTTCCCTCGGTCTGGGTTAGGTCTGGGGGTGCCATTTCGGTACATAGCCCGGAGATACCCCCTTGTGGGCGGTAGCTCCGGTTTGATAGTACACGTGGTGACCCCGGGACTAACCATGTTGGAGAAGCGGGTCCGGTTATGTCTAACATGTGGGTCTCCGAAGGTCTTCAAATCAAGTAGATGACTTTCCCTTGAGATCTTTGCAATCCCAAGGAGTATATGGTACCTAGGGCACCAACAGTGGCCCCCTGGGCCCACCTATGGGGAAGACCCCTTGGGTGAAGTCATTCCGCCGGAGGTGGGTCCATCCTTCGACTCTTGAACTGAGTCTTCAAATGTCTTCGGATGTGCCGTTGGCGATAGTTTGGAGTTAAATCCTCGTCGCGTGGCATATCCCCTGTGTGGCAAATGAGATCTTTGGCGTGCATATCTCACACAATTGAAGGTCGCCGGTTCCCGATACGAAAATTGTATCGGTTCCGCACGCCTTGTCAGGCCGACGCGTTCGGGCTTCCCGCCTCATGATGACAACCGTTCACCTGGGTAAGAATCTAGACTTGATCGTCGGGGTGGTCCCGGGCCCTCTTGTCATCGGCTGGGTGGAATTTTTTAGTAGTATCTTCGACTTCCTTGCGGTTTCCATCCAAGCGTTGCGAGGGCTTACTTAAGGAGGAAAGCGTGCATCGACTGGAGTTCTTTACGCCTCTCATCTGATCTTGCGCTCAAACTCCCAACTTGTGCTCGCTTTTCCTCTCTTGCCTTGCTGTGCTGCGATGGAGTTGGGTCTCCGCGAGAGTCATTTGAAGACCGAAGGTGACTTGAAGAAGGCTCGGGCCCTCATGGGATGGTCCCCGGACTTCTTCAACCGTCTGGTCCACACCGGAAGAGAGCTCCCGTTCGAGAAGGAGCACGCCGGCGAGATGGTGTACTTCTCTTCGTACGCCATGGTGGGGTTGATCCCACCTTTTTCCTCCTTTTTCTTGATGCTGCTAGACTTTTATGGTCTGCAGCTATACCACCTTGGCCCCCACTCCATTCTTCTTGTGTCTATCTTCGTCCACTTCTGTCAAATGTGGGTGGGCATCCCCCCCTGCATTGAACTTTTCCGGACCTTCTTCACCGTCCATACCACCGGTAGGAGTAATGAGTACCTTGGCTTCTATTACTTCGTGAAGCGCAAGAAGTGCCCATTCAAGTACCTCTGGTCGTTTCCCTCTGGAAAGTGGGATGATTGGAAGAAGGACTGGATAGTCATCCGGGTGGAGGAGCACGAGAAGCTGGAGCTACCCGAAGGCCTCCCCAACATCGACACTGCAGTCTGGAGTGAAGCTCCGGTGCTGTCGGATGCCTTCAACCTTGCTCTGACCAGGATCCGCCAGTGCGTGGAGGGAGGATTAACTCCTCAGGCGGTATTTTGCAACTTCCTGGTCAACAGGTGGGCACCGCTGAAGAGGAGAGAAAAACTCGCTTGGGCCCTCAACAGCGTGATGGACGACGACCGGGTCGCGACCAGACTGAAGTCCAACATGGCAGGGGCAACCTTGGAGTTACATCTCAAAACGTTCCAGCATGGCATCGACGTTGCGGGAGATGACTTGACCCCGCCATCAGCCTTTCTCCCTCTGAACGTGGAAGTAGAGTTCAGTAGGGAGCTCCGACGGACGATGCCGGTGTGTGACGACCTTGGTGTCGTCGAGAGAAGATCGACCTCCAGGGTGGTCATCCCTGGGGCTTTCGAAGGTGGTTCCG
The DNA here is from genome assembly GCA_036927565.1 of Tuctoria greenei. Taxonomy (NCBI): domain Eukaryota; kingdom Viridiplantae; phylum Streptophyta; class Magnoliopsida; order Poales; family Poaceae; genus Tuctoria; species Tuctoria greenei. The sequence goes on along the minus strand of JAYESD010000009.1, from coordinate 157,687,621 downwards.
ACCCTACCCCGAAGCCAAGGATCGAAGTCGTTGGCAAGGGCAAGGAACTGGCGGACGAACCCTTGAGCCGGAAGAGGAAACTACAGCATGCCGACGTAAGGTCCTTCAGGCCTGCAACCTCTGCATCAGCTCCTTCTCCCCGGAGGGGGAGGTCTTCTACAACTGCGGCGACTGTACCCGCAGCGGCGCCTTCCCGGGGTGCTAGCTCCGGGCATGCGACTCCATCACCAGGGCCAGTTGAGGCCTCTAGGTCCGGAGGTCCTTCACGGTCGAGGAGTGTAACACCCTAAATTTTCGCATCATACATTGCATACATGATCATGCATTAAATATTAATAGAATAAAAGAAAAGATAAAACATACATATATGGTGTAGTAAAATAAAGAAAAAAATAATAATTATAGCCTAAAACTTGTAATAGGGAATAAGTATAAAAATAATAATAATAATAAAAATATAAAAGATATAAATAAATAATATATATAATAAGAAATATATATAAAAAGTAAATGGATAAAATTATAAAATATAAATAATAAAATATAATAATAATAATATAAAGAAAATAAAATATAATAATAATAATATATTATAATAATAATAATAATATAAATACCGGCCCAGCCAGCACCGACACCCCGCCGCCTCCAGCGCGGAGCCGCCCGCGCTGCCCACCCCGCACGCGCCGCCTGGCCCTGGCCCCACCGCCGCCTGCCGCCCCGGCCTCCCGCTCCCGCGTGGCTCGCCCCGCCGCCTGCCCCGATTCGCCCGACGCCAGCGCCCTGGGCCCCGCCTGTCTCCCACGCCCCGCTCGTTCGCTGGCCACGCCTCGCACGCCCACCTCCCGCGCCCTCGATTCCAGCCCCCCCCCCCCCCCCCCCCCCCCCCCGTCGCCCGATTTCCCACGCCCACGCGGACTCCCGCCCGAGCGCGCCTCCCGGCCGACCCCACACCCGCACGCGCCCCGCAGAAACCCCCGCCTCCCGATTCCCGCGCTGAAGCGACCCCACGGCGCACACCCGCGCGAATCCTGCCTCCCAGCATCGGCCCTAGTCCGCGCCTATAAAAAGCCTCCGTAGGTTTCTCGATCCCAGAAATCAGCCGCCGCCCAGAGAGCCACGCCGCCAGAAAAAAAAGGACCAGAGAACAGAGCCGCTGCCAGGGGAAGAAAAGGAAGAAAAAGGAGGGGAGGGAGAGGAAGAAAAAGAGGAGGGCCCCACCGTTCGCCGGAGATCGTCGTCGCCATCGCGCCGCCGTCGTCGTGCCGCCGGAGGACCTTGCGCATCTACTTCGTCTACGCATTGTCCCCATCCCGCGATCATCGAAGCCATCGCATCTACGGTAGGATTCGTTCCCGATGCAAATTTTAGCGACGCATTAGATCTAATAGACGTGAATTGATTTTTGTTGCATCGCCTTTTTATTTTCAGCAGCATTAATTCTCGCTAAAACCCCCGTAAACTCATATGAACACGTATGAACTAGTTGCATCTAATTAATAAACAACCGTAGTTAATTAATTATTAAACTTTGCATGCATGCATATCATCGCATGTTGATTAATGGGTGTGCATCATGTTGATTTGTATATGTTTCTTGTATGTGTGATCATGAGTACAGGGAAGTGCTCAAGAGATCGTGTACGAGGATTTTCAGAACCAAGACTTCGAAGCGCTTGAGCAACCCTATCCACCGGAGCAAGGCAAGTGTCCTTGAAGCATATTGATCCTGTTTTTAAAATAAATGTTTTGTTTGCAAAACTGCATGCTGTGTCAATTTGATGGGAATCCTATGGTAGGAAGTTTACTAGATTTGCTAAACCACCCTTGTCACCTAGAATTTATGGTAGAGAGTCGGGAAAGGTTTTTACTTTTTGCTTCGCTTAATTAATTGGGATGGAAAAAACAACACTACACATTTAATTATGCATCAATGATATTCTGGTTAACGTGAACTGGTCAATATGGTATGGTGATGGGTGATCTAAGCAAGCCTGGTATGTGGATGGGTTGGATGTTATGGTGGTTTGCTTGCTTTAGATCTAAGGACCGGTTCATGCGAGAATAAGCCAGGACTACAGTGCCACCACGAGGCCAAGTAGGGGTGCGGCGTGGCTGATTAATTAGGGCTTTGCTAGTGCTGTTTGGACCATTGTGGATGCTCGGGGAAGGGGTAGTCGGATTGGGTTTGTTGATGATTGGTGGGACTACCCTAGGATCCGAATGGCTCAAGAGGGGGCCCTTGGTTGAAGATGTGCTCAGTTGGAGGCATCGCCATCGGTGAAACCTCAGTGGGGTCTGAATAGACTAGTAATCCCTTTGTAAAGGCTATTTTGTGATCTCTTGGCCATACACCAAAGGAAATGTAATTGGCATAAGGGAGGTTCTTTAGTCGCCGACGGGTGATGAAATCACAAACACGTGGGTAAAGTGGTACAAACTCTGTAGAGTTAATTAAAACTATCATGATAGCCGTGCTCCCGGTTATGAGCACCTGGACAACTTCCATGATTAGAGAGAAATTGGAAATTTGGGATGGTTATGGTTTGATAACGGTTATGGTTTGGTGATGATTATGGTCGATATTATGATTATGGTTATGGTTATGAATGGAATTATGGTTTATGACATTGATTATGGTTATTGGTAATGGTGAATTATGGACTGGTATTATTATGGTTACATGGTTTATGATGGGTTTACTTCACATAAATATGATACATTGCTTTTCAAATGTTTTAATGTACTTTTCAGCACTTTGCCATTATTATTGTCGTCATTTGAATCAGCCACATGTCATACTTTCCACACTTGCTGAGTACGACATGTACTCACTCTTGCAATCCCCCCAACAGTTGCAGGTCAGGATTGTGAGTTTAATGGCGATAATACGGAGTTCTAGGCCGTGTCTACCGTCAGCTTGCCTGTGGTGTTATTGGAGCTGCGCTATCCCTTTTGCTTAGTTGCCTAATTAGTTTATTTCCGCTGCATTAGTTGAACATGTCATTAATATTCATTAGAGCTTGTATTCGAGGATTTAATGAATTATGAAATAAGAGTACTTATTTAATAATTTAAGCTATGGTAATTATCTGTTTATCATTTGTGAATCACTCGTGTATGTGTGTTGAACATCCTGGGCACACATATGCGTTAGCTTGGTTCAATTTCGGAATCGGGCGTCGCAGATTGGTATCAGAGCCACAGGTTGACCGTAGGATGCAGCCTAGATAGAATGGACACTTTAGAGCACATAGGAGCACTCAGGGATCGATGTGTTCTTGCTTGGAGTGATGTTTGCTATATATATATTGGTTGCTTGTGTGCTTACTAGAGGATTTTGGGATGCCTTAGCATTGCCATGTCCACCTAGGCTAGTATAGCTAGTTGGCTGGCTTCAGATCCCTTGATGCATATAGTTGGGGATGTTTTCTAATTCTTACCTATTGCTTTTCTCTAGATGGTGAGGACTCGCAACCATAGGGATGCTAATGATGAGGAGGAGAACTATGGAGTACCTCAGAACAACAATGGGCAAGGACCTGCTCATGGAGCTATCAACATTGAGCAGCTATTGGCTATGCAAAACCAGCTCATGCAGACCATGATACAAACTATGGGACAGCTGCAGGCTGGCAATAACAACAATCGGCCCCACATGCCTCCACCGCCACCCCCGCCTCCTCATAACCGCTTGGGAGAGTTCATGAGGACTAGGCCACCAACCTTTGCTCAAGCTGCCGACCCTATGGATGCTGATGATTGGCTCAAGTCCGTGGAGAAGAAACTTGCTATTGTCCAATGCAGTGACCGAGAGAAGGTCCTATTTGCTTCTCATCAACTCGTTGGAGCAGCTGCAGATTGGTGGGATGCTTATTGCAATGCTCATGAAAACCAAGAAAGAATCACTTGGGCCAAATTCAAGGAGAGTTTCTGTTCTCATTATGTGCCGGAAGGTGTTATGCTCTTGAAGAGGCAAGAATTTGAGAATTTAAGGCAAGGAAGATCAAGCGTGAGTGAATATCTCAATAAATTCACACAACTCTCAAGGTATGCGCCTGAGGATGTTAGTCGGGACAGCCGGAAGCAATATTTGTTCATGAGGGGATTGAACAATGAAATCCAAGTGCAACTACTCAATTGTGACTATGCAAATTTTCAGAAGCTTGTGGACAAAGCAATTGTGGTTGAGAACAAGATCCGTGAGATGGAGCAAGAAATCAAGAGGAAGGCGCCATATCAAGGACAGCAACAAGGAAGTAATGTGCGCCCTCGCCTTGCACCACCCAATGCGCCTCATTACAGCTCCTCTATTCCTGCTCAGCAACCTGGTTATGCACCACACCCAACTCAGTTTGTGCAGCAGCGCCCTGTTATGCAAGCAATGCCTTATGCGCCTCGTGCTGATTTTCCTGGAACCAATGCTCAAAACCAAGCTCGTCCCAATAATTCTGGTGGAGTTAAGAGGTGCTATACTTGTGGAGAAGCTGGACACTTTGCGAATCAATGTCCTAAGTCAGGCCTTGGTCAAAGAAGCAATGCGCCGAGGCAAAACCCAAGACCTAATGGAGGACAACCACAAGGAAGCCGTGGACAGCAGAATTTTGCTCGTGGCAACGTGAACCATGTCTCTATGGAGGATGCTCGACAAGCGGATGACGTGGTCATTGGTATGTTTCTTGCCAACTCCAACCCCGCGACTATGTTATTTGATTCTGGAGCATCGCATTCATTCATTGCATCGAAGTATGTTGCCAAGTATAGTTTGCCTATCTCTCATATGAAGTTTACTCTGTTGGTTAAGTCTCCTGGAGGAGAGATGATGACAAATATAGTATGTCCAAAAGTAAGCCTTAGAATAAGGGGGGTAGACTTCTCCGCCAACCTCATTGTTTTGGATTCACAAGGAATAAGAGGATCCGTTGGTGCAAAGTGCAATGGAAACACCATACGGAAACCGAAGCTACATGGGAACGTGAAGAAGACTTGAAGGCAGAATTCCCGCATCTTTTCTCCACACTATCGAATCTCGAGGGCGAGATTCACTTTAAGGGGGGTAGATTTGTAACACCCTAAATTTTCGCATCATACATTGCATACATGATCATGCATTAAATATTAATAGAATAAAAGAAAAGATAAAACATACATATATGGTGTAGTAAAATGAAGAAAACAAAAATAATTATAGCCTAAAACTTGTAATAGGGAATAAGTATAAAAATTATTATAATAAAAAAATATATAAAAGATATAAATAAATAATATATATAATAAGAAATATATATAAAAAGTAAATGAATAAAATTATAAAATATAAATAATAAAATATAATAATAATAATATAAAGAAAAAAAGAAAAAAAAAGGTTGCCGGCCAGGCCGCCAACCGGCCCAGCCAGCACCGACACCCCGCCGCCTCCAGCGCGGAGCCGCCCGCGCTGCCCACCCCGCACGCACCGCCTGGCCCTGGCCCCACCGCCGCCTGCCGCCCCGGCCTCCCGCTCCCTCGTGGCTCGCCCCGCCGCCTGCCCCGATTCGCCCGACGCCAGCGCCCTGGGCCCCGCCTGTCTCCCATGCCCCGCTCGTCCGCTGGCCATGCCCCGCACGCCCACCTCCCGCACCCTCGATTCCCCCCCCCCCCCCCCCCGCCGCCCGATTTCCCACGCCCACACGGACTCCCGCCTGAGCGCGCCTCCCGGCCGACCCCACGCCCGCACGCGCCCCGCCGAAACCCCCGCCCTCCCGATTCCCGCACCGAAGCGACCCCACGCCGCACGCCCGCGCGAATCCCGCCTCCCAGCACCGGCCCTAGTCCGCGCCTATAAAAAGCCTCCGTAGGTTTCTCGATCCCAGAAATCAGCCGCCGCCTAGAGAGCCACGCCGCCAGAAAAAAAAGGACCAGAGAACAGAGCCGCCGCCAGGGGAAGAAAAGGAAGAAAAAAGAGGGGAGGGAGAGGAAGAAAAAGAGGAGGGCCCCACCGTTCGCCGGAGATCGTCGTCGCCATCGTGCCGCCGTCGTCGTGCCGCCGGAGGACCTTGCGCATCTACTTCGTCTACGCATTGTCCCCATCCCGCGATCATCGAAGTCATCGCATCTACGATAGGATTCGTTCCCGATGCAAATTTTAGCGACGCATTAGATCTAATAGACGTGAATTGATTTTTGTTGCATCGCCTTTTTATTTTCAGCAGCATTAATTCTCGCTAAAACCCCTGTAAACTCATATGAACACGTATGAACTAGTTGCATCTAATTAATAAAAAACCGTAGTTAATTAATTATTAAACTTTGCATGCATGCATATCATCGCATGTTGATTAATGGGTGTGCATCGTGTTGATTTGTATATGTTTCTTGTATGTGTGATCGTGAGTAGAGGGAAGTGCTCAAGAGATCGTGTACGAGGATTTTCAGAACCAAGACTTCGAAGAGCTTGAGCAACCCTATCCGCCGGAGCAAGGCAAGTCTCCTTGAAGCATATTGATCCTGTTTTTAAAATAAATGTTTTGTTTGCAAAACTGCATGCTGTGTCAATTTGATGGGAATCCTATGGTAGGAAGTTTACTAGATTTGCTAAACCACCCTTGTCACCTGGAATTTATGGTAGAGAGTCGGGAAGGGTTTTTACCTTTTTGCTTCGCTTAATTAATTGGAATGGAAAAAACAACACTACACATTTAATTATGCATCAATGATATTCTGGTTAACGTGAACTGGTCAATATGGTATGGTGATGGGTGATCTAAGCAAGCCTGGTATGTAGATGGGTTGGATGTTATGGTGGTTTTCTTGCTTTAGATCTAAGGACCGGTTCATGCGAGAATAAGCCAGGACTACAGTGCCACCACGAGGCCAAGTATGGGTGCGGCGTGGCTGATTAATTAGGGCTTTGCTAGTGCTGTTTGGACCATTGTGGATGCTCGGGGAAGGGGTAGTCGGATTGGGTTTGTTGATGATTGGTGGGACTACCCTGGGATCCGAATGGCTCAAGAGGGGGCCCTTGGTTGAAGATGTGCTCAGTTGGAGGCATAGCCACCGGTGAAACCTCAGTGGGGTCTGAATAGACTAGTAATCCCTTTGTAAAGGCTATTTTGTGATCTCTTGGCCATACACCAAAGGAAGTGTAATTGGCATAAGGGAGGTTCTTTAGTCGCCGACGGGTGATGAAATCACAAACACGTGGGTAAAGTGGTACAAACTCTGCAGAGTTAATTAAAACTATCATGATAGCCGTGCTCCCGGTTATGAGCACCTGGACAACTTCCATGATTAGAGGGAAATTGGAAATTTGGGATGGTTATGGTTTGATAACGGTTATGGTTTGGTGATGATTATGGTCGATATTATGATTATGGTTATGGTTATGAATGGAATTATGGTTTATGACATTGATTATGGTTATTGGTAATGGTGAATTATGGACTGGTATTATTATGGTTACATGGTTTGTGATGGGTTTACTTCACATAAATATGATACATTGCTTTTCAAATGTTTTAATGTACTTTTCAGCACTTTGCCATTATTATTATCGTCATTTGAATCAGCCACATGTCATACTTTCCACACTTGCTGAGTACGACATGTACTCACTCTTGCAATCCCCCCCAACAGTTGCAGGTCAGAATTGTGAGTTTAATGGCGATAATGCGGAGTTCTAGGCCGTGTCTACCGTCAGCTTGCCTGTGGTGTTATTGGAGCTGCGCTATCCCTTTTGCTTAGTTTGCTCAGTTGCCTAATTAGTTTATTTCCGCTGCATTAGTTGAACCTGTCATTAATATTCATTAGAGCTTGTATTCGAGGATTTAATGAATTATGAAATAAGAGTACTTATTTAATAATTTGAGCTATGGTAATTATCTGTTTATCATTTGTGAATCACTCGTGTATGTGTGTTGAACATCCTGGGCACACATATGCGTTAGCTTGGTTCAATTTCGGAACCGGGCGTCTGTAACACCCTAAATTTTCGCATCATGCATTGCATACATGATCATGCATTAAACATTAGTGGGATAAAAAAAATAATAAAACATAAAAAGATGGAGCATATATATATACAAATGTATGTAGCAAAAGAAGAAATATAAAATAATAATTATAGCCTAAAACATGTATTAGGGAATAAAAATCAATAATAAGAAAATAATATATAAAAATAAATATATAAATAAAATATATAATAAAAAATATACATATATATATATAATACCTGTATAAAAGATATAAATAAATAATATATATAATAAGAAATATATATAAAAGTAAATGAATAAAATAAATAAGATAAATAAAATATAAACAATAATATATATATATAAATATATATAATAAATTATATAATAAAAGAAAGTATAAAGAAAAAAAAGAAAAGAAAAAAAATAAGAAACCGCCGCCTGCCCCGTGGCCTGGCCGGCCGAGCCGCCGCAGCCACGCCCGGCCGCGCGCCCTCCCACGCGCCCCGCGTGCCGCTCCCGCGGGCCCCGCCTGCCGCTGCCGCTGGGCACGCGCCCCGCCGCCTTGGCCTGCGCCCGCCGCCCGCCTCGGTTGCCCGCCTCGGCCCCCGCGCCGCCGTAGGCCCCGCACACCCCCCCTCCCCACGTGCCCGGGATTCCCGCCTGACACCCCGCCTCCCACCCGCCGTACCGCACCCGGCCCCACCCCGCAACGCCCCCGAGCGCGCGCCCTCCCACGGCCCCGCCCGCCGCCGAATCCCGCGTTCCCGCGCAGCGCCTGGCCTCCCGCCCCCGAGTCGCGCCCGCCGTTTCGCGCCCTCCCGCGCGCTCGACCGCGCCTGGGCCCCACCCCGACCCCACCGCGCTCAGGCCATGCGCACGCGTCGCCCTCCGCGCCGAATCGCCCCGCCAGTCCCGCGCCGATTCCCTCCCAATTTTCCCGCTCCCGGCCGAGCGCGCCCGCTGGCGGACCCCACCCCACGCCCCGGACCGCGATTCCCGGCGCCGACGCACCCGACCGCATGGCCTCCACCCTATAAAAAGGACCGTAGGTCCCTAGGTTTTTCCCTAGCCGCCGGTTGCAGCAGGAAAAAAAAGCGCACCAGAGAGCAGCTCCGCCGCCAGGGGAAGGAAAGCCACGCCGCCGGGAAGAAAAGAAATAGAAAAGCACCAGAGCCGCCGCCGCCAGGGGAAGAAAAAGAAGAAAAAAAAGAGGAGAAGAAGAGAAGGAAAAAGAGGAGGGTGCCACCGTTCACCGGAGATCGTCGCCGTCGTCGTGCCGCCGAGGGACTGCTGCGCCATCCACTTCGTCTACGCGTCGCATTCGTTCTGCGACTGTCAAGCCGTCAGATCTACGGTAGGCCATGTTCCCGATGCGAATTTTAGCGACGCATTAGGACTCATAGACATAAATTGATTTTAGTTGCACCATAATTTTATTTTCAGCAGCATTAATCCACGTTAAATTCTCCGCAAACTCATATGAACGCGTATGAACTAGTTACATCTAATTAATAAACAACCATAGTTAATTAATTATTGTACTTGCATGCATGCATATCATCGCATGTTGATTAATGTGTGTGCATCATGTTGATTTGTATGTATATTCTTGTATGTGTGATCACGAGTAGAGGGAAGTGCTCAAGAGATCGTGTACGAGGATTTTCAGAACCAAGAATTCGAAGCGCTTGAGCAACCCCATCCGCCGGAGCAAGGCAAGTGTCCTTGAAGCATATTGATCCTGTTTTTAAAATAAATGTTTGTTTGCAAAACTGCATGCTGTGTCAATTTGATGGGAATCCTATGGTAGGAAGTTTACTAGACTTGCTAAACCACCCTTGTCACCTGGAATTTATGGTAGAGAGTCGGAAAGGGTTTTTACCTTTTTGCTTCGCTTAATAAACTGGGATGGGAAACAACTATATCACTCAATTTAATTATGCATGGATGAGATTATGGTTAATATGAACTGGTTAAACATGGTATGGTAATGGGTGATCTAAGCAAGCCTGGTATGTGGATGGGTTGGATGTTATGGTGGTTTGCTTGCTTTAGATCTAAGGATCGGTTCATGCGAGAATAAGCCAGGACTACAGTGCCACCACGAGGCCAAGTATGGGTGCGGCATAGCTGATTAATTAGGGCTTTGCTAGTGCTGTTTGGACCATTGTGGATGCTCGGGGAAGGGGTAGTCGGATTGGGTTTGTTGATGATTGGTGGGACTACCCTGGGATCCGAATGGCTCAAGAGGGGGCCCTTGGTTGAAGATGTGCTCTGCGGGAGACATCGCCACCGGTGAAACCTCAGTGGGGTCTAAATAGGCTAGTAATCCCTTTGTAAAGGCTATTTTGTGATCTCTTGGCCACACACCAACGGAAGTGTGTAATGTGACCGACGGGTCATGGGCATAAGGGAGGTTCTTAGTCGCCGAAGGGTGATGAAATCACGGACACGTGGGTAAAGAGGTACAAACTCTGCAGAGTGTTAAATAAAACTATCATGATAGCCGTGCTCCCGGTTATGAGCACCTGGACAACTTCCATGATTAGAGGGAAAATTGGGATTTGGGATGGTTATGGTTTGGTAATGGTTATGGTTATGGTTATGGTTTATGGCTTATGATCATGGATATGAATTTGAGTTATGGTAATTGGACATGGATAATGGTGATGTTGACAATAATTGGATATGGTTTATATTTTGTTAATATGATGGTTATGATGGGATTGTTTCACATAGACATAGTATAATGCGTTTCAAATGTTTTACTGTACTTTTCAGCACTTAGCCATTATTACATTCGTCATTTGAATCAGCCACATGTCATACTTTCCACACTTGCTGAGTACGACATGTACTCACTCTTGCAATCCCCCCCAACAGTTGCAGGACAGGATTATGAGTTTAATGGCGATAATGCGGAGTTCTAGGCCGTGTCTACCGTCAGCTTGCCTGTGGTGTTGCATGGAGCTGCGCTATCCCTTTTGCTTAGTTTGCTTAGTTGTTTAATTAGTTTATTTCCGCTGCATTAGTTGAACTTATCATTAATATTCATTAGAGCTTGTATACGAGGATATAATGAATTATGTAATAAGAGCACTTATTTAATAATTTGAGCTGTGGTAATTATCTGTTTATCATTTGTGAATCACTCGTGTATGTGTGTTGAACATCCTGGGCACACATATGCGTTAGCTTGGTTCATTTTCGGAACTGGGCGTCACAAATTGGTATCGGAGCCACAGGTTGACCGTAGGACGCAGCCTAGATAGAATGGACACTCTAGAGCACATAGGAGCACTCAGGAATCGATGTGTTTTTGCTTGGAGTGCTGTTTGCTATATATATTGGTTGCTTGTGTGCTTAATAGAGGATTTTGGGATGCTTTAGCATTGCCATGTCCACCTAGGCTAGTGTAGCTAGTTGGTTGGCTTCATATCCCTTGATGCATATAGTTGGGGCGTTTTCTAATTCTTACCTACTACTTTTCTTCAGATGGTGAGGACTCGCAACCAGAGGGATGTCAATGATGAAGAGGAGAACAATGGAGTGTCTCAGAACAACAATGGACAAGGACCTGCCCAAGGAGCTGTTAATATCAAGCAGCTATTGGCCATGCAAAACCAGCTCATGCAGACCATGATACAGACTATGGGACAGCTGCAGGCTGGCAATATCAACAATCAGCCCCACATGCCTCCACCGCCACCCCCACCTCCTCATAACCGATTGGGAGAGTTTATGAGGACTAGGCGGCCAACCTTTGCTCAAGCTGCTGACCCTATGGATGCTGATGATTGGCTCAAGTCCGTGGAGAAGAAACTTGCTATTGTCCAATGTAGTGACCGGGAGAAGGTCCTATTTGCTTCTCATCAACTCGTTGGAGCAGCCGCCGATTGGTGGGATTCACTATGCAATGCTCATGAGAATCAAGAGAGGATCACCTGGGCGGAATTCAAAGAGAACTTCCATTCTCATTATGTGCCGGAAGGTGTTATGATCTTGAAGAGGCAAGAATTCGAGAACTTAAGGCAAGGAAGATCAAGCGTGAGTGAATATCTCAATAAATTCACTCAACTCTCAAGGTATGCGCCTGAGGATGTTAGCCGGGACAGCCGGAAGCAATACTTGTTCATGAGGGGATTGAACAATACGATCCAAGTGCAATTGCTCAACTGTGATTATGTCAATTTCCAGAAGCTTGTGGACAAAGCAATTGTGGTTGAGAACAAGATCCGTGAGATGGAGCAAGAAATCAAGCGGAAGGCGCCATACCAAGGACAACAACAAGGAAGTAATGTGCGCCCTCGCCTTGCACCGCCCAATGCGCCTTACTTCAGTTCCTCTATTCCTGCTCAGCGCCCTGGTTATGCACCGCGCCCAACTCAGTTTGTGCAGCAGCGCCCTGTTATGCAAGCAATGCCTTATGCACCTCGTGCTGATTTTCCTGGAACCAATGCTCAAAACCAAGATCGTCCCAATAATTCTGGTGGAGTCAATAGGTGCTATACTTGTGGAGAAGTTGGACACTTTGCGAATCAATGTCCTAAGTCAGGCCTTTCAAGGAAGCAATGCGCCGAGGCAAAACCCAAGACCCAATGGAGGACAGCCACACGGAAGCCGTGGACAGCAGAATTTTGCTCGTGGTAATGTGAACCATGTCTCTACGGAGGATGCTCAACAAGCGGATGACGTGGTCATTGGTATGTTTCTCGCCAACTCCAATCCCGCGACTATGTTATTTGATTTTGGAGCATCGCATTCATTCATTGCATCAAAGTATGTTGCCAAGTATAGTTTGCCTATCTCTCATATGAAGTTTACTCTGTTGGTTAAGTCTCCTGGAGGAGAGATGAGGACAAATATAGTATGTCCAAAAGTAAGCCTTAGAATAAGGGGGGTAGACTTCTCTGCCAACCTCATTGTTTTGGATTCTCAAGGATTGGACATTATACTTGGTATGGACTGGTTAAGGAAGCACAATGGAGTTATTGAGTGTGCCACGAAGACGGTGAAGTTGACATATGAGGAAGGGATCACCGTAGAATTTGAAGCATCTCAAACCGCACCGAAGCAATTGGAGCTGAACCATGTGGACGGTGCCGCAATTGAGAAGATTCTGGTAGCGTGTGAATTTTTGGATGTTTTTCCAGATGAGTTGCCAGGTATGCCACCCGATCGAGACATTGAGTTTGTTATTGATTTAATACCTGGAACTGCACCTATAGCTAAGAGGTCGTATAGGATGCCTCCTAAGGAATTAGCAGAGCTCAAGAAGCAGATTCAAGAACAACTAGAGAAAGGTTTTATTCGCCCTAGCTCTTCACCTTGGGGAGCGCCCGTTCTATTTGTAGACAAGAAGGATGGAACGCAAAGGATGTGTGTGGATTACCGAGCTCTCAACGAGGTGACCATCAAGAACAAGTACACCTTGCCCCGCATAGAGGATTTGTTTGATCAGATGAAAGGCGCCTGTGTGTTCTCTAAGATTGACTTGAGGTCGGGATACTTTCAAATGAAGATTAGACCATCGGACATACCCAAGACAGCTTTTAGGACACGGTATGGATCTTATGAGTACACCGTGATGTCTTTTGGATTGACAAATGCGCCTACCTACTTTATGTACCTCATGAATAAAGTCTTCATGGAGTACTTAGATAAGTTCGTTGTGGTGTTTATTGATGATATTATGATCTACTCGAAGGATGAGAAGGAACATGAGGAACACTTGAGGCGTACGCTGCAGAAATTGAGGGAGCATCAATTGTACGCCAAGTTCAGTAAATGTCAATTCTGGTTACGGGAAGTTTCCTTCTTAGGTCATATTATTTCCGGAGGAGGAGTATCGGTTGACCCCGGTAAATTGAGGGATGTGTTGAAGTGGGAACCACCGCAGAATGTCAAGGAAATCCGGAGTTTCCTTGGAATGGCTGGATATTACCGCCGATTCATCAAGGATTTCTCCAGAATAGCCAAGCCTATGACCGAATTACTCATGAAAGGGAAGGCATTCCGATGGACTCAAGCTTGTCAGGATAGCTTTGAGGAGTTAAAGAAAAGGTTGACAACCGCGCCGGTGTTAGTATTACCGGACGTAAGCAAGAGTTTCGACATCTATTGTGATGCATCAAGACAAGGACTTGGATGTGTATTGATGCAAGAAGGTCAAGTGGTCGCCTATGCGTCAAGACAATTGAAGAAACATGAGCAGAATTACCCAACACATGATTTAGAACTTGCAGCCGTGGTACATGCATTGAAGATTTGGAGACACTATATACTCGGACATAGGTGTGAAATTTATACGGATCACAAGAGTCTTAAGTATATTTTCACACAGACAGATCTGAATTTGAGGCAACGAAGATGGTTGGAGCTCATCAAGGATTATGATGTGGGAATCAACTATCATCCGGGAAAAGCCAATGTAGTGGCCGATGCTTTGAGTAGAAAGGGAGTAAGTCATCAACTTACAGTTCGAGAGTTACCGTCCGAGTTATGTAAGGAGTTTGAACGGTTGAACCTCGGGTTTGTATGGAGATAATGGAGTTAAATCCGACCCTGGAGCAAGAAATGCGAGAAGCACAGACCACAGATGAGGAGATCAAGGAAATCAAGGAAAGAATCGAAGAAGGGAGAGAATTCAGATTTGATGAAGACGAACATGGTACCTTATGGCTTGGAAAGAGAATTGTTGTGCCTAATGTAAAGCATATTCGAGAAACAATATTAAAGGAGGCACATGACTCGCCATACTCAATTCACCCTGGTTGTACGAAGATGTACAAAGACTTGAAGACTTGCTATTGGTGGAATAGCATGAAGAAGGACATAGCTGAATACGTAGCACTGTGTGATGTGTGCCAACGAGTCAAGGCGGAACATCAAAGGCCAGCCGGATTATTGCAACCGTTGAAGATTCCGGAATGGAAGTGGGAAGAAATTGGAATGGACTTCATAGTTGGGTTACCCCGTACTCAGTTCGGGTATGACTCAATTTGGGTAATTGTGGATCGCTTAACCAAGTCAGCTCATTTTATCCCTGTGAAGGCCAAATATACAGCTGCACGATTGGCCGAAATATACATGGAGCATATTGTGTGTCGACATGGAGTCCCTAAGAAAATAGTCTCGGATAGAGGTTCTCAATTTACCTCCAGATTTTGGCAAAAATTGCATGAAGCTTTGGGAACGAGGTTAAATTTTAGTTCAGCATACCATCCTCAAACGGACGAACAAACCGAGAGGACCAATCAGATTTTGGAGGACATGTTAAGAGCTTGTGCTTTAAAGCATGGGAAAAGTTGGGACAAAAGCTTACCCTACGCAGAATTTTCATACAACAATAGTTACCAAGCAAGCTTGAAAATGTCACCATATGAAGCACTTTATGGGAGGAAGTGTAGGACACCTTTATTCTGGAATGAGGCAGGAGAAACTCAAGTATTTGGTCCGGATGTGTTGCAAGAAGCCGAAAAACAAGTCCAGATAATTCGTGAAAACTTGAGGGCTGCCCAATCAAGACAAAAAGGCTATGCGGACAATAGGAGAAGGAAATTAGCCTTTAAAATAGGAGATTTTGTTTACCTCAAGGTGTCACCTATGAGAGGTCATAAGAGGTTTAATATAAGAGGAAAGCTCGCACCTCGCTATATTGGACCATTCAAGATTTTGGACAAGAGAGGAGAAGTAGCATATAAGTTGGAGATGCCAGCTCATCTTTCAGACATACACGACGTGTTTCACGTGTCTCAACTCAAGAAGTGTCTCAGGGTGCCGGAAGAACAAGTGCCGATGGACGAGTTAGAACTTCAGGAGGATTTGTCTTATGTCGAGCAACCTATCAAGATCTTGGACGTGAAGGAAAGGGTCACGAGAAATAAGAGGATCCGTTTGTGTAAAGTGCAATGGAAACACCATACAGAAGACGAAGCTACGTGGGAACGTGAAGAAGAACTGAAGGCAGAATTCCCGCATCTTTTCTCCACGCTGTCGAATCTCGAGGGCGAGATTCACTTTAAGGGGGGTAGGTTTGTAACACCCTAAATTTCCGCATCATGCATTGCATACATGATCATGCATTAAACATTAGTGGGATAAAAAAAATAATAAAACATAAAAAGATGGAGCATATATATATACAAATGTATGTAGCAAAAGAAGAAATATAAAATAATAATTATAGCCTAAAACATGTATTAGGGAATAAAAATCAATAATAAGAAAATAATATATAAAAATAAATATATAAATAAAATATATAATAAAAAATATACATATATATATAATACCTGTATAAAAGATATAAATAAATAATATATATAATAAGAAATATATATAAAAGTAAATGAATAAAATAAATAAGATAAATAAAATATAAACAATAATATATATATATAATAAATTATATAATAAAAGAAAGTATAAAGAAAAAAAAAGAAAAGAAAAAAAATAAGAAACCGCCGCCTGCCCCGTGGCCTGGCCGGCCGAGCCGCCGCAGCCACGCCCGGCCGCGCGCCCTCCCACGCGCCCCGCGCGCCGCTCCCGCGGGCCCCGCCTGCCGCTGCCGCTGGGCACGCGCCCCGCCGCCCGCCTCGGTCGCCCGCCTCGGCCGCCGCCCGCCTCGGTCGCCCGCCTCGGCCTCCGCGCCGCCGTAGGCCCCCGCACACCCCCCCCACGCGCCCGGGATTCCCGCCTGACACCCCGCCTCCCACCCGCCGTACCGCACCCGGCCCCACCCCGCGACGCCCCCGAGCACGCGCCCTCCCACGGCCCCGCCCGCCGCCGAATCCCGCGTTCCCGCGCAGCGCCCGGCCTCCCGCCCCCGAGTCGCGCCCGCCGTTTCGCGCCCTCCCGCGCGCTCGACCGCGCCTGGGCCCCACCCCGACCCCACCGCGCTCAGGCCACGCGCACGCGACGCCCTCCGTGCCGAATCGCCCCGCCAGTCCCGCGCCGATTCCCTCCCGATTTTCCCGCTCCCGGCCGAGCGCGCCCGCTGGCGGACCCCACCCCACGCCCCGGACCGCGATTCCCGGCGCCGACGCACCCGACCGCGTGGCCTCCACCCTAAAAAAAGGACCGTAGGTCCCTAGGTTTTTCCCTAGCCGCCGGTTGCAGCAGGAAAAAAAAGCGCACCAGAGAGCAGCTCCGCCGCCAGGGGAAGGAAAGCCACGCCGCCAGGAAGAAAAGAAATAGAAAAGCACCAGAGCCGCCGCCGCCAGGGGAAGAAAAAGAAGAAAAAAAAGAGGAGAAGAAGAGGAGGAAAAAGAGGAGGGTGCCACCGTTCACCGGAGATCGTCGCCGTCGTCGTGCCGCCGAGGGACTGCTGCGCCATCCACTTCGTCTACGCGTCGCATTCGTTCCGCGACCGTCAAGCCGTCAGATCTACGGTAGGCCATGTTCCCGATGTGAATTTTAGCGACGCATTAGGACTGATAGACATAAATTGATTTTAGTTGCACCATAATTTTATTTTCAGCAGCATTAATCCACGTTAAATTCTCCGCAAACTCATATGAACGCGTATGAACTAGTTACATCTAATTAATAAACAACCATAGTTAATTAATTATTGTACTTGCATGCATGCATATCATCGCATGTTGATTAATGTGTGTGCATCATGTTGATTTGTATGTATATTCTTGTATGTGTGATCACGAGTAGAGGGAAGTGCTCAAGAGATCGTGTACGAGGATTTTCAGAACCAAGAATTCGAAGCGCTTGAGCAACCCCATCCGCCGGAGCAAGGCAAGTGTCCTTGAAGCGTATTGATCCTGTTTTTAAAATAAATGTTTGTTTGCAAAACTGCATGCTGTGTCAATTTGATGGGAATCCTATGGTAGGAAGTTTACTAGACTTGCTAAACCACCCTTGTCACCTGGAATTTATGGTAGAGAGTCGGGAAGGGTTTTTACCTTTTTGCTTCGCTTAATCAACTGGGATGGGAAACAACTATATCACTCAATTTAATTATGCATGGATGAGATTATGGTTAACATGAACTGGTTAAACATGGTATGGTAATGGGTGATCTAAGCAAGCCTGGTATGTGTATGGGTTGGATGTTATGGTGGTTTGCTTGCTTTAGATCTAAGGACCGGTTCATGCGAGAATAAGCCAGGACTACAGTGCCACCACGAGGCCAAGTATGGGTGCGGCGTAGCTGATTAATTAGGGCTTTGCTAGTGCTGTTTGGACCATTGTGGATGCTCGGGGAAGGGGTAGTCGGATTGGGTTTGTTGATGATTGGTGGGACTACCCTGGGATCCGAATGGCTCAAGAGGGGGGCCTTGGTTGAAGATGTGCTCTGCGGGAGACATCGCCACCAGTGAAACCTCAGTGGGGTCTAAATAGGCTAGTAATCCCTTTGTAAAGGCTATTTTGTGATCTCTTGGCCACACACCAACGGAAGTGTGTAATGTGACCGACGGGTCATGGGCATAAGGGAGGTTCTTAGTCGCCGAAGGGTGATGAAATCACGGACACGTGGGTAAAGAGGTACAAACTCTGCAGAGTGTTAAATAAAACTATCATGATAGCTGTGCTCCTAGTTATGAGCACCTGGACAACTTCCATGATTAGAGGGAAAATTGGGATTTGGGATGGTTATGGTTTGGTAATGGTTATGGTTATGGTTTGGTAATGGTTATGGTTTATGGCTTATGATCATGGATATGAATTTGAGTTATGGTAATTGGACATGGATAATGGTGATGTTGACAATAATTGGATATGGTTTATATTTTGTTAATATGATGGTTATGATGGGATTGTTTCACATAGACATAGTATAATGCGTTTCAAATGTTTTACTGTACTTTTCAGCACTTAGCCATTATTACATTCGTCATTTGAATCAGCCACATGTCATACTTTCCACACTTGCTGAGTACGACATGTACTCACTCTTGCAATCCCCCCCCCAACAGTTGTAGGACAGGATTATGAGTTTAATGGCGATAATGCGGAGTTCTAGGCCGTGTCTACCGTCAGCTTGCCTGTGGTGTTGCATGGAGCTGCGCTATCCCTTTTGCTTAGTTTGCTTAGTTGTTTAATTAGTTTATTTCCGCTGCATTAGTTGAACTTATCATTAATATTCATTAGAGCTTGTATACGAGGATATAATGAATTATGTAATAAGAGCACTTATTTAATAATTTGAGTTGTGGTAATTATCTGTTTATCATTTGTGAATCACTCGTGTATGTATGTTGAACATCCTGGGCACACATATGCGTTAGCTTGGTTCATTTTCGGAATTGGGCGTCACAGCGTCACAAGGAGGGCCTCGACTAAGGAAGTACCCGTGACTGCAACGAGTTTCGGGGGGCCTTCCGGAGCTTCCACGCCGGCGGCGGCTATGGTCAGCCCAGAACGCCCGGGAAAGAGGTTCCGCGCAAGCTAGTGCGGAAGCCTCCCGAGGTAATTTTTAATCTTTACCTCAGACAGTTGTTTTTTTGTAGTAACTGTTTTTTAAATTTCTTCACCCTTCATCTGCAGCGTTCCCAAGAAGAGGAGTGAGGCTCCACCCTCTGCCACAGCAGCTGAAGTTGTCAGGGCGGAAGCCTCTGCTCCTGTCCCGGTGCCGCCCCAAGTGGTGGCTGAAGCTGCGGAAGCTCTCGCGCCAGCTGTCGTGGTCATGGACCTCGACTCATCCCCCGAGACTCCCGTGGTAGCGCCGGACCACAGGAGAGAAGATGCGCCAGCGGCACCTGCCCCGGAGGTTGAAGCTCCGGGTTTGGGTGCTGAGATGATGGAAGCTTCGGCCGTTGAGCCGGAGGAAGCAATAATTCCGGCCCCAGAGCTGGAAATTGTCGAAGCCCCGACGGTTGAGCCGGAGGTAATTGAAGTTCGAGCATGCACGTCGGATGTTGAGGAAGTCCCGGCGGTTGGGTCGGGTACCTCTGAAGCACCGGCCGCAGAGCCGGTCGTTGCTGGAGCTCCGGCTGCAGGGCCGGTTGATGTTGAAGACCTTCCGGCTCCCGAGCCAGTTGCCGTTGAAGCTCCGGCCGCAGGGCCGACTGTTCTTGAAGATCTTCCGGCGCCTGAGCCGGTCGTTGCGAAGGCGTCAGCGCTCGAGCCCCCAGTAGAGGAGGTGCCCAGGCCGGAGCCAGAAGCAGTTCCTGCTCCGGGAGTGACGACTCCGGAGGTACCCGCGGCTGAGCTGGAGTGCTCTGATGAAGTCGCTGGCCCCCTGCCCGAGGGGACGAACGAAGATCTGGCGGCTGGTCCTTCGGAACCACTTCCGGAGGTCGGAACTTCATCAGCGGGACCCTCCTTGATGGCGACTGAGGCCATCCTGGAGGACGGCCCTGGTGCCGTGGGGCTCAGGGGACCACTCTTGTGGAGTGGGACCCAATTTTTGTAACTGAAAACCCGCTGGAACCAGCGCAGGAGACCCCAGCAAGTCCGGATCCTATCCCGTTGTCATTGTCTATTGACAACGCCTGCTCTAGTCTGCGTCAAGTTCAGCTGGCATTCTTCCATGATAGCAAGGCTCTTGAAGAGGAGCGCCAAACCCTTAGGAGGTGGCATAATCGGCTCTACTTCGAGACCAAGTTGGCGCAGTCAAGGCTGGCAGATGACAAAGAATGGATCAAGCAGGAGAAGGTCCGCCTGGAGTACTGGGGCAAGTTATTGGATGACAGGGAGAGCTTGACTCGCGCCCTCGACGCTCAATCCCGGGCCATTTATGAGCAGACCAAAGCAGCTAATAGTGCGGCTGATGAACACCAAGAAAGGCTTGAGGCCATTAACACTACTCTCATTAAGCGCCGGGAGGCACTTGAGGAGAGGGAAAAAGGCTCGAATATGAAGAGCAGAAACTCCTAGAGCTGCGGGATGACGTCTTGAGGAGGGAGGAGGAGCTCACCGAAAAGGTGGCTCTGGCTGACAAGGGCCTCGAAGAGCGCGCCAAGAAATTGGAAGAGCGCTGCGCTGAGGAGGAGGAGAAGGTCTGGGTGCGAGGGTAGGAACTCTACGAGCAAGAGTGTGCCATCGCTGCCAGGGAGAAGAAAGTAAGGGGCGGGGAGAAGGACCTGGTTGACCGCCGGAACAAGATCTACCTCTGGGAGGAGGAGCTCGGAAAACTCGAGAAGCGAGTTGCTGAAAAGATTCAGCAAAATGCCAAAGAAGTTGAGCGCCTCGCTCGCGAGAATTCTGAACTCGTGACGGCCAAAAGATCCTTGGAAGGACTAAAGGGCTTGAGGGATGCGGACTCCCTACAGGTTTGGGAGTTCCTTGGCAAGGCCAATGACACGCTGACACCAATGGGCTTCAGTCCCGTGCGTCTGGATGATCCAGAGCCGGAGCCGGACCTTGCGTTGCAAGCGCTGAGCTCGGCGGGTAGCAAACTCTCCAAGGTGGGCGACGTCATCGCGGACCAGATGGAGGTTGAGGGGCAATCCCTGGCGAAGAACGTCGCAGAGTATGTGCTGACGTGCTACACCAGCAGGAATCCCCAATTCCCTCTGGACCCGGTGTTTGAAGGTCCCGTCGAAGGAGAAGGTGAAGCCGCCCGAGCCAATGTGTCAGAGGTTGCTCAGAAGGTCGCCCAGTTCTTCCATAGGGTCTAGGACCATCTCCGTAGCTCCCACTTGTATTCTCTCTTTTTCTTCCTCAATTTTGTAATCCCTTGTCTCCAGATGAATGAAATCCCCAAATTTTTGTGAATTTCAACACTTTTGTCTTCACTTGGCCCCCTGGTAGATGTACACAATTTGATTGTGAACATGTACCAAGAGGATATTGTGTTTTGTTGAAGACTCATTTGCTTCGAACTTGTAGAGTGTAGGTCCGAAGTCTTCGATAGTGAAGGCCCCCTGAGGTTGCCGGAGTTTAGAAGCTCCGGCATTGTCTATCGTCGGAGCTTAGTAGCTCCGGCAATAGTCCCTATCAACGCATAGAGCATCGATAGTTAGTCCTCCGGGGTGTCGGAGCTTAGTAGTTCCGGCAGTGACCTTTACCAACGTGTAGTTTGTTGGTAGCAGACTCCGCTTGCGGGGTCTTCTCACCATCATTTATTTTGCGTCGACGGCTGGCCCCCCTAGCTTTACCGGAGCTTGGTTGCTCCGGTGATGCTCGTTTTCAATGTTTAACGTCGATTACAAGCCACCTAGGGGGAGTCGGAGCTTAGTTAGCTCCGGCTTTTCTCCATTAACGTGGATTTTTTATTTTTACTGCACACTGAAGCCAAGAAAAATAGTAAAATTCGTTCCTTGCCTATAACTTCGTCGCGGCTTACGATTCCCAAGAGAGTTTTAGGTCAAACGTGATTCTGAATACAACCGAATGCGTTGTCTTTTCTTCCAGATCCAATTATACTTGGACCCGCCTTACTTCGGCTTGCTGGGGTGTAGATAGAGTAGCGTACTTAGGGTGCTTGACCAGGCTAAGTCGATAGCACACTCCGGCCCTAGGTTGGCTTGGCGGCATTCAGGCGAGTGGGCCATAAACAATATTTGAATCTAGAAGAATCGACAATACAGCTCGAATCGTATATGAACCAGTCGAACTAAAATTTCTTAAGAATTGCACGTCTTTGTTATAGACAAGAAAGAGAAAAATAAAAAATGTTGAGCCTGTACAAAATAAATGCACGTGGAGTCTGTTTCACATGAAGATGTCTTTCATTATAGGTTCGGGGTACAGGGGAAACAAGTACACTCTTAGGGTACGGAACCAGGCTAAGCGTGTTTAATTTCTCGTTTGACCCAGGGTAGCTAGCCACACTTTTAGTCCTGAGACTGCGACAAGTGTTGCATGAACTTTGCGGACCTTCCGGGAAAGGTCCGACTCTTCTCCCGGAGGAACTACCCGACTCTGTACAATGACTCTATAACATACACCTCAAGTTACTACAGACTCACCTCCATGATATTAAGTGTAGAACTTACGGAGGTGCTCAATGTTCCAAGGATTTGGGAGAGGTGTTCCATCCTCGGTAGCCAAGCGAACGCTTCCAGGACGGGATACTTTAATCACTCGGAAGGGTCCCTCCCAGCTGGGGGAGAGTTTGTTTAACCCTTCTCTGGATTGTATTCTCCGTAGCACCAGATCGCCTTCCTCGAGCTGTCGGTTGTGTACATGCCGCTGATGATAGCGCCGAAGGGCTTGGCGGTATCGGGCATTCCGAACAGCTACTTAGCACCTTCCCTCCTCAAGGAGGTCTAGGTCTTCACGCCGGAGCTGGTCCTGCGTGGCTTCGTCGAAGGTCCGGACCCGGAGTGACCCCAAGGTGATTTCCAGAGGAAGGATTGCTTCAGCTCCATATACCAGGAAGTAGGGTGTCTCTCCAGTTGACCGGTTTGGAGTTGTCCTGTTGGCCCATAAAGTGGGCGGAAGCTCTTCAATCCAGTTGGCTCCATGTTTTTTCAAGCGCTCATAGGTGCGCGTTTTGAGTCCTTTAAGGATTTCAGCATTTGCTCTCTCGGCTTGGCCATTGCTTGCTGGGTGAGCTACGGAGGCGTAGCAAACTTGAATGTCGAGGTCTTCGCAATATCCTTGAAATGCAGAGCTTGTGAATTGGGTCCCGTTATCAGTGATGATTTTGTTTGGGACTCCAAATCTGCATACAATGGACTGCAAAAAGTTGATAGCAGATTGCTTGTTGATTGTCACAACTGGAGTTGCTTCCGGCCACTTGGTGAACTTGTCAATGGCAACGTACAGGAACTTGTAACCTCCGAAGGCTCTTGGGAAAGGTCCTAAGATGTCCATCCCCCACACAGCGAATGGCCATGTAGGAGGTATCATTTGTAGGGGCTGAGCCGGTGTGTGAATTTGCTTTGCATGAAATTGACATGCTTCGCATTTCTTCACCAGCTCAGTTGCATCCTGGAGTGTTGTAGGCCAGTAGAAGCCATGCCGAAAGGCTTTACCAACCAGCGTGCGGGAAGACGCGTGGTTCCCACACTCGCCTCCATGGATTTCTGCGAGGAGCTCGCATCCTTCTTCCCTTGTGATGCACCGCATTAGAATGCCATTGGCACCGCGCCGGTAGAGATCCCCTTCTACCAACGTGTATCTTTTAGCCAATCTGACTACCCGGTCAGCGGATACATCATCGTCAGGAAGGATGTTGTCTTTCAAGTAGTTCCGGATCTCCGAGATCCATGCATCGGAACTAACTTGAGCATTTGAGTCTTGCGTGCTGGGTTGCTCGGAGCTTCCGGCAGCACCTACGATCCTTGATGGCTGCCATGGTAACAGGGCCATCGGGACCGTCAGCTTCGGGATGCTGATCTCGCCCCCTTCGCTCAGTTCGGCAGGCTGAGCTGTGGGTTTTGACAACCTCCGGACAAAAGTTCCGTCAGGAGCCGGAGCTCCGGTTGACGCTTTCGTCGAGAGTTCGTCGGCTTCAGCACTGTGGGCACGCTGGACATGGTGGAGATCTAGGACTTCGAGGTCCTTCTGAAGCCTCTGGACTTCAAGGAGGTAAGCAGCTAGCTGGAGATTGTTGCAGGAGCATTCACTCTTCACTTGCTTAATGATGAGTTGTGAATCTCCCTTGACCAGCAGTTGCTTGACACCGTATGACAGTGCCACCCTTAGTCTGTAAATGAGTGCTTCATATTCCGCCATGTTGTTGGTCGCCTTGAAGTCAAGGTGTACCATGTATTTTACCTTCTCTCCGGTTGGTGCGAGGAGAAGGATTCCAGCTCCGGCCCCCTGCTTTTGCATGGAGCCGTTGAAGTAGAGGGTCCAGTGAGGCTTAGTGAATACCGGAGCCTTGTGTTCTGGCTTCTGCTCGCTGGGACCCCCAGGGTTTGATGGAGAGGGATTCCAATTCGCCATGAAGTCTGCCAATGCTTGACTCTTGATTGCTTGCCTTGAAATGAATTCGAGATCAAATTCGGCCAATTCCGCTGCCCACTTTGCAATATTCCCAGTTGAGTTGAGATTATGCAAGATTGCTCGAAGTGGGTAAGAAGTCACCACTAAGATCTTGTGAGCTTGGAAATAATGGCGAAGCTTCCTGGAGGCAATAAGAACTGCATAGAGCAGCTTATGCACCTCTAGGTATCGAGTCTTGGCGTCATGAAGTACTTCACTAATGAAGTACACTGGGCGCTGGATGGTCCGGACCCTCCCGGAGGGGCCCGAAGCTTCCTCTTCATTGATCCGGATCCTCCCGGAGGGGTCTAGATTTTCTTCGGGGACTTCTGGGTCCTTGCTGGAGGAACCCGGAGCTTCTTCAGAAGCGACCTGGACCCTCCCGGAGGGGTCTGGGTCTTCTGAAGTAACTTTTTGTGGATTCAAGTCTGGGAGCTGGGACCCAGACTCGCTTTCAGGAACCTCCAGACCTTCCTGAGTATGGGATGGTTCTGGTCTCTCCGCAACTAGGACCATACTGACGACTTCGTTAGTGGCTGAAATGTAAAGCAGCAAAGGCTCACCAGGGTTCGGAGCTACCAGAATTGGTAGGGTGGTGAGGAGCTGTTTTAGCTCCTGAAACGCCTTTTCTGCTTCTTCGGACCATTGGAATGGTCCGTACTTCCTTAATAACTTGAAGAAGGGGAGTGCACGTTCCGCGGTCTTGAAATGAACCGGTTGAGGGCTGCTAGACATCCAGTTAGCTTTTGAACATCTTTGATGTGGGCTGGTGGCCACATGTCTTCAATGGCTTTGATCTTCGACGGATTAGCTTCTATGCCCCGGTGACTTACCAGGAAACCAAGAAGTTTTCCGGAGCTAACCCCGAAGACACACTTGTCTGGATTTAGCTTTGTGCGGGTGGCCCGCAGCTTGTCGAAGACAGCC
Source organism: Tuctoria greenei (assembly GCA_036927565.1). NCBI lineage: Eukaryota > Viridiplantae > Streptophyta > Magnoliopsida > Poales > Poaceae > Tuctoria > Tuctoria greenei. The sequence goes on along the minus strand of JAYESD010000009.1, from coordinate 157,661,894 downwards.
TGCAAGGTGTCAAGGAGTGACTCCTTGTTCTTGACCTTGACCACGATGTCATCGACGTAAACTTCCACTATGTCTCTAGTGAGTTCTTCAAAGGTTTTGTACATAGCTCGTACAAAGGTTGAAGCTGCATTATTGAGACCAAATGGCGTGGCTGTATAACAGTACAATCCATCTACTGTGATGAAAGAGGTATGCTCTTCATCTTCCCTAGACATTCTGATTTGATGATACCCAGAATATGCGTCTAGGAAACACAGTAATTCACACCCGGAGGTGGAATCCACTATCTGATCTATTCTAGGTAATGGGAATGGATCTTTTGGACATGCCTTATTTAGTGTTGTGTAGTGGATACACATCCGAAGCTTCCCGCCGGCCTTGGACACAACAACTGGGTTTGCCAACCATTTTGGATGGAAGACTTCTCGGATGAATCCAGCTTCGAGCAACTTCCTCACTTCTTGTCGAATGAAGTTCTGTCGCTCTACGGATTGCTTCCGAGGCTTCTGATGCACAGGCCGGGCGTCGGGGTAGATCTTCATATTGTGCTCAATCACTTCCCTGGGGATCCCAGGCATTTGTGACGGTTGCCAGGCAAACACGTCGACATTAGCCCGGAGGAAAGCGATGAGCGTGAGTTCCTATTTGTCGTTCAATCCCCCTGATATACGGGTGGTCTGAGCGGCATTGGAACCGACTTGGACGACTTTGACGGGAATGTCGGTGTCGCCGCTTGGCTGCACACGAGGTGCAGAAGTCGAGCCTTGCTGACAAATGCTCGGGGGTTTTGGAGCTTGCTCCTCCCTGGAGTCCTCCTCTTGCGCTGTAGTAAGCGCATGGAGTTCTTCCAGAGCAGTTACTCCGGCAGTACGATCTCCGCGGATCCGGAGAACGCCTACTGGTGTTGGCATCTTTAACACCAGGTAACCATAATGAGCAGCTGCCATGAATTTGTACAAGGCAGGCCTACCCAAGATGGCATTGAAGGGTAAGTTGATCTGAGCAACATCAAAGACCAACTTCTCGGTGCGATACTTCTCCTGGGTCCCGAAGGTAACGGGGAGGGTAATAGCTCCGAGTGGGGTAATGGCTCTCGGACCTACTCCGGAGAAAGGTCGGGAGGGGTGGAGATCCGAAGGTCGGAGCTGAAGCTTGGTAAAAGCTTCGAAGCTTATGAGGTTGAGCCCCGAACCTCCGTCTACCATGACATGGTGGAGCTGGATGTTATTGATGGTAGGAGATACCATCAAAGGTAGCTGACCTGCTCCAACCATGCTTCAAGGGCAGTCCAAAGCATCAAAAGTGATGGTTGTGTCCATCCACTTCCGATGAGGCTCCGCCCTCGCTGTAGGAGCTACAACAGCCATGTCCCGATGCATAGTCTTGATGACGCAGCGGGAGGTGATGTCCCATGATCCACCAAAAATGGTGTTCATGGTCTTCCGACGCTCGTTGTCAGAGACGTCGGAATTGTCGTCGACGGAGGTGTAGACGGCCTTCAGGACCTTTTTGGGATCCTGAAAACCTAACTCCTCTCCAGCCGGAGCTTCGTCAACTTTTTGTTTTCCTTCCCTCTATCGGAAAGGAGCTTCTTCCCGGCGCTTGTTGTAGCGCTCGGCAAGGTTTTGGACCTCCCGGCAGTCTTCCAAACTGTGGCTGTCCGTTTTGTGAATTGGACACCACACCTTGGGTTTGTCACCGTCTTGAGAAGACGGTCGAGGTCGCTTCTCGGGGAGTGGCCCCCGGCCACCCGGAGCTGCAGCAGCTGCAGCATTGGATGCACCGGCCGACGGCTTCTTCTTGCCGTTGGTCTTTTTCTTCTTCTTACCACTCCCGGAGGTAGCGGCTTCTCCTTTGGAGGATTTCTTGTGATCCTCCGGAGTTGGTTTGGAGTGCATTTCACAGCCCTCCACAGCTCTGGCACATTTGTCAGCCAAGCTGAAGAGTTCCGTGACACTGGTAATCTCCTTGATCGCCAGTTTCTCCAGCATCTTCTTATCCTGCACTCCTTGTCTAAATGCCACGATGACAGAGGCACTAGAGATAGAAGGGATAGTGTTTCGTACCTGAGAGAATCTCTGGATGAATGATCGCAGGGATTCTCCTCCTTTTTGCACAACTGCAAAAAGGTCCAGTTCGGTGCCTAGTCGGGTGTAAGAACTCCCGAAGTTGGCGGTGAACTGCCGGCACAACTCCTCCTAACTGCTGATGGAGTTGGGTGGAAGGCTCATAAACCAGGACCTGGCGGTCCCAGTTAAAGCCACTGGGAAATAATTGGCCATTACGGCCTCATTTCCTCCAGCTGCCAAGATAGCAGTGGAGTAAATCTGAAGAAATTCGACAGGATTAACGGTCCTGTCAAACTTCTCCGGCAGGTGAGGCCGGAACTTCTGTGGCCACCTGACCATACGCAGATGCATGGCCAGGGCTGAACAGCCTCCTCCTACTCCTTCAGGAGCAGGAATGTTTTGAGCTTCTCGTCTTTCACGAGCACACTCAATATGGACTCGGCTGTCTTGTTGGCGATATCGGCGATCAAGCTCCGCCCGGAGGTCATGAGTTTAAAGCCTTGATACCGTGTGAGTGCGTCGTGCCCCGGAGGGCAACGACGTCACCTGCTGTGATGCAGCACGTCTCCTGTTGTTGGAAACGTGCGGACCAAGTCTGCCAGACAAGGTCCGTCGTTGCGACGGGGCCCGTCCTAAAGGAGGAGGACCCTGGTTGCTGATGCGGTCGGCTGCTGCTGCAACCAAGTGTTCCACATCGGCCCTCCACTGCTCCATTGCATCCTGGGATGCGTCCGGAGGTGGTGGGCGCTGAAGAAGAGCACGTGCTGCATGAAGCGTGGTTCCGGGTTGTCAAGATTCGCCGACGCAGTGATTGACGCCGGTGCACCATCGTGTTGTCCAGCTTGATTTGCTGGTGGAGGCGGCGATGGTGGAAGTGTGACTCCTGCTGGAACCATGGTTCCTGCTGGTGGCTGTATATTGGAGGGATTACCCCCAACAGCTTGAACAGCGGGATGACCATTGGATGATCCAACGGCTGAGTTCACCATTCTTGAAATCTCCGGGCCCCTACCTGGCGCGCCAACTGTTGGTGGTTTTGATCCGGCAGGTCTCCCGACACTACTAAAGTGTTAGAGGAGTTTGAGGTTCGGTATGGGCGCGCGGAGATTCCAGAAGGTGAGATGTCGAGTGACACAAGGGACACGAAGATTTACGTGGTTCGGGCCGCCTGAGCGTAATACCCTACTCCACGGGGTGTGTTGGTGTTGTATTGGATGTATGAGCTCAACGTCAGTTGAGAGTGTAAAGTCAGCATGTCTCCAGAGAGTGTGTCCTATGTATCGTCGGCCTGTCCTTTTATAGTACAAGGGCAGGCTGTTACAAGTTAGCCTGGCCCGACATGTGGCCCCGACGGTTACTGATATTGATACACATTCAACACATTTAATTGCCCTTAATGACCGAGTTATGGGCTTTGACAGCACCGTTACTTGTAATTAAGGTCGTTCGATCGTGTGTCATTAATATAGTATTAATGACACTTGATCGGATCTTGAAGTCCTTGATTCCCCTTTGAAGATCCGGAGCCGTTGTGGAGTCTTCCGGAGGTTAGAGGCTGAAGATCCGACGGTTGGACACGTGACAGCGCCGGAGCACACTGTGGGGAACAGGTAGGTCCGGTGTTACCCGACACGTGTCAGTTCTGGAGTTTCCCTCGGTTTGGGGTTAGGTCCGGGGGTGCCATTTCGGTACATAGCCCGGAGCTTCCCCCTTGTGGGCGGTAGCTCCGGTTTGATAGTACACGTGGCGACCCTGGGACTAACCATGTTGGAGAAGCGGGTCCGGTTATGTCTGACATGTGGGCCTCCGAAGGTCTTCAAATCAAGTAGATGACTTTCCCTTGAGATCTTTGCAATCCCAAGGAGTATATGGTACCCAGGGTACCGACACATTGTCTTGAGGACACGGCGGGAGGTGATGTCCCACGAACCACCAAAGATGGTGTTCATGGTATTCCAACACTCGTTGTCAGAGACATCGTAGTCGTCATCAACGGAGGTGTAAACAGCCTTCAAAGACATTTTTAGGGTCCTGAAGGCCTAACTCCTCTTCAGCCGGATCTTCGTCGACTTTTTGTTTTCCTTCCCTTTGACGGAAAGGAACTTCTTCCCGACGCTTGTTGTAGCGCTCGGCAAGGTTCTGGAGCTCTCGGCAGTCTTCCAAGTTGTGTTTATTTGTCTTGTATATGGGACACCACATCTTGGAGCTACCTCCGTCTTCAGACGACGGCCGAGGTCATTTCTCGGGGCGTGGCCCCCGACCACCCAGAGCTGCGGCAGCAGCGACTGTAAGTGTGTCGGTCGACGGCTTCTTCTTGCTGTTGGACTTTTTCTTCTTCTTGCCACTCCTAGAGGTAGTGTCTTCACCCTTGGAGGACTTTTTATTGTCTTCCGGAGGTGGTTGGGAGTGCATTTCACGGCCCTCCGCAGCTTAGGCGCACTTGTCTGCCAAGCTGAAGAGTTCCGTGACGCTGGTGACTTCCTTGGTCGACAGCTTCTCCAGCATATTCTTGTCTCGTACGCCCTGTCTAAATGACACAATAACAGAAGCGCTTGAGATAAAAGGTATGGTGTTTCGTACCTAGGAGAACCTATGGATGAAGGATCGCAGGGACTCTCCCCCCTTCTGCTTGACAGCAACAATGTCCAGTTCGGTGTCTGGTTGGGTGTATGAACTCCCGAAATTGGCGGTGAACTGTTGGCACAGTTTCGCCCAACTATTGATAGAGTAGGGCGGAAGGCTCATGAACCAGGACCTGGCAGTCCCAGTCAAAGCCACAGGGAAATAATTGGCCATTACGACCTCATTGCCTCCTACTGCAAGGATTGCAGTGGAGTAGATTTAGAGAAACTCTGCGGGATTAACAGTCCTGTCAAATTTCTCCGGTAGGTGAGGCCAGAACTTCTGCGGCCATCTGACCATGCGTGGGTGCATGGACAGGGCAGAACAGCCTCCTCCTACTCCCTCGGGAGCAGGACTGTCCCGAGCCTCTCGCCTTTCGTGAGCACGCTTGATATGGATGTGGCCATCCTGTTGACGGTAACGGCGATCAAGCTCCGCCCGGAGGTCGTGAGTTGAAAGCCTGGTTACCGTATGGGTGCGTCGCGCCCTGGAAGGTAGCGACGTCGCCTGTTGAGACGCAGCACGCCTCCTGTGTTGTGAAGCATGCAGACCAAGTCTACTCGACACGGTCCGATGTTGCGATGGGGCCTGCCCCAAGGGGGGAGGACATTGGTTGTTGTTGCAACCAAGTGTTCTACATTAGCCCTCCACTGCTCTATTGCACCCTGGGATGCTCCTGGAGGTGGTGGACGTTGGAGAAGAGCATGTGCGGCATGGAGCGCGTGTTCAGGGTTGTTGTTCGCCGATGTCCTGACCGACGCAGATGCCCCATCCCGCTGTCCAGCTTGATTCGCTGGTGCGGACGGTGGCGGCGGTGGCATGACTCCTGCTGGAGCCACAACACCTGCTGGCTGCTGCACGTTGGAGGGATTGCCTCTAGCTGGTTGCGCAGCAGGGTTGCCGTTGGACGATCTAGCAGTAGAGTTCACCATCTTTGAATCTCGGGCGCCCCTACCTGGCGCGCCAACTGTCGAAGTCTGGTTCTAGTAATTCTCCCGGTACTTCTGTTAGTAGCCCGCGGAGTTTATAATTCGGTATTGGGCGGGCAGAGATTTAGAACACAATGGCAAGTTAACATGAGGATTTACGTGGTTCGGGCCGTCTAAGCGTAATACCCTACTCCACGGGGTGTGTGGTTGCTGTATTGAGCGTCTGAGCACTTATGAGCGTGTGTCAGAGCCGGGTCTGGGAATGTGGCCATCCCTAGGAGTCGAGAGAGAGAGAGAGGGAGAGAGAGAGAGAGAGGGAGAGAGAGAGCGCCCAGTGTATCGCTCGACCAGTCCTTTTATAGTACAAGGACTGGTCGTTACGTCGTTAGTCTGGCCCGACATGTGGCCCTGACGGTTACTGATGTTTAATACACGATTAATGATCTTAATTACCCTTAATAGAGTGGTAACGAGCCTTGATAGTGTCGTTACTAGTATTAAGGGCCCTCTGATCGTGTGTCATTAAGATGGTATTAGTGGCACTTAATCGGGTCTTGAAGTCCTTGATTGTCCCTTGAAGGTCCGAGCCATTGGGGGTCCACCAGTCTGCTTGTTGAAGTTGAAGGTCTGGTGGTTGGACACATGGTAGTTCCAGAGCTTACCGTCTAGGACGGGTAGGTCCGGTGCAGTTGTACACGTGTTGGTACCAGAGCTTCCCTCTGTCGGGGGTTAGGTCCGGGGGTGCCGCGCAGGTATTTGGCCCGGAGCTTTCCCATGTGTGGGACGTAGCTCCGGTTGCAGTATACACGTAGCAGCACCGGGACTAACCATAGAAGGGAGGCAGGTCCGGTCCCGTATGACACGTGGGGCCTTTGGAGGTCTTCAACAAAGACAGGTGAAGTTCCTTTGGTCTTTTTGCAGTCCCAAGGGGTATACAGTATGCAGGGTACCGACAGAGGCAATCAAGCAGGTCGACTTCGTCGTGTGCGAGCGACATGATAGTCGAGAAGGCTTGAGGGTTGCGATATGTGCACAGCAATGCATGACAGAAGCACACGTGTACACGGCGGCGCGTTCAGACAGAACGCAGGAGTGCGCGACAACGTGCTTGTGCGTGCAGAAGGCACGCGGCTTCGACGTGTGACAGTGCAAAGGTTCTTTCGGTGATCCGTCATAAGAGGACGGATGGCACCCACGGGTGCCAGATTTGATATGGTGAAGTTTGATGGCAGCAACTACTTCGGTTTGTGGCAAATAAGGATGAAAGATTTGTTGGTGCAATAAAGTCTTTTGTCTGTTCTGAAGGCGAAGAAGCTGGTCAAGATGGAGGATGACGAGTGGGAGGAGAAGCAGATGCAAGTAGCTGCAACCATACGGCTATGTCTGCCCGATAATTTCATGTATCATGTCATCGGGTTGACTACATCAAAAGAAATCTGGAACAAACTGAAAAAACAGTTTATGTCGAAGACTTTGACGACCAAGTTATATTTGAAGCAAAAAATATATGGGCTTAAGATGCATGAAGGATCTGATCTTGCAAAGCATATAAAAATTTTCAATCAAAGGATCGCAGATCTAAGTCAGCTAGATGTGAAAATTGATGATGAAGACAAGACAATAATTCTTTTATACTCGTTACCACTATCTTATGAGCAAACGGTCACGACTTTGACATTCGGCAAGGATTCCATCAAAATTGAGGATGTTACTGCAGCATTATTAGCTCAAAAGCAAAGGAGGAAGAATAATACAGTGGACGAACCTCAAGTTGAAGGTTTGCTGGTCAGGAGTGAGAATGCGAAGGAGAAGGTGGAGGCTAAGAGCAAGAAGAAGAAAAAGGTGCAGTGCTATTTCTGCAAGGAGTGAGAACATATTAAAAGGAATTGTCCAGAAAAAGTGAAAGGTTCAACTGCAAATATGGTAACTCCTAGGAGTGACTCAGATAGCGACGTTGATGTTCTCTCTATGGGTATCGAAATACAGTTGACTGAAGCATGGATGTTAGATTCGACAATCTCTTTTCATGCAACGCACAAAAAGAAGTGATTCTCTTCGTACAAGTCAGATGATTTTGGCAAAGCTTATTTGAGAGATAATAGGAGACACCCAGCTATTGGAATAGGCGAGATCAAGATCAAGGCGTAAGACGAAGGTGAGCACGTGCTTCCAGGTGTTAAGCATGTACCGAAGCTGCAAATGAATCTAATTTTGCTTGGGGCTATACATCGTGATGGTCTGTTATTTCAGACTGTGCCAGATGGAAAGACAATAAAAGTCATGAATGGAGATGAGATTATGATGATAGTAGAGAGACATCAATTTGTACAAGGTACAAGGGTGTTCTGTTGCAGGTGGAGTAATGAAAGATGGAGTTGCGAAGATAGCGGTGTTCTCTTCGGACGGCGAGTCTAAGGCGTTGGACTTGTCGAGTGGCTCTCTGTGAGCTACGAAGTCGACAACTCAAGTCAGAGTCACGGAGGTTCGCGCATGACGACTTCAAGGTGGTGTAATATTCGTCAAGGTGGAGTTTGTTGGATATGTGTCGAATATTGTGTACGAGTTAGTTACGATAGGACTTTGAGTTGTATTAGCGACGGGGTATAGAGTTTGTATTGGACACTGTATCCGGCCTCCTTATAAATATGAGGGGGGGTCACTGTTGTAACCACGACGAAGACGACATATTGAAGAGGAGCGCCCGTAATCATATGCCCTCATTAACAAATAGCATGCCTCGCGTATTGTTTGTGATCTTGCATCTACACCTCTGAAGATTCGTCGTCGCTTCCGCATCTCTGTTTTCTAACAGACGTCAAGCACCTGCGCGACTGGTCGGGTCTCCTGCTGCCGTTCGCCGCGACGCATTTCTCACTACAACTTAGATTCTTGGAACATGGTACCTTACCGTTGTTTTGGAGCGCACAAAGAAATTCCAACGTTGCAAACGTATTTTGCTCCCGAAGATTATTAATTAATGCATCCATACTCGCTCAATTTCATAAAAAAACGGACTTTTCAAGATTATTAAAAAGGCAAAATGAAACAGCAGCTGCCACCTGATTCTGAACGCACTTCGTCACACTAGCATCTTAGCTAGCATATCTCCCCTGTCTACACAAGCGCATCCCTCTTGACGCAGGAGCGTCAGGAATGTGAGGCGCGTGCGGGGGTGTCTTGCTGCTGGTGCATGGCGAACGAGCTCGACCGCGAGACGGGCCGCGAGTAGCTTGACGGTCGGAAGCTCTCGGCCGCGAGCTCGTCGGCGGGGTCCACGGTGCCGTCGCTGGCCTCCCCGTCCCTCTCCCCTGGGATCTTGCACTTCTCCCCGAGGATGATGCCCTTCTTCCACAGCGTGTCCTCCGACTCCACCTTGTGATCCTTGCGCTCCCGCCGGCTCAGCTGCCGCAGCTTGTCCGGGATGTTCATGCTCAGGTTCTTGCTCAGGCTCATGGACAGCCGCCGCTTCGACGTGGACGACGGCAGCGCCACCACCGGCGCGATTGGCCCGTGCGTCGCCAGCTCCGGCGACAGCGTCACCACGACCACCTCCTCCTCCTCGCCGGCGGCACCTTCAGCCGTCTGGACGTCGACGGCGTTGCCGCCGCCGTCGGAGACGGAGCTCGCTCCGGCCGGCTTTTCCGAGTACGACGCCGTCTTCGGCCTGCGCCTGCACGCCGAGCACATGGACAACACGAGCGCGAGGGTTGCGGCCACGCAGGCCACGAAGAAATAAAGCGCGATGGCGTCATGGCCGAAGCTGTGCGCGCTGCCGTCCGGCGGCGGCAGCCCTCTGGGCATCGTCACCGCCGGGATCCCAGCGACGACGGCAGAGTTACATGGAAAGTCGCCGACCGAATGGACGTAGCGATCGAGGCTAGCTGCGGTTCGAGGATCGACGCGGGCGAACCACCTCCCGTTTCCAAAATGGAAACCGGAAAAGGCCGGTTCTGTTTCGGGTTGTGTGGCTCCGGGATCGGATAATATTGCTTCTATTCTTAACTGAGACAAGCTAATTTTAGGGAAACAATCTAATTATGAAAGTCATGAAAGTTTAGAGCAGTTTGTGAACAGCTAGATTGTGAGTAGGCAAACAATCTAATTTACTCGCAGTAAAAAAAAAAGAACTCTAATTAACTGGACTGCCCAAATCTTTCACAGAGCATCTCAGGACCAACAACCAATAGGCCAATTGGGACTGGACTAACCAGGTAAACTATCAGCAGTAACAGTTAATTATGAGTACGTACAGTTGTTTTCCTAGTGTACACTGAAAGAAAAGTGAAAGAATTGTACACATTATGAAAACTCTATGAAAACCTTTGAATGCTCGGACATTTATCTTCCCAAGATCACGTGGTACAACTTTGCTCCAGAAAAATGGAAGATGGATTAATTGCTGAACCAATTCCACAACGCCGCAGTCTTCATAGCTCTGTTTTGCCAGATTTTGCTGGCTTCTTGGTCCCTTGCCACCATTTCTTTACCAACTTGGACACCTTGTTTACATTCCCTTTCAATTTTTTGCTAGCATCCTTGAACTGTTGCACAACTTGCTGTTTCAAATCTTTCTTTTGAGAACCCTTATCTTTTAGAACTTTACCCTGGTAGGAGTAGAGGGGGAGGATTGAGTATGATTAAATGTTAAATCTGAAACAAATATTTATAGCTGAAATCATATGAATCGTTACCAAGTTCTTGGGGAAATTATCCTCATCATCTTCATCATCCTCTTCATCATCTTCTTCAGCACCAAAGTTGTTTTTCATCAGATCATCTCTAGAGTACATCTTCATGCTTGGAGCTCCCGGCATACCCTGGCATCACCAATCAGTAACATTTTGTCACATGCTGAGTCTACTTATAAAAATTAGACTGGCTACAGAAAAATATCTACCTCCATCGATCTCAATAACTTTTCCATCTCAGCATCTTTTGATGGCTTTGCAGCAAATGGTTCTCCAGGGACCCGATCCTGTTAAATTCAAAAGCATTCTCAAAATGACATGTGGAATTTGTCTCACCAAAACCTCATGGACCGATGTATATTCCCTCAGTAATTCATTTTTCAAACAGAACGTCCAGACATGGCGTGTACTGCCGCTAAAATGCCCTCTAAAGGAAGCAAGTGGTACCAGTACCATTACCAACTCCTTGATTCTGTGTCCTATCGCCATAGTCGTGTCAAATCACTGTAATATACCATTCAGAAAGAACTGGATTCACTATATCTACAGAACTTAATCGATTAATTTTTCTTTATTTAATAGTATATCAAACTAAAAAAGCTTGGCTTAAGGTAACAGCTCATGGTTGTTATCCCGAATCATGATTATCTTTAACACCATGTAAAAAAACTTTAAGGAAAAATTGACAATAGACTTAGAGCCTAACTTAACACTAGTAAGGTCTCACAGGCTCATAATCAACATCTTATTTTTTGTTACACCAAATATTCAACTTATTAGAAAGTATTCAATTTCAAAGGCACAAACAAGACAAAGGACTCACTTTTGGAACTGGTGGTGGGTCCTTGGCACATGCTTTTGAAAGATCCTTGCAGAGAAATTTCGTCAGCTCGTCCACTGAGGGCTTATTTTTGTAGACAAACTCAGCAACATCGGTATCAGCATATCCAATCACCTGCAATGAATTTAATTCTGTGAAGCAACATCTTGAAAAAATTTGATAGAAACAATAGTGCATCCTTGTTGATTTGTAACTACTCAGCAAGAAGGAAAGTAAACTTTCACAAGTTCCACGACTCATTCACCTCCTGACATGCACGCTCGATGGTCTTGCATTCTGCATTACAATGACCTTCTTCATCTTGCTCAACAAGCTGCAAAATTTTCTGTGTCAATGCGATATTCAGATGATGTATCAGCATATTCGCAATTACCACAAAACTAGATGATGCAGAATCATGTCAACCATTTTAATGTCTGTCTGCCTCAATTATGCACGTGCAACTAACATTTCTTACATATAATTCATGTTGATCTGGTCTTATGCCCCCTAACAAAAACATAATTTGTTCAGGAGTTTGGTTTCCCTATTATTTGTACGGGGAAAGTCAGGAAATACTGAAGAATACTATTTACAGCCCTCTAGTTAAGGAATTCAATCTAACCAAGCTGATCACAGCCAAAACATCAATGCATTTACTGAAAAATAAACTGCTTACTGCTGTCACTGGAATTTAGCAGTGTTATCCTAAACGGCAGACAGTCGGTTGAGGTTTGTTTACCGTTTAGGCTGTCTAAACGGTGTTTAAACGGATTAAACGGTTTGTATTGTAGCTACATTGTTGCATCAAGATAAAATATTTTTTTACTAACCAGTCATTTGATGTACCCAACCAGTCCCTCAACCTTTTTTACCATCAACTTTTCAGTTAATTTAGTGCTAAGAAGTCTATGAAAAACAGATATAGAGCATATCAACAGAGAACAGAAACACTGTAATCAAATCAAATCAAGCAGCCCAACTAAACATATCGATTCACTTGCTACTACTTCTAATACAGCATAGCATAGTAACTCTTTATGATAGGTTATTAAACTACTTGCATCTGACCTGTATCCTTAACAACTTGTCCACGTAGGCATTTGATAATCGTCGGAACATCATGGTCACTTAACAATAGAGCGAACAGAGAACGCAAATTCACCTCCAACTTGTCGCCTTTCTCGACGATATCGATCCGGAGCATCCAGTCCGCCTCCTGCTTCTTCAGGTTGCAAACATTCTCCGCGATCTCAATGATCTCGATCTCGGGCACCTACACGCACCCCGTAACCACCACAACTCATCATCACGGCAAACGGCAAACAGACCGCTCGAATTTCACTAGCGCAGTGGACCAGGCAGCGGGGTTACCTTCTTGGAGGGCGGGAGCGCCTGCTGCTTCTTGGCGACCTGCGCGGAGATCTCACGCGCGATCCGCTCGCACACCTGGCACCGGATGTAGGGGACGTCCTCCCGCCTCGCGGCCGTCGCGGGCTTCTTCTTCCCGGCCGCCGCCGCGGCGGAGGGGCTTAGGAGCACGGCCGCGAACGCGACGACGGTCAGGAGCACGGCCGCGGCACGCCTCGCCATCTTCACTGCTTCTGTCACTAGTTCGGGCAGCTCGCTTGCGGTCGCGGCAGGCGGACTTGAATCGGTGCGGGGTGGGTGTGGGTTCGCTTTGGACGCGTTGAACATGTGGCGGGCGAGTCCTGCGCCGTCCGTTCTTACAGGTTGGTGACATCGGAGGGTTGTGGGCGTGATTGGCGGATGCGGGCCAATGGGAGGAGACCAGGTAGGATGCTTGACGTGGTTGGCCCCAAACCGAATTTTCTGCATACGGTATGCACCAAAACACTGGTGCATACCCATTTAGATTGACGCCACGTCATCTTTTACCAATCTCAAAGCATTTCATTAAAGAGAAAAAAATCAGAGTCATACAATTGTTTCATCCGTCTGTTCATTTGGACACATGTCACAAATCTGGAATGGTATGCACAGCTTTGGATATGCATACGGTATCCATAGAATTTTTTTCGGGTTGGCCCCGGATCTGCGTCCTGCCACGTCTGCGTCACCAGCCTGACTGTTGTGTGCTCGAGCCTTCCCATCCTTCCCTCATCGTGCAGATCTTTTTTAAGTGATCTATACGTTTCATTTACATGTAATCACTCTGTCTCTAAATACTCATCGTTATCGGTGACAAATATTCAACGACAGAGCCATTAATTCCAAAGTTCAATTCAATCACATTCCTAGTCAGGATTTTGTTGTCGATATGTTTTTTTTATAATAAAAATAAAGTATCCAACCTTGACCTCATAGCATATAAGAGGTTATGACCGATTATTACAATCAGCATCATTTCTTTCCACACTTAACATCATGTTTAACATAGCTTCTTTTATACGAAAATTGTATCAAATAATAGACTTTAAAACATCTTATTTGTTTGATTTCTTATTCGACTACTCGCACTCGTTGACTTCTATACCCCGTTTCTAAAAAGATTATATCTTTCCCGCTCGTTCACCTCTAAATCAGACATCTACACCATTTTTCACCTATTTATTTCTTTCTTCCCCCTTTATTTCCTTTTTTACCCTCATTTCTTTCTCATTCATTCCTTCTCTTTTCACATAGAGGTGCCTCTACATTTGTTCCTTCCTTCTCTAAGAAATAGCAATGTCTTTAGCGGCACCGCTACGTCCGACTCCCAACACTAAACGCGTATATCGGTGCCTTTAGCGGCACCACTGCGCTCAGTGTTAAGAATGAAAAACAAAATATAAGTATAATATGTTTTTCACTACTTTTTAAATAACTTATGTCTTAATAAGCAAAAGCTCAGTTAAACAGAGGTTAATGACTAAAAGATAAATCATAGAAGGCAAAATAAACATTGTTTTAGATGAAGACGCTCGAATCCAATACAATTGGTGAAGTTCTATACATTTATTCGAATCAAATTCAATAATGTTGACAAAGACCTGCATGATGTAACATGCACAAGTGCGTTAAGAACCGGAACCATTTCCCTGTATGAAGAGCTCCTGCAAATAAATTTTAGTTGTCAGGTGATCCTGTCTTACCTTCTCTGGTCATCAGCACTCCGCAGGTCGACTAATCATCCACCTCTTTGTTCCCTCTCCAAACACGACACGCTGAACCTGCTCGACGAAATGGCGATAACGCACTTCGACCTGGACATCGCCTCCCGGACGCTGGTGCGTGCCTCGCGCCCGCCGCCGGGCTTCCCCGCGGTCCTCGCCGTCTCCAACCTCGACCTCGTCCTCGGCCCCTTCCCCATCTTCCTCGTTTCCATCTACCCCGCCCCCGCCGCCGGCCTCGACGCGGTCGTCTCCGCCGTGCGCGGCGCCTTGCCGTCCTACCTGTCCAGCTTCTTCCCCTTCGCCGGCCGCATCGTGCGCGACCCGGAGACCAAGATCCCCGAAGTCTTGTGCAACAACGCCGGCGCCGAGCTCGTGGTCGCCGACGCCGCCGTGCCTCTCGCGGCCGTCGACTTCGCAGAGGTCGACCGCTCGATGGGCCTGATCCAGATACCGTTCGACGCGAGCCTCGCCATGTCGGTGCAGGTGGTCCGATTCGCGTGCGGCGGGTTCGCGCTGACGGTCGCCACGAGCCACCTCCTCGCCGACGGCCGGGCGTTCGCCTTGCTGCTGAGCGCGTTGGCCGAGATGGTCCGCCAGGGGAGGCTCTCACGCGACCCCGTGCTCGACCGGTCCCTATTCCGGCCGCGGACGCCGCCGCGGTACAGCGCGTCGCTGGACACCGAGTTTGCGCGCTTCACGCCGGAGACCATGATCAATCCGCTCCTGGCGGCAGCCATGCGGCGGCGCTTGTACCGCATCGAGGCGGCTGACCTGGCGGCCCTCCAGTCTGAGGCTGCGCCTGCCGGCGGGGGGCGCCGCACGTCGCGCTTCGTAGCGTTGTGCGGCTACCTCTGGAAGCTCCTCGCTCGCTCAGTCGGCGACTCAGATCCCTGCTGCCGCATGGCGTGGATCGTCGACGGACGGAAGCTGGTTGAGCTGTCGAACGGCGCGCTGGACTGGTACGTCGGGAACGTGGTCACCTACACGTCCCATGAGGCGAGCGTGGCGGAGCTGCTGCGCGTGCCGCTGTGCGAAGCAGCGGCCATGGTGCGCACGAGCATCTCCTCGGTGATGACCAGGGCACGGTTTCAGGAGCTGGTGGACTGGATGGAGGAACGAAAGGCGGCGTTTAAGGACGGTGGCAAGTGGACTGAGGCGGTGAACCTCGGTCTCGGGAGCCCCACTCTGATCGTCTCGGGGATGCTCCCGTTCCCCATCGATGGAGACCTCGGGTTTGGGAAGCCCAAGCTCTTGATGCCGTGGCTGCGGCACGGGCGGTTAGGCTCCGCGTCCGTGACGGTTGTGCCCAGCCCGAGTGGTGACGGGTCGTGGTTTGTCGGCGGCACGAGGTTGTGGCCGCGGCTCATGGAGTTGGTAGAGTCCGACCCTGGAAGCTTGCTGAAGCCAGTGACCGCGGCAAGCCTGGGGTTGGCGGCGTCGGCAGGATCGCGCCTGTGAGCTCGGAGTGTGTTCTGTGATTGCCTCTATAACTACAAGGATTCCTGGTCTATGGAGTACTCCCTTCTTCCCTTTTTATTTGCCACCGCAGTTAGTTCAAATGAAAAGGTGTCTTATTAATTGTCATCGGTAGTAGCGTTATAAATTTTATTCCATATTTACCCCTCACCGACAGCTTCTCCCACCTCCAACCTCTCTACTCGACGAAGGCACTGCTCAACCGGCTGCTGAGACCTCTCCACCGGCACGGGAGGCTCTCGCCCTTGCTTTCCTCCTGTCAGTCCCGTGCTGTTATCCCACCTCCGGCCTCTGCTCTCCTCCCGTCGATTCGGGTGGGCGATGCTGATCTGCGCCATCGTCGGACTCCACGGCAGCCTCGCAAGCCTCAGCCGCGCGGTTCGCCTCCTCCCGCTTCAAGGGGAAGCCACTCGCGCCCACCATCGACAAGTCACGTGGGCGGCATCGCTGATCCTTCGCGACACGCACACGGTGAGCCAGGCCGCATCGAGCAGCAACCGTTCGTCCCCGTCGTCGAGCTTGGCGGCGCTGGTGTTGGCGTTCGCGTTCAAGGACTTGGACTCCCGTGACCTGGTGGTGTTCTCGGGCGCACACACCATCTGGTCCGCCCGGTGGGTGAGCTTCCTGTCCCGCATGTAGACGTCGAGGAAGAACATGAGAAACAGCTCGATCCAAGCACAGGAAGCAGGAAGGAGCTGGAGTAGACACCAGATGTACTGATGAATAGAGAATCAAGAAGACAAATTTACCTTTTGTCCATTGATTTATTAGTCCCATTGTTGTATTCTCCATTGATTTCTTATTAGTCCCGTTGTTGTATCAGCTTTGCATACCAAATTTCTGCAAGGCGTAGTCTGTAGACAAAAGTAACATTCATAACATGAAGATGTCTGCAAAGGAAATGGCAAGGAGGAGTATACTTTATTTCATGATATTTCGTCTCAAAACTGACTTCTGAATACCGTTTTTCAGCTTCTTCAGTTGCAGATTTGAGTTTCTTTTCTTCCTCGACTTGAAATTACAAAACAAGGCACGTAAATTTGCAATAGTAACACTTGATACTCATGCTGCTATTATCCGGTCGAACCTGTCACTGGTAACAAAACACAGCACAGCCTAGAATAATGTTCTACACTTATGATCAAATCTGTCACTGATAGATTATTGGTGCTATTATCACACACTAGCTTAGGCGTTCTCTTTACCTGAAAGAATACAAATGGTCGATGGAAGTGGCTGTAACTAGCTAGAGGAAATGAGAATACGAAGAATGGAGCATTCACCTGAACCGCCTTCTGGGCAGCAAAAGCAAGCCATGATTTAATCTCATTGTCAAGCTTAAGTGTGCATAAGTGAGCAGGAAGTCGACACAACAAGCTTGTAACAAGTCATAAACATTATCAAATGTTCATATAATTCAGGGAAATTTCATCAAATTTAAAGGAAGCCTTTGTTACTTTTTTGAAGCATTAGCTGTCTTAGCTCTCAACCCATGCAACAGAGGGCATTTCAACACCATCAATTGAATCCCCAAGTGGATTTGCTAGGTCAGCAAGCATTGTTGTCTCTTCCTATATCTGCGATTGAATTGTGGCTTGTTATGCTGCTTCTTTGATGCTCATCCAAGATCTTTATCGAATCATCAACCTGCATTGTAAAATGTAAATGTCAAATCAGGAATGCACCTAATCCAGTAATGTTGTTATAACATCGTTATGGTAAAAAAAATTCTTGGCAAGTTGGCAAGGATGCAACAATAAGCATAGACGCGGTACCTTCTGATTCATTTCCCGCTTAATTTCTGATGGTTGATCCTTCTCAATTGGGAGATCACCTATCTCATTCAAGAATAACTGTTCCCATGGGGCAGAAAGAATTCATCTGCCAGATTTTCCCTCTCTCCCTGTCCTTCCAATTTGATGGATATAGTGCTCCCTACCTGGAGGAGCACCAAACTAATCAAACGGTTTTCACCATGGCAGTTGTGTGCGATATACATAAAGATTTGAGTTATCATAACAAGAATTAGCATATGACGCTCTTACCTGAAAATGTGGTAACCAGAAACTCATATACTGCAACCAAGCTCTGTGAACAAACAGAGCAAAAAAAAAGGAATACATGTCTCAGTGATGTTGATAGTATTGAGAAAACACGGGAAAGAACAACGATTCAATGAAAGAAACTAACAAGTCCGACCTCATATCAACTTTAACGAGATAGTGGAAAAGCTAAGATTTGGCAGGTTCTGTTTCATGAGACACTTGAGGAGGAGGACGAGACCGACCCATACAAACGAAAGGAACCAAGATGCAGAAGCAGTGGAGGAGAGGGATCGATCGAGTACATAGAGCATGGGACGACATAGATAGCATAGATGCCGGGTGGCGGCAGAGGCATCATCGGGTGGGGACGGTGATGGAGAGAACGTCGAGCGGGGACGACAGGTCGATGGTGTCGCGTGGCATGGACGACAGGGACGGCGATGGATGGAACGTCGAGCGAGGATGACAGCGTCGCGTGGCGTGGACGATGGGGACGGCGTGGATGGCAGGGATGGCAGCGGCATTGTGTGGCGTCGGGGACGGCGTGGACGACATATACGGTAGTGGCGGAGGGAACGGTGGCGGGGATCATGGGGACGACAGTGGGGAACGCGGGAAGACGGCGGGGATGGCAGCATCAGGGATGGCGGCGGCGGGGGACGACCAAGGTGCGCGAAGAACACGAGGTGTGATGGTTCAATCATTAGACGTGGAAGGGCAGAACGGTAATTTCATAGGTACCTTAATTCTGTCGAAGTTATCGGAAGCGACAAAAAAAACGGGATGGGGGGGAGTAGCTATTTTATTTGTGCGTATCAGTGTCCACGTGGTTGAACACGCCAAGTCGTTCCTGCATTTCCAAACTCGTCGGAGAAGCATGGTGTTCTTTCCCAAACACTCAATGGTAGTAGATTGTCGATAGGGAGGGTGGGTGGCCGATCAGGGGTTCGCCCAAGCGTAGCTGCGGGGTGATTGTAGGTCACCTCGACAAGCATCGGGTTTTCTACCGTCGGAGTTAGAAAAAAAATGATATGGAGGTGGTAGCTCAATGTCTTGAATGCATGAGAATGTGTAGAGTAGGTCTGGTAGTCAAGACATGTCGAATAGAGTGGTTGAAGGGATATAAATAGTCAGCCTCCACGAAATAGCCGTTGAAAAAGTAGGCTGATATCACTGTTCTGCGAACACCAGATGATCCAATGCTCCCCCTTCAGTTATCATCGGTCAAATCCAAATTAGTTGATGTCACTGTGTCCGATATGACCGTTGTTCGACCGATGTTACCCTTGCCTTCTCATCGGATGATCCGATGGCACTTCATCCAGAATTAGTTCAGAATTGATGCTTACTGGAGTGATCGACTGATGTGTTCATTGTTGTACATCGAATGGTCCAGTGTTACACTTGGTCCAGGGAGATTGCTTACTGTATTAATGGACCGATGTAACATGCCCTTCATCATCGGATGATCCGGTGAGTACTTAGTTCTGAGGTCTTCTTCTGCTGAACCAACTCGACCGATGTGTTTTTTTCTGGAATCATCGGTTGATCCGGTGAGTTGATTTTGTTTGCTTCGAGTTGTTCTAAGTGATTCTTTTGGAATTTGCTCGATTGACCTCTTAGGCATTGGTTGGAGATGTTCTTCTGATGATTATCAAACATTGAGTGCTGTCAATTTTGGTTGAATAATTTTGACATGTGAGCTTTTACTTCTAATCTTCATAATCATTGATTGATCTCATAGAATGATTGTTTAGGGGTCTCCAATTATATCCAATGGGTAATAGATGATATTCATATAGATTTCATTTGAGTGTGATGGGTGATATGGGAGACCTTGCATCCACAAATTCATTAGTAAAATCCAATGGTTGTCATTAATCACCGAAACCTTACCTCATGGGGGCCTAGATGATTTTAATCTCCCCCTTTTTGGTGATTGATGACAATACAACAAGTGAAGCATAATAGTAATGAATTTGACAATACGATACTCAAGAAGATATGCAATGAGTACAAGATATGGCACAATAAACTTGAAGACTCAAAAGAGATTAATAACTTGAAAGCTTAACGATCAATAACATATGAGATAATTAAGAGTCACAATAATACTCAATGAAAAGCAAAGAAGTAGGAAATCATCAAATTACAAAAGGACTCCAAAAACTACAAAAATATAGACTCCCCCTACAGCTAGAACTCCCCCTGAGGCTAAGCTAGACTCCCCCTGACTCTTCTCCCCCTTTGGTATCAAGACGCCAAAAGGAAGTCGAGTGCCTAAGGATCCTGAGCGCTCGTAGCAATGACGAACTGGTCACCGTCGGGGGTGCTGTCGTCGGAGCTGCTGCCTGCTGCTGCCGAAGCTAGAGTAGAGGTGGCGGGAGTTGTAGGAGCCGCTGTCGGTGCCTGCTGAGTCTGAGCTGCTGGCAATGGGGCACTGACAACGGACGCCGGCGTCTGCTGGAAAAGCGTCGTAGCCGGCAGAGGAGAGTGGATAGGAGCACCTGGAGCAAGCAGTGGGGACATGTTGATCGTCGGGATCGACGTGGTCGGCACTAGTGGTGAAGCTGGAGCCAGAACAGATGGACCTGGAGCAAGGCCTGGAAGCTGCCACGGCAGGGCAATCCCGGGCTGCGTGTAGAGGTTGGTGATCAACCTCAGGATGCCCATCATCGCCTGCTGCGTCTGCTGCTGTTGGTCAAGAGAGCGCTAGTGCATCTGATCAATCAGTCCAGTCAGCCTGTCGGTGTCCTCTCGCCTCTCGCGGGCGATCTGTCGCTGCATCTCCTGTTGCTGCTGCTGCTGCTGGAGCTCCAAGAGACGCGCAGCTTGCTCAGCTCGGGCCTGCTTAGCTGCAAGTCAGTCCAGGCGCCGCTGCTCAACTATCTGTTGTAGTAGGGAGGTAAGCTCGGATGGTTGAGAGACCTGTGACTCTGACACGAGAGGTGGAGTAGGAGGTGGCACAGTCGAGCCTCCAGCCTCCGCGACGTGTTGCCTGGGTGAGGGAGGAGGCGGGAAGTACTCCTCGACACTGTCGCTGGTGTCACTCTCGGACCAAATATGCTGAAGGTCCTCACCCTGAGCCTCTGTCTGTGCTGGTCTCTCGTCTTCCTTCTCCAGGTCTGACCAGTCTTCCTCAGATAGATGAGCACGGACCTGACGCTCAACAGGACGGCCAAGGCGGCGGTCTCCAGGAGCTGGAGCACGGTAGTGGCTGAACCGTGTGACGCTATCGTCGGTGAGACTGTCACGCACGGCGGACCCCTCTGGAGCTACCATGTATAGCAAGTAACTGATCCAGTGACCAAATACGAGCTGCCTCATCATCCCAACTCCATCAGTGATTACATCCTCCATCTCACATATTAGGATGTCCACAATGTCGAACTTCATCCCGTTCATGATGTAGAACAGGAGAGTCTGCTGCAGGCTGGTGAACCCCTCAAGGTATCCGGACCTCGGTAGAAGTGTGCGGCGCAAGGCAAGGTGCACAGTGCGTGCAACTGGAGTGAGTAGTGTCGGTACCCTCGACTGGTCTGGAGAGAAAGGCTGAGCAAACAGTGAGCGTATCTCCTCGAGTGATGGTGCAACTCCTCCAGTGAGCGGCCTCCTCGGTGGGTCAGCATGTCCATACACCCTCTCGTGCAGGCAAGTATCATGGAGGTCCACTCCTAGCAGCTGCCCCAAAGTCTGCCTGGTCAAGTGATGATGCTGGCCCATGAACATGAAATCAATAGATCTACGGCCCTCAAAGACGTAGAGTGTGGCATAGAATACTCGGACCCAATCCTCCACGTAGGCACTCCTCTCGTAGGACATCAGCTCCACAAGCCCTCTATACCTCTCAAAGTAAGGGCGTATCTCCGTCTCGGCTGCCAGTGCAAGCTGATCCCAATCCAGGAAATTATGCTGGAAGAGCTTATGGCCCCGACGTCTGTAAGTCTCGTACAGTGACACATGTGTCAAGGTCCAAAAGCAGCTGTCCACGAGTGACTCTATGGGATGTGGGAACCACTCCTCAAGTAAAATGCTCCACCTGAGCTTTCTGGGTTGCTTGGTCTTCATCTTCCGGTAATCGATCAGGCGGACACCCTGAGCGACACGGACGTTGGTGTCCATCTCATAGACGGCTCTCAGGACCGCCCTATCCTCTCGAAGTTCAGCAGCTGACAGTCTCGGTCTCGGGGCTGCAGCTGGGTGACCCCCGCGGGTCCTGGCTGAGCGCCGGCGAACAAGCAGCACTTCGGGCTCCTCTTCTTCCTCGGACTCCTCTGGCACAGGAGGCTGCCTCTGACGGGCCTCGCGGATCCTCAACGATCCTCCTCGACCACGCTCTCGCTCCTCGATGGCGCGAGCGACCATTAGGGCTTTCTTTGCCTCCTTTGACAACTTCTGCTTTTTGGCGGCTGGCTCCTCGATAGCCTTGTCCTTTCCCTTCTTGTCACGGCCCATGACAACGACGAGGATGAGCACGCGGAACAAACGAGCTCGAGGATGGCGACGCAAGGGTCGTCGCGGTCGGGAACCTTAGCGATGAAGTGACGGCGACCGTAGAGGGGAAGCACCACGGCGACGCAGAGGATGTCGGTGGTTGTGCTTGGGGCGGCAGCGGTGGTGCGTGTGAGGTGGCGGCGGCGCTATGGAGAGGACGGCGGCCGGGTGTGAGGCGGAGGCGCGACGTGGAGCGGTGCTGCGTGGGCGCAGGGTGAGCGGCGGCGGCGGTCGGAGTCGGCGGGGGCTCGGAGGGCGGCGGCGGCCGAAGGACGACGGCGTCCGGAGGGCGGCGGCGGGGCGAGGAAGCGGCGGCGGCGGAGCAGCAGCGGCAGAGCAGCATCGAGCGGCGGAGTCGGGGAGAGAGAAAGGGAGGTGGAATGGCACGCTAAATAGGTGGGGCCCGAACCCTAGCTCAAATTTTAACACCGGATGAACCGACGTTAGATGATAGGAACATCGGTCGAATGGCACAGTAAGGGTATTCCAAAAAGTACCGTTGACACCGGATGGTCCGACGTGGAAAGGATTTGCATCGGTGGAATTTAGCACAATTCCAGAAATGTGAACATCGGATGCACTGATGTTTCTTAGATTGAACTCGTCGGTTGATTTGTCTTACTGACTGAACTGACCCTTGACATTTGAACACAAACTGATCCGATGAGCTTCTGGTCTATGCATCGGATAATCCGATGACTACAAAACAACAACATCCCATATATGTCCTTTGACTCAAACAAACAAACACAAAGAAACACATGTCTTAGGACTTTTTGGGCAACCCCTTACCCCTCAAAAATACTAATTGCCAATAACTTGGATAAGCCCTAAAGCAAATAGAACACCGAAGAAAATAAGGAATAAATCCAAATAAAATGTAAGGCCCATGCTTTGTGAGCTAGAGAATGAAGACTTCTATCTCTTTAAAGCATATTCCTTTAGGCATTAACGCACCTAACATTTTGTTCTTTCTACATCATATGAGTTGAGATATTGCATTTCAAACAAGTCTCTTTCTCATGAAGTGGGTTCCCCTTTATGACAATCTACCGTATGCAATGCCAAACAATTTATAATGCAAGAAATTTTAAATATGAGTGCAAGTCTATATGGCAGGCATCATGCAAGACATAAAGTAAATCTATCTTGCCAAATTTGAACCTTTCAAAGGCTTCTTCAGGGAGAGCCACTCTCCAAGCCTTGGGGAAACCCAAAAGAACCTCCATCCCAAGCTAACCCTTGCTCACTCCTATCCTTTGAAAGTTAGACAAGACCTATATGAGATGCATTCTTACATGATCATGGCAATTTACATAATGTTGGATGCATCTAGCACATTTAATTCACTTCTTAGTCTAGAAAAAGTTTTCTCATCAAGTGGTTTAGTAAAGATATCCGCCAATTGTTCTTCGGACCTAACACCTTGCAATGATATGTCTCCCTTAGCTTCATGGTCCCTCAAGAAATAATGGCGAATATCAATGTGCTTAGTGCGGGAGTGTTGAACGGGGTTTTTAGCTATCTTAACCGCACTTTCATTGTCACAAAGGAGAGACACACAACCAAGTTTAATACCAAAGTCCAAAAGGGTTTGCTTCATAAAAAAATTTGGGCACAAAATGCATCGGCCTCTATGTATTCCGCTTCCGCCGTGGACAAAGCAACGAAATTTTGCTTCTTGCTAGACCAAGATACTAGGGAACGCCCATGCAAGTGGCACCCACCGGAGGTACTCTTGCGCTCCACACGGCATCCGGCAAAGTCCGAATCCGATTAACCCAAGAGATGGAATTTTGCACCTTTGGGGTACCACAAGCCCACACTAGGGGTATGCTTAAGATACCGAAGTATCCTAAAGACCGCCTTCCGATGTGATTCTTTAGGTGCCGCTTGAAAGCGAGCACACAAGCATACACTAAACATGATATCAGGCCTAGATGCAGTAAGATAAAGCAATGAACCAATCATAGAATGATAGTTAGATTGATTAGTAGGTTTACCGTCCTTATCCGCGTAGAGATGACAATTTTTTGCCATTGGAGTGCATCTTGAGCTACAATCTCCCATATCAAATTTCTTCAAGTGGTCCTTGGTATACTTATCTTGATCGACGAAGGTCCCCTCTTGAAGTTGCTTGATTTGAAATCCAAGGAAGAAGTTGAGCTCTCCAATCATCAACATCTCGAATTCCCTAGACATCATTTTGCCAAACTCATGGCTAAGAGCTTCGTTAGTTGAACCAAAAATAATATCATCAACGTAAATTTGACAAATAAATAATTCTCCGTCGATGTCTTTGGTGAAGAGTGTAGTGTCCACCCTCCCGATCTTGAATCCTTGCATGATCAATAAATCTCGTAGTCGTTCATACCACGCCCTAGGTGCTTGCTTGATCCCGTAGAGCGCCTTGTGCAACCTAAACACATGATTAGGATTCCTCGGATCTTCAAACCCGGGAGGTTGTTCAACATAGACTAGCTCGTTAATATAACCATTAAGAAAGGTACTTTTCACATCCATTTGATAAAGCTTTATGTTATGATGTGATGCAAAGGCAAGGAGTATATGGATGGCTTCTAGTCGGGCGACCGGAGCAAATGTCTCCTCAAAGTCTAGTCCTTCAACTTGCGAGAACCCTTTTGCCACAAGTCTTGCCTTGTTGCGGACCACAACGCCGTTCTCATCTTGTTTGTTGCAGTACACTCACTTTGTTCTGATGACGTTCTTATCCTTTGGTCGCTCCTCCAACACCCAAACTTCATTGTGGATGAAGTTGTTGAGTTCTTCTTGCATGGCCATCACCCAGTTTGGATCTTGGAGTGCTTCCTCAATGTGAGTGGGTTCTACACATGAAACAAACGAGTAGTGCTCACAAAACGAAGCGAAATGGCGAGAGCGTGTACTTACTCCCCTTGACGGACTTCCGATAATTTGGTCCATCAGATGCACCTTGGAGATGCGTCCATGCCTCATAAGTGGTTGTGAAGCACTTGGCGGTGATGATGCGTGTTGCTCTTCTTGTGGTTGGACTTGATCATGGACTTCTTCTTCTTCTTGATGTTGTGTGGCTTGTGAATCTTGAGTCGGCAATGGATCATCCTTCTCTTCTTTGTCAACTTGAGACGCCATAGATGTGTTGATGTTGGAACTTGAAGCTCCCCCTTGATCATGGCTCTCCTCAACTTTAGGCTTGATGTCTCCAATGGTCATGTTCTTCATAGCTTCTCGTAGAGGCTCATCATCTATTTCATCATGACCAAAACTCTCATCTTGGGATCCATTAGTTTCATCAAACTCAACATCACAACTTTCCTCAACTAAACCAGAGGTTTGGTTGAATACTCGATATGCTTTTGAGTTTGATGCATAACCAAGAAATATACCAACATCACATCTTCTTTCAAACTTACCGAGACTTTTCTTGCAGTAGATGTAGCACTTGCACCCAAAGACTCGGAAATAGGAGATGTTGGGCTTTCTCCCGATGAGAAGTTTGTATGGGGTATTTTGAAGTAGTCGATGTAGGTAGACCCTATTTACGGCATGGCACGCCGTGTTGATTGCTTCGGCCCAAAACTTCTCGGACGTGCCATAGTCATCAAGCATTGCTCGTGCAAGAGTGATGAGAGTCTTGTTCTTCCTTTCAACGACACCATTTTGTTGAGAAGTGTACGTGGCCGAAAACTCATGCTTCACACCTTCACGGTCACACCACTCCCCAATGTTGTAGTTCTTCAATTCGGAGCCGTTGTCACTCCAGACCTTGATGATGGGAAGTTGAAATTCCCTTTGGGCACGATTAGAAAGGTCTTGAACACTTCCGGAGTTTCACTCTTGTCACCTAGAAACAAAGTCCAAGCATAGAGAGAATAGTCATCAACTATAACAAGACAATAGAGGTTACCGCTAAGACTTTGATTTGTGGACGGTCCGAAGAGGTCCATGTGGAGTAGCTCAAGTGGCTTGGAGGTTGACACCATTGTCTTCATCGGGTGGTGTGAAGCACCTTGATTCCCGGCTTGACAAGCGCTACAAAGCTTGTTCTTCTCAAATGTGACATCCTTCACGCCGGTCACCATCCCAAGCTTGAATGACTTCTTGAGCTTGCTCATTCCAATGTGCGCTATGCGTCGATGCCATAGCCAACCCAAACTCGTCTTAGTGAAAAGACAAGTGGTCAAGCTAGCATCCTTGTTGGTGAAGTCTACTAGGTAGAGATGTCCATGCCAAAATCCTTTAAAGATTAGTTCTTGGCTTGTTTCACTAGTCACAACAACATCATTTTTGCTAAAGGTGCACGTTAGTCCAAGATCACATAATTGTGCAATAGAGAGTAAATTAAAACTAAGTGACTTAACGTACAATACATTGGAAATAGATAAATCATTTGAAATAGCAATCTTACCTAACCCGATTACCTTCCCCTTAGAGTTATCACCAAAAGTGACTTGTTCATGATTGTCGGGGTTTTCTATGATGGTGAACATACCATCATTGCCGGTCATATATTGAGTGCACCCGCTATCGAGTACCCAATACTTTCCTCTGGCTTTGTAGTTCACCTACACAAATGAATTCAATTTTTGACTTTAGGCACCCAAGCCAACTTAGGTCCTTGTATGTGTGATACAAGTGTTTTTGGGACCCAAAGTTGCTTGGGAAGCTTCCCCTTCATGCCCTTTATGTCCTTGCCAATGAACCTTGCCTTCACCTTGCCATCTACTTTACTCAAGAGATAATAATGATCATTGAAAGTAGACTTGTAGTTAGTAGGAAATTTTGGAGAATGTCGGTTGGGAAGAGGACACTCCCTTGTATGGTGACCGGTGACCTCACAATGTTGGCAATAGGAACTAACTTCCTTGATGAAGCTTATTCTAAGCTCTGGTGAGGGCACCTTTCCTTTGTTAGGTACCAGGAAGGATCCAAGTCCTCTCTTGTTGAAGGCCTTTGCTTGTTGGAAGAGGATTTCCTTGTGCTTAACTTCTCCTTTTGATAGTCTTGTCACACTAGTGCGGAGACTTTCAATTTCTTCCAACAAGTCCTTCTCCCTAGCATTCTCTTTCAAAGGCAAAAACTTGTGCAAGAAATTAGTGGCATGAGAAGTAATGGATACCTTATTATTAAGAGTTTGTTTCTTTATATTTTTCAATTCTTGATCAAGCACTTCATAAGCAAGGTTAAGTATTTGATGCTCTAGGATTAACTCATTGTGTTTTCCCAAGAGTTCTTGGTGGGCTAAGTCAAGCTCATGATGATCTAGCTTGATTTGAGCCTTATCCTCCTCAACTTGCTTGACATGAGATTTGAGCATGTCATGCTCCTTAAGTATGCTTTCATACTTGTCAAGCAAATCAAGGTTAGCACTCTCAAGCTTAGCACGAGTTTCTTCAAGAGCATTGACCTTACTCTTTTCCCTCTTAATGATAGTGTGGTATTCATTTATTAATGAAGTTAAATCATCGGGGGAAAGCTCATCATCGCTAGAATCATCACATACCTTGGTGTTACCTTTAGCCATGAGGCACATGGGAGGTGGATGAAGAGATGAGTCATCATTGTTGGCAATGGCAAGGCCGGCCAAACTTTCTTCTTCCTCTTCACTCTCTTCATCACTTGATTCTTCGTCGGTGATCCATTCATTTGCCACACATATGAACACCTTTTGTGGACCTTTTCTTTTCTTTGGGAAGAGCATTGCTTTCTTGCCTTTGTCATGTTTCTTCTTCCCAAAGGATCTTAGTTTGGGCTTGATCACTTCTTCATTATCTTCACTATCTTCAAGCTTGCGATGCTTGCCCTTGTGGTTCTCTCTTCTTTTGTCCGATTTTGGACAATCATAGGAGATGTGGCCTTGATCACCACAATTGTAGCAAGTATTGTGGTCATCTCTCCTTGGTAGAAAAGCTTTCTTCTTGGGATCAAAGGTGTATCCCTTCTTGGCAATCTTGGAGTTCAAGCGAGAGAACTTTCTCATCATCAATGCAAGCTCATCATTGTCATCTTCACTTGATGCTTGCTCTTCTTCACTTGATCTAGGCTCAACCACTTTCTTTTTCTTGAGAATTGTTTTCTTGGTGGAGGCCTTTAGAGCAATTGTCTTTGAAGATGATTGCTCCATCATCCCAAGTACACTCATCTCATGAGCGTGAATCTCTCCAATAAGTTCCAAAACTTCAATGTGATCAATAAATTCTTTTTGAAGCATGGAGTTGATGATGTTGTACTTTGGCTTAGGGAGGAGCATAAAAATATTGCGGTTGATGAGTCCCTTGCCAAGAGAAGCAATATCAAGAGCATTAATTTCTCCAATAAGCACATTTAAGCGAGAAAACATTTCATTGACATTTTCATGAGGTAACATTTTGAACTCATCATATTTGGCTTTAAGCATATGATATTTTAGTTCTTTGACACGAGAAGAACCCTCATGAATTTCTATCAAGCAAGCCCAAATTTCACAAGCTTTCTCTTTGCTAGCAATCCTAGCAAATACATCTTGACTAATACATTCATAGATTGCATTTCTAAGCTTTAGCATCCCACTTGATTTGACCACCAACATAATTGTGCTCACCAAACCCCGCATGGGTCGCTTCCCATACCTCGGGAGCAATAGCCTCTAGATAAGCACACATGCGTGCTTTCCAATAGGCAAAGTTCTTGCCCTCGAAGATAGGAACCGAACCCCCAATCTTGGCCATTTTAGATCTCTAGCGGTGAAGATAGAATGATCCAATGAGCAACCTCGCTCTAATACCAATTGTAAGGATCGAATGCCCAAGAGGGCGGGGTGAATTGGGCTTCTTTTAAAAAATTAAAGCAATAAAACTTAATTACTAAAAGCCCAATTCTCTATGCAAACAACCTATGCATTCAAGTGAATAGTAACTTTGCGGTATAAGAAATGCATAAGTGTAAGGGAAGAGGAAGAAAGCGCAAACTCCCGAGGAGACACGAGGACACGGAGATTTATCCCGTGGTTCGACAAGATCGTCAAGATCTTCCTACATCCACGTTGTGGCACCCACCAAAGGGTATAGCCACTCCCAAGTCACCGAGACCAGGGATCTTCATTGTACTTCTCCGTTTGCCAACCTCGGCAAGGTGGAGCTCAAGCCTTGTACAAGTTGGATCCTCCGGGCTTCCACAATCGTCTCCGAAAGGTTCTCTCCAATACAATCACCAAGGGACACTCCGTTACAGCTCTCACTACACTAGAGACTCCAATCACCAAGAATGGAGGCACACAAGCACTATCTCTAGTTAGTTCTAGTCTATCTCTTGGTGTACAAATGGTGAAAATGATATGGAGGTGGTAGCTCAATGTCTTGAATGCTTGAGAATGTGTAGAGTAGGTATGGTAGTCAAGATTTGTCGAATAGACTGGTTGAAGGGGTATAAATAGCCAGCCTCCGTTGGAAAAGTAGTCTGACATCACTGTTCTGCGAACACCGGATGATCCGATGCTCCCCCTTCAGTTATCATCGGTCAAATCCAAATTAGCTGATGTCATTGTGTCAGATATGACCGTTGTTAGACCGATATTACCCTTGCCTTCTCATCGGATGATCCGGTGGCACTTCATCCAGAATTAGTTTAGAATTGATGCTTACTAGAGTGATCGACCGATGTGTTCATTGTTGTACATCGGATGGTCCGGTGTTATACTTGGTCTAGGGAGATTGCTTACTGTATTGATGGACCGATGTAACATGTTCTTCATCATCAGATGATCCAGTGAGTACTTAGTTCTGAGGTCTTCTTCTTCTGTTGAACCAACTCGACCGATGTGTTTTTTTCTGGAATCATCGGTTGATCCGGTGAGTTGATTTTGTTTGCTCCGAGTTGTTCTAAGTGATTCTTTTGGAATTTGCTCGATTGACCTCTTAGGCATTGGTTGGAGATGTTCTTCTGATGATTATCAAGCATTGAGTGCTGTCAATTTTGGTTGAATAATTTTGACATGTGAGCTTTTACTTATGATCTTCATAATCATTGATTGATCTCATAGAATGATTGTTTAGGGGTCTCCAATTATATCCAATGGGCAGTAGATGATATTCATATAGAATTCATTTGAGTGTGATGAGTGATATGGGAGACCTTGCATCCACAAATTCATTAATAAAATCCAATGGTTGTCATTAATCACCGAAACCTTACCTCATGGGGGCCTAGATGCTTTCAGTAAACCGATGGCAAACAAATACTTAAAGTCGAACCTTAGTAAAATTGTGTCTCCTACCCTACACCCTTCGGCAAAAACACAATGAATAAACTTTTTCCCCTGTTTGGTGCTTGATAAGCCAATCAAGCAACCTCTTCATTGTGACATCACTACGTGATTTAAAATCTTGTGTCGTTGAATATTCATCCTCATCTTTCTCTTTATCACTTACATCATTTTCTTTAACTCGTTTCAGTAAAAATTAAAAAAAGTCACTTACACGCCAAATTAACTTGTGTTCTAAAAAGAGTGTTTCTACAACTTTTTTGTTCACTAAGCTTTATTAACATTGAAATCTTTGCTTAGTATACAATCAATTGTTTTCTTAAGCTTTTAAAACTCTACATGACAGTCTGATGCTTACGCACACTTGGCTTGTTAAAAAACAGGGGAAATTGTGCGTGATGATGCTGATGAATGGTAAATGTATGAATGCACAATGATAATTGTACCTTAACCATACGGAGAATTTTGAACCCAGATGTCTTGATCGAACTATTGATCAAGGAATCTTGAACATTTTCGCGATTAAAATATGCATTTTTGCAATAATCCGCAACCACTTCGAGCATTTGTTCAAAAATTGTGTAAAAATTCAAAAAACGTGGCTAAGATCCTGTTCCAATAATAACAGTCTGCATTAGGCATATTATATAACAATTTTTTATAAGAAGCATGAATCAGCTTATGCTCTGAGTACAACTATTTTTTGGAAGGATTTAGATTGTACATAAATTGTATTATGATTCACAATTTTCTTCGATGCCTATTGTTGATCATTTTGTAAATAGACTTCTTTTACAATTTTACATGCTCAAATAGAATGTTGAAATATATACAAGCTTTATCTAGATATTGTGTGGACATTTACCCGTAATTTGCATGTGAGTGCATATTTCAAGGGAAAACAAATTGGTCTTTCCATGGTGACACTGATTTAAAAGGTGATACTATATACTTAGATTTCTAAGAAACATAATTAAAGAATATATATTGTTGGAAATCCGGGCTCAACGAAACATCGTTGATCATATGACTTTGATATTGGCAGCTATATATAGCCCCAAAACAGATAGAGTTACAAGTGCCACCAAAATAGGAGAGCTACAAGTGTCACCAAAACAACCCGAGTACAAGCAATTGTTCGTCAAATGAATAAATTACCTTATGTGACATTTTACGGTCTTGTTTGATACAACTTCTTTACAAAGATTGTATGATTATTTTAGAAAATTAACTTGATCTTAATGCTAGTTGCTACTTTTATGAGAATCCACTTAACCAAAAAGGTGTCGTATAATCCTAGCGATACAATTCTACTCAGTGTTTGGTGGATAAGCCAAGAATCTTGATCAAATAGGCTCATTTCTACCTATGTATACGTTCAGCTATGCCAATCCTTTATTTTGGAGAACAAAGGTTACCTTGCCCTTGGTCCATCTCTGAAAGAGAGATAAACAATTGTCTTACTCTTCCCCGTCCTTTTTCATGATGATGATTAGCTCAGATTTGAGTTAATCGATGTCAGCAAAAAAAAACTGGAAGGACTACATAGAGTAGTAGATATAGATACTTCTTTTTAATACACAGACATAATATATATATATATATATATATATATATATATATATATATATATATAAGATATATTTTGTAGCCAGCTATAAATTACTCTATTCTGTAGTCAGGTCATTTTAGTGTATCGCGATATAGGAGCCAATGTCCTGTTCACCAAAACGACATGTGTAGAAAACTCATTTCGTAGCCAGGTCGAAAGACGACCGCACACCCGGCAGCCCACCGCACACCTTGTGCCGTATTTACCGCTAGCAATCGCCGAGTCTAACGAAAGGAAGAGAGACGCCACGTCTCCATGCCCGCCGCCGTCTCT
Source organism: Tuctoria greenei (assembly GCA_036927565.1). Lineage (NCBI taxonomy): Eukaryota > Viridiplantae > Streptophyta > Magnoliopsida > Poales > Poaceae > Tuctoria > Tuctoria greenei. Next base: position 157,629,511 of record JAYESD010000009.1, on the reverse strand, counting down.
CGGAGGAGCAGCACCGCCTATTCCCTCGGCTTCACCATCCAGCAGCTCGCCGACCTCAGCCTCGGTGTCTCCCTCTTTGCAGCCAGCCCCCTCCTCCCCAAGCAACAGCAGCTCCAGGGCAGACAGCCTCCCCGGCCGCCGCTACTGTCCCCATGTTTACCTCCCCGTTTCTCTAGCGACTGCCATTGTCCGATGAAGCTCCACGTGCTCCGTCGCTGCCGTTCTCACTTTTTTCTCCGTTGTATTACTCTACTGGTTCTACGTCTTCTCATGAATGCATCGCCCTCCTCCTCTCCCAACAACACCAGCTTCTCTAGTTGATTAGGTCTCCTCTTCAATTTCTCTCTTGAATCCTTATGTCCTCCGATCGCGAGCGCGGAAGCAGCAACGGCTGGAGGATCTGGTGGCGGAGGCGGCCCGTCTCCAGGCCGAGAACGCGCGGGTGCAGGCGCGGATCGCCGCCTTCTACCGAGAGTTGGGCAAGGCGTCCTGCGCACGCGCCATGGCGAGCTGGCCGGCCAGGCGCTCGGCGGCGTGCTGGAGGTGTTCCAGATGGCCAGCGTGCCCGGCGTCGATATCCCCGAGATTATCCCCGTCGACGACCCGCTGCTCCGCCCGTGGCAGCCGCCGTTCCCCATGCAGATGCAGCCCGTCGCCGCCGACACTTTCTTCCAGTACTGAATCCAAGGATTTGAATTCCAGTACTGAATCCGCCCGGCCTGTAAGGATTTGAGCTCGCCCTTGAACCCGTCCGGCCAGGATAGATAGACCTGGAGACGATGAATTTAATTTTAAGGCCTAAATTCTCGTACCTGGGCTTAACAGCTAAAGATTTAATCAAGACGACGATGTCGTCGATCGGCTCACAACAATCTCGAGTATATCCAGACCCTAGACTAGAACTAGAAGCCACCGGGCACGGAGCTCAAATATTTCATCAACACTTCGTGGCAAAGTTGCCTACAGCATGACAGACAGGGACATCACAAAACACTGGAAATACAAAACAAAAATAGAAATAAGATCTATAGCTACATGTATCACTTGTAATTTTACAGTCCTTTTAATCTTCTTCACTGGGTAATCAATAAGCATACAAACAATTAAGTGACGTTACACTAGCCTGAGACAAGTTTTTACAGGTCACCAGAATAACTTTCCTGAGGATGAGGAATTTCCGATATACACAATAATCTGAAAAAAATATGATGAGGTTATTGGTCCATGACTCCATGTGATTTAATTTTCATATCACCCATGACACGCTGCCGGGTGCAGAGCGCGAAAACACCACCTTCCAGCCAGTAAACATGCTTTTTGCCTGCCTGTCCAAATGGTTATCTGTCTCACGGCCCGATCGTGCCGGTGTTGAAGTAGAGCATTGTCCCGGAGGAGGATCCGCTTCCTCCGGTGACGCCCTCCATGAGCGTGAAACGCATGTCTTCAGAAGGCTTCCAGTGCCGCTTCCGCTGGTTGATGAACCAGTTGTTGATCTGCTTCGGGTCTAGGCCAGTCATTGCAGCAAGCCTCACCTTGTCTTCTTCCTGTCATGACCATGCACAGACAGTGTCAGTAGAGATCACAGCCAGGTAGTCAATTTCAGTTAAAGATTTGAGCATGGAAAGTTCAGAAGAGGTGTCATCAGGATGTTATACCGTGTGATATGGCCAACAGTAGTGTGTGTTCCACCATCCCATCAGAGCTGAGCGGGCGTCTTTCGGTAGCTTCCCTTTCTTCCTCTTCTCCAAGAACTCGGACCGTAGGCGGCTCAGATGACCGCTGTACTTCTTGAGCAGCATCTCCTTCAGCTCACGGTCGGCCAACCGCGAGCTGTTCTCCTGAGCCAGGTCTGTCGTCGCATCGGTGTCTCCTGAGCATGGTTTGTCCTCCGAGGACCCCACCATTTCATCTTGCAGGCACAAACTCCAAATCAGATTTCAGGTCTCAGCATATCTGAAGGAAAAAGGGTTAAAATGTTTCTTCAAAATTGTAAACAATTAAAACATCACAGTAGCAAGACAAGGGAACGCTATGAACTTGCTGATAAATAACCAGAACTACACATTTCTGCTGGTGACAAAAATGAGATACGTCCAGAAGACCAGAGACAAGAAGATAAACACTGAAATCACTAAAAGTGGCCGTATCTAGTTCATGAAGAAAAAGGTTACCACCAATGACTCAAACTCAAATTCAAGTTGTCCCAATTTATACTTCTCTGAGTATATGGAAGGTTGTTACATGCTAAAATTAGTGAAACTAAACAGAAAATGGCGCTTTGTAGTTTGCAATAAGCATAAAAACAATTCATAGATTGTCATATATGAATATTACTACCAGAAACACAACTAATGCTAAGTACTGGCATCGATGAAAAGACATTCGACCAGAAACAGTCAGCCCAACAGATGTTTTGGTAGTAAAACATTATAATGTTTGTTTCATACACATTTATGACGAACTCAATAAAATAGATTAAACGGTAATGCAGGAAAACGACAATGCTAATCACCATTCACCAGGCAACAATATAGAGGTTTAGAGTTAGGGTTGAAGGGAGGGATACCTGGGGCCTTAGGCGGGCCTTCTTGGAGATGGTCGTGAGGACGGCCCACACGCCGGGCTCGGTGCCCTGGATAGGCTTGTCTGCGAACTTGCGTGTCACCGCGCGCATCTCGTCAGGGGCGACCTTGGGCGGCGTCCGCACGGAGCAGGAGGCCTCGTCCTTGATCGCCGACTTGGGCGTCACCGCGTTGTCGTTGGACGGGTCCGGCGCCATTGCGCGCCGTCGTGGCGGTGACGGGAGAGAGAGAAGGAACGGCCGGACCAGACCGGACGGCGCGACGGGAAGGAAGGAGCAGGGGAACTGCCGCGTGGGCGTGGTGGGCTGGTGGCAAGAGATGAGGTGAAAAGAGATGAGGTGGACCGTTGGATGGGCATCAGGCATGATGTGTGGCCAAGAGCACGGTTCACTGCTGCAGCTGTGTGTGGAAGAAGGAACCGGTGAATAGAAAAACGGTCTGGAATCGGACGGGCCGAGAACGTGACAAGGTTGGCATACTAAAACCGGCAGAGGTAGTTGCCGGAGGGAGGAACTGATGAACGGGATCAGTGAAACAGAGAGAGAGGATGAAACTGGACACAAAATGATGTATTCTGTAGCTAGGTACATAATATTATATATATATATATATGTGTGGCTAATCACTATCATTAATTCTCATACTTAACAAAATCAACATTTTTCCTATGAAATATATGTTGACAAATTTATTTTGTTTTATTATTTATAAATAACATAATCCTTAAAACTAAAAAATTACAATTAATATATTTAACCAATAAGTGGTATTAATTGTTAGTGAGTAATTATGAGCGGTGGTCATTGCGACCGGCAAAAAGTATAGATATATAGTTATATTAATTGTAAATTTTTAGATTTCAAAGATTATGTTAATTGTAATTAATAAAACAAAATAAATTTATCAAAGTACATTTCATTGAAAGAAAATACAACAACACACTAATATGACTAAGTACGTGTTCTTTCATCATGGAAGATGTCCGAGGACCGGTTAGTTCAGTTCTAGATATGTACTCTCTCAATTTTTATCGTGTAGTTCAAAATTAAATTAGCCGATGGTAAATAAGACAGCGACTAAAATGCAATATAAGTTATGGTGCAATAGTGTAACTAACAATTCTCATCCAAGTTGTTTATTTTTTTACTTAACATGCTTTACGTGATGCACTCAAATAGAGGGATTCTGTCGACTGTTGGAGTCGGCAGATCTCCTGACACTACTAAAGTGTTGAAGGAGTTTGTAGTTCGGTATGGGCGCGCGGAGACTCAAGAAGGTGAATCACGATTGGACACTAGAGACACAGTGGTTTACGTGGTTCGGGCCGCCTGAGCGTAATACCCTACTCCACGGGTGTGTGGTGTTGTATTAGTTTATGTATGAAAGCTCACGTCAATGCGTGTGTGTCTGAGAGCATTCGAGAGCCCTCTTCGTGTATCGTCGGTCTGTCCTTTTATAGTACAAGGACAAACCGTTACAAGTTAGCCTGGCCCGACATGTGGCCCCGGCGGTTACTAGTATTGATACACGATTAATTGTTGTTAATAACCCTGTAACGGGGCCCGACAGTGCCGTTACAGGTGTTAAGATTATCCAATTAAGTGTCATTAACATGGAATTAATGACAATTAATCGGGTCTTGAAGTCCGCGGCTATCCTTTGACGATCCGGAGTCGTTACAACGTCTTCCGGAGGTTTGAGGCGGTCAGCTCCGACGTTTGGACACGTGGCAGCTCCGGAGCTTGCTGGTGGGAAGCGGGAAGCTCCGGGGTGGCCTGGCACGTGTCAGGTCCGGAGCTTCTCTCGGTCAGGGGTTAAGTCCGGAGGTTCCGTTTCGGTACCTGGCCCGGAGCTTCACCCTTGTGGGTAGTAGCTCCGGTCTGGCAGTACACGTGGCAACCTAGGGGTTAACCATGTTGGAGAAGCAGGTCCGGTTATGTCTGACAAGTGGGCCTCCGAGGATCTTCAATTTGAGTAGACGTCCTCCCCTTGAGATCTTTGTAACCTCAGGGGGTGTATGGTTTTTAGGGTACCGATAGTGGCCCCCTGGACCTACCTCCAGGGAAAGTCACCAGGGTGAAGTCATTCCGTCGGAGGTGGGTCCATACTCGCGACTCTTGAACTGGGTCTTCAAGGGTCTTCGGAGGTGCCGTTGGCGGGGCTTTACGGTTAAATCCCGACGCGTGGCGCACCTCAGGCGGCAGATAAGATCTTTGACGTACGGATCTCTCGCAATTGAAGGTCGCCGGTTCCCGATACGAAAACCGTATCGGTTCCGCGCGCCTTGTCAGGTCGCCGCCTTTGGGTTTCCCGCCTCGTGATGACAACTGTTCGCCTGGGTAAGAACCTCGACTTGATCGTCAGGGTGGTCACGGGCCCTCTTGTCATCGGCAGGGTTGAATTCTTGAGTAGTATCCTTGACTCTCCTGCAGTTTCCATCCAAGCGTTGCGAGGGCTTACTTAAGAAGGAAAGCGCACCGTCAGGAGTTCTTTACGCTTCCCATCTGTTCTTGCGCTCAAACTCCCGACTTGTACTTTGCTCCTCTTCTCTTGCCTAGCTGTGCTGCGATGGAGTTGGGTCTGCGTGAGAGTCGCTTGAAGACGGACAGCGATCTAAAGAAGGTCCGGGCCCTCATGGGGTGGTCTTCGGACCTCTTCAACCGCTCGGTCCGTGCCGGCGGAGAGCTCCCCTTTGAGAAGGAGCACTCTGGCGAGATGGTGTACTTTTCCTCGTACGCCATGGTGGGGCTGATCCCACCGTTTTCTTCTTTCTTCTTGATGCTGCTGGACTTCTATGGTCTGCAGCTGTACCACTGAAAGTTGCCTAGAGGGGGGGTGAATAGGCTAATCGACCTGCAAATGACTTAATAAAACGAGATTAAATCACAGGGGGCGGACTAGTCCGGTCAGGGGGCGGACTAGTCCGGTCAGCTTGCGTGAATAACCCTAAAAAGATGTTTCTAGCAAGTTTTAGGGAATTTTCTCTTTGCTACAAGTGAGTATATGTTTAAGTCAAGTTGAGCAACAACCTACACAAGAGCAAGTCAAGTTTCCACAAGTTTGTAGCAATGCGGAGTATGAAACGAGATTACCAACCCTAGAACAAAGTAATCAATAGAATGAATGCAAAGAACACAAGGGGGCAAGGAATTTATCCCGAGGTTCGATTCCACACAAGGAATCTACGTCCCCGTTGAGGAGTCCACAAAAGGACCGGGTCCAACAACCCTTCCCTCACCAAGTTTACCGCACGGGCCTAACTTGGTTCTCCACTAATCACAACGGTGATTACAAAGTTCGTTGGGGCTTCTCACAAACTGAGGCTCCCACACCACAAAGATGATCAACACAATAAAGCAAACTCAATACACAGCCCACAAAGACTCAACGAGTGCAAGAGATCAAACCGAGAGCACAAGCGCGATGTTCTTCCTCTTCTCCACCTCACTAAACCCTAATCCACTCAAGAATTAGTTTTAGAGGGAAAGTAGGCAAGAAGGAGGCTTAGGAGTGCTCCAAGTTGGCTGTGGTGGTGCTAGGGTTTGAGTTTTTCCAAAGGTATTCGAAATGAGGCCGGGGGTCCCCTTTTTATAGGGGTCCCAAGCCCAATCTGCTGACTTCAGCAAAAGGGCGGACTAGTCCGGCCACTGGCCCGGACTAGTCCGGCCTAGGGGACCACTGACCCCTTTGTCAGGTCCCGACAGCTGACACACTATCGTCACGCTACCCGCCAAACTTCAAATTCAAACGGTCACTTCCAGAACGGACTAGTCCGGTCAACACCGGACTAGTCCGATCTCACACAGAGCCTTCTGCTCCGTGTGAGAACGGACTAGTCTGAGAACCACGGACTAGTCCGGCCCCTAGGGCGGACTAGTCCGGTCCTCCCAGACTTAGCCACAGAAGCACCTTTTCCTAGCCAACCCGGACTAGTCCGGCCCCACGGGCGGACTAGTCCGTTCTCACTCAGGACCTCTTGGTCCGGTCTAAAACGGACAAGTCCGTGGTTTTGAGACTTAGTCCCCAAAACCCACTCACTGCTACCCGGACTAGTCCGGCCATTAACGGACTAGTCCGATCTCAGTCAGACCCTTCTGGTCCGGCCGACAACGGACTTGGCCGGCCAGGGACGGACTAGTCCGGCCTCCTGCACGGACTAGTCCGGCCCTACGGCCAGACCACTCATTCACTCATTTCTTTCATAGGTTTGACCTCTAAACCACTTTGAGCTCCCAAACTTGATCTCAATGCACTTTACACACGCACCCTCCTATTTCTACGGCTAGTCTAACTCAACACGCTAGAAACCCTAGTTTCCACGCTTCGAGTTGACTCTGTTTCCTTCCTTTTCCTTTTTGAGGGTTTGCGTCTCCGATCGAGTCCACACCTGTGCTAAGATCACTTGAGCTCATTAGCGACTTAATTGTCGTCATCAATCATCCAAAACCCACGGGGAACCTAGATGCACTTTCAATCTCCCCCTTTTTGGTGATTGATGACAACACATTAAGTCCTTCAACAATTAAGAGTATTAAAATTGGTTTTCATAACTTGTGTGCGTATGAATGACTCCCCCTCAATGTATGCAACATGTAAAAGAGGTGGAGGAGATCTTTCATACCCACACACGTTATGGTGGGGTGCCTACGTGATGTGTTCAACAATTATGACAAGACATGAAGAGCATCAATATAATCAAATGATTGACAATTAGAGCATTATATTGAGATTAAACGACATTAACAAGTCTTGCACAAATGTAAACATCCAAGAGCATGAATATAATCAAATGATTGACAATTAGAGCATTATATTGAGATTAAACGACATTAACAAGTCTTGCACAAATGTAAACATCCAAGAGCATGAATATATTACAAAACAAGTCCACAAATCACAAACACGCCCACAAACGATTAACTCCCCCTTAACTCTCCCCCTTTGGCATCAAGGCACCAAAAAGGAAAAGAAGGGAGGAAACTAAGACCTAAGAACTAGTCCTCGTCTTCGCCACTTCCACTCTCCGTGGCCTCGGAATCTTCGACGTCGTCCTCATGATCATCAGCATCATCGTCGTCGTCGTCGGAGTTCCTTGCCGAGGGAGCAGCCCGAGAGGAGCTTCCATCCTCTTGGAGCTGGGCGAGCTCATCGGCGGTGAAGTTGGGGAATGGAGTGATCTCCCCATCACTCACCTCCGGAGAGGACATCGGGACCTCCAGCTTGTCGCACACCGCCTTAAGGTATTTTTCTTGACGCTTGTGTGCCCTTTGAGCGCGAATCTCTTGCTTCCGGCAAGAAGTGAAGATCGCCTTGAAGCATTTGAAGAAGGCACTCATTGATTGAGGCGGAGGCGGAGACGGAGGTGCCACGGGGCGAGATGGAGGATCCGCATTCTTGCGACGAGGGGGAACAGGGACATTCGGGGGCTTCTGAGGACGAAGCGGGCGATGCGACACGTCCTTGACAAAGGTCACGCCCGACACTTTCTCAATGAGGCACATGATATAGGGGGCATACCCGCAAGCACGGTTGGGAGTGTGCGAGATGTTAAAGATGTCGTCGAAGATGTAATCGACGAGGTTGAACTTCTCTTCCCCATCAATCAGAATGAGCAGGTGCCTTAGGTTTCCTTGAATGACCCCTGCATCATCGTCCTTGGGTGCAATGGTCCTCCTAAGTATCCGGTTCAGGATGCTGTAGAATGGCTTGATGTTCCGAGCTAGTCCGGCATCAAACGGGAGATGGCTTGGATACATGTAAGCCAGCTCCTCACGATCCACTGCCTTGAGGTTCGAGATAATGATCTCGTGGTCCATGTGAGCCTCAAGACCAAGGATCCTTGCAAACTCTGCGAAGGTGACTGAGTACTGCTCACCATGAGTCATCCAAATAATTTTCCTGTCACCAGAGGTGGTGAAGTAGATGGTGGAGTAGAACTGCAGAATCACTTCGACGTTCCAGTCATACTTGAATCCCATGATCTGCTTGAGGTCATGGCGCTCAGCGGCTTCGATGACGGCGTCGAAGGCGGAATGTTGCTTGTTGGCCATGTAACCCCAGTCAACCCATTGAGCTTCTATTACCGGCTTATTCATCTGCTGATAGACCAGCCGGTAGTAGTCACAATGGAAGTCACACCAGAATCTGGGATCTGCCGTGCTCCTCTCAAACTTGTAGACCTTTTCTTCCCTTAGCCTCCTGGCCTTTTCAGCCCCTTTGCCATGAAATACATTAGCAGACAATTCCTTCTGTCTGTTGGGATTCCTCTCTGGTGTGTGAACTTCAAGGGGGCCAATGGAGGTGGCTTTCCCTTTCTATTTGATCACAACACCTCCAGCTGCCTTCTTTGATGACATCTTGACAGCTGGCTTTTTCTTCTTTGGCTCGACAGGAGTCGGAGCCTTTCCCTTCTTCGGGTCACGCTCAACCCGAGGCTCAGCTTCCATTTGAGCTGGTTCCTTGCCCTTCGCCTTCTCGCCAACGGTGACGAGCTTCTTTCTCTTGGGGGCACTGGCCTCAGCAGCCCTGGAGTTGTGTGCCTCCCTGTCCTCCCTTTTCTTCTTCCTCAGCTCATTCAGTGATTCTGCCGTGGCACGGGCAATGGCTTCATCCTCATTGTAGATGCTCGCAGCCACCTTGGATGCTTCGAGTGCCTTGAGCTTTCTTTCCTCCTTGGCCTTCTGCGCCTCCATTAGCGCAGCCTTAGTCCGAGCCTCGACAATTTGGGCCTTGGTACGCCCCTCGAGGTTGACACGCGGAGGAGAGCGCTCGGAGTTCGACATTCTGTGCAAAGGATGGAGAGAGAAAGATATGAGCCTAGGAAGTATTGCCGAAAAGATCTCGAGAACCAACTAGAAGTAGAGTTTGCCCTGTGCAAACCGGACTTGTCCGCCCCAGGGGCGGACTAGTCCGCCGGACGGACTTGTCCGCCTGGTGGCCGGACTAGTCCGGGTTACACAGGAAGAACCCTAACCCTAATCAATTCATCGAAAAATTTGAGAACCAATGCGCAATACTCCTAGGCTATGATCGCAAGGGTGTATAGAACAACATTAATGAAGGTGTTCCTATCAAAAACTTGAAGAATCAAGAATGGGGCTAGTTTTTGAGGAACGGTGAAATACCTTCAAAAATCCGCTTGAGTCGTCGAAATCGGTGTGGATCTCGATGATGGAGCGCGGGGAAGTGATCCCTCACTCCCAAGGACTTCGATGCGCGGATTGGAGTTGAGTTTTGGTGGTTGGAGCACAAAATCGCCGATTTGGGGGCGGTTGTGCGCGCGTGGAAGCTTGAGAGTCAAGTGAGAGAGAGAGAGAGGGGGTCCGGGCCGCCTGGGGATTTAAGTCCCCAAGGGCCGGACTAGTCCGGTTGAGGGGCCGGACTAGTCCGGTCTGCGGACCAGACCCAGACTAGTCCGGGTCCGGACTTGTCCGGTGGAAGGCCGGACTAGTCCGGTGTGCGGACTAGCCGCGGACTAGTCTGACCCGGACTTGTCCGGCCACAGGGGCGGACTAGTCCGGTTCAGCTGGGCTGAAAAACAATATATTTGGGTTTTGCCCATAAAGATAAGTCCTTTTGGACAGATATAGCAAGGAAAACATGACAAACAGGATTATGAGTCAATAAAGAACAACTTATGAACATTTTCATGAAGAAAATAGATTTCTCGAACAAATTTGAGGAGAAATCGACATAGAGAGGAGTTTTTCGAAATGTGGCTCAAAATATATGAGGAATATGGTTTAAGCCACGTTCCGAGAATCCAACACGTTGAGCTCACTTCTTAGCTCACAGAAACGCTTCTCGTCAAGAGGCTTGGTGAAGATGTCCGCAAGTTGATGTTCCGTCCTCACATGCGAAATCTCAATGTCTCCCTTCATTGAGTGATCTCGCAAGAAATGGTGTCGAATGTCTATATGTTTGGTCCTAGAGTGTTCCACCGGATTATGGGCTATCTTGATTGCACTCTCGTTGTCACACAAGAGTGGAATTTTACGCAGGTTAATCCCATAATCCCCAAGCGTTTGTCGCATCCAGAGAAGTTGTGCACAACAACTTCCGGCTGCAACGTATTCAGCTTCGGCGGTGGAGAGAGCAATAGAGTTTTGCTTCTTAGAGGACCAAGACACAAGAGATCGACCTAAGAATTGGCACGTACCCGATGTGCTCTTCCTATCAACTTTGCACCCCGCATAGTTCGCATCGGAATATCCGATGAGGTTAAACTTGGATCCTTTGGGGTACCAAAGTCCTAGGGTAGGTGTGTGTACAAGATATCTCAAGATCCTTTTAACGGCGGTCAAATGACAAGCCTTGGGTGCTGCTTGAAAGCGTGCACACATACACACACTTAGCATGATATCGGGCCTATGAAAGCATCTAGGCCCCATGAGGTACGGTTTCGGTGATTAATGACAACCATTCGATATTACTAATGAATTTGTGAATGCAAGGTCTCAATAACACTCAATCAAATGAAATCAAAATTACATTGGAGACCCATATAAAATCAACGAATGAGATCAAATCAAATCATATGAAGACAAGAAGTGAAAGCTCTAACTTGATATCACTCAATGCTTGAAGACAATCAAAACAACATTTCAAACAAGTGTCAAAGAGGTCACAAGTTCAAATTCCAAAAGAACAACTCAAAACAACTCGAAGTCAACAAGTTGAACACACCGGATCATCCGATGGTCCTTGAGTTGACACACATCGGTCGAGTTGGTTCAACTGAAGAAGAAGACCTCAGACAAATGCACTCACCGGATCATCCGATGTGAGTGGCTCAGTGACATCGGTCCATCATCACAGATTGCAATACCATTGGACCGAGTGAAGCACCGGATCATCCGATGTGCAGACTTACACACATCGGTCGATCACTCCAGTGAGCCTCAAGATCAAGCAAAATTCTGGAGGAAGAGCCACCGGATCATCCGATGAGAAGACAGATCAACATCGGTCTAACAACGGTCATATCTGACACAGTGACATCAGCTAATTTGGTTTTGACCGATGTTAACTGAAGGGGAGACATCGGATCATCCGGTGTTCGCAGAGAAGTGATGTCAGCCTACTTTTCCAACGGCTATCTCGTGGAGGCTGGCTATTTATACCCCTTCAACCTGTCAAATCGATAAGACTTGAAGCCCAGACATACTCTACACATCCTAGAGCATTCAAGCAATAGAGCTACCACTTTCACATCATTTGTTCATCATTTGTACACCAAGAGATAGGCTAGAACTAGCTAGAGATAGTGCTTGGGTGCCTCCATTCTTGGTGATTGGAGTCTCTAGTGTAGTAAGAGCCCTAAGGGAGTGTCCCTTGGTGTGTGCAACTTCCGGAGCTTGCCAAGAAGATTGTGGAAGCCCGGAGGATCCCAAAGTGTACAAGGCTTGAGCTCCACCTTGCCGAGGTTGGCGAACGGAGAAGAATAGTGAAGAACCCCCTTGTCTCGGTGACTTGGGAGTGGCAAAACCCTTCGGTGGGTGCCACAACGTGGATGTAGGAAGATCCTTGTGATCTTGCCGAACCACGGGATAAACTCCGTGTCCTTTGAGCGTTTGCATCCCTCTCCCTTTTACTCTTATGCAATCTTCATTCCGCAACTTTAATTTACATTGATTGCATAGTTTAATAGCATAGGGAATTGGGCTTGAGGTCGTTAGATCTTAATTGTTTTAAAATTTGAAAGAAAGCCCAATTCACCCCCCTCTTGGGCGTTTCGATCCTTACAATTGGTATCAGAGCCAGGTTGCTCATTGGATCATTCTAGCTTCACCGCTAGAGAGCTTAAATGGCCAAGAATGGGGGTTCGGTTCCCACCTTCGAAGGCAAGAACTTTGCCTATTGGAAAGCACGCATGCGTGCCTACCTAGAGGCTATTGCTCCCGAAGTTTGGGAAGCGACCCATGCGGGATTTGGAGATAATGCCTATATTGGTGATCAAATTAAATGGGATGCTAGAGCTAGAAATGCCATTTATGAATGCATTAGTCAAGATGTATTTGCAAGAATAGCTAGTAAAGAAAAAGCTTGTGAAATTTGGGCATGCTTAATTGAAATTCATGAGGGTTCCTCTCGTGTTAAAGAACTTAAATATCACATGCTTAAAGCAAAATATGATGAATTTAAAATGCTTCCTCATGAAAATGTTAATGAAATGTTTTCACGCTTAAATGTTCTTATTGAGGAGATTAATGCTCTTGACATTGCGTCTCTTGGCAAGGGACTTATCAACCGAAAGATCCTCATGCTCCTTCCCAAGCCTAAGTACAACATCATCAACTCCATGCTCCAAAAGGAATCACTTGACAACATTGAAGTTTCGGAGCTCATTGGAGAAATACACGCTCATGAGATGAGTGTACTTGGGATGATGGAGAGTTCATCCTCTACAAGGACAATTGCTCTCAAGGCTTTCAAGAAAACGAAGAAAATGATCAAGCCTAGTTCAAGCAAAGAAGAGCAAACATCAAGTGAAGATGATGATGATGAGCTTGCCTCAATGATGAGAAAATTCTCCCGCTTGAACTCCAAGATTGCCAAGAAGGGATACACTTTTGATCCCAACAAGAGAGCCTTCCTCCCCAAGAAAGAAAATAGCAAGACTTGCTATAATTGTGGTGAACAAGGCCACATCTCCTACGATTGTCCAAAACCGGACAAGAGAAGGGAGAACCACAAGAGCAAGCATCACAAGCTTGAAGATAGCGAGGATGAAGAAGAAGAGGTCAAGCCCAAGGCAAGAACGTTTGGAAAGAAGAAATTTGACAAAGGCAAAAAGTCAAAATTCTTTCCAAAGAAGAGACAAGGACCTCAAAAGGTGTTCATGTGTGAGGGGAATGAATGGATCACCGACGAAGAGTCAAGCGACGAAGAGAGTGAAGATGAAGAAAACTTGGCGGGGCTTGCCGTCGTCAACAAGGATAACTCACCTCTTCATCCACCTCCCATGTGCCTCATGGCAAAAGGTAACATTGAGGTATGTGACGACTCTAGTGATGATGAGCTTTCCCCCGATGAATTAACTTCATTGATAAATGAATACCACACCATCATTAAAAGGGAAAAGAACAAAGTCAAGGCTCTTGAACAAGCTCATGCTAAACTTGAGAATACTAACCTCAATTTGCTTGACAAGTATGAAAGCATACTTAAGGAGCATGACACGCTCAAATCTCACGTCAAGCAAGTTGAGGAAGAAAAGACTAAAATCAAGCTTGATCATCATGAGCTTAACTTAGCACACCAAACACTCTTGGAAGAGCACAATAAGTTAAAACAAGAACATCAAGTACTTAGCCTTGCTCATGAAGTTCTTGATCAAGAATTAAAAACTATGAAGAAAGAAACCCTTAATAATGAGATTACGTCTCATGCTACTAACCTTTTGCACAAGTCTTTGCCCATGAAAGAAAATGCTAGGGAGAAGGACTTGATGGAAGAGATTGAGAGTCTCCGCACTAGTGTGGCAAGGCTATCAAAAGGAGAAGTCAAGCACAAGGAGATCCTCTTCCAACAAGCAAAGGCCTTCAACAAGAGAGGACTTGGATCCTTCCCGGTGCCCAACAAAGGAAAGGTGCCCTCACCGGAGCTCAAAACAAGCTTCATCAAGGAAGTTGGCTCCTATTGCCAACATTGCAAGGTCACCGGTCACCATACAAGGGAGTGCCCTCTACCTAACCGACCTTCTCCAAAATTGCCGACTAACTATACATCTACCTTTGAGAATCACTATTATTTGTTGAGCAAAGTAGGTGCTAAGGTGAAGGCAAAATACATTGGCATGAACGTCAAGGGGATGAAAGGGAAGCTCCCCAAGCAACTTTGGGTCCCAAAAGCACTTGTATCACATATACAAGGACCAAAGCTAGCTTGGGTGCCTAAAGTCAAGAACACGTGACCGTCCACGAGGTGACTTCAAGAGGGGACCTCCACCATCAAAGAAAATCTACCAAGGACCTCTTGAAGAGAGTTGAGAATGGGAGCCCAACGCGGATATGGACGGTAACCCTATTGTCAAATCAAATTACCATTCCATAAATAGTCTATTGCTATATCTTTCCGCATCTAGGCCCCATGTCATGTTAAATGAATGCTTGTATGATTATGTGTCTCTCCTTTGTGACAATGAAAGTGCGGTTAAGATAGCTAGAAACCCCGTTCAACACTCCCGCACTAAGCACATTGATATTCGCCATCACTTCTTGCGGGATCATGAGGCTAAAGGAGACATCTCTTTGCAAGGTGTTAGATCCGAAGAACAATTGGCGGATATCTTCACAAAACCACTTGATGAGAAAACCTTTTCTAGACTTAGAAGTGAATTAAATGTGCTAGATGCATCTAACGTCATGTAAGTTGCCATGGTCATGTAAGGTTGCATATCATATAGGTCTTGTCTAACTCCCAAAGGATAGGGGTGAGCTAGAAATAGTTTTCTCTGAGGAAGCCTTTGGAAGGTTTAAACTTGGCAAGATAGATTTATTTTATGCCTTGCATGATCCCTGCCATATAAACTTGCACTCATTTAATCTCTTGCACTATAATTTGTTTGGCATTGCATACGGTAAATTGTCACAAAGGGGAACCCACCTCATGAGAAGGAGACTTGTTTAAAATGCAATATCTCAACTCATATAAGGTGGAAAGAACAAAATGTTAGGTACGTTAATGCCTAGAGGATCATGCTTCAAAGAGATAGAAGTCTTCATACTCTACCTCACAAAGCATGGGCCTTACATTTTATTTGGACATTTTCCTCCATTTTTTTCTTGGTGTTCCATTTGCATTAAGGCCTAGCCAAGCTATTGGCATATTAGCTTCTTGAGGGGTAAGGGGTTGCCCAAAAAGTCCTAAGACATGTGTTTCGCCTCGATTGTTTGTTCGGTCAAAGGACATATATGGGATGTTTTAGTTCTGTTGTCATCGGATTATCCGATGCCCATGTCAATCCCTCATCGGTCCAATAGGTGTTCAATCTTCAAAGCCCAATTCTGTCTGAATTTCAAATGATCCGACGCGTTCATTCCGAAAAACATCGGTCCATCCGATGTTCACTCTTCTGGAGCTGTGGTTAATTCAACCGATGTCTACTTCCTCCTACGTCGGATCATCCGGTGTCTACATCACTCTTTTGAACACCCTTACTGTGCTATTCGACCGATGATCAAAACCCTAGACGTCGGTCCATCCGGTGTCAACAGCATTCCTTGAATGTCCTTTCTGTGGCAATTGACCGATGCTCACTTCACATATCATCGGTCCATCCGGTGTTAAATTTTCGGCTAGGGTTTGGGGTCCACTATTTAAATCCGCGCGCCGCCGCCTCCTTCTTTCTCCCCGACGCCATCGCCCTCCCGTGCCTTCGCCGCCGCCTCTCGCCCACCTCGCCGCAGCCAACCGCGCCGCCACCTGCAGCGCCGCCGCCGGCCGCCGCCGCCGTCCCCTGCTCGCAGCGCTGCCGCCGCCGCCGTCCCCGGCTGCCACCACTCGCACCACCGCGCCCAAGCACCGTCGCCGCCACTCACCACCGCGCCCAAGCATCGCCGCCGCCTCTCTCCACCGCCAAAGCTGCTCCACGCTCACACCACCAACGTGCGCCATCTCCGATCATCTCCACCTCGCTAAGGTTTCCCGGCCCGTCAATCTTCTTGCTTCTAGAGCTCGAGATCGCTCGTTGCTAAGGTTTGTGTCGTGCCGTGCGACGTCCATCGTCATTTTTCGTCATCCTTTCTTTCTTCATCGCTAACCCTAGCTCTCCGTCGTCTAGATGGGTCGCGACCGCAAAGGAAAGGGAAAGGCGATCGCGGAGCCCGCCGCGAAAAAGCGCAAACTTTCGAAGGATGAGAAGCAGGCCCTAATGGCCGCTCGCGCCGCTGAGGAGCGTGAGCGAGGCCGTGGGGGATCCCTGAGGATCCGCGAGGCTCGTCCGAGGCAGCCTCCCGTGATCGACGACTCCGACGCCGAAGAGGAGCCGGTTGAGCCTCTCGTCCGCCGGCGCTCAGCCCGGACTCGAGGAGGTCACACCGAGGCTGCTCCTCGTCCGAGACCGACGGCAGCCGACCATCGTGAGGACAGGGAGGCTGAGAGGGCCATCAATGAGATGGACACGGTCGTCCGGGTCGGTGAAGGAGTCCGTCTTGTGGACTACCGGAAGATGAAGGCTAAGCAACTCCGGAAGCTCAGATGGAGTGTACTGCTTGAGGAGTGGTTCCCACAGCCCCGAGAGCTTCTTGTGGACAGTCGCTTCTGGACTGTCACCCAGGCGTCTCTCTATGAGACCTACAAGCGCCGGGGGCACAAGCTTTTTCAGCACAACCACTTGGACTGGAGGCAGCTTGCAGTGGCAGCGGAGACTGAGGTCCGTCCTTTCTTTGAGAGATACAGAGGTTTGGTGGAGCTACTGGATTACGAGAGAAGTGCGTATGTGGAAGAGTGGGTCCGTGTCTTCTACGCGACCCTGTACATCTCAGAGGGCAGGAGGTCGATTGCCTTCATGTTCAATGGTAAGCACTACCACCTCTCGAGGCAGACTTTGGGGCATATTCTTGGTTTGGACCTGCACGACACCAGCGTGCACGAGAAGGTCTATGGGCAGGCAGATCCACCAAGGAGGCCACTTACTGGAGGGGTAGCACCACAGCTTGACGAGATCCGCTCTCTGTTTGGCCCCTCGTTCTCTCCGGACCAGCCGAGAGTTCCAGCTCTCCTGACCCCAGCTGCGCGCATTGTGCACCTCGCCTTGCGCCGCACGCTCCTGCCGAGGTCAGGTTACTTGGAGGGGTTCACGAGTCTGCAGCAGACCCTCCTGTTCCACATAATGAACGGGATGGATTTCGATATCGTGGACATACTCCTCTGTGAGATGGAAGACGTAATCACGGATGGGATTGGCATGATGAGGCAGATGGTCTACGGGCACTGGATCAGTTACATTTGCTCTATGGTGGTGCCTGAGGGACATACAGCACAAGCCCGGCTAGCTGATGAGAGTGTGACTCGCTTTAGTCACTATCGTGCCTCTGCTCCTGGAGACCGTCGCCTTGGTCGTCCAGTTGAGCGCCAGGTCTGGGCCCGTCTGTCAGAGGAAGACTGGTCCGACCTAGAGCGGGAGGACGAGAGGCTTGCTGAGGCTGAGGCTCAGGGGGAGGACCTGCAGCACATTTGGTCTGAGAGCGACACCGACGACAGTGTCGAGGAGTACTTCCCTCCCCCTCCACCTTCACCGAGGCAGCACGACGCCGAGGCAGGAGGATCAGCTGCTCCGCCACCGACACCACCTCCTGTGTTCGAGGCGCAAGTGACGCAGCTGTCTGAGCTGACGTCGCTCCTCCAGCAGATGTTCGAGCAGCAGCGCCAGGACAGGCTCGCTGCTGAGCAGGCCAGGGCAGAGCAGGCTGCTCACCTGGCACAGCTGCAGCGGCAGCAGCAGGAGCTCCAGCTGGAGATCGCCCGTCAGAGGCGAGAGGATACGGACCGGTTCACCAACCTGGTAGATCAGATGCACCGCCGTACCCTCGACCAGCAGCAGCAGACCCAGCAGGCCATGATGGGGATCCTAGGGTTGATCACCAACCTTTACACTCAGACCGGGATCGCCCTTCCTCCACAGCAGCCTGGACTGGGACTGGCTCCAGGTGTTGCTCAGGTGCCTACTACTCCTATCCCTTCAATCAGTATGTCACCACTTCTGGCATCCAGCGCACCGATTCACTCACCACTGCCGGCGACGATCTTGTTCCAGCAGACACCGGCGTCCGTGGTGAGCGCTCCACTTCCTCCAGCTCCACCGGCACCTCCAGTACCGGCTTCCTCTCCTCCAGCACCGGCAGCGGATCCTCCAGCTCCCGCCGCCCCGGCAGCTCCTACGACCGGCGACTCCAGCTCCGACGACTGCGACGGTTCTCAGTTCGTCCTCGCGCCCAGCTCTCAGGGTCTATAGGCGTTCTGATCCCTTTTTGGTGTCTTGATGCCAAAGGGGGAGAAGATGTAGAAGAGTCCGGGGGAGTGGTAGTCTCAGGGGGAGTGTGTGTGTGTGCTTATCCTTTGTATTCATGCTTGAGTACTCTTTTGTAATTTTAATTAAGCACTCTTTCGCTTGTCTCATTTGCTTATGATTTTAATCAATTGAGCTTTTCGCACCACAAATTTCTTTTGCGTTTTCCAAGCTTAATGTGTCCTATGCTGTATTCATTGCATATATACTTGAGTATTATCATCAAATTCATTATTATTGCGCTTTAAATTATTGTGTTGTCATCAATCACCAAAAAGGGGGAGATTGAAAGCATCTAGGCCCCATGAGGTACGGTTTCGGTGATTAATGACAACCATTCGATATTACTAATGAATTTGTGAATGCAAGGTCTCAATAACACTCAATCAAATGAAATCAAAATTACATTGGAGACCCATATAAAATCAACGAATGAGATCAAATCAAATCATATGAAGACAAGAAGTGAAAGCTCTAACTTGATATCACTCAATGCTTGAAGACAATCAAAACAACATTTCAAACAAGTGTCAAAGAGGTCACAAGTTCAAATTCCAAAAGAACAACTCAAAACAACTCGAAGTCAACAAGTTGAACACACCGGATCATCCGATGGTCCTTGAGTTGACACACATCGGTCGAGTTGGTTCAACTGAAGAAGAAGACCTCAGACAAATGCACTCACCGGATCATCCGATGTGAGTGGCTCAGTGACATCGGTCCATCATCACAGATTGCAATACCATTGGACCGAGTGAAGCACCGGATCATCCGATGTGCAGACTTACACACATCGGTCGATCACTCCAGTGAGCCTCAAGATCAAGCAAAATTCTGGAGGAAGAGCCACCGGATCATCCGATGAGAAGACAGATCAACATCGGTCTAACAACGGTCATATCTGACACAGTGACATCAGCTAATTTGGTTTTGACCGATGTTAACTGAAGGGGAGACATCGGATCATCCGGTGTTCGCAGAGAAGTGATGTCAGCCTACTTTTCCAACGGCTATCTCGTGGAGGCTGGCTATTTATACCCCTTCAACCTGTCAAATCGATAAGACTTGAAGCCCAGACATACTCTACACATCCTAGAGCATTCAAGCAATAGAGCTACCACTTTCACATCATTTGTTCATCATTTGTACACCAAGAGATAGGCTAGAACTAGCTAGAGATAGTGCTTGGGTGCCTCCATTCTTGGTGATTGGAGTCTCTAGTGTAGTAAGAGCCCTAAGGGAGTGTCCCTTGGTGTGTGCAACTTCCGGAGCTTGACAAGAAGATTGTGGAAGCCCGGAGGATCCCAAAGTGTACAAGGCTTGAGCTCCACCTTGCCGAGGTTGGCGAACGGAGAAGAATAGTGAAGAACCCCCTTGTCTCGGTGACTTGGGAGTGGCAAAACCCTTCGGTGGGTGCCACAACGTGGATGTAGGAAGATCCTTGTGATCTTGCCGAACCACGGGATAAACTCCGTGTCCTTTGAGCGTTTGCACCCCTCTCCCTTTTACTCTTATGCAATCTTCATTCCGCAACTTTAATTTACATTGATTGCATAGTTTAATAGCATAGGGAATTGGGCTTGAGGTCGTTAGATCTTAATTGTTTTAAAATTTGAAAGAAAGCCCAATTCACCCCCCCTCTTGGGCGTTTCGATCCTTACAGCCTAGATGCACAAAGATAGAGAAGTGATCCGATCATAGACCTATATAGCTTTTGATCCACACTTGGACCGTCCTCATTTAGGTCTAGGTGTCCATTTGTCCCCATAGGGGTTTTGATGGGTTTTGCTTTGTCCATGTCAAACTTTTTTAGAATATCTTGAGTATACTTAGTTTGACTTATGAACGTCCCTTCTTTGAGTTGTTTCACTTGAAATCCTAGAAAGAACTTCAACTCACCCATCATGGACATTTCAAACCTCTCCGTCATTATCTTGTAGAACTCGTCACAAAACACCTTATTTGTAGAACCAAATATGATGTCATCCACATATATTTGGCACACAAAAAGATCCTCGTTGAAGTGCTTTGTGAAAAGGGTATAATCCGCTTTTCCTATCCTAAAACCATTTTCAACTAGAAAGTCTCTTAAGCACTCATACCAAGCTCTAGGAGCTTGCTTGAGACCATAAAGAGCCTTTCGCAATTTGTAAACATGGTTAGGATAGTTTTGATCTTCAAACCCTGGAGGTTGTTCTACATAAACTTCTTCCTTGATTGGGCCATTAAGGAATGCACTCTTAACATCCATTTGGTAGAGTTTGAAGTCATGATGAGTAGCAAAGGCTAGTAATATCCGAATTGACTCAAGCCTAGCTACGGGTGCAAATGTCTCATCAAAGTCCAATCCCTCAACTTGTGAGTATCCTTTTGCCACAAGTCGTGCCTTGTTCCTAGTTACCACGCCATGCTCATCTTGTTTGTTGCGAAACACCCACTTGGTTCCAACAACGTTAGCTTGAGGGCGCTTGACAAGCTCCCAAACCTTGTTCCTTTCAAAGTTGTTGAGCTCCTCTTGCATGGCAACTACCCAATCCGGATCCCTTAAGGCATCTTCAACCTTATGTGGTTCCAAGGATGAGACAAAAGAGAAATGCTCACAAAAGTTTGCAACACGTGAGCGTGTTGTTACTCCTTTTGTGATATCTCCTAGAATGTTGTCAACGGGATGGTCCCGTTGAACACTTTGATGAACACGAGGATGCGGGGGTTGACCTCTAGAATTACTTGGTTCATCTTCTTCACTTTGGTCTCCCCCTTGATTCATGCCTCCCCCTTGATCTTCATTCTCATTATCACTTTGGGGAGCATCTAGAGGGTCTTCAACTTGTCCAATGGGGTTTTGACCTACTTCATAGAGAGGATGGTCACTTGAACTTTGAGATGGTTCTTGTGGGCGAACATCTCCAAGTGCCATTTTCCTTAGAGCTTCTAGTGGAGGTTCCTCTTGATCAAGGGCATGTTGATCAACCTGCTCCACTTGAGAGCCATTGGTCTCGTCAAACACTACGTCACGTGCTACTTCAACAATTCCGGAGGATTTGTTGAACACACGGTATGCACGAGTGTTTGAGTCATATCCAAGCAAGAAACCCTCATCGGACTTTGAAGCAAACTTCGAAGTCCTAGGCTTCTTGTTGAGGATATAGCACTTGCTACCAAAGACCCGAAAGTAAGAAACATTGGGTTTCTTACCAATGAGAAGCTCATAAGGAGTCTTCTTGAGGAGGCGATGAAGGTACAATCGGTTCACGGCATGGCAAGCGGTGTTAACCGCTTCCGCCCAAAACCGGTCCGATGTTTTGTACTCATCTAACATCGTCCTTGACATCTCAATAAGCGTCCTATTCTTTCTTTCGGCTATGCCATTTTGTTGTGGAGAATAAGGAGCGGAAAACTCATGCTTGATGCCCTCCTCATCTAGGAACTCTTCTACTTGCATGTTTTTAAATTCGGTGCCATTGTCACTTCTTATAGCCTTTATTCTCAAGGTGAACTCATTTTGAGCTCTCCTTAGAAATTTCTTGAGGACACCGGGAGTTTCACTTTTATCATGCAAGAAGAACACCCAAGTATACCTTGAAAAATCATCAACGATAACTAGACCATACTTGCTGCCACCAATGCTAATATAGGCAATGGGGCCGAAAAGGTCCATATGGAGTAACTTCAAAGGTCTAGTTGTCGTCATGACATTCTTAGAGGGGTGTTGAGCTCCTACTTGCTTTCCCGCTTGGCAAGCACTACATGGCCTATCCTTTTCAAATACTACATCCTTTAGGCCACGAACGTGCTCACCGTTAAGGAGCTTTTGAAGGTTTCTCATTCCAACATGGGCTAGCCTTCTGTGCCAAAGCCATCCCATGTTGGCTTTTGCCATCAAGCATGTGTCAAGTTGAGCTTTATCTGCGGTGAAGTCCACAAGATAGAGCTTTCCCTTGAGCACTCCCTTAAAGGCTATCGAGTCATCACCTTCTCTAATGACACTCACTCCCTCACTAGTAAACACACATTTATATCCTCTATCACATAGTTGTGATATGGATAGGAGATTATAGTCTAGGGAATCAACATGCAAGACATTTGATAAAGTATGTAATGAGGAGATAGAAATTTTACCGGAGCCAAGGATTTTCCCTTGGCTATTGTCCCCAAAGAAGATTCCTTCACTTGGGTCCTTATTCTCCTCATACTCTATGAACATGCTTCTCTCTCCGGTCATGTGGTTGGTGCATCCGCTATCCAATACCCATTTCGATCCACCGGAGGAGTAAGCCTACAAAACAAGTTTTATGCCTTTCTTTTAGGTACCCAAGCAGAGTTGGGTCCTTTGACGTTAGTGGTTAGGCATTTTGGCACCCACACGCAAGGCTTGGGGCTCTTGCAGAGTGGCCCAACATATCTAGCAAACACCTTGCCGTGTTTGTTCTTTTTCAACACATAAGATGCATCAAAATCATGAAATAAATGATGCGGTTCAGATTTAGGTAGGTTTTTGCTAGAGGGTGAGTTCTTTTCATTTTTAGTTTGGGATGAACTCCCCTTAACAAAGACAATCATGTCTTTGCCATACTTGGAGGTTTTGGCGTTATGCCTTGCACCTCTAGTATAGCCAAGACCATCCTTGACATGGGGTGGTCTTGTGTTGGTGAATGCACTTCGTGCATATGCCACCTTTTCCTTGTCAAAGATGGCACCCTTAGGTGCTTGTTTGCCTTGTGCTAGGTTGAGTTCATCCTTAAGTTTAAGGATCAAGTTGGAGCACTTGCAAGGTGATGTTGCCTTGGATGAGGCCTTTGAGGGGGTTGAGCTCTTGAAGGAAGAGGCTACATTGTTCTTGAGTGACTCAACTTGAGTCTCAAGGATCTTGTTAGCTTTTGACAAGCTTCCAAGTTCATCCTTGAGCTCAATCGACTTCTCCTCAAGACTTGAACACGTTTTCTTGCAAAGAGCAAGTTCGTGTTCCAATGCCTTGCTCTTCTCTCTTTTGAGCTCAAGGAGCTCATCAAGCTCTTGACATCTCTCCTTCTCAAGGATGAGCATGTCCTCTTGTCTATTGATGAGATCCTCCTTCTCAAAGATCTCATCCATAAGCAATTTCATCCTTCGTAGGGTGCTTTTACTTATGTCCTTAAACATACTTTCATTTTCACTAGCGCTATCAAAATCATCATGTGAGGAAGTTGGGGAGGAAGGATGATATGTTACCTTTCTCTTTCCTTCCCTTGCCATAAGGCAAGTAGGCTTGTGGTCGTTGTTGAGGTTGGGGAAGAGCTTGCCTCCCTTGGAGTTCCTCCCGATGGCTATGGTGGCCATCTTCTCCTCTTCTTCTTCGGAGGAGGACTCATCGTTAGAGTCCCACTCCTTCCCCAAATGGGCTTGTCCGGAGGGCCTCTTCTTCTTGAAGAATCTCCTTTCTTGAGGCTTCCCTTCCTTCTTCTTCTTCGTTTCTTCGTGTGGGCAATCAGCGATGAAGTGCCCATACTCGCCACAGTTGTAGCAAGACCTTTTTGATTTGGGCCTTGCTCTTTCCTTTCCCTTGCCCTCATAGTTGTGCCCCCCTTTCTTCCTCCTCATCATTCTCTTGAATTTGTTGATGAAGAAGGCCTCTTCCTCATCGGTGTCGAGGCTCTCCTCATCACTTTCTTCTTGCTCCTTTGAAGAGGGCGTTGCCTTGAGTGCAACGTTCTTCATCTTGGAGGCGGTGAACTTTTGGAGGTCGTTGTAGAAGAGCGACTCCTTCTCCATGATTTCATGGTTGATGATCCTCCCAAGGACCTCCTCCGGGGTCATTTGAGCGAATCCCGGGCTTTCCCGAATCATGGAGCACAGAGAGACGTTCCTAGGCATGAATGCCCGGATCATCCTCTTCACCACCTCGTGGTCGGTCCACTTGGTGCAACCATATGATCGGCTCTTGTTGATCAGCACCTTCAGCCGGTTGTACATGTCTTGGGGGGATTCACCATCCAAGATAGCGAATCTCCCAAGCTCTCCTTCGATGAGCTCGATCTTGGCCTCCTTGACCACTCGGTTTCCCTCATGCGCCGTCTTGAGGGTGTTCCATATGTCTTTGGCCACTTCAAGGCCATCGACACGGTTGAACTCATCTCTAGAGAGAGATGAGATGATCACACCCGCAGCTTGAGCGTTGCGGTGGATGAGGATGGCTTGTTCTTGAGTTATGTTGTCCTCATCCTTTGGAATCTCCACCCCGGTCATGACAATTTGCCACAACGCTGGGTTGAGTGACACGAGGTGGATCTTCATGTTGTGTTTCCACATACCGTAGTCCGTTCCATCGAATTGGGGAGGTTTCCCCAATGGGATGGACAGGTAGTGGTTGTTGGCGGCAAGGCGTTCATAGTTGAACCCTTGCCGGTTGTAGTTGGCTCCGCCACCACCACTTGATTGGTTTGACGGATCAATCTTGGAGATGTTCAACTTCTCCCGGAGCTTCGCCTTGAGTTGGCGAGTCTCCTCATCGTCCGTTGGCTTATCTTGATAAGCCAACGTCTCCTCACGGGTCGCCTCGTAGTTGCTGCTCGATGCATCGTCATTCACCACTCCGGCCATCTCTCCGAGTTGTTAGAATCTTTGTGGAGAGTCCTGCTCTGATACCAATTGAAAGTTGCCTAGAGGGGGGGTGAATAGGCTAATCGACCTGCAAATGACTTAATAAAACGAGATTAAATCACAGGGGGCGGACTAGTCCGGTCAGGGGACGGACTAGTCCGGTCAGCTTGCGTGAATAACCCTAAAAAGATGTTTCTAGCAAGTTTTAGGGAATTTTCTCTTTGCTACAAGTGAGTATATGTTTAAGTCAAGTTGAGCAACAACCTACACAAGAGCAAGTCAAGTTTCCACAAGTTTGTAGCAATGCGGAGTATGAAACGAGATTACCAACCCTAGAACAAAGTAATCAATAGAATGAATGCGAAGAACACAAGGGGGCAAGGAATTTATCCCGAGGTTCGATTCCACACAAGGAATCTACGTCCCCGTTGAGGAGTCCACAAAAGGACCGAGTCCAACAACCCTTCCCTCACCAAGTTTACCGCACGGGCCTAACTTGGTTCTCCACTAATCACAACGGTGATTACAAAGTTCGTTGGGGCTTCTCACAAACTGAGGCTCCCACACCACAAAGATGATCAACACAATAAAGCAAACTCAATACACAGCCCACAAAGACTCAACGAGTGCAAGAGATCAAACCGGGAGCACAAGCGCGATGTTCTTCCTCTTCTCCACCTCACTAAACCCTAATCCACTCAAGAATTAGTTTTAGAGGGAAAGTAGGCAAGAAGGAGGCTTAGGAGTGCTCCAAGTTGGCTGTGGCGGCGCTAGGGTTTGAGTTTTTCCAAAGGTATTCGAAATGAGGCCGGGGGTCCCCTTTTTATAGGGGTCCCAAGCCCAATCTGCTGACTTCAGCAAAAGGGCGGACTAGTCCGGCCACTGGCCCGGACTAGTCCGGCCTAGGGGACCACTGACCCCTTTGTCAGGTCCCGACAGCTGACACACTATCGTCACGCTACCCGCCAAACTTCAAATTCAAACGGTCACTTCCAGAACGGACTAGTCCGGTCAACACCGGACTAGTCCGATCTCACACAGAGCCTTCTGCTCCGTGTGAGAACGGACTAGTCTGAGGACCACAGACTAGTCCGGCCCCTAGGGCGGACTAGTCCGGTCCTCCCAGACTTAGCCACAGAAGCACCTTTTCCTAGCCAACCCGGACTAGTCCGACCCCACGGGCGGACTAGTCCGTTCTCACTCAGGACCTCTTGGTCCGGTCTAAAACGGACAAGTCCGTGGTTTTGAGACTTAGTCCCCAAAACCCACTCACTGCTACCCGGACTAGTCCGGCCATTAACGGACTAGTCCGATCTCAGTCAGACCCTTCTGGTCCGGCCGACAACGGACTTGGCCGGCCAGGGACGGACTAGTCCGGCCTCCTGCACGGACTAGTCCGGCCCTACGGCCAGACCACTCATTCACTCATTTCTTTCATAGGTTTGACCTCTAAACCACTTTGAGCTCCCAAACTTGATCTCAATGCACTTTACACACGCACCCTCCTATTTCTACGGCTAGTCTAACTCAACACGCTAGAAACCCTAGTTTCCACGCTTCGAGTTGACTTCGTTTCCTTCCTTTTCCTTTTTGAGGGTTTGCGTCTCCGATCGAGTCCACACTTGTGCTAAGATCACTTGAGCTCATTAGCGACTTAATTGTCGTCATCAATCATCCAAAACCCACGGGGAACCTAGATGCACTTTCAACCACCTTGGCCCTCACTCCATTCTCCTTGTGTCCATCTTTGTCCACTTCTGCGAGATGTGGGTGGGCATCCCTCCCTGCATCGAGCTCTTCCGAACCTTCTTCACCGTCCAAACCACCGACCGAAGCGATGAGTATCTTGGCTTCTACTACTTCGTGAAGCGCAAGAAGTGCCCATTCAAGTACCTCCGGTCATTCCCTTCCGGGAAGTGGGATGACTGGAAGAAAGATTGGGTAGTCGTCCGGGTGGAGGAGCATGAGCGGTTGGAGTTGCCAGACGGTCTGCCCGGCATTGACACGTCGGTATGGAGCGAAGTTCCAGTGCTGGCGGAAGCTTTCGACCCTGTCCTGACCAGGATCCGCCAATGTGTGGAGGGAGGATTGACTCCCCAGGCGGTGTTCTGCAACTTCCTGTCCAACAGGTGGGCGCCGCTGAAGAGGAGGGAGAAGCTCGCCTGGGCCCTCAACAGCGTGATGGACGAGGACCGGGTTGAGACCGGGTTGAAGTCCAGCATGGTGGGGAAGACCTTGGAGTTTCACCTCAAGAAATTCCAGCATGGCATCGACGTTGACGGAGATTACTTGACTCCGCCGCCGGCTTTCCTCCCTCTGAACGTGGAAGTTGAGTTCAGCAGGGAGCTCCGGCGGAAGATGCCCGCGCTTGACGACCTTGGTGTCGTCGAGAGAAGATCAACCACCCGGTTGGCGATCCCCGGGTTGTCCGGAGACGGCTCCGCTCCTGTCCCACAGCCAAGAGCTGAGGTCATCGGCAAGGGCAAGGAGCTGGCGGAGGAGCCGAAGAGCCGGAAGAGAAAGCTGCGACATGCTGACGGAAGGTCCGTCGGGCCTGCCACTTCCCCCCCAGTTCCCCCTCCTCAGGAAGGAAGATCCTCCGCCGCCGTGGCGACTGTCCCCGTGGTGGGGTCCTTCCGGAACGTTACTGTTCCGGCGGTGGGGTCCTCCCGGAGTGCGACTGTCCCCGTGGTGGA
Source organism: Tuctoria greenei (assembly GCA_036927565.1). Classification (NCBI taxonomy): domain Eukaryota; kingdom Viridiplantae; phylum Streptophyta; class Magnoliopsida; order Poales; family Poaceae; genus Tuctoria; species Tuctoria greenei. The sequence goes on along the minus strand of JAYESD010000009.1, from coordinate 157,601,648 downwards.
TCCCTCCCGTGGTGCTAGCTCCGGGCGTGCGACTCCGGCATCTGGAGCGGTGAGGGCCTCCAGGTCCAGGAGTTCCTCCCGATCAGGGAGAGCTCCGACCCGGGAAACGCCCGCGGCTGTGGTAAGTCCTGGGAGTCCTCCCGGAGCTCCTACGCTGACCGTGGCCAGCCCGGATCGTCCAGGAAAGAGGTTCCGCGCAAGCTGGTGCGTGAGCCTCCCAAGGTAATTTTTCTTTTTTACCTCGATTAACTTTTTAATTGTAGCATCTGTTTGCTCAATTTCTTCGTTCTTCATCTGCAGCGTTCCCAAGAAGGGGAGTGAAGCTCCACCCCCAGCCACAGGGTCTGAGGCTGCGAGGGCTTCTGCTCCAGCCCCGGTGCCGCCCCAAGCGGAGGCTGCGACAGCTCCGACGCCGGCTGTCGTGGTCATGGACCTCGACTCGTCTCCGGAAGTTCCCGTGGTAGCGCCGGACCACGGGAATGAAGATGCGCCAGCGGCACCCGTCCCGGAAGTGGAAGCTCCGGGTCCTGGTGCTGCAGTAGTAGAAGCTCCGGCTGTTGAGTCGGAGGAAGTAGCAGTCCCGGCTTCAGAGCCGGAAAGTGCTGAAGCCCCGGCGATTGAGTCGGAGGTGGCTGAAGCCCCGGCATGCGAGCCGGAAGTTGAAGTAGTTCTGGCAGTTGAGCCGGTTACTTCCGAAGCTCCGGCCGCAGAGCCGGTGATTGTTGGAGCGCCGGCCTCAGAGCCGGCGGCTGAAGAGGCGAGGGAGTTTGAGCCTCCCTCAGAAGAGGTGTCCCGGCCGGAGCCAGTAGCGGCTCCTGCTCCGGAGGCGACGACGTCGATGGTACCTGTGGCAGAGCCAGAGTGCCTGAACGAAGTCGCCGGCCCCCAGCCTGAGGGGGCAAATGAAGACTTGGTGGCGGGACCTCCTTCGATGGCGACTGAGGCCATCCCGGAGGAGGGCCCTAGTGCTTTGGAAGCTCGGAGTTCCACTCTCGTAGAGTGGGATCCAATTTTTGTAAGTGAAGACCCGCTGGAACCAGCGGAAGAGATCCCAGCAGGTCCAGAGCTCATCTCGCTGTCGATGTCCATCGACAACGCCTGCTCCAGTCTACGTCAGGTCCAACTGGCCTTCTTCCACGACAGCAAGGCTCTTGAAGAGGAGCGCCAAACCCTTAGGCGGTGGCGTAATCGGCTCCACTTCGAGACTAAGCTGGCGCAGTCGAGGCTTGCGGATGACAAGGAGTGGATCAAGCGGGAGAAGATCCGCCTGGAGCTCTGGGGTGAGCTGCTGGACGAGAGGGAGAGCATGACTCACGCCCTCGACGCTCAATCCCGGGAGTTCCACGACCAAGCTAAGGCTGCTAACGACGCGGCCAATGCTCGGTTTGATCAGCTCGAGGCCATCAGCACCGCACTCATCAAGCGCCGAGAGGCACTTGAAGGGAGGGAAAGACGGCTCGAGGATGAGGAGCAAAAACTCCTGGAGCTACGAGATGACGTCTTGCGACGGGAAGAAGAGCTCGCCGAGAAAACAGCTCTGGCGGACAAGGTGAAAGTGCATCTAGGTTCCCCGTGGGTTTTGGATGATTGATGACGACAATTAAGTCGCTAATGAGCTCAAGTGATCTTAGCACAGGTGAAGACTCAATCGGAGACGCAAACCCTCAAAAAGGAAAAGGAAGGAAACGGAGTCAACTCGAAGCGTAGAAACTAGGGTTTCTAGCGTGATTGAGTTAGACTAGCCGTAGTAATAGGAGGGTGTGTGTGTAAAGTGCATTGAGATCAAGTTTGGGAGCTCAAAGTGGTTTAGAGGTCAAACCTATGAAAGAAATGAGTGAATGAGTGGTCTGGCCGTAGGGCCGGACTAGTCCGTGCAGGAGGCCGGACTAGTCCGCCCCTGGCCGGCCAAGTCCGTTATCGGCCGGACCAGAAGGGTCTGATCGAGATAGGACTAGTCCGTTTGTGACCGGACTAGTCCGGGTAGCTGTGAGTGGGTTTTGGGGATGAAGTCCCAAAATCACGGACTTGTCCGTTTTGGACCGGACCAAGAGGTCCTGAGTGAGAACGGACTAGTCCGCCCGTGGGGCCGGACTAGTCCGGGTTGGCTAGGAAAAGGTGCTTCTGTGGCTAAGTCTGGGAGGACCGGACTAGTCCGCCCTAGGGGCCGGACTAGCCCGTGGTCCTCAGACTAGTCCGTTTTCACACGGAGCAGAAGGCTCTGTGTGAGATCGGACTAGTCCGGTGTTGACCGGACTAGTCCGTTCTGGAAGTGACCGTTTGAATTTGAAGTTTGGCGGGTAGCGTGACGATAGTGTGTCAGCTGTCGGGACCTGACAAAGGGGTCAGTGGTCCCCTAGGCCGGACTAGTCCGGGCCAGTGGCCGGACTAGTCCGCCCTTTTGCTGAAGTCAGCAGATTGGGCTTGGGACCCCTATAAAAAGGGGACCCCCGGCCTCATTTCGAATACCTTTGGAAAAACTCAAACCCTAGCGCCGCCACAGCCAACTTGGAGCACTCCTAAGCCTCCTTCTTGCCTACTTTCCCTCTAAAACTAATTCTTGAGTGGATTAGGGTTTAGTGAGGTGGAGAAGAGGAAGAACATCGCGCTTGTGCTCCCGGTTTGATCTCTTGCACTCGTTGAGTCTTTGTGGGCTGTGTATTGAGTTTGTGTTATTGTGTTGATCACCTTTGTGGTGTGGGAGCCTCAGTTTGTGAGAAGCCCCAACGAACTTTGTAATCACCGTTGTGATTAGTGGAGAACCAAGTTAGGCCCGTGCGGTAAACTTGGTGAGGGAAGGGTTGTTGGACCCGGTCCTTTGTGGACTCCTCAACGGGGACGTAGATTCCTTGTGTGGAATCGAACCTCGGGATAAAATCCTTGCCCCCTTGTGTTCTTCGCATTCATTCTATTGATTACTTTGTTCTAGGGTTGGTAGTCTCGTTTCATACTCCGCATTGCTACAAACTTGTGGAAACTTGACTTGCTCTTGTGTGGGTTGTTGCTCAACTTGACTTAAACATATACTCACTTGTAGCAACGAGAAAATTCCCTAAAACTTGCTAGAAACATTTTTTTAGGGTTATTCACGCAGGCTGACCGGACTAGTCCGCCCCCTGTAATTTAATCTCGTTTTATTGAGTCATTTGCAGGTCAATTAGCCTATTCACCCCCCCTCTAGGCAACTTTCAATTGGTATCAGAGCCGGACTCTCCACAAAGAGTCTAACAACTCGGAGAGATGGCCGGAGTGGTGAATGACGATGCATCGAGCAGCAACTACGAGGCGACCCGTGAGGAGACGTTGGCTTATCAAGATAAGCCAACGGACGATGAGGAGACTCGCCAACTCAAGGCGAAGCTCCGGGAGAAGTTGAACATCTCCAAGATTGATCCGTCAAACCAATCAAGTGGTGGTGGCGGAGCCAACTACAACCGGCAAGGGTTCAACTATGAACGCCTTGCCGCCAACAACCACTACCTGTCCATCCTATTGGGGAAACCTCCCCAATTCGATGGAACGGACTACGGTATGTGGAAACACAACATGAAGATCCACCTCGTGTCACTCAACCCAGCGTTGTGGCAAATTGTCATGACCGGGGTGGAGATTCCAAAGGATGAGGACAACATAACTCAAGAACAAGCCATCCTCATCCACCGCAACGCTCAAGCTGCGGGTGTGATCATCTCATCTCTCTCTAGAGATGAGTTCAACCGTGTCGATGGCCTTGAAGTGGCCAAAGACATATGGAACACCCTCAAGACGGCGCATGAGGGAAACCGAGTGGTCAAGGAGGCCAAGATCGAGGTCATCGAAGGAGAGCTTGGGAGATTCGCCATCTTGGATGGTGAATCCCCCAAGACATGTACAACCGGCTGAAGGTGCTGATCAACAAGAGCCGATCATATGGCTGCACCAAGTGGACCGACCACGAGGTGGTGAAGAGGATGATCCGGGCATTCATGCCTAGGAACGTCTCTCTGTGCTCCATGATTCGGGAAAGCACGGGGTTCACTCAAATGACCCCAGAGGAGGTCCTTGGGAGGATCATCAACCATGAAATCATGGAGAAGGAGGCGCTCTTCTACAACGACCTCCAAAAGTTCACCGCCTCCAAGATGAAGAACGTTGCACTCAAGGCAATGCCCTCTTCAAAGGAGCAAGAAGAAAGTGATGAGGAGAGCCTCGACACCATTGAGGAAGAGGCCTTCTTCATCAACAAATTCAAGAGAATGATGAGGAGGAAGAAAGGGGGGCACAACTATGAGGGCAAGGGAAAGGAAAGAGCAAGGCCCAAATCAAAAAGGTCTTGCTACAACTGTGGCGAGTATGGGCACTTCATCGCTGATTGCCCACACGAAGAAACGAAGAAGAAGAAGGAAGGGAAGCCTCAAGAAAGGAGATTCTTCAAGAAGAAGAGGCCCTCCGGACAAGCCCATTTGGGGAAGGAGTGGGACTCTAACGATGAGTCCTCCTTCGAAGAAGAAGAGGAGAAGATGGCCACCATAGCCATCGGGAGGAACTCCAAGGGAGGCAAGCTCTTCCCCAACCTCAACAACGACCACAAGCCTACTTGCCTTATGGCAAGGGAAGGAAAGAGAAAGGTAACATCTCATCCTTCCTTCCCAACTTCCTCACATGATGATTTTGATAGCGCTAGTGAAAATGAAAGTATGTTTAAGGACATAAGTAAAAGCACCCTACGAAGGATGAAATTGCTTATGGATGAGATCTTTGAGAAGGAGGATCTCATCAATAGACAAGAGGACATGCTCATCCTTGAGAAGGAGAGATGTCAAGAGCTTGATGAGCTCCTTGAGCTCTAAAGAGAGAAGAGCAAGGCATTGGAACACGAACTTGCTCTTTGCAAGAAAACGTGTTCAAGTCTTGAGGAGAAGTCGATTGAGCTCAAGGATGAACTTGGAAGCTTGTCAAAAGCTAACAATATCCTTGAGACTCAAGTTGAGTCACTCAAGAACAATGTAGCCTCTTCCTTCAAGAGCTCAACCCCCTCAAAGGCCTCATCCAAGGCAACATCACCTTGCAAGTGCTCCAACTTGATCCTTAAACTTAAGGATGAACTCAACCTAGCACAAGGCAAACAAGCACCTAAGGGTGCCATCTTTGACAAGGAAAAGGTGGCATATGCACGAAGTGCATTCACCAACACAAGACCACCCCATGTCAAGGATGGTCTTGGCTATACTAGAGGTGCAAGGCATAACGCCAAAACCTCCAAGTATGGCAAAGACATGATTGTCTTTGTTAAGGGGAGTTCATCCCAAACTAAAAATGAAAAGAACTCACCCTCTAGCAAAAACTTGCCTAAATCTGAACCGCATCATTTATTTCATGATTTTGATGCATCTTATGTGTTGAAGAAGAACAAACACGGCAAGGTGTTTGCTAGATATGTTGGGCCACTCCGCAAGAGCCCCAAGCCTTGCGTGTGGGTGCCAAAATGCCTAACCACTAACGTCAAAGGACCCAACTCCGCTTGGGTACCTAAAAGAAAGGCATAAAACTTGTTTTGTAGGCTTACTCCTCCGGTGGATCGAAATGGGTATTGGATAGCGGATGCACCAACCACATGACCGGAGAGAGAAGCATGTTCATAGAGTATGAGGAGAATAAGGACCCAAGTGAAGGAATCTTCTTTGGGGACAATAGCCAAGGGAAAATCCTTGGCTCCGGTAAAATTTCTATCTCCTCATTACATACTTTATCAAATGTCTTGCATGTTGATTCTCTAGACTATAATCTCCTATCCATATCACAACTATGTGATAGAGGATATAAATGTGTGTTTACTAGTGAGGGAGTGAGTGTCATTAGAGAAGGTAATGACTCGATAGCCTTTAAGGGAGTGCTCAAGGGAAAGCTCTATCTTGTGGACTTCACCGCGGATAAAGCTCAACTTGACACATGCTTAATGGCAAAAGCCAACATGGGATGGCTTTGGCACAGAAGGCTAGCCCATGTTGGAATGAGAAACCTTCAAAAGCTCCTTAAGGGTGAGCATGTTCGTGGCCTAAAGGATGTAGTATTTGAAAAGGATAGGCCATGTAGTGCTTGCCAAGCGGGAAAGCAAGTAGGAGCTCAACACCCCTCTAAGAATGTCATGACGACAACTAGACCTTTGGAGTTACTCCATATGGATCTTTTCGGCCCCATTGCCTATATTAGCATTGGTGGCAGCAAGTATGGTCTAGTTATCGTTGATGATTTTTCAAGGTATACTTGGGTGTTCTTCTTGCATGATAAAAGTGAAACTCCCGGTGTCCTCAAGAAATTTCTAAGGAGAGCTCAAAATGAGTTCACCTTGAGGATAAAGGCTATAAGAAGTGACAATGGCACCGAATTCAAAAACATGCAAGTAGAAGAGTTCCTAGATGAGGAGGGCATCAAGAATGAGTTTTCCGCTCCCTATTCTCCACAACAAAATGGCATAGCCGAAAGAAAGAATAGGACGCTTATTGAGATGTCAAGGACGATGCTAGATGAGTACAAAACATCGGACCGGTTTTGGGCGGAAGCGGTTAACACCGCTTGCCATGCCGTGAACCGATTGTACCTTCATCGCCTCCTCAAGAAGACTCCTTATGAGCTTCTCATTGGTAAGAAACCCAATGTTTCTTACTTTCGGGTCTTTGGTAGCAAGTGCTATATCCTCAACAAGAAGCCTAGGACTTCGAAGTTTGCTTCAAAGTCCGATGAGGGTTTCTTGCTTGGATATGACTCAAACACTCATGCGTATCGTGTGTTCAACAAATCCTCCGGAATTGTTGAAGTAGCACGTGACGTAGTGTTTGACGAGACCAATGGCTCTCAAGTGGAGCAGGTTGATCAACATGCCCTTGATCAAGAGGAACCTCCACTAGAAGCTCTAAGGAAAATGACACTTGGAGATGTTCGCCCACAAGAACCATCTCAAAGTTCAAGTGACCATCCTCTCTATGAAGTAGGTCAAAACCCCATTGGACAAGTTGAAGATCCTCTAGATGCTCCCCAAAGTGATAATGAGAATGAAGATCAAGGGGGAGGCATGAATCAAGGGGGAGACCAAAGTGAAGAAGATGAACCAAGTAATTCAAGAGGTCAACCCCCGCATCCTCGTGTTCATCAAAGTGTTCAACGGGACCATCCCGTTGACAACATTCTAGGAGATATCACAAAAGGAGTAACAACACGCTCACGTGTTGCAAACTTTTGTGAGCATTTCTCTTTTGTCTCATCCTTGGAACCACATAAGGTTGAAGATGCCTTAAGGGATCCGGATTGGGTAGTTGCCATGCAAGAGGAGCTCAAAAACTTTGAAAGGAACAAGGTTTGGGAGCTTGTCAAGCGCCCTCAAGCTAATGTTGTTGGAACCAAGTGGGTGTTTCGCAACAAACAAGATGAGCATGGCGTGGTAACTAGGAACAAGGCACGACTTGTGGCAAAAGGATACTCACAAGTTGAAGGATTGGATTTTGATGAGACATTTGCCCCCGTAGCTAGGCTTGAGTCAATTCGGATACTATTAGCCTTTGCTACTCATCATGATTTCAAGCTCTACCAAATGGATGTTAAGAGCGCATTCCTAAATGGTCCAATCAAGGAAGAAGTTTTTGTAGAGCAACCTCCGGGATTTGAAGACCAAGACTATCCTAACCATGTGTACAAATTGCGAAAGGCCCTTTATGGCCTCAAGCAAGCTCCTAGAGATTGGTATGAGTGCCTAAGAGACTTTCTAGTTGAGAATGGTTTTAGGATAGGAAAAGCGGATTATACCCTTTTCACAAAGCACTTCAATGAGGATCTTTTTGTGTGCCAAATATATGTGGATGACATCATATTTGGTTCCACAAATAAGGTGTTTTGTGACGAGTTCTCCAAGATAATGACGGAGAGGTTTGAAATGTCCATGATGGGTGAGTTGAAGTTCTTTCTAGGATTTCAAGTGAAACAACTCAAAGAAGGGACGTTCATAAGCCAAACTAAGTATACTCAAGATATTCTAAGAAAGTTTGACATGGACAAAGCAAAACCCATCAAAACCCCTATGGGGACAAATGGACACCTAGACCTAAATGAGGACGGTCCAAGTGTGGATCAAAAGCTATATAGGTCTATGATCGGATCACTTCTCTATCTTTGTGCATCTAGGCCCGATATCATGCTAAGTGTGTGTATGTGTGCACGCTTTCAAGCAGCACCCAAGGCTTGTCATTTGACCGCCGTTAAAAGGATCTTGAGATATCTTGTACACACACCTACCCTAGGACTTTGGTACCCCAAAGGATCCAAGTTTAACCTCATCGGATATTCCGATGCGGACTATGCGGGGTGCAAAGTTGATAGGAAGAGCACATCGGGTACGTGCCAATTCTTAGGTCGATCTCTTGTGTCTTGGTCCTCTAAGAAGCAAAACTCTATTGCTCTCTCCACCGCCGAAGCTGAATACGTTGCAGCCGGAAGTTGTTGTGCACAACTTCTCTGGATGCGACAAACGCTTGGGGATTATGGGATTAACCTGCGTAAAATTCCACTCTTGTGTGACAACGAGAGTGCAATCAAGATAGCCCATAATCCGGTGGAACACTCTAGGACCAAACATATAGACATTCGACACCATTTCTTGCGAGATCACTCAATGAAGGGAGACATTGAGATTTCGCATGTGAGGACGGAACATCAACTTGCGGACATCTTCACCAAGCCTCTTGACGAGAAGCGTTTCCGTGAGCTAAGAAGTGAGCTCAACGTGTTGGATTCTCGGAACGTGGCTTAAACCACATTCCTCATATATTTTGAGCCACATTTCGAAAAACTCCTCTCTATGTCGATTTCTCCTCAAATTTGTTTAAGAAATCTATTTTCTTCATGAAAATGTTCATAAGTTGTTCTTTATTGACTCATAATCATGTTTGTCATGTTTTCCTTGCTATATCTGTCCAAAAGGACTTATCTTTATGGGCAAAACCCAAATATATTGTTTTTCAGCCCAGCTGGACTGGACTAGTCCGCCCCTATGGCCGGACAAGTCCGGGTCAGACTAGTCCGCGGCTAGTCCGCACACCGGACTAGTCCGGCCTTCCACCGGACAAGTCCGGACCCGGACTAGTCTGGGTCTGGTCCGCAGACCGGACTAGTCCGGCCCCTCAACCGGACTAGTCCGGCCCTTGGGGACTTAAACCCCCAGGCGGCCCGGACCCCCTCTCTCTCTCTCACTTGACTCTCAAGCTTCCACGCGCGCACAACCGCCCCCAAATCGGCGATTTTGCGCTCCAACCACCAAAACTCAACTCCAATCCGCGCATCGAAGTCCTTGGGAGTGAGGGATCACTTCCCCGCGCTCCACCTTCGAGATCCACGCCGATTTCGACGACTCAAGCGGATTTTTGAAGGTATTTCACCGTTCCTCAAAAACTAGCCCCATTCTTGATTCTTCAAGTTTTTGATAGGAACACCTTCATTAATGTTGTTCTATACACCCTTGCGATCATAGCCTAGGAGTATTGCGCATTGGTTCACAAATTTTTTCGATGAATCGATTAGGGTTAGGGTTCTTCCTGTGTAACCCGGACTAGTCCGGCCACCAGGCGGACAAGTCCGGCCGGCGGACTAGTCCGCCCCTGGGGCGGACAAGTCCGGTTTGCACAGGGCAAACCCTACTTCTAGTTGGTTCTCGAGATCGTTTCGGCAATACTTCTTCTTCCTAGGCTCATATCTTCCTCTCTCCATCCTTTGCACAGAATGTCGAACTCCGAGCGCTCTCCTCCGCGTGTCAACCTCGAGGGGCGTACCAAGGCCCAAATTGCCGAGGCTCGGACTAAGGCTGCGCTAATGGAGGCGCAGAAGGCCAAGGAGGAAAGAAAGCTCAAGGCACTCGAAGCATCCAAGGTGGCTGCGAGCATCTACAATGAGGATGAAGCCATTGCCCGTGCCACCGCAGAATCACTGAATGAGCTGCGAAAGAAGAAAAGAGAGGATAGGGAGGCCCATAACTCCAAGGCCGCTGAGGCCAATGCCCCAAAGAGGAAGAAGCTCGTCACTCTTGGCGAGAAGGCTAAGGGCAAGGAGCCAGCCCAAGAAGAGGCTGTCCCTAGGGTCGAGCGTGACCCGAAGAAGGGAAAAGCTCCGGCTCCTATCGAGCCAAAGAAGAAGAACCCCGCAGTCAAGATATCAGCTAAGAGGGCTGCTGGTGGGGTTGTGATCAAGGAAAAGGGGAAGGCCACCTCTATTGGCCCCCTTGAAGTCCACACACCGGAAAGGAATCCCAACCGGCAAAAGGAACTGTCGGCAAATGTGTTCCATGGCAAAGGGGCTGAAAAGGCCCGAAGGCTAAGGACCGAGAAGGTCTATAAATTTGAAAGGAGCACAGCTGATCCCAGGTTTTGGTGTGACTTCCACTGTGACTATTACAGGCTAGTCTACCAACAAATGAAGAAGCCAGTGATAGAGGCTCAGTGGGTGGACTGGGACTATATGGCGAAGAAGGAGCACTCGGCCTTTGATGCCGTGATTGAAGCTGCCGAGCGCCATGATCTCTAGAAGATCATGGGCTTCAAATATGATTGGAATGTGGAAGTTATTCTCCAATTCTACTCCACAATCTATTTCACAAGCTCAGGTGACAGGAGGATAATTTGGATGACTCATGGTGAACAATACTCTGTCACCTATGCTGAGTTTGCAAGGATCCTTGGTCTTGAGGCTCACATGGACCACGAGATCATTATCTCGAACCTCAAGGCAGTGGATCGTGAGGAGCTGGCTTACATGTATCCAAGCCATCTCCCGTTTGATGCCGGACTAGCTCGGAACATCAAGCCATTCTACAGCATCATGAACCGGATACTTAGGAGGACCATTGCACCCAAGGACGGTGATGCAGGGGTCATTCAAGGAAACCTAAGGCACCTGCTCATTCTGATTGATGGGGAAGAGAAGTTCAATCTCGTCGACTACATCTTCGACGACATCTTCAACATCTCGCATACCCCCAACAGGGCGTGCGGGTATGCCCCTTACATTATGTGCCTTATTGAGAAGGTGTCGGGCGTGTCCTTTGTCAAGGATGTATCGCACCGACCTCTGCGCCCCCAGAAGCCGCCAAATGTGCCGGTGCCTCCAAGACGCAAGAATGCTGATCCTCCGTCTCGCCCAGTGGCGCCTCCGTCTCCACCTCCGCCTCAGTCCATGAGTGCGTTCTTCAAATGCTTCAAGGCCATCTTCACCTCGTGCCGGAAGCAAGAGATTCGCGCTCAGAGGGCACACAAGCGCCAAGATAAGTATCTCAAGGCGGTGTGTGAGAAGCTTGAAGTTCCGATGTCATCTCCTGAGGAGAGTGATGGGGAGATCACTCCTTTCCCCGTCTTCACTGCCGATGAGCTTGCTCAGCTCCAGGAGGATGGAAGCTCCTCTCGGGCAGCTCCCTCGGCAAGGGAATCCTCCGACAACGACGACAACGACGAAGAGCCAGAGGCAAACATTGAAGACTCCGAAGCCACTGAGAGCGAAAGTGGAGAAGATGAGGACTAGGTTTAGTTAGTTGTTCCCCCTTCTTTTCCTTTTTGGTGCCTTGATGCCAAAGGGGGAGAGTTAAGGGAGTTTAGTGAGTTTAGTCCTTTTGTGGGTGTGTTTTGTGATGTATGACTGTCATGTAACATATTTATGCTCTTGGATGTTTACATTTGTGCAAGACTCGTTAATGTTGCTTACTATCAATATATTGCTCTTATTGTCAATCTTATGAATGTATTGATGTTATTCATGTCTTGTCACAAACTGTTGAGCACATCACGTAGGCACCCCACCATAACGTGTGTGGGTATGAAAGAACTTCTCCATCTCTTTTACATGTTGCATACATTGAGGGGGAGTCATTCATACACACACACATGTTATGAAAACCAAAACTTTATATTCTTATTTGTGAAGGACTTAATGTGTTGTCATCAATCACCAAAAAGGGGGAGATTGAAAGTGCATCTAGGTTCCCCGTGGGTTTTGGATGATTGATGACGACAATTAAGTCGCTAATGAGCTCAAGTGATCTTAGCACAGGTGAAGACTCAATCGGAGACGCAAACCCTCAAAAAGGAAAAGGAAGGAAACGGAGTCAACTCGAAGCGTAGAAACTAGGGTTTCTAGCGTGATTGAGTTAGACTAGTTGTAGTAATAGGAGGGTGTGTGTGTAAAGTGCATTGAGATCAAGTTTGGGAGCTCAAAGTGGTTTAGAGGTCAAACCTATGAAAGAAATGAGTGAATGAGTGGTCTGGCCGTAGGGCCGGACTAGTCCGTGCAGGAGGCCGGACTAGTCCGCCCCTGGCCGGCCAAGTCCGTTATCGGCCGGACCAGAAGGGTCTGACCGAGATAGGACTAGTCCGTTTGTGACCGGACTAGTCCGGGTAGCTGTGAGTGGGTTTTGGGGATGAAGTCCCAAAATCACGGACTTGTCCGTTTTGGACCGGACCAAGAGGTCCTGAGTGAGAACGGACTAGTCCGCCCGTGGGGCCGGACTAGTCCGGGTTGGCTAGGAAAAGGTGCTTCTGTGGCTAAGTCTGGGAGGACCGGACTAGTCTGCCCTAGGGGCCGGACTAGTCCGTGGTCCTCAGACTAGTCCGTTTTCACACGGAGCAGAAGGCTCTGTGTGAGATCGGACTAGTCCGGTGTTGACCGGACTAGTCCGTTCTGGAAGTGACCGTTTGAATTTGAAGTTTGGCGGGTAGCGTGACGATAGTGTGTCAGCTGTCGGGACCTGACAAAGGGGTCAGTGGTCCCCTAGGCCGGACTAGTCCGGGCCAGTGGCCGGACTAGTCCGCCCTTTTGCTGAAGTCGGCAGATTGGGCTTGGGACCCCTATAAAAAGGGGACCCCCGGCCTCATTTCGAATACCTTTGGAAAAACTCAAACCCTAGCGCCGCCACAGCCAACTTGGAGCACTCCTAAGCCTCCTTCTTGCCTACTTTCCCTCTAAAACTAATTCTTGAGTGGATTAGGGTTTAGTGAGGTGGAGAAGAGGAAGAACATCACGCTTGTGCTCCCGGTTTGATCTCTTGCACTCGTTGAGTCTTTGTGGGCTGTGTATTGAGTTTGTGTTATTGTGTTGATCACCTTTGTGGTGTGGGAGCCTCAGTTTGTGAGAAGCCCCAACGAACTTTGTAATCACCGTTGTGATTAGTGGAGAACCAAGTTAGGCCCGTGCGGTAAACTTGGTGAGGGAAGGGTTGTTGGACCCGGTCCTTTGTGGACTCCTCAACGGGGACGTAGATTCCTTGTGTGGAATCGAACCTCGGGATAAAATCCTTGCCCCCTTGTGTTCTTCGCATTCATTCTATTGATTACTTTGTTCTAGGGTTGGTAGTCTCGTTTCATACTCCGCATTGCTACAAACTTGTGGAAACTTGACTTGCTCTTGTGTGGGTTGTTGCTCAACTTGACTTAAACATATACTCACTTGTAGCAACGAGAAAATTCCCTAAAACTTGCTAGAAACATTTTTTTAGGGTTATTCACGCAGGCTGACCGGACTAGTCCGCCCCCTGACCGGACTAGTCCGCCCCCTGTAATTTAATCTCGTTTTATTGAGTCATTTGCAGGTCAATTAGCCTATTCACCCCCCCTCTAGGCAACTTTCACAAGGGCCTCGAGGAGCGCGCTAAGAAATTGGAAGAGCGCTGCCTCGAGGAGGAGGAGAAGACCTGGGTGCGGGGGCAGGAACTCTACGAATACGAGTGTGCCCTTGTCATCGGGAGAAGAAAGTGGAGGCTAGGGAGAAGGACCTGGTTGACCGCCGGAACAAGATCCACCTCCGGGAGGAGGAGCTCGGAAGACTTGAGAAGCGGGTTGCTGCGAAGATCCAGCAAAACGCCAAAGAAGTTGAGCGCCTCGCCCGCGAGAATTCGGAGCTGACGGCGGCCCGGAGATCCCTAGAAGAGATGAAGAACTTGAGGAAGGCGGACTCCCTGCAAATTTGGGAGTTCCTGGGCAAGGCTGACGACACGCTGACGCCGATGGGTTTCAGCCCCGTGCACCCGGATGATCCGGAGCCGGAGCCGGACCTCGCGTTGCAAGCGTTGAGCGCCGCAGGCAGCAAGCTCTCCAAGGTGAGCGACGTTATCGCGGACCAGCTGGAGGTCGAGGGGCAATCCCTGGCTAGGAACGTCACAGAATATGTGTTGACGTGCTACACTAGCCGGAACCCTCGATTTCCTCTGGACCCGGTGCTTGAAGGCCCCGTCGAAGGAGAAGGCGAAGGTACCCGAGCCCGCGTGTCGGAGGTTGCCCAGAAGGTCGCCGAGTTCTTCCATAGGGTCTAGGACCGTCTCTTTTAGCCTTTACTTGTATCTTCTCTTCTTCCTCAATTTTGTAATCCCTTGTCTCCAGATGTAATCTCCGGTCTTCAGATGAAATGAAATCCCCAATTTTTTGCGAATTTCATTTTTTGTCTTTTGTCTTCAACATCTTTATCTTCACTTGGCCCCCTGGTAGATGTGCACAATTTGATTGTGGACATGTACCAAAAGGATGTTGAGTTTTGTTGAAGACGAATTTGTTTCGAACTCGTGGAATTTAGGTCTGAAGTTTTTGATAGTGAAGGTCCCCTGAAGTTGTCGGAGCTTAGAAGCTCCGGCACTGTCCATCGCTGGAGCTTAGTAGCTCCGGCAATAGCCTCTATCAACACGTTGAGCGTCGATAGTTAATACTCCAAGGTGTCGGAGCTTAGCAGCTCCGGCAATGACCTTTGCCACACTTAGTTTGTTGGCAGCAGACTCCAGTGACGGGGTCTTCTCACCATCTTTTAGTCAACGCCGACGGTTGACGCCCTGGTGAGAGTCGGAGCTTGGTTAGCTCCGGTTTTTCTCTATCAACGTAGGGTTCATTTTTCCTGCACACTTAAGCCAAGAAAAATAGTAAAATTCGTTCCTTGTCTATAACTTCATCGCGGCTTACGGTTCTCAAGAAAATTTTAAGTTGAACACGATTTTTAATACGACTGGGTGAATTGTCTTTTCTTTTAGATCCAATTGTCCGTGGACCCACCTTACTTTGGCCTGCCGGGATGTAGGTAGAGTGGCGTACTTAGGGTGCTTGACCAGGCTAAGTCGATAGCGCACTCCGGCCCTAGAATGGCTTGGCGGCTTTCAGGCGAGTTGGCCACAGACGATATTTAAATCCAAAAAATCTGACAATTCAACTCGAGTCGTATGTAAACCGGTCAAACTAGAACTTCTTAAGAATTGCACGTTTCTGTTATAGACAAGAAAGAGAAAAATAAAAATGTCGAGCCTATGCAAAAATGAATGCACGTGGAGTCTATTTCACATGAAGATGTCTTTCATTATAGGTCCGGGGTACAGGGGAAACAAGTACACTCTTAGGGTACGAAACCAGGCTAAGTGTGTTTGGTTTCTCGTTTGACCCAGGGTAGTTAGCCACACTTTTAGTCTGGAGACTGTGTCAAGTGTTGCATGAGCTTTTCAAACCTTTCGGGAAAGGTCCGGCTGCTCTCCCGGAAGAACTACCCGACTCTGTAGAATGACTCTATAACATACATTTCAAGTTACTTAAGACTCACCTCTGTGGGATTAAGTGTAGAACTTCGGAGGTGCTCGATGTTCCAAGGATTTGGGAGAGGTGTCCCATCCTCGGTAGCCAAGCGAACGCTTCCGGGACGGGATACTTTGATCACTCGAAAGGGCCCTTCCCAGCTGGGGGAGAGTTTGTTTTGCCCTTCTCTGGATAGTATTCTCCGTAGCACCAGATCGCCTTCCTCGAGCTGTCGGTTGTGTACATGCCGCTGGTGATAGCGCCGTAGAGCTTGGCGGTATCGGGCATTCCGAACAGCTGCTTGGCACCTTCCCTCCTCGAGGAGGTCTAGGTCTTCGCGCCGGAGCTGGTCCTGCGCGACTTCGTCGAAGGTCCGGACTCGGAGGGAACCCAAGGTGATTTCCGGAGGAAGGATCGCTTCAGCTCCATACACCAGGAAGAAGGGTGTTTCTCCGGTTGCCCGACTTGGAGAAGTCCTGTTAGCCCATAGAGTGGGCGGAAGCTCTTCGATCCAATTGGCTCCGTGCTTTTTCAAGCGCTCATAAGTGCGTGTTTTGAGTCCTTTAAGGATCTCTGCGTTTGCTCTCTCGGCTTGTCCATTGCTGGTAGGATGAGCTACGGAAGCGTAGCAAACTTGTATGTCGAGGTCTTTGCAATATCCTTGAAATGCGGAGCTTGTGAATTGAGTCCCATTATCAGTGATGATCTTATTTGGGACTCCGAATCTGCTCACGATGGATTGTAGAAAATTGATTGCAGATTGTTTGTTGATCGTCACAACGGGAGTTGCTTCCGGCCACTTGGTGAACTTGTCGATGGCGACGTACAGGAACTTGTAACCTCCGACGGCTCTTGGGAAGGGTCCTAAGATGTCCATCCCCCACACAGCGAAAGGCCATGTGGGAGGTATCATTTGTAAGGACTGAGCAGGTGTATGAATTTGCTTTGCATGAAATTGGCATGCTTTGCATTTCTTCACCAGCTCAGTGGCATCCTGGAGCGCTGTAGGCCAGTAGAAGCCGTGCCGAAAGGCTTTTCCGACCAGCGTGCGGGAAGATGCGTGGTTCCCACACTCGCCTCCATGGATTTCTGCGAGGAGCTCGCAACCTTCTTCCCTTGTGATGCACCGCATTAGGATGCCGTTGGCACCGCGCCGGTAGAGATCCCCTTCTACCAACGTGTATCTTTTAGCCAATCTGACTACCCGGTCAGCGGATACATCATCGTCAGGAAGGATGTTGTCTTTCAAGTAGCTCCGGATCTCCGAGATCCATGCATCGGAACTGACTTGAGCATTTGAGTCTTGCGTGCTGGGTTGCTCGGAGCTTCCGGCAGCACCTACGACCCTTGATGGCTGCCATGGTAACAGGGCCATCGGGACCGTCAGCTTCGGGATGCTGATCTCGCCCCCTTCGTTCAGTTCGGCAGGCTGAATTGTGGGTTTTGACAACCTCCGGACAAAGGTTCCGTCAGGAGCCGGAGCTCCAGTTGACGCCTTGGTCGAGAGTTCGTCAGCTTCAGCGTTGTGAGCACGCTGAACATGGTGAAGGTCTAGGACTTCAAAGTCCTTCTGAAGCCTCTGGACTTCAAGGAGGTAAGCAGCCAGCTGGAGATTATTGCAGGAGCATTCACCCTTCACCTGCTTGATGACGAGTTGTGAATCTCCTTTGACCAGCAATTGCTTGACACCATATGATAGTGCCACCTTTAATCCATAGATGAGTGCTTCATACTCCGCCATGTTGTTGGTTGCCTTGAAGTCAAGGTGTACCATGTATTTCACCTTCTTCCCAGTTGGTGCAAGGAGAAGGATTCCAGCTCCGGCTCCTTGCTTCTGCATGGAGCCGTCGAAGTAAAGGGTCCAGTGAGGCTTAGTGAAGGTTGGAACTTGAGGTTCCATCTTCTGCTCGCTGGGCCCCCCAGGGTTTAATGGAGAGGGAGTCCATTCTGCCACGAAATCTGCCAACGCTTGACTCTTGATTGCTTGTCTCGGAATGAATTCAAGATCGAATTCAGCCAATTCCGCTGCCCACTTCGCAATATTCCCAGTTGAATTGGGATTATGCAGGATCGCTCGAAGTGGATATGAGGTCACCACTGAGACTTTGTGAGCTTGGAAATAATGTCGAAGCTTCCTTGAGGCAATAAGAACTGCATAAAGCAGTTTATGCACCTCTAGGTATCGAGTCTTGGCATCATGTAACACTTCACTGATGAAGTATAACGGGCGTTGAATGGTTCGGACCCTCCCGGAGGGGTCCGGAGCTTCCTCTTCATTGATCCGGACCCTCTCGGAGGGGTCCAGACTCTCTTCGGAGACCTCCGGGTTCTGGGTGGATGAACCCGGAGCTTCTTCAGAAATGACCTGGACCCTCTTAGAGGGGTCCGGGTCCTCTGAAGTGGCTTCTTGTGGGTTTGAGTCTGGGAGCTGGGACCCAGACCCGCTTCCAGGAATCTTCGGACCCTCCCGAAGGGGTCTGGATTCCTGAGTATTGGGTAGTTCCAGTCTCTCCGCAACCAGAACCATACTGACGACTTTGTCAGTAGCTGAAATGTAAAGCAACAAAGGCTCACCAGGGTTCGGAGCTACCAGGACTGGTAGGGTGGTGAGGAACTGTTTCAGCTCCTGGAATGCCTTCTCTGCTTCTTCAGACCATTGGAATGGTCCGGACTTCCTCAGTAACTTGAAGAAGGGAAGTGCTCTTTCTGCCAGTCTTGAAATGAACCGGCTGAGGGCTGCTAGACATCCAGTTAATTTTTGGACGTCTTTGATGCGGGTTGGTGGCCGCATGTCTTCAATGGCTTTTATCTTCGCCGGATTAGCCTCTATGCCCCGGTGACTTATCAGGAAACCAAGAAGCTTTCCGGAACTAACCCCGAAGACGCACTTGTCTGGGTTTAGCTTCGTGCGGGTGGCCCGCAGCTTGTCGAAGACAGCCTGCAAGGTGTCCAAGAGGGACTCCTTGTTTTTGACTTTGACCACGATGTCATCGACGTACACTTCCACTATGTCTCTGATGAGTTCTTCGAAAGTTTTGTACATAGCTCGTACAAAAGTTGAAGCTGCATTCTTGAGACCAAACGGCATGGCTGTGTAACAATACAATCCATCCACTGTGATGAATGAAGTATGCTCTTCATCCTCCCTAGACATCCTGATTTGATGATATCCAGAATATGCGTCTAGAAAACACAGTAACTCACACCCGGAGGTGGAATCCACTATCTGATCTATTCTAGGTAGTGGGAATGGATCTTTTGGACATGCCTTATTCAGTGTGGTGTAGTCGATGCACATCCGAAGTTTCCCGCCGGCCTTGGGCACAACGACTGGGTTTGCCAGCCATTTTGGATGGTAGACTTCTCGGATAAATCCGGCTTCGAGCAACTTCTTCACTTCTTGTCGGATGAAGTTTTGTCGCTCTACAGATTGCTTCCGAGGTTTCTGATGCACAGGCCGAGCGTCGGGGTAAATCTTCAGATTGTGCTCAATCACTTCCCTGGGGATCCCAGGCATTTGTGACGGCTGCCAAGCAAATACGTCAACGTTAGCCCGGAGGAAAGTGATGAGCGCGAGTTCCTATTTGTCATTCAATCCACCCGATATGCGGGTGGTTTGAGTGACATCGGAACCAATTTGGACGACTTTGACGGGGATGCCGGTGTCGCCGCTTGGCTGCACACGGGGAGCAGAGGTTGAGCCTCGTTGCCGAATGCTCGGAGGTTTTGGAGCTTGCCCCTGTTTAGAGTCCTCCTCTTGCGCAGTGGTGAGTGCATGGAGCTCCTCCAGAGCAGTTACTCCGGCGGTGCGATCTCCACGAATCCGGAGAACGCCTGCTGGTGTTGGCATCTTCAACACCAAGTATCCATAATGAGCAGCTGCCATAAATTTGTATAGGGCAGGTCTACCCAAGATGGCGTTGAATGGTAAGTTGATCTGAGCGACGTCGAAGACCAACTTCTCGGTGCGGTACTTCTCCCGTGTCCCAAAGGTAACGGGGAGAATTATAGCTCCGAGTGGGGTAATGGCCCCCGGACCTACTCCGGAGAATGGTCGAGAGGGCTGAAGATCCGAAGGTCGAAGCTGAAGTTTGGTAAAAGCTTCAAAGCTTATAAGGTTCAGCCCCGAACCTCCATCCACCATAACATGATGGAGCTGGATGTTGTTGATGGTGGGAGATACCATCAAGGGTAATTGGCCAGCTCCGACCATGCTTTGAGGACAGTCCGAAGCATCAAAAGTGATGGGAGTGTCCATCCACTTCCGATGTGGCTCCGGTCTAGCTGTAGGAGCTACAGCAGCCATATCCCGCCGCATAGTCTTGATGACACGACGAGAAGTGATGTCCCATGATCCACCAAAGATGGTGTTCATGGTTTTCCGACGCTCGTTGTCGGAGACGTCGGAGTCATCGTCGACGGAGGTGTAGACGGCTTTCAGGACCTTTTTGGGGTCCTGAAACCCTAACTCCTCTTCAGCCGGAGCTTCGTCAACCTTCTGTTTCCCCTCCCTCTGTCGGAAAGGAGACCCTTCCCGGCGCTTGTTGTAGCGCTCGGCAAGGTTTTGGACCTCCCGGCAGTCTTCCAGCCTGTGGCTGCCCGTTTTGTGAATGGGGCACCACATTTTGGATTTGCCGCCGTCTTCAGAAGACGGTCGAGGTCGCTTCTCGGGGCGTGGCCCCCGGCCACCAGGAGTTGCAGTGGCTGCAACGTTGGATGTGCCGGCCGACGGCTTCTTCTTGCCGTTGGTCTTCTTTTTCTTCTTGCCACTCCCGGAGGTAGCGGCTTCTTCTTTGGAGGATTTTTTATGATCTTCCAAGGCTGGTTTGGAGTGCATTTCACGGCTCTCTGCAGCTCTGGCACATTTGTCTGCCAAGCTGAAAAGCTCCGTGACGCTGGTGATCTCTTTGATCGCCAGCTTCTCCAACATCTTCTTGTCTCGTACACCCTGTCTGAATGCCACAATGACAGAAGCGCTTGATATAGAAGGGATTGTGTTACGTACCTGAGAGAACCTCTGGATGAATGATCGCAAAGATTCTCCCCCTTTTTGCATGATCGCAAAAAGGTCCAGTTCAGTGCCCGGTCGGGTGTATGAACTCCCGAAGTTGGCAGTGAACTGACGGCACAACTCCTCCCAACTGTCAATAGAGTTGGGTGGAAGGCTCATAAACCAGGACCTGGCGGTCCCAGTTAAGGCCACTGGAAAGTAGTTGGCCATTACGGCCTCGTTTCCTCCAGCTGCTAAGATTGCAGTGGAGTATATCTGTAGAAATTCTACGGGGTTAACAGTCCCGTCGAATTTTTCCGGCAAGTGTGGCCGGAACTTCTGTGGCCATCTAACCATGCGCAGGTGCATGGCTAGGGCGGAACAGCCTCCTCCTACTCCTTCCAGAGTAGAAAGGTCTTGAGCATCCCGTCTTTCTCGAGCTCGCTCGATATGGACACGGCCATCCTGTTGGCGGTATCGGCGATCAAGCTCCGCCCGGAAGTCGTGTGTCGAAAGCCGAGATGCCGTATGGGTGCGTCGTGCCCCAGAGGGCAATGACGTCACTTGCTGTGACGTGGCTCGTCTTCGGTTGTTGGAGACATGTGGACCAAGTCTTCCAGACAACGTCCGTCGCTGCGACGGGGCTCGCCCTGAAGGAGGAGGACCCTGGTTGTTGAGGCGTTCGGCCGCTGCTGCGACCAAATGCTCAACATCATCCCTCCATTGCTCCATGGCATCTTGAGATGCATCCGGAGGTGGTGGTCGCTGGAGAAGAGCACGCGCTGCATGGAGCGCGTGTTCCGGGTTGTCACGACTTGCCGACGCAGTATGTGACGTCGGCGCACCATCATGTTGCCCGACACGTCTTGCCAGAGAAGATGGTGGTGGTGGGAGTGTGACTCCTGCTGGTGCTGAGGCTCCTGCCGGTGGCTGCATGTTGGAGGGATTGCCTCCGACAGCCTGAGCAGCAGGTTGCCCGTTGGATGATCCAGCCGCAGAATTCACCATTCTTGAAAATCTCAGGCGCCCCTACCTGGTGCGCCAACTGTCGACTGTTGGAGTCGGCAGATCTCCTGACACTACTAAAGTGTTGAAGGAGTTTGTAGTTCGGTATGGGCGCGCGGAGACTCAAGAAGGTGAATCACGATTGGACACTAGAGACACAGTGGTTTACGTGGTTCGGGCCGCCTGAGCGTAATACCCTACTCCACGGGTGTGTGGTGTTGTATTAGTTTATGTATGAAAGCTCACGTCAATGCGTGTGTGTATGAGAGCATTCGAGAGCCCTCTTCGTGTATCGTCGGTCTGTCCTTTTATAGTACAAGGACAAACCGTTACAAGTTAGCCTGGCCCGACATGTGGCCCCGACGGTTACTAGTATTGATACACGATTAATTGTTGTTAATAACCCTGTAACGGGCCCCGACAGTGCCGTTACAGGTGTTAAGATTATCCAATTAAGTGTCATTAACATGGAATTAATGGCAATTAATCGGGTCTTGAAGTCCGCGGCTATCCTTTGACGATCCGGAGTCGTTACAATGTCTTCCGGAGGTTTGAGGCGGTCAGCTCCGACGTTTGGACACGTGGCAGCTCCGGAGCTTGCTGGTGGGAAGCGGGAAGCTCCGGGGTGGTCTGGCACGTGTCAGGTCCGGAGCTTCTCTCGGTCAGGGGTTAAGTCCGGAGGTGCCGTTTCGGTACCTGGCCCGGAGCTTCACCCTTGTGGGTAGTAGCTCCGGTCTGGCAGTACACGTGGCAATCTAGGGGTTAACCATGTTGGAGAAGCAGGTCCGGTTATGTCTGACAAGTGGGCCTCCGAGGATCTTCAATTTGAGTAGACGTCCTCCCCTTGAGATCTTTGTAACCTCAGGGGGTGTATGGTTTTTAGGGTACCGACAGATTCCAATGAATGAGTATGATTGATTGCACGGTTACGCCATAATACAGATTGCATTATACTCGTTGCGGACAAATAAAAAAATGGAAGACGTAATTTTTAGTTTGTTTTACATTGATTTTTCTACTTCGCTATGAACGTTTCAAGAGTTCTAATAACTTCACTTAGAATAAAAGCTTCAATTTGCAAAAAAAAACTTTCAAAAAAAGAAATCTACACAAAATCCCAGATAAATTATCTGCAAGGTACTTTCACCATCCCTTATTATTTGTCCTTCAAGAGAAAATCTTCAGTTCAAAATAGATTAATTCTTGTCGTTTCCAATGCGCAAGTTCTTGGTCTATTTTAGATGATAAAAAATCGATTTCTCTTGAGCCAACCTTTCGGCTCAACCTGGCTCCACTGTCTCCGGACCGGCGCCGCCCTTCCCACGCCGGCACGCCCCCATTCCCCCCTCATCGCCAAAACCCCGCCTAAACCCCCGCTCGAGTTCCATGCCCCACCCCGCCGCCACGATGCTCCGCTCGCCCTCCTCCCTCCTCCGCCTCTCTCGCCGCCTCCTCCTGCAGCGGACCCCTCGCCTCCCCAGTCCCCCGCTTTCTGCCCGCCCCCGCTTACTCTCCTCCTCGCCACCGGACGGCGTCGGATGGACCTCCTACGACCCCTCGACCGACACACTCGGACCCGTCACGGCGGCCCATTCCGCTTCCGATTCAGATACACCCGCGGAGTCGGGGGCGTGGGGCGTCTACGACCCCGTCGCAGGCCGCATCGTCATGCAGGGCACGCCGCCTCTGGCTTCCTCGTCGTCCAGTTCCGACAACGATGATGGCGAGGTGGACAAGGCGGGCGTGGAGGGGAAGGGGAAGGGGAAGGCGAAGGGGACACGGAGCGGCGGGATGGACCAGAGCATCTGGTCGGCAGTGGCTGTGCCGAAGAGGGCCGCGGGGAAGGCGCGCAAGCAGAAGGGTTCCTTCGTGTGCAGCAACTGCGGGGAGGGCGAATCGCAGTGGTGGGGCGTTTGCCCCAACTGCAAGGCGACGGGGACCCTGGACAATTACGTCCCTGGAGCTGACGCTGGCTCCACAGGGGGTTCTCTCCACTCTGTTCGGTCGTGGATTCCGCACAAGAGCAAGGAGTTGGTGCCGCAGAGCCTTCAGGACGTGAACAAGGGGTTTGACCAAGCAGAATGGCGCATACCACTGTAAATATTTTTCACTCTGGTTCAATATTTTGGTACTACGAGAAACTTCGTATTCGAATTTCGAATTCAATTATTAGGTAATTCTTTGACGAACTTTTGATCTTCTATTTTTAGCTGATGCTGTATATGTCTCGTTTTACTTGTAGGACGGGGAGATTCGGGATGGAGATCTCTCGGGTGCTTGGTGGCGGCATTGTTCCAGGTAAATTATTGCCTTGTGTCACGGGTTGTAAGGAAACTTGTATAGCTCAGGTGTATGATCAGGGGGTCATATTTATTAGAATCGTGCATCTTGAAGGTCCACCAAAGCTTTTAATTGTTGAGGGTCATGTGTCAATACAATTTCGGTTCTTAGACGACGCTTTAGGATATAATTTCATTTTGTTTCTCATTCTGGAAATGGTCCATAGCCAGGATGACAGTGACACATAATGGGTATTGTATGAAAACAAACATTTATTTTGGATAATCACATCGCCCCTCTGTTCGGGATTTGTGTTGTTGCCGACAAATAATTCATACTGGCTGCAGCTCAAAATAGTTGGTCAGAACGACAAAAAACCAAACACAGAGTACCATTCTGATGTGAATACAGCCATTTTAAGTTCTGTCTTCGATCTTATGGCCTTCCATTTCCATGCTGTCTTTCTACTACTCCAGAGAAAAGCGAATGTAACAAGTCTCGTGGATCAATGCATGCTTTATCCATTCCATCACACTTCAAGTCTGCAAATTGCAGGCTCCCTTATTTTAGTAGGTGGGGATCCAGGTGTTGGGAAAAGTTCATTGATGTTACAGGTAAAAATATTTAGTCTCGCCTTATTTCTGGTGCATTCTATTCAATTTGATTGCTGCTTTCATTTGTCCACTTCATACTTTCTGTCCTTTTGATGCATTTCTTATAGTTTCTTACATTGAGCTCTGTATTTTCTTTAGTTCCATTCCTCATCATCTGGAATATTACAAATATTTCTCTCTAAAATATGATTACCTCTCTTTCTGAAGGTTGCATCGAATGTATTGGAGGGCTTCAAGGTCGAGGAATCTTCTCCTGTTGTATATGTGTCTGGTGAGGAGGTTGGTCATATATGTCATTTCATTTATGATATATCCAAAAAATGACATTATCCTAGAATGTGCCGCATGGCCACACCCAGTCTCCATAGCTTGAACCTTCCATTTACCCTGCCTTCTTGTTAACTGAAAACTCTTGTACATATCTGTATGATACATTAGTCTGTCAGCCTTCAGTTTTAATAATATATAATCTCATTTAGCCTTCTTACAACATTCTTTGATATAACTCTGTAACTGTCTCAGAGTATTGAGCAAATTGGAACCAGAGCTTCCCGGATGAATATCACATCCAAAAACTTGTACCTCTACTCTGGCACGGATATTGAGGTGAACATTTTTGGCATGAACTGTCCATACTTTTTTTTCTTTTTCTTTAGTGATGCTGGTTGGGGGAGTGTTATAGACATCTTTTTTTTTTGTATGAAAGGTGAACACAATAGGTAACCTTTATTACCTGTTGGAAGCCCCTTTAATTCCATTGAAAAGTTTACTGGGGCATAATGCTTTTTAAGGGGAAACTGGGACATGATGTTATTGAGAGCTAAAAGTATGTTGGAACTCAGAAGCAATTTCTTCATCTTAATTCTCACTTGTATGAGATCGCCCTTCACCACCATCTTATAAGGATACTTATAGAGTAGTTGTTTTCTTCTACGTTCCACTACTCATAGACTTGTCATTTTAGGCATGAACAGCACTCCCACCTGTAATTGAAGTATAAAGATTTTTCTGGCAATTCAAAAAACTCGTATTATCAAAAGAAAAAAATAACAATTTATAAGAATACATACTTTGGTGACTCTTGTGCACAATTGAACTTCTAATAAAGCTGGACTACCTGCTTCGTGCATGTGATAGACAACTGAAAGTATGGTAAAATTGAGCTTACAAGATACCACAAATTTTTATGTACTAGCTGTTATAATCAACACATATATTTGAAGAAACCTTAGCAGTCCCTCTGAAAAATTGCCATCAGTACTCCTCTTTCTTTGTCAGGATATCTTGGACAAAATTCAACCATTATCGCCAAGGGCTCTTATTATCGATTCAATTCAAACTGTTTATCTGACATCATTTGCCGGAAGTGCTGGCAATTTGACTCAGGTGATTCTATTGTTCACCTAATAATTTCCAAATTATATTACGACCAGCCTTGCATGTCAATAATTCAATATATCATGTCTTGTCAATATCGACTAATTGTTTGCACTAGTATCCCTTACTGTTTTAAAAGGGTGTACCCAGTGCTGAAATCTCCCACACATTGTGGGGTCTGGGAAATGGAATTCCTAGGCAGCCTTATCCTTGCTTATTTTGCAAGGGGGATTTATCAAAATAAAATCCCTTACTGTTATTCCCCATCATTTTTTCATTCGCTTTAGTTGTGGCAATGATTGGTAATGCTAAACTTGTTGTATATGGTGAGACAAACAAATTTAACTGAAACCAGAGTTCAAGGACTCACATACTTCCAGTAGCTAATTCAATGCACTGTCATGCAAATATGGTTTGTTCATTGTATGAGAATGATTTCGTACTGTCCTTAGTTACAAGAACTTTTTTTTTTCTTAATCCATAAGAACTTTTTTTTTACAAATTTAACAAAAGTTCTCATATCTGACATTGTTTTAAATCTATCTTACTTTTCTGGGCCATAGGTAAAGGAATGCACTTCCGCATTGTTGAGATTTGCAAAACTGACAAATATCCCTGTTTTCTTGGTAAGTATGCACTATTTGAGAAGTTTGTCATTTATCATTTTACTGCTTAGATGAATGTCTACCTTTGTTTCTTCTCATTATAAGCATCCTATCTCCTCTCCCCTTTTCAGATTGGACATGTCAACAAAACTGGTGATATTGCTGGCCCTCGTCTCTTAGAGCACATTGTGGATGTTGTTCTATACATGGAGGTTGGTTAATTACTGCTTCCAAGCATTATATTTTTTTGAACGCGTTCCAAGCATTATATTGCACATACAACCAATACTTGGTTACCTGGGAGCATATTAAATATTTTTAAAATGGTCCAAATATGAATATTTCTTGAATTTTACAAGTGTGCTTCTTATGTGTGGGTCATTTCTACCATAGAACTATCCAGTCATGCAGCTAGTTCACCTCTCATCAGAAAGTGCAAAATTGTAAACATCTCAAGACAAAACTTATCTTAAAATGCTAAAGCTGTAGCTTTACCTATGCTCAGGTTTATCTATTCTTTCAAAAGTTCACGTATTCTGAATGTCAAAGACCCAAAGTATGCTTTTTGCTCTTATTTCAGGGAGAGAGGTGCTCATCTCATCGACTGTTGCGGTCTGTGAAGAATCGTTTTGGTTCTACTGATGAGGTATATCTCCTTATTTTCTATCATTTTTTTTCTTTAGTTTTTGTACATCATTAATACTGAAGCATTATGGGTTCCCCCTACTGTATAATATATTAATATCAATACTGAACTACCTGCAAAATGGGCACAACTCTGCTGGACATATACGCTAGTGCCTGACACTGATGAGGATAGTTGGTTACAGTAGTTGGACTTTTAGAAACCCTATAAGATGCTAACACGCTTTGGTTACTGACACTGATGAGGATAGTTAGTTACAGTAGTTGGACTTTTAGAAACCCTATAAGATGCTATACACGCTTTGGTTACTACAAGAAATCAGTTTTATGATGATATTATTGTGATTGGCGAAGGCCAGGCCATCAGAATGCAAGCTGGACAATCATAGATTATCTTGTGTCTTCTATTGTTTTAAACATTCTCATAGAATACCTAGGATCACCAATTTCTTCACTTCAGGTTTTACTGTTGCCTTTCCCTTGTTGCTCGCTCCATTTTTCAGTTCATTATCCATCCATCCTCTGTCCTTACAGTGCTGGGATAGTCCCTCCCCTTCCATATTCCCGCTTTTTTTCTTTTCAAGCTCCTTCTATCTCTGCCTCCCCTTACTGTGCTGGTATTATCCATATAGAGTCCAAGTTGCTTGCTGCCTTTTTTAAGGGAAATCTGCTGCTGCCTTCTTCAACCCCTCACATGTACATCTTCATTCTCCTAGGATGAAGACTCATCCTAGCGTGTTTCTGGTGTGACCCACTCACATCAAGATGTAATGTAACCACTATCAATATCAATCCTACATGACTAACACTGTCTGAGGTGATTCACCGTGATTGTTTTGTTCAGGAAAGGTGGTGCCCTTAAATATTTTTTTACATGGTTGAAATTCCAATGAACGTGATTGACTGCTACAGCACCAACAGTCCAACACCCTAGTCCACCTGCTGCATTTTCTGTTGCAAACAGTGTTGTCAACCAGTCATTTGAGACGTCTACCTTCTCTTTTCTTACATTTATATTTTTTTTGTTTGAAAGACATTAAACTAGTGCCTTTATGGAAGCCATTTAAAATAGTGCTCACATTTTCTGTTCTCTTATTGTTCCAGCTTGGTGTATTTGATATGTCAGAATTTGGTCTGCAAACAGTTATGAATCCTAGTGAGATGTTCTTAACTGAACATGACTCTGATTCTGAAGTTCTGGCTGGGCTTGCTGTAGCTGTTATTTTAGATGGATCTAGGGCCTTTGCTATTGAAGTTCAGGTACTTTATATTATAACTATTTTGTAGCTTGTTGAATTACATAAATTATTTTCTTTCGAACACTTTCTATTGTTTGCATTCCCCTAGTATTGTATTGCTTGAGCTTTTGTTTTGTGTATTTCTTTTCTACTGATCACATTCATCTTTTGCTACAGTGATGTTTGGAAATGGGGACAAGATAGAGTAGGTTAACATTGCAAATTACATAAGCTCACTGATTGGTGATATAGGAATTTGTTAAATAGCACTTTATTATGAACTTTTTTTATTTCTGTTGGTTTTGATCATTGGTGCATTCTGGCTTCGGCTGTTGATTATGGGGCAAATAACAAAGCAATATCTTATCAAACTTCATTTAGTATCGCCTTCAGTATATCTTATATTATGTTAACAATGGGATCCTAAAGGGTAGGAAAATATTAGGAGGGATAGAGGGGGACCAAGGATGACATGGGATGAGGCGATAAAACAGGACTTGCGGGATGAAATGTACCTAGAGATTTGGCTTTTGAATTTTGACAGGACTGCATGAAAATTAACAATTCATGTGTCGGAATCTTAGTTTACTCGTATTTTGTTTATTCTCTCTCTTTTACTTCCATACATTTCTGTTGGGTTTCAAATCTAGCTTACCCCAACGTGCTTGAGACAAAGGCTTTGTTGTTGACTTTGTTGAGGTGCACTTTCTTATGTTTTGCAGGCCCTGTGTGTTCCTGGTTCTTTTGGCATTGGACAAGCAGTTGGTATGCCGTCGAAAAGGGCTGATGTTCTAATCGCTGTAAGTGTCTTAACAGTCAAAGCTTACCAATAAATATTTCCAAACCAAATAAACATTCTCTCCGTAATTGGTAATTGTATTTTAACTAGGTATGGTAAATCTGTGGATAAATCCAGCACTATGGATTTGCTAACAAATTTCTGAATTCCAAGCTTATCTTGTTAAAACCATTTTTTAAGAAGTCAGAACTGCATAAATAATGCCAGAATCAACATTTTGTGCATGTTTGCAGCCTATTAGACTATTCATTCACAGTTGAAAATTCTAATGAGTTGGATCATGCTTTGTAACCCTTTGCACATATAGCACCTTAAGCATAGCTACTAAATTACATGTGCTATCATCCCGACAGAATATCTAGACACGAAACATTTAATTCTGGAGGTTGGATATACTAGTCTTCTTGCAGAATCAGTTTTGCACATGGTTTCTAGTGAGTGGAATATGCATGGGATGAGGTTTTGGAACTAAATGCAGAGTTTTATCATGAATAATAAATAATGATGTTTTTTCGACATTACGACCATAAAAACACAAGCATGCATGCATGCCACCATACATGTGCAGTGCACCACACTTTTTAGTGAGGTTTTTGCTCATGCTGTGTAAAGTTTGCACAACCAGGATTTGATCTAGGTTGAAGCGTTGACCAATGACGCAACCAACTGGCCAGAGTTTCTTTATGTTTTGTTAAATGATTCTCTTAACAATTATTTCTTTTCTTCTTTTAGGTCCTTATGAAGCAAGCAGGCCTAAAACTTCAGAATACTGTAAGATTTTTTATGTTTTTTTGCCTAATCTGTTTTAGTTAGTTATTATAATATTGGGCAATATATGTTTCTCTGCAATGAAGCGATCTGATTCTGAGATACTTTCTCTTTAAACAAAGATACACAGTTATCATGCATGCTCGAGAAAGAGAGGCTAATTCTAAGATACAATCAGTAGATTGTTATTACATATAGGCTTACTGTTTGGAGAGAATTCTTTATTTGCCATTGAAAAAAATAGTTGTTCCTTCCTTGCCACTGAAAAAAATGAAGTTACCTATTTGCCATTTGTTTGTTTTTCCTTTCCTTTCATGCCACTACTGTCAAGTCTGTTGGCCACACTAATTGTCATATATTGAAATCAGCTTCTTTCAAGAATGATGAAAACGTAGTGAAATCTGGGCGTAGAAATCTTATTAATGGGAAATCATCTATGCCTCAACGGGGCATGTAGCTGAGGGTAGCTCGTAGGCACCATGGCAGCCCCATCCTCATATGGATCATTCAGGGAGCTGATGTTAGAATGGAGAGAATAAAGTGTGGGGCCAGGTTAGGGTAAAAACTATTTCTAAATTTGGTATAACATCTATTTGACGAATGTGGTAAATAAGTAAACCAAAAATAAATCGATGGCAAATAAGAGACTTCGTTTTTTCAGTGGCAAGGAAGGAACAGCCATATCTTTCTAATTTGCACCAACAGTACACCAGATAGTACATCAATACTCTGACATGTTTGTACATTGACACAAGTTCTGAACTTACAAATGGGGTGTTTTGATATGATGGCTGTTAACTGTGCCATTTTACTAAATCTCATGGTTGCTTGATAAAAGAATTCATGATTTGCCAGTTTTCTATTGTTCAGGGCAATGCAGCATCCCTAAGTTGTTACTCCCTCCGTCCCTAAATACTTGTCGCTTTGTAGTTCATTTTTGAACTACAAAGCGACAAGTATTTAGGGATGGAGGGAGTACTTGCTAATTTTGGATCCCATGTTCTTGTGTTGCTAAATTTCTCTTCACTGTGCAGACTATTTTTATAAATGTCGTTAGTGGCTTCCAGTTGACAGAGACAGCAGGAGATCTGGCTATGGCTGCTTCAATTTGCAGCAGGTAATATCCAGTCACTGACACTTGGATCGGGCTAGACCTAGACGAAGAAATGAGCAAAGCACACACACAAAAAAAAAATTTGTGCAGCCGAGCTGCTTGAGTACAGGCTCCATATGATTCTACTTGACTGTACCAGGCCGTACCAAGGCCATACTACCACTTGCATACATTGAATTTCACCTACTACTAGCTACTACCTCCGTCTCCAAATACTTGTTAGTTCAAGTATTTGGGGATGGGAGGAGTACTTGATTGCTATTTCTACCTAGGCTAAAATTGGCGTCCGGTGATCTCAGCTGCTAATCTGAATTAAGCACTAGCCAAAATGAGCAATGTGTTTGTCAACAGTTACCAGTACAAGATGTACTTCTAGTATAAGTAGCCCTTAGATACTTTGCACTCATGTTTCTCATTGATAAACTTTGGGCAACTAAAACTACAAAGGCATAGTAGTGAAGAACAAAATACAGATGTCTGGTCATTTTACCATTCTTTGTTGTAGGTAAGCTGACGAGTGTTCTATTTGTCTACATTCTTCTGCTGTTCATTCATTCTAAAAAAGCATCTTCACATTGTCTTCAGTTTCCTGGAATTTCCCATCCCAAATGACGTTGCATTTATCGGAGAGGTTGGACTCGGCGGTGAAATTAGGACTGTAAGTTTTCTTCTGCATCATGTAATATGTTTTACTCCATTCTTAAATTGTTATTGTCAGGACAATAATTTTAGTTCCATTTTAAACTGGATTTGTTGCTCTAACAATAACAATTTAAGAAAAGGGGCTATTTGTTATCCCAGTCAGCCTTTTACTCTAGTTCAAGATCTTGAGGGGTGTGTATGATTCAGTTAGCAAACCACATGGACCACTTTAAAGATCCGGTATACCAAAATGTGAATACAAGAAAAGTTTAGGGAGCCCAGTGCATTTCACTATTTTCTACAATCCTCTGAAACAATTTGGTTCTATCAGAGAATAATTTGAAACCCATAGTAGTCCTGGGTTCGACACCGACTTTCCGCACTGCACATTGCGAGGGTAAAACTGGTCTCGTATAATCCTTCCCCAGACCCCACCTCGCGTGGGAGCTTCCGCACTGAGATTGTCCTTTTTAAAGAATAATTTGAAACCCAGAGCAGTGACGGCAACTTATCTGTCATAATCTGCCAGGTTTCAGCTGATTAGCAAGTAGATTTCAAACAACATAATAAATGAAATTTGGCATACTTCAACATTGGATCAACTTTCTCTTTGCATACTATCGAGTTTGTTTTTAACCGTAACCAGCTTTAGTAATGTCTGTTTTCCTCTTAAAAGGTGCCGAGAATGGACAAGCGGGTGATAGCTATTTCGAAGTTGGGATACAAGAAATGTGTTGTTCCCAAGACCTCAGAGAAGTTGCTCAAACCGCTTAACCTTGATATTGAAATTTTGCCGTGCAGCAACCTGAAGCAGGTTATAAACGCCGTATTTAAGCCCCAAGAATGATGTTTGTGTACAAGATGTCGGGTTAATCAAAGCTGATCTGTAGGCGTTAAGAGTATTGTAAGTCATGAACTTGGCTAGTTCAATTGTAGGTCATGAACTAGGCTATAGTTCAATTATAAGTCCTGAACTGAACGGGTTCAAAGCATTGGCTTCCAAGCCGTTTTATATCTTCTCCTTTTGGTAGTGAGCCTAGGATGGCCACGACATATGCCGACAAGAAGCTGATATGTAGGCGTAACCGCGTGAGTATTGTATGTTTTGCTTGAATCCCGAACCAACATATTGAGGAAATCATCATAATTTTTACGTGTCTATTTTATTCAGCATCATGCTCTATGTTGAGTTTTTCTAACTCACCATTTGTTGGTGAAGCGGTATTTTGCTGCAAGTCTATTAATTTTTTAACTCGACCATTTGTTGGTCTTTATTACTCGTGAAACATGAGTGACTCCCTTTCCGTTTTTATCTTTCAGCGTATTTTGTGTGATAGCCAGCACTCTCGTTTCTTGGAGCAGAGTAGAAGTTCCAATAGCTGCTTATAGCAGTTTTAGTTTTAAAAGTTTTCAAACAGTCGTAACAATTATATGAACTACAATGAAACAATTCTTTAGAACGAAGAGTATCAAACAACTTTAAATTCAACTTCTAAAAAAAATTAACCGCTAATTTAACAGGTAAATTATAATTTGAGATTTGTAGGGCTTTACCCTCTCCGAAGAGAAGGAGCCCTTCCAGAAATTCTCAGTGGCCCAGAGGGCCAAAGAGGGGGTTTGGAAATAGTTTTCAACCAGCAATTGACGCGCCTCGGTATTACCTCACTAGCTGCGTCATTGCCCCAAGCGCAAAGATGGTTTCGAAAGAGCGCCCGCCCCGTCATCTTATACTCGAGTCTCCTGCGCACCCGTCCCTCGGCGACCGAGGTGGGACTAAACATAACCGAGCAACGCCAAACCGGTTACCGCCTCCCGGGGTGTTCCCACTGGGTCGTTCTAATTTCTGCGGGCCTCTTCTTCCACAGGCCTCAGCGACGCTTTCGGGTGACTGGGCCGAATCCGAAGACCGAGGAGAGCCAGAAACTCGCGCTGAGGACGGGGACTCTCACGGAAGACAACTACTACTAGAACGGTACGGGGACTGTCGAGCTGAAACCAGCAATAAACTCAGCCGACGAAGATGTATCTGATTCAAGGGTTCTGGGGCACCGTAATGTCTCCGTGTAATATGAGATTAGCCCGTCACATAAAGAGGTATTTGGTGGGAAGTTTGGGTTGCCAAAAGCGAGCGATTAGGGATGAGAACGGAACGGATCATCCGATGTCGTTTTCAAAATTTTTCGATGCGATTATCATTTTTGAAAATTTTTGAATATTTCGATCCGATTGCCGTTTTTATCGAACATTGAAATTTAGTAAACGGAATCGAAACGATTTAGACTGATTTCCGATCGAATTGTCTCATATTTTATATTTAAGTTGTTGATGTTATAGATAAATAATATTTTGGTGTGTTGTTTCCAAATAAAATTTGGAACTGTTCCGATATCGATATACTTCCGATCCAATATACCTGTTTCTGATATTTCCGATAGCGTAAACGTTTCCGAAAATTTTATATAAAAACGATTTCTCCTTTTTCCCGTCCATTTTCGAGCGATGGCAGGATCAACAATGAAAGTATAAGCCGCGGATGATGAGCGGGCAGGGAGCAATCCAGACCGTAGAGGTTAATGAGTTCGGTCGCCTCACGACAACCAACAGAGGTGATGAGGCGCAATTAGAAAGAAACGGTAAGTCGGCCCGTCGTAAAGCACCGCATGATCAGAGGCATTATATAGGTGCGTGGTACCTACGAGCAAAAAAGGACCCGTAAGCGCTTGACGTCTTGAGGCAGGCAAGCAGCCGCAAGGCACACAGCAGCACCATCACAGACGATCCATCACTTAATGGAGAAGAACAGAGTTCAATCCGCAAGCTCACGCTAGAGCGTAAAAGCATTCTCGGGTCCAAAAAGAAAAGGAAAAACTAACCGCATTCATATTGCCCAGTTGACTTCCAGGAGTTCATAGATTTATTATTCAAAAGAACAGGGAGTACACCATAGCATCAATAGTGGTCTGACGAGGTCTGGCAGCCAACTATACAGACGACCGACTTATTAAGGACGTTATATTATACTCCCTCCGATCTAAAAAACTTGTCATTTTCTAATTTATTTAAACTACAAAGCGACAAATTTTTTTTTGCGACAGAACTCCTATATAGGGAGAGCAATTCTGTTAGAAAAAAATGGAAAGGGAGAACCGAGCACCATCAGTAGCAATAGCTACTGCAACTGTGAAAATAAAAAAATCGCCCGCGCGTACCAGCGACCGGTGAACTCTCACTTCTTTCCACTAGATTTGGAAGATGCAATCTTCTCCTCAAGCATCCGATGGGAAGGCGAGCCATCTAAAAGTTGGGCCGCTCTCTCGTGTTCCTTCTTTGCCTCTTCGATGACTTTGTTGCAGAGGAAGCTTGGCTGGTTGGTGGAGGACAGCAGCCTTGCCCACATCCTGTCAGTAATTGAGACTCTATTCTGCTTCTCTGTGATCCTCTGGAGTGAACAAAATAACGGATCAGTATGGAGGACGTTGAAGCATAGCCAACTAGTGGATTGTGTTGATCAACGCACTAAAACGTACTACCTCCGTCCCGAAAAGTTTGTCGCTTTGTAGTTCATTTTTGAACTACAAAACGACAAACTTTTCATGACGGATGGAGTAATTCATTGCCCTAAAGAGAATTGACTTACGTAAAATGGGATATAGCAATGGCGACCGTTTACTTGACCGACAGTGAAACCAGTATATCCAGCCATGGCTCCATGGACCACACTGTGAGCCAACAGTGTGCAGTAGACATTATCAGAAGCATTGCTAGGGATTGCACGTATCATGTATGTCGGATCTGCAGTGCAAAAATATCATCTGAGATTTGTAATCAGAAATTATCATGTTTTGAAACCTGAAGTATATAAGCAACAAAACCCACTGACCTATGTACTTCAAATTTATGGTCATCCTGTGTTTCTTGAAATACTCCTGAATTCATGAGGAAAACATGGATTTAGCAAGTGGTAATATTGCATATCACTAGATAGGAGTGAACCATAGGCAATGAATGTCAAGAGCAGCAATGGTGCCACTGAATGCCAAAAAGAACCATAAGGAAAAACAAAGCCAACATCAAGAAATGTAGGGGATGCAAGTGGGAGGTCCAATTCTTACATTTATCTTTTGAGATAACCAAAGACCAACATCAAGAAGCAGTTCATTTCCTGAAGCATCTTTCCCAATTGACTGCATGGTTTCAGCGATAAGTTTCTGCCCAGCACCCTCAGCAACAACAATAACCATATGACCGTTGTCCTTCAGACGCTTTTCTATATATCTGAGAAGTCCACCTTCACCCTCCAGATAGAAAGGTGACTCTGGAATCAAGCAACAATCCTGACAAAAGGAAAATGTATGAAACCTTATTCTAGTGTGTTAACATGAAACTTCGATTCAAATATATTCAGCTGGTGGAGGTGTAAACTTACCACATCTCTGCTAGCGAGAGTAGCGTACTGAGCAATGAAACCTGTACCATTAAAAATGGTCATTAGTCAAAATATATATGGTCTAAAGGAACAAATAAATGATGGATATGTTGTTTTTACTCCGTAAATTGACAATAATAGCATAAGGCATGCATAGATCTAAGTTTTAAAAAAGAGTTAAAAAGGTTATTCAAATTCCCATGAAACAGTTGATAGCATTTGATGTCGTTAGATGCGATCAGCAATTCTTATTCATGGGGAAAGTGACTATAACATAAAGATGCTGATGAGTCCATATATTTTTTTCGAAAAGGCTTGATGACTCCATATAAGCATTGAAGTCTCTCAAAGGTGACCTTTACCAGAAAAAAAAGGATAGTAACAGCAAAAATCTTGTGGTCAAATACCATATGTTAAATTGCATGATAATCAGTTTATCCGGGAAACTTACCACTGTGTCGCCCCATTAGCTTAACAAGACCTATACCGTTCTCAGCACTTACAGCTTCCACATGAGCAGCATTTATTGCACGTTGAGCCTCCTCAACTGCCGTGTCGAAACCAAATGACTTGTCAATTACCTAAAACAAAGGCAACAATGAGTTCATGTTCATCCATATAGGATAGATATCAACTTTCACCAAAATATAAACCAAGGAAAAAATTGTGGAAAAGGGTATTACAGGTATGTCATTGTCAATAGTCTTTGGAATGCCAGCAACGGAAACTTTGAGGCCGCGTCTTCTAACTTCCTGATCACATTCAAGTAAATA
Source organism: Tuctoria greenei (assembly GCA_036927565.1). Taxonomy (NCBI): domain Eukaryota; kingdom Viridiplantae; phylum Streptophyta; class Magnoliopsida; order Poales; family Poaceae; genus Tuctoria; species Tuctoria greenei. The sequence goes on along the minus strand of JAYESD010000009.1, from coordinate 157,564,836 downwards.
GTAACTTGTATTTCAGCAAACTGTTGTGATTATATAATGATTGATTGGCTATCAATAAGCTATTAGATAAGGGCAACAATAATATAAGTATGAGAATATATTCAGCAAATCTACAATTGTGCTTACTTCATAAATAACTCCTGCACCCCTTTGAGTACCATCACCACCAATTACATAGACCTAAATAAAGAAACAAAGGTAAAACAAATGTGCACGAAGTGTCTTATCTCGGCAAGAGAATCTTCATGGTGGCAAGAGACTGAGAGAAGAACAAAGTGGTAATAAAATAAAAGGGAGAGTGGAAAGACGATTAGTGAAAACACCATTTTCTTTACCTGATTTATGCCGCGATCTTGAATGCTGTCAACGATCTTCTTGGTATCATGGCCTCCTCGTGATGATCCGAGAATTGTCCCACCCCTTTTGTGAACATCATTGACGCACTTCGGGGTCAAGTTAATGGTGTTGCGAGCATAGAAGCCCCTGTATCCACCCTGTGGAAAAATAAACATGAGGACACCAAATACTAATGATTCAGCAGATTGGGGTCATCCAGAGCAGGCTCAATAGACTTTTATGTCACTACTCCCACATGCTAAAAGTTTGTGGTTGCAGTACACAAGTTGTAACTAAGTAGTTATGGATTTATGGCAGTGAACAATGGACACAAGCCCACTAATTACCCAAGTATTCCTTAAATTAACATCCATTTTGCAAACTTTTGCTTGTGTCAGATGCATTATCATAATTGGCAAGATGATTCCACTGGATGGATGTAAAATAAATACTACAAAGCAAAAACAGTTGGCCCAGACTCCAGAATGACATATAACAAATTTCGGAAAACCGGCAACTTGCAGAACTACAAGACACACATAACGTTTTACCTGAATTCCTAATATCTTGGTAACACCATACATGTCATATAAGCCGCATACAATTTCCCTAATCACAGTATTAAGTCCAGGGCACAGTCCTCCACAGGTGACAATGCATGCATGGACCTCATCTGACTCAAAATACACCTAACAAAGACAACCACACAGGTTAGAAAGAAAGCTTACAAGGTTATTCATACTATATTTCATCTTGTTGATTGCTTTGCTGGCATAATGAAAAAATCAAACTTGTATACCCTTTGGCGAGGTCCAGCACGACGGAAGTGGTTTCCTCTTGCTCCACCCTTGTGAACAACAATCTGCATCGAAGGATGCATGCAATGGCACCAAATTGAAGTAAATACATTTTTTCGACGTTAAGTACTTTATGATACAAAAGAAATGCTAGTGGACAACAAGTTCGCAAGAGTTGACCTTCTGGCAGACAGTATCATCTGGATCCACAAAGTACTGCCTGAAAACAAGGCAAATAAATAGTTTCAAATTAGCAGCAATATGTTCAAAGGGAATAAAGTGAGCTAATCGAGTAAGGAAGGTCAATCTTACTTCACAACTGAGTACGCTGGATTATCCTGCAATGGATTTGGGTATGTCTGCAACATCAAATGAAATGCGTCATGAACCCAAAGAAATCGGTGTTGTTAACACTAAGAGATTTAACATTTCATCCATTGTCCCCTCATAATTATTGAAAAATCATAATACAGAAACGCAAAATGTGGGGGGAAATACAGTGTACATCACCAAGGCGACGCCAAAAAGGGGCCTAACTATTGCCATGTCCAAAAAGAGCCCACGCCATGATGCAAACAACTGACGAGCCATATGCACTATTAAATAACAAAAGCTGCTAACTACTTTAGATCGCACGGAACCATCGTCGGATTCCCGTGATCCCGCACAATCTCGCCGCAACCCACCATGACACCCGTCGGCGACCTCGTCCTCTCGGAGCAGCGATTGATCAACCCGCGTCCCTGTTCGGCTACCCCTGAGATCGATCGGTGCAATACAGTACACGATACTCACCGGGAGATCGGGGAGGTAGTCGGACACGTGGGGCACGTCCTCGAGGACGTACCCGGCCTCACCGGTCACCAGCTTGGTGACCGCCCCGTCCATCGCCTCCGGATGGCTCCGCGCCCTATCCGGCTCCCAAGCGAGACCAGGCGGTGGTGGTGGTGGCGGCCGTGAAGGCTGTGCCGCGGGATCGGCACAGTGACGGGCACGTTTCGCGGCCGGTCTGGGGTTGTCGATCGGGGGCCCGGTCGGTCAGCAGCAGCGGCGGGCGTCGCCTGCTGCACCATAGAATGATGATGCTGCGGGGGAGGGATCCATTGCGGCCGGGCGTTCGGGTGGACTTTGTGCGGACGACGTCGACGGCGACCGGAGGAGGAGACGGGCGAAGGGGATGCCTTCCTCTGCGGAAGTGGGGGACTGATGAGGAGAGAGAGATGCGCGGGCTGACACTTGGTGGTGGGGTCAGGCGGTATTTAGTTTGTGGTGGGGCCGGGCCGCGAGGCTCGCGGTCTTTCTCCGGCGATTAACCGTACGGTAATGGCACCACGTGGCGAGTTGCTATTGCCTGTCACTAGGGGTCTTGTTTTTTTGTTGTCGAATACCGACGGTCCTTGTTCACCTTGTGGTACTCGGAACAAGATATGCAATTTCAAATTGAATTTAACAAGCTGGAGACGTAAAGTAAATGGTTAATAATCAATCAAAAAAATTGGCTAATTGACATTTGATTCTTACAAAAAAAAGTTCTCCGATACACAAATCTTAAAAAAAAATGAATCAAATGTTGGTTTAGGTTGGAACTGTGGAAGGAAAGCTCCCCAGCTCGACGAATCCCCGCTTCCTGATCTCGAATCGGACCCTCAATCCAGATGATTCTACTACTCTTGCACTTTTACATCTGATATTAGCGCGCCATTCGGAGCCGTGGTCCGTGCGTGGATCCCAATCCGCGACCGAGGTGGTATAGTCTCCTCGGAAAACAGAGCGGGCGTCCATGGCCGTGGAGGCGCGCGGGCGGCCCGGGGCGGCGGCGCGGTGGAAGGCGAAGGAGGCAGCGGTGGGCGCCGCCGCGAGGGTGCTCTTCTACCCGACGCTGCTGTACAACGTGGTGCGGAGCAAGTTTCAGGCCGAGTTCCGCTGGTGGGACGAGGTCGATCAGGTGAATTTTATGGCTCGCTTTTTGTTTCGTTCCCCAATGCATCCCGCGTGAGGGATTGATTGGTTAGATATTTAAACTCGAGATGCAATTGCTAGATTCACCGCGAAATTGGAACCATATGTGTTGCGGTGGATCATGTGTTCTGTACCACATCTAAGTAAAGCTGTGACTGTCGTAGATGTACAGTCTGTTGTGCTTTTGCTAAGCCTAGGCATGCGAATTAAGTGACAGCATTTGAAGGATTTGCATCTGTAATTCACTGATCACTCTATACTTTATATGACACTTGATGTCGTTCTCTTTTTGTAATGGAACATCTTTTCAGAATAAACAGCACTAGAATTGGGAATCTCATCCACGCTTCTTGTTGGGAGCAAAATTAGAATCGATTTTGGCGCTAATATAATACATGGAGTACCTTGTGAAAAGAAAAAAAAAACACCATGGATAAAAATCCAGCATTCCGGGCTTCCCAACGATGTTGACTTTAAAATTGTTATCTACAAGGAAAGCTGATAGTTGTTGTATGCTTGAGCCTTGAATTCAGTTTTGTATCTGCGGCTAAGTCCCTGCTAGGCCTTGGGCTTACCATGATGTATGGTGTTATATTGTTGCCCCTTCCGGTTGGGTAGATATCCCCTTAACAAATTATCTTCAATCTGATATCACTTATGTAAATATCAATCTCTGTACCAGTTCATTTTGCTTGGAGCTGTTCCATTCCGCAGTGACGTTCCTCGCTTGCAGAAGCTTGGTGTACATGGTGTGATAACCCTAAATGAACCATTTGAGACTTTAGTACCAGCATCAGTGTACCAGGCAAGTGGCTTGCAAGTTCTTTTACATTCGAATGTAAAAATGTTTATGACATTCGTAGAGCTTAGTTTTTGCCAGTTTCATGAAACCTTACATCTTCAGCAAGGAGCATAGTTGCTGCAACCAAAGTTATGGCTAGCTGAAAATGCATTATGACATAAATGCTCCCCTTCTGAACTTTACAGTCACATGGGATTGATCACCTTGTTATTCCTACAAGAGATTATATGTTTGCCCCTTCACTTGTGGATATTAATCAAGCAGTTGATTTCATTCATAGTAAGTGAGCAAAAAAATATGCCTAAAGTGGAAGTTTTTAATTTGTAGTTTTTTCGTGGTTCATCCCAGAGTCAGTGAGTTTGCTGTTGGCTATTCGTGGCAGTCATTGTCTCAGCAATTTCTCTCCAATTTAAAAACTTTCTATGACACTTCTTCATTAGGAAATGTATCTTGTGGGAGGATAACATATATTCACTGCAAAGCCGGAAGGGGCCGGAGTACAACTGTTGTCTTGTGCTATCTGGTAAATTTGATTATCCACCTCCAGTAAACCTAATATGTAAATATCGATTTCATAACCCTCAGTTTCATAATGAGAACTTGTATGGAACCAACTGTGTGTAATCCATGCATTTTCGCCAGGTGAAGTACAAAAATATGACACCTGCAGCAGCTTTTGAGCATGTGCAATCTAAAAGGGCTCGAGTGCTCTTGACCCATTCGCAGTGGAAGGTACTGAACAATAGTCCACACACAATTAATCATTTCTTCTATCTAAGGAAAATGTAAACTTATAATGCGGACAGGATTTACTGATGTTACTTTACACTGTTTTGTTAATTTGTGAAGTTGCATGGATCAGTCCCCTTTAATAATTTTTATATGATGGACATTCCATTTAATAAATATATGTTTATTTGGCCAATTGATCAGAATGATTTAACTGGCAAGGAAAGCAGGTGTTGCATTTTAGCAACATTTTCTGTCTTACTGAGAAAATAAAATATCCTGCATTTAGTACAAAGGGAATGTTGTTGTCGCTACTAATGCTGCCCAAACAAGCACCTATATATTTAAAACATACTAGCTATGATTCAACGATTATGCAAACATGGCATTTGTATTTGCAGAGAAATGCTGCAATCTGTTAGATGTTTCATTACGATATTTACCTGATTTTCTTTTTCGTTGAGTTGTAAGTGGTAATGTTCCAAGTTCATATGGTGGAGACCACATATACTGTTTTAATGGACCAAAACCTAGCCCATCAGTTAGATCAAGAGTTGTCCTGAGTTATCTCTGTAGGAATTTTGAATATTTCCGTAAGGTCCTGGTTTTTTTCCTGCTGGAAGAGTAGATAGTTTAAATCCTTGATCATCGAAAATTTTATATGAATTCTTGGCGGCTTTGCTTGTTGCAGGTAGTTCAAGAATTCAGCAAGAGGAATGCAGAACTTCCTGCTGTCATGGAGGATTCGGCAATAGCATCTCCAGCAGGGGATGTGGTGCCAGTAACAGAAGCAGATTTGGATGGCAATAATGTGCCGGAGGTTGTTACAGCGGATGAGAGCTTGTCTTGCCTCAAGACTACCCCATCATCAAGGCCAAAGATAAATATGTTGTCATGCTTGTTTCCTTCTCGGATCTGATGTGTGTTCTCTTATGGAAAACAAGGTTCTAAGATCCACGCATTTCATGAGCCGATTTGTACAGAAGAATAGTGCATCTGCACAACATTTCTGAAATGTATAAAGTTGCCTTTATTCATCCAATCCACCTCTTTATTCATCCATACGTGTACAGGTCAAGTACACAAGCTCATTGCTTGGTGCTTGCCGTATGTAAAGTTTGAACAAAATCAGGGCCTGACCGCCTGGGTATCTAAAAAATTGGTACCGTCATAGATGTACCATTCAAGTAGCTCATAAATCTGTCACCAAGGAGATATCATTCTACCTGCATTGTAAATAAAAAAGTTACGAAGTTAACAAATTGCCAATAAATGGGACGACCACCCAACCAAACTCGCCGTTTGCTAATCCGTCCCCCGCGCGCGTAAAAAGCGTTTGATCTGCTTCCCGTGTCCATCAGCTTATTACGGATCGTAATTGCTTCGGAGCAAAGAACGGCTCCAAATCAAACAAAACAATTTATATATTCGAGCGAGCCGAGATCAAACCAAACAATTCATATATTCGAGCGATTTTGTTGGCTTCGTTGATTCGTACTCTCCCATTTTCGAATTAATTGATTGCTTCAGATTATTCGAAACGGAGGGGGTAATAAAATACTACTGCACGGACATCACGCGAAGGAGTCCAAAATTCTTGTAATTTTATGGAGAGAGACGCATCCATATGCAGGGCTCGTGCCATGAAACAAATCTACCGTATGGTCTGCAGAGTTTCAGGCCTCTTGATCGGCTTCCGTTTTCAGTTTGGTTGGCGCTGCTCACGTAATCGCGTTTACCGAGTTTATTTTAGATAATGTTTACTGACCGAGTTTTAATAAGGCTGTACGTATATATCTGGACGAGAAGAAAACGGCAGGCCAGCCAGCTACCGGAAGCCGGAGAGATTCACGTGGCAAACATCTCGAAATTTCAGCTGACCACAATTCCCTTCCTTTTACTCGGCTACTATCTACGTGACCGATCTCCCCGTGCCGTTGGTTCAGTTGCATCGTTTCCAAACCGAACGAGCCAGCCCCATAAATAAACAGCTGCAGCCTGCATCAGCGGCCACGTCGCCGTTGTCGCTGCTGCATTGCGTACATCACGCACGCCGGCACGCGTCTCTCTCTCCCCGAGAAGTGGAACCGCCAACGAGCTCGCCGCTCGTCGACCCCAACAGCCATGGCCGTGGAGGCACACTGCCTCCTGCCCGTGAGGTACGTACGTGTCTGCCTGCCTGACTGATATTGGCAATGTCACGCGTGCGTGCGTGTAAACGTGTTTTGATGGACGAAGGCTCGTCCTTCTGCTGTGCCCGTCGTCGTCCATGGCGCTAGCTCACCAGCTTTCTGATGATCGCAGGGGCAGTGGAGTAGTAGCTGACCCTACTGAGTCTGAGACGAAGCAGAGGCACGGCGATTGCGTGGCGGACCTCGCCTCGACGCCGCACGGCGCCGTCGGCCCGCCCGCGTACGTGGTGCTGGCGCCTGGGAGGGAAGAAGCAGAGAGCGGCGGCGGCGCCTTCTTCGCCAACGCCGCTGCGTCGTCCAGGAAGCGCGCGCGCGGGCCGGAGGACCGGTTTGTCGGCGCGGCCAAGCGGCGGGTGATCGACGTCCACCACCCCGCCGTGCTACATCACGTGAGTGCTCTACTCTCTCTACTCGTGAGTAACACGCACGCAAATTACTCCTACATCACTTGAGTATATGGATGGGCCGGCACTGACGCGGGGACTCTCGGTGGTGGCGCATGCAGGTGCAGAGGCTGAACGCGGAGGTCCAGCAATGGCGGCGGTACGCGGCGGCGTTGAACGCGGCCGTCGCGAGGCAGCTGAGGACCAAGGACGAGGAGATCGACGCGGCGCGGTGCCTCAACTGGCTCCTGCAGGAGCAGGCCCGCGCCGCGCACGCGGAGGCGCAGGCGTGGCGCGACGCCGCCCTGTCCGGCGAGGCCGCGGCCGCCGCGCTGCGCGCCGACCTGGACGACGCGCTCCGCGCGCTGGCGCGGCGGGCCCGGGACGAGGCCGGGTCGTCGACCGCCGAGGATGCCGAGTCGTGCTGCTCCGGCGGCAACAACAGCAACGGCGAAGAAGGTGATGACGACGCGACCACCGGCTCGTCTGTCGCCGGCGCGTGCCGCGGCTGCGGCGACCGCGACGCGGCGGTGGTGCTCCTTCCGTGCCGGCACCTGTCGGCCTGCGCGCCTTGCGCCGCGGCGGCGCGGACGTGCCCCGCGTGCGGGTTTCCCATAGCCGGCAGCGTCGCCGTCAACCTGGTGTAGAGGTTAGCGTATAATTCGTTGCATGATCGCTTCTCTATGGGCAACAGTAGCAGAATTGGACGGCAACGGTGCCACCAGAAGCAGTACACAGGATGCCAGCTTGTCCTGCCAAAAACGTAGCTCACGAAAGCTAATGATTCAGATGCCGTCATGTTCGTTGCCTTCTGCAAGGGATCTGGATTCTAATGACTCATCTCTTACTGCACGTCGAATCCCGGACGTGCAGGCATGTTTGCAAAGATTTGTTTATCGATGAACTGATCTGTCCGTTCTACGGAAGTCGATTGCATTGGCAGAACATGTTTGCAATTATGTGACTTGTCCATGTTCATCATTTTTTTTGTGTGTTTACATACCTGAATCAGTCAATCAGGTCACATTCATTTCCCGGTCCGTGTTGATTATGCCCCCAATTGACGATTGTTAAAAAGAGTACTCTTCTGATCCTCAAATACTTGTCATCTTCTTATTATTTTTTTACTTAGAAGACGATAAGTATTTAGAGACATAAAAAGTATACATTAGTTGGAGACAATTAGTTGGAGACAAACTCTGTACGTGGCCTGACCATCTTCTGTAAGTTTGAGCGAAATCAGAGCAAACTCGCCTGTTGTTTCTGGAAACTACAAGGTTCAAAGCCGGAACATACAAGATATGCAATATTATTATATCGACCAATTGCTTGGGGATAAATTCGGAACTCCGTTTATTTGAAGATAAAATATCCAATTCTACTTATCGATTTACTCTTCTTATATTTTTAATGGTACACTAAAATATCAGCCTCCATATGTTGCAAAATTATATCGAATCAAACCAGAAAATTTAAAATATTTTCTCAAAATGTAATATAAACTAAATTTCTCATCAAAGAAACTAGATAAAATATCAATTGATTCTCAAACTCGCGTTAATAAAAAACTCTTACGTTTCTCAACGTATTTACATCTCCCGTTTCTAGGACCGTAAGAAAGTTAGAAATTCGAAAAAAACAGAGTAGTTTTCGAAAAAAACGAGAAATTAGTGAAAAAGTGGAGGGATCGTAGGGTTCCATTCCGTTCCGTTCCATTCCACGCCGTCCACGCCCACACGCAACCGATATATTCCCCACCCAGCCGAGAGACAGAGACCGCGTGCGATCCAAGCAGACCGAGCACAAGAACCAGCAGCGAAGTCGTCGACGGAGAAGGGGCGGGCAAGATGTCGTGGCAGGCGTACGTCGACGACCACCTGATGTGCGAGGTCGATGGCCAGCGACTCACCTCCGCCGCCATCGTTGGTCTCGACGGCAGCGTCTGGGCGCAGTCCGAGACCTTCCCTCAGGTCCCTTCCTCTCGAATCTACGTACCTTTTTAACTCGCTTCCGTGCTTCAGATCCGCGCTTCGCTAGATATGCCTGCGCCTCGATCTCCTCCCCGCTCGGCCGGATCGGGGAGGTTTGGGTTCCCGGATCTCGGTCGCCGAGGCGAGACGCGGATCCGGTTCCTTGCTGCTATGTTAGGTTTATTTGGAAGTTTGCTGTTAATAGGGTTGGGAGTTTATGCGTAATGATGTGTTGGTGTCCGATTTACATTTGGTATAGCAGGGTTTGCAGCTCATCGTGTTGCCAAGTTAGTCGTTCGATTAGGCTTGGTTTTAGTCTTGACGATTGTGCTAGCATCAGGAGTGGAAACCGTCACAGCAAGGTCAAAATTTTGATTTATATGGAATGCCACGAGTAACTGAATAGAGTTCCATTAAATTCCTTACTCATACCGTCGCTCTAGATAGATTTTTGTCATCACAATGCATGGTATGATCTGAAACATATAGTTTTAAACTTTTACTCGGTAACGATTTGTGATCTGATGCCTCTATTTGCTTGTGGGTGTGGTTTGTCGAAGTGGAGTAGCTTTTAGTTGTGTCATTGATTGCAGGGTTGCACGTAACTTGTGGTCACTATTCTTCGACAGGCCCATTGGCCAGTTCCGGATCAAGGAAATTATGTAATTAAGGAAAGAACTATGTTATGGTTAACATTACAGCTTGTTTCCAGTGTTTAAAAAGCGGTCTAGGCGGCCGCTTAAGTGCCGCCTATGCGTTGGGTGTCTCCCGGCCTCGTCGCTTTCCCATGAGCGACGGAATGAGCGCTGAGTGCCGCTTTTTCCGGCTGGGCACCACTTTTCCCGCTGGGCGCCGCTCAATAGGCCGTGGGCCGGTTTTCTACTGGCCCAAATAAACGTAAAACCTAATTTTCTACCCCCTGGCCGCCGGCTGTCTCCCTGGGTCCCCGACACTCACGCCTCAGGCAGCACACGCTCACTCGACCCTCACTCCACCGGCGCTCGCCCAACTCGCCGGCGCTCGCTCGATCCCTCCTGATTCTCGGCCGCACCCGGGCAGATCGACATCGCAGGTGTCGCCTCCGTCGTCCCCTTCCTTCAGCCCTTCCATCCCATGTAATGTCTTTGTCCGTGTGTCGTCCCCTTCGGCCCTTCTCTGCTGCTCCTTCCTGTTGGATCGATTCATTGCCCGCCGGCCATTGTCTCTCTCCGTGTGTCGTCCCTTCGGCGCTTCCATCCTAGGGTATTGAGCGGCCCTTTTCTTCTACTCCTTCCTGTTGGATCAATTCATCTGCCCCAGTCCAGGCAATGTCTTGCTTTGAGTTGTTTACTACTATTGTATTAGCTTTATTAGTTGCTCTATTAGTTCTGTAATCTGTACTGCTCTATTTGTTCTGTACTGCTCTGTTAGTTCTATACTACTCTATTACTTATGTACTAAAGTTCTGATCTCACCATAACTCAGCTCATTGAATGAATATTATCAAATTTTAAAATGTACACACACACATATATAATGTATTATATAAATTTAGCTCCGCTTTTTGCGGAACGCCTAGAAAATGTCTAGGCGCCGCCTAGGCGGCCTAGGCGCTAGGCGGAGGTCCTCCGCTTAATTTTGTCCACCGCTTTTTTAAACACTGCTTGTTTCACCATGGCATTATCATACAGCTGTATGATGTTTTGGTATGATTGGGGTGTGTTTCGTGTAGAAACAATTAAGTATCACAGGTCATTTACATTCTTACGTACCATAACTTGATTGTCTCTGCTCCCGCCTGCTCCATCGCTTAGTTCTCATATTATGTTTCTTGCTGCATGTTGCAGTACAAGCCTGAGGAGATTACTGCCATACTGAAGGACTTTGATGAACCTGGAACCCTTGCACCAACAGGTCTTTTCCTTGGAGGTGCAAAATACATGGTGATCCAAGGTGAACCTGGTGCTGTTATCCGTGGAAAGAAGGTACACTTTCTCTTGAAGCAGATAATTAGTGGAACCAGTAATGCGTTGTCGTGTTGTCCTATAGTTTTGTTAGTTTTGCTATAATAAACTGAATTCATACTTGTGAATCATTCCTGTTGTCATATGGATCGGGCTATTAAAGTTGATAGAAGATTTTTTTTTGAATTGGACTCAAGTTGTTAGAAGGTAAAACCTTATTGTTTATTAGTCTTTACTGAAGTGGTTGTGACGTCGTGCATACAGGCATTTTGGATCACATTAACATGTTTTTTTCATGAAATAGCTATTAGATCATGCATACAGTTAAATCAGTTTGGATCATGCTGCTGAACTATGTTTGCTGTTAGCACGTACGTACATTGTATAATATGTTTCAATAAACTGAGCAAATGAACATGTAACAAGAATACCATTATTTGCAGTGAAAGTCTTTACTGTAACTAGTTCCTATATCCTTGAATGGTATGTCCTAGATAACTCCACCTTTTTAAGGAGCCCAGTGAAAGGAGGCGGATAATTTACCTTTTGAATCCTCCCTTCCATTCACCCCATGTTTTCATATTCCTTGCAGGGCCCTGGAGGCGTTTGTGTGAAGAAGACAAACATGTCCTTGATTATTGGTATCTATGATGAGCCAATGACTCCAGGGCAGTGCAATATGGTAGTGGAGAGGCTTGGCGACTATCTGATCGAGCAGGGCTATTAAGTTCCCACATGTTATTTTGGTCATTTGGCACTTAAGTTTGCTCCTCATCCGGGTCGGTAATCTGTGGTATTGCATCTGCTTGGCGTATCACATAATATGAAGTGAATAATTAGCTTGGGTTTGTTGGTTGATGGCCTGTTGAGAAAAGTTGTTTAATTGGGGTTTATGTTTGGCATCTCGTCATATCAAACTTACCTGCTGTTTCACTGAGTAATGTACATTTGCCTGGTCATGCTACTTGTGAGTTCTGTTTTATGAAGACGAGTGCATTTTGCTGCTGATGTGGTCATGCTAAAGTCAGAGGATCTCTGTCCGATGTTGTTGGCTTGCCGTGACCCTGTATGTTTTCATGCTGTCGGATATGCAATTTTTGCCGTGTTTTCACTTCTTGTTCTTACCGTTCTCCACTCTACATCTCGAAAAATCTGCATGATCTTCAAACATGAAATGAATTTTCTCCAGTAGCCACGCTAGTGTGTTGTAGTATTTCCAATATTTTGTTCTCCCCCAGTAAAAATTCTAGTTATTAGACCCTGTTTGGAATGGTGGAATGAAAAAGGTAGGAATGAAGAAAATGTAGGAATCTGAAAAGTAACAAAACTATAGGAATACAAACAGAGGAATGTAGTGTTTGGAATGAAAAAAACATTGCAAAAAATGCTGCTTCAACAAAATAAAATCTTTTTTCGTGTTGGTTCTTCACCACCTTCATCGCACTTTATTTTTTCTCACGGCCATCAAACATACCAGCTCAGAATAAGGTTGTAGTCCTGCTCAGCCAGGAGATTTGTGACATCCTAACCATGTTATTGCTGATGAGGAGGGCGAGCTGGTCAGGGAGCAAGCGAGGTGGGGGGAGCCACGATGTGGTTGCCTTCGAGGATTACCACATGGTTTCATGCCCACGGCAAGCGCTACTGCTAAACACGCCGCCTGAGAGACGCATCGGCACGGGAACCAGGAACGCAAAAGAGCGAGCTAAGTTGTAAATTCCTCCTTTCCTCCGGAAAGGAAATCTTCGTTCCCACATTCCAAACGCACAACCTTCTTTCCTTTCCAAAGGAAACAATTTCTATGAAATTCCTTTGCCGTTCATGCATTCCAAACGGCCCCTTAGGGCCCGTTTGGAACGGAAGAACGAAAAATGGAGAAATAAGAAAAAAAATGTAGAAATAAAGAAAGCGAGAAAATCGTAGGAACTGAAAACAAAGGATTTACAAAATTTTGTTGTTTGGATCGCAGGGATTTATAATAGAGGATCACTAAAGAATGATCATTATAGAAGAATATTAACTCAATAATTATAGATGACAGTTTATCTTACATACATTTTGGACTCATCTTTCTCTCACAAGTATAGTGTATTCTGTACCGTTCTCATCCCATCGACCTCATCCTCTTGCTCTCATGTCTCCTTTCTCTCACTCTTAGCTCAAGCACTCCCTCTCCTCTCTAATCTTCACCGAACAAATTCCCTTTAATTCCCATCATGAGCAGGTAAAGCAAGGGGTGGTGATTGTTATGAATGATGCTTGCATTATTATGAGGGCCAAATGCTACTATAAATAGAGGTATAAGGGATTACAAATATGCGGAAAAGCTCCAATACAAAGGGAAAAATACAAATAACCCCTATATCTCTAACCCCCCCTCAAACTCAAAGTGTGTCACGGACACTGAGTTTGGAGAGATAAAAACTATCTGAGCTCTGGTCTGTGCCTTCGTGAAGAAATCTGTCAGCTGAAGCTCTGAAGGCACATACTGAAGATCAACAACACCATCCTGTACCTGTGTTTGTGTATAAGAAGCATCAACATCAATATGTTTGGTAAGCTCATGCTTAACCGAATCACGAGCAATACTGATAGCACCTGTACTGTCAGACAAAAGAGGAGTCGACATACCAACAGAAACATCAAATTCCTCAAGCAACCACCGCAACCAAGTAACCTCTGCACTCACAAGAGCCATAGCACGCAACTCAGCCTCTACACTCGAACGAGAAACTGCTACCTGCTTCTTAGTCTTCCAAGCAATGAGAGAACCACCAAGAAAAACACAATAAGCAGAAAGAGATCGACGATTAGAGGGATCACTGGCCCAAGTAGCATCAGAATATGCTTTGAGCTGTAAAGAGCTAGAGCGTGGAAAGAACAGACGTCTAGAAATAGTCCCACGAAGATAACATAAGACACGAAGCAAGTGACTATGGTGGACCTGGGTGGGAGCCGAAACAAACTGACTTAGAATGTGAACAAAGTACGAGATATCAGGACGAGTGACACCAAGATACACTAGAGTCCCTACAATATGACGATAACGAGTAGGATCATCAAGAGGCTCACCATCAGTGGTTCGAAGATGGATATTGAGTTCCATGGGAGTCTCAATAGTCCGGTGATAAGAAAGAGAAGCCTGATCAAGAAGATTCTGAATGTACTTTTCTTGAGATAGATAAATTCCCTCAGAGGTAGAGGAAACCTCAATCCCAAGAAAGTAGCGAAGAGGGCCAAGATCGGACATAAGAAACTGCTCACTGAGACGGGCCTTCACAAATGCTATGTACTCAGAATCATCTCCGGTGATGAGCATGTCATCAACATAAAGAAGAAGAAGAGTGCGACCACAAGACGAAGTGTGCACAAAAAGCGCCGGATCATGAGCACTGGCACAGAAACCAGCAGTAGTGACCACAGACGCAAAACGCTGAAACCAAGCACGAGGAGATTGCTTAAGGCCATAAAGAGATCATCGAAGGCGACAAACCATACCCTCAGGAACAGAATACCCAGGTAGTGGCTGCATATAAACCTCCTCACGCAGCTCACCATCCAGAAAGGCATTCTTCACATCAAGCTGAGAGATGGACCAATCACGAACAGAGGCCACAACAAGCAGAGTGCGAACAATGGTCATATGAGCGACAGGAGCAAATGTCTCATCATAGTCACGATCATATTCCTGCTAGAAGCCACATGCAACTAATCGAGCCTTATATCGCTCAAGGGAACCATCAGAGCGGGTCTTAACCTTATAGACCCATTTACATGTGATATGACGACCACGTGGGGGACAGGGCACAAGTTCCCATGTGCCAGCGCGTTCGAGAGCAGTAATCTCCTCGGCCACCACATGGTGCCATTCCGGATGAGGAACAACACCACGATATGTAGCAGGCTCAGGAAGAGCAGTAGCAGCAAAGCTAGAAGGAGAGTACCAATCAGGAGGCTGGCGAGGACGATGACCACGTCCAAGAGGCTGCTCAGGAGAAGAATCATCGAAAGGAGTTGATCCCTCAGGAGAAGAAGGCGTATCCGGAAAGGTAGGCTGAGCTGGAGAAGCTGAGACATCAGAGGATGACTCAACTGGAGTAGACGGCTCATCAGAAGAAGATGACACATCTGAAGGGGGCACAACTCGTCGAGTGTAAACCTGCGTAACATGAGCCTTCAAAGTGTAACTGGGAACCAAAGAACAAGGCTCCGAAGAAGAAGAAGAAGGAGAGACTGTCGAACGCGACAAGGAGTGTGAGGGGGGTACACTAGCAACAGGAGCATCTAGAAAGAATAGGAACAAAATAGGATCAACTACAGATGCAGAAGAAGCATCAGAAGAAGGACAAGGATATAAAGGACGTGTCTCATCAAAAACAACATCTCGTGAAATCCTCATCCGTCGACCAACTGGATCCCAACAATGATAACCCTTATGCTCCGAACTGTACCCTAAGAAAACACACTTGACTGACTGAGCAATCAGCTTAGTGCGCTCACGAGGTGCGAGCAACACCATTCAGAAAGGCAATGGAAATGCACAACCAAAAAGATGAAGGATGTAGTCATGGATCTTGCCCGTAAGACGCTCAAAAGGAATCCCGCCTTTAAGAGCGGACGAGGGTTGAATGTTAATCAAGAAAGTGGCAGTGGAAACAGCCTCAACCCAAAAATGAGGCAGAACGGAGGAAGCAATGAGAAGAGTACGTGTTGTCTCAAGGAGATGACGATGTTTTCGCTCAGCAACGCCATTCTGAGCATGAGCATCGGAGCAAGAATACTGAGCAAGGGTACCTTGCTCAGAAAGAAAATCACGAAGAGCATCAGAGATGTACTCTCCAGCAGAGTCAGCACGAAAGACACGAATAGGAGTGTCAAAATGAGTGCGAACCATAGCCGAAAAAGACTTATAGATGGACAATGCCTCACTACAATGTTTCATGAAGTAAACCCATGTGTGGCGAGAAAAATCATATATAAAAATGATAAAGTATTTATGCCCTCCTTTGGAAACAAAAGGAGCAGGACCTCAGACATCTGAATGAACAAGGTCAAAAGGTCGTTGAGACACTGACTCACTAGAAGGATAGGGAAGCTGAATCTGCTTCCCCAATCGACAACCCTGACATTGAGCTAATGACTGAGATCCTGAAACCGATCCTAAGACACCACGACGAATCAAGGCAGATAGACGAGAACCACAAATATGTCCTAGACGATGGTGCCTGTCGGTATCCTCCGTACCGGATACCCCTTGGGATTGCAAAGATCACAAGGAAACTCCATCTACCGAATTTGAAGACCTCCGAAGGCCCCACATGTCAGGCGTAGCCGGACCTGCTTCCCCGACATGGTTAGTCCCAGGGCCGCCACGTGTATCACTGTGACGCCCGGTTCCGAAAATGAACCAAGCTAACACATATGTGTGCCCAGGATGTTCATCACACATATACGAGTGCAATCACAAAAGAGTATACAGAAAATTACCACAAGACAAGATTAATTATCCAGATTTTATTACACAAGCTATATTATCCTCGAATACAAGCCCTAATGAATATTAATGGCAAGTTCAACTAATGCAGCGGAAATAAACTAATTAAGCAACTAAGCAACTATGCAACATAAGCGACAGGGTATGTATGCGCAGCTCCAATCAACACCACAGGCAAAGCTGACGGTAGACACGGCCTAGAACTCCGCATTATCGCTATTAAACTCCCAGTCCTGACCTGCAACTGTTGGGGTGGGGAATTGCAAGAGTGAGTACATGTCGTACTCAGCAAGTGTGGAAAGTATGACATGTGGCTGATTCAAATGACGACAATAATAATGGTAAAGTGCTGAAAAGTACATTAAAACATTTGAAAGGCAATATAGTATAAGTATGTGAAGTAATCCCAACATAATCGAAAGTAATACCATAATACCAAACTGAATTCATTACCATCATCAATAAGTCCAGATTTCACCATTGCCAATAACCATATTCGATACCAGAGATTAATCCATAACCATTACCAAACCATAACCATTACCAAATTCCAATTTGCCTCTAATCATGGAAGTTGTCCAGGCGCTCATAACCGGGAGCACGGCTATCATGATAGTTTTAATTAACACTCTGCAGAGTTTGTACCTCTTTACCCACGTGTTCGTGATTTCATCACCCTTCGGCGACTAAGAACCTCCCTTATGCCCATGACCCGTCGGTCACATTACACACTTCCGTTGGTGTGTGGCCAAGAGATCACAAAATAGCCTTTACAAAGGGATTACTAGCCTATTTAGACCCCACTGAGGTTTCACCGGTGGCGATGTCTCCCGCAGAGCACATCTTCAACCAAGGGCCCCCTCTTGAGCCATTCGGATCCCAGGGTAGTCCCACCAATCATCAACAAACCCAATCCGACTACCCCTTCCCCGAGCATCCACAATGGTCCAAACAGCACTAGCAAAGCCCTAATTAATCAGCTACGCCACACCCATACTTGGCCTCGTGGTGACACTGTAGTCCTGGCTTATTCTCGCATGAACCGGTCCTTAGATCTAAAGCAAGCAGACCACCATAACATCCAACCCATCCACATACCAGGCTTGCTTAGATCACCCATTACCATACCATGATTAACCAGTTCATGTTAACCATAATCTCATCCATGCATAATTAAATTGAGTGATATAGTTGTTTCCCATCCCAGTTGATTAAGCAAAGCAAAAAGGTAAAAACCCTTCCCGACTCTCTACCATAAATTCCAGGTGACAAGGGTGGTTTAGCAAATCTAGTAAACTTCCTACCATAGGATTCCCATCAAATTGACACAAGCATGCAGTTTTGCAAACAAAACATTTATTTTAAAACAGGATCAATATGCTTCAAGGACACTTGCCTTGCTCTTGCTGTTGATTAGGGTCAAAGCCTTCAAACTCTTGATGTTGTAGATCCTCCGCGGCACTCTCTAGCGCAAATCCGTCTAATCCACACAATAAACATACAAACAAGAAACACAATCAAAGAGTGCACAAATATTACTCAATATGACATGACATGCATGATTAATGCAAACGCAAGGTAGAACTTGTTACTAGATTGCTTTTAAAGATCACTAACTAGTTCTAATAGCTTTTAACAAGTTTATACAGGTTTGGATTCGATTAGATCAAATTTTAGAATCAATATAACACAATTTAATCAGAAAGATCGGACTAGTCCGCTAGGGACCGGACAAGTCCGCACTTGACGAGATCAGCAGATTAGGGTTTTCTAGATCGATGTGAATTTGGAGATTAGGGGTTGAATTCACATAAGGAAAAGAGAATAGAAGGTATACCAGGTGTTTAGAACTCCAATGAACCAAGAAACTTGGAGGGAACACTTGGATCTTGATGATCTAGGGTTGGTGATGAACTTGGAGATGAATTGGTGGTGAAGGACGAAACTTGGTGGAGATCTTGATCCTCCTTCGTTTCCTCCTCTTCTTCCTCTTGCTTGGGATCTTCTCCTCCCTCCTTGATGGTGGCTCCCCACGAACTAGGGTTTGGGTGGGTGGAAAAGTGGCAAATAGATGTCAAACCAAGGGGTGGGGCTGTTTATATAGAGGTGGAGGCTAGGGTTAGATGGATTTCGAGTTTTGGGATGAGTAGAGGCCGGTTTAGAGTCCCACATGGGCTCCAAAAGAGTTAGGCACGACGTACCTAGGCCCACTTAACGTGAAACCCAAGAAACAAGTCGTAAAACAAAAGATCAACTCGGAGTCGCGAAATATCGGACAAGTCCGGACAGGACCGGACTAGTCCGAAGTCGTCCAGAGAGAAAATCGGACAAGTCTGGCCAAAAATCGGACAAGTCCGAATTTGAACAGAGAGGAAAAACGGACAAGTCCGCTGGAACACCGGACTAGTCCGGAAAAGTCCAGGGACTTAGCAAATTTCCAAGGATTCATGGAATATCGGACTAGTCCGCACAAAATCGGACAAGTACGAATTTTTCCAGAGCCAAAATCGGACTAGTCCGCAGCAAAAACGGACAAGTCCGTTTTTATTCAGAGAGAAATCGGACTAGTCCTCAGTAAAATCGGACTAGTCCGCACTTTCCTGCGTTTTAAGTGCGGTTTTGCTCCAAATCAATTTTAAATGCTCCGAATCAATTTTAAACTCGTTCCTCTTGTTGTGGGCTAATGTTAAACATGTATATGAGTGCATGTAGGGCATGATGCATGAAAATGAGGGTGTTACAAACCTATCCCCCTTAAAATGAATCTCGCCCTCGAGATTCGACGCGGAAGAGAAGAGATAGGGAAATTTCTTCTTGAGATCATCCTCTAACTCCCAAGTTGCTTCTTTTTCGGTATGGTGCTTCCATTGGACTTTACACCATCGAATCACCTTGTTCCTTGTGACTCTCTCCTTGGTTTCCAAGATTTTGACCGGTTGCTCGGCATACATCAAATCTTCCTCTAGTTCCAATTCTTCCATTGGCACTTGTTCTTCCGACACTCTCAAACACTTCTTGAGCTGGGAAACATGAAACACATCATGTACGTCTGAAAGATGGGCTGACATCTCCAACTTATAGGCTACTTCTCCTCTTTTGTCCAAAATCTTGAATGGTCCAATATAACGAGGTGCGAGCTTGCCCCTTATGTTAAATCTCTTATGACCTCTCATTGGTGACACCTTGAGGTAAACAAAATCGCCTATTTCAAAGGCTAATTTCCTTCTCCTATTATCTGCATAGCCTTTTTGCCTTGATTGGGCAGCCCTCAAGTTTCCACGAATTATTTTGACTTGCTTTTCGGCTTCTTGCAACTCGTCCGGACCAAATACTTGAGTTTCTCCAGCCTCATTCCAGAATAAAGGTGTCCTACACTTCCTCCCATAAAGCGCTTCATATGGTGACATTTTCAAGCTTGCTTGGTAACTATTGTTGTATGAAAATTCTGCTGGCAAGCTTTTGTCCCAACTTTTCCCATGCTTTAAAGCACAAGCTCTTAACATGTCCTCCAAAATCTGATTGGTCCTCTCGGTTTGTCCATCCGTTTGAGGATGATATGCTGAACTAAAATTCAACCTCGTTCCCAAAGCTTCATGCAATTTTTGCCAAAATCTGGAGGTAAATTGAGAACCTCTATCCGAGACTATCTTCTTAGGGACTCCATGTCGACACACAATATGCTCCATGTATATTTCGGCCAATCGTGCAGCTGTATACTTGGTCTTCACAGGGACAAAATGAGCTGACTTAGTTAAGCGATCCACAATTACCCAAATTGAGTCATACCCGGACTGAGTACGTGGTAACCCAACTATGAAGTCCATACCAATTTCTTCCCACTTCCATTCCGGAATCTTCAACGGTTGCAATAGTCCGGCCGGCCTTTGATGTTCCGCCTTGACTCGTTGACACACATCACATAACGCTACATATTCAGCTATGTCCTTTTTCATGCTATCCCACCAATAGCAAGCCTTCAAGTCCTTGTACATCTTCGTACAACCGGGGTGAATCGAGTAAGGCGAGTCATGTGCCTCCTTTAATATTGTCTCCCGAATATGCTTTACATTAGGCACAACGATTCTCTTTCCAAGCCATAAGGTACCATGTTCGTCTTCATCAAATCTGAATTCTCTTCCTTCTTTGATTCTTTCCTTGATTTCCTTGATCTCCTCATCCGTGGTTTGTGCTTCTCGAATTTCTTGCTCCAAGGTTGGGTTTAACTCCATCATCTCCATCTCATTTACAAACCCAAGGTTCAACCGCTCAAACTCCTTGCATAACTCGGACGGTAACTCTCGAACTGTAAGTTGATGGCTTACTCCCTTTCTACTCAAAGCATCGGTCACTACATTGGCTTTTCCCGGATGATAGTTGATCCCCAAATCATAATCTTTGATGAGTTCCAACCATCTTCGTTGCCTCAAGTTCAGATCCGTTTGTGTGAAAATATACTTCAAACTCTTATGATCCGTGTAAATTTCACACCTATGTCCAAGAATATAGTGTCTCCAAATCTTCAATGCATGTACCACGGCTGCTAGTTCAAGATCATGCGTGGGGTAATTCTGCTCATGTTTCTTCAATTGTCTTG
The DNA here is from genome assembly GCA_036927565.1 of Tuctoria greenei. NCBI lineage: Eukaryota > Viridiplantae > Streptophyta > Magnoliopsida > Poales > Poaceae > Tuctoria > Tuctoria greenei. The sequence goes on along the minus strand of JAYESD010000009.1, from coordinate 157,543,637 downwards.
ACGCATAGGCGACCACTTGACCTTCTTGCATCAATACACATCCAAGCCCTTGTCTTGATGCATCACAATAAATGTCAAAACTCTTGCTTACATCCGGCAATACCAAAACTGGGGCTGTTGTCAACCGCTTCTTCAACTCCTCAAAACTCTCTTGACAAGCTTGAGTCCATTGGAATGACTTTCCCTTCATTAGCAACTCCGTCATAGGCTTGGCTATCTTGGAAAAATCCTTGATGAATCTACGGTAATATCCAACCATCCCAAGAAAACTCCTTATTTCCTTGACGTTTTGCGGTGGTTCCCACTTCAACACGTCCCTCACTTTTCCGATGTCAACCGATACTCCTCCTCCTGAAATAATATGGCCTAAGAAGGAAACTTCCCGTAACCAGAATTGACATTTACTTAACTTGGCATACAATTGATGCTCCCTCAATTTCTGCAACGTAAGCCTCAAGTGTTCCTCATGTTCCCTCTCATCCTTCGAGTAGATCATAATATCATCGATAAACACCACAACGAACTTATCTAAGTACTCCATGAAGACTTTATTCATGAGGTACATAAAGTACGCAGGCGCGTTCGTCAATCCAAAAGACATCACAATATACTCATAAGATCCATATCGTGTCCTAAAAGCTGTCTTGGGTATGTCCGATGGTCTAATCTTCATTTGAAAGTATCCCGACCTCAAGTCAATCTTAGAGAAGACACAAGCACCCTTCATTTGATCAAACAAGTCTTCTATGCGTGGCAAGGTGTACTTGTTCTTGATTGTTACCTCGTTGAGAGCTCGGTAATCCACACACATCCTTTGGGATCCGTCCTTCTTGTCCACGAATAGAACGGGCGCTCCCCAAGGTGAAGAGCTAGGGCGAATAAAACCCTTCTCTAATTGCTCTTGAATTTGTTTCTTGAGCTCTGCTAATTCCATAGGAGGCATCCTATACGACCTCTTAGCTATAGGTGCAGTTCCAGGTATTAAATCAATAACAAACTCAATGTCTCGATCAGGTGGCATACCTGGCAACTCGTCCGGAAAAACATCCAAAAATTCACACACCATCGGAATCTCCTCAATTGCGACACCGTCCATATGATTCAGCTCTAATTGCTTCGGTGCATGTTGGGTTGCTTCAAATTCTACGGTGATCCCTTCTTCATTAGTCAACTTCACCGTCTTTGTGGCACATTCAATAACTCCATTGTGCTTCCTCAACCAGTCCATACCAAGTATAATATCCAACCCTTGAGAATCTAAAACAATGAGGTTGGCAGAGAAGTCTACCCCCTTATTCTAAGGCTTACTTTTGTACATACTATATTTGTCCTCATCTCTCCTCCAAGAGACTTAACCAACAGAGTAAACTTCATATGAGAGATAGGCAAACTATACTTGGCAACATACTTCGATGCAATGAATGAATGCGATGCTCCAGAATCAAATAACATAGTCGCGGGGTTGGAGTTGGCGAGAAACATACCAATGACCACGTCATCCGCTTGTTGAGCATCCTCCGTAGAGACATGGTTCACGTTGCCACGAGCAAAGTTCTGCTGTCCACGGCTTCCTTGTGGCTGTCCTCCATTAGGTCTTGGGTTTTGCCTCGATGCATTGCTTCCTTGACCAAGGCCCGACTTAGGACATTGATGTGCAAAGTGTCCAGCTTCTCCACAAGTATAGCACTTCTTAACTCCACCAGAATTATTGGGACGAGCTTGGTTTTGAGCATTGGCTCTAAGAAAATCAGCACGAGGTGCATAAGGCGTCGGAGGCCTAGGTGCTTGCATGACAGGGCGCTGCTGCACAAACTGAGTTGGGTGCGGTGCATATCCAGGGCGCTGAGCAGGAATAGAGGAGCTGTAATGAGGCGCATTGGGTGGCGCAAAGCGAGGGCGCACATTACTTCCTTGTTGCTGTCCTTGATATGGTGCCTTCCTCTTGATTTCTTGCTCCATCTCACGGATCTTGTTCTCGACCACAATTGCTTTGTCCACAAGCTTCTGAAAATTGACATAATCACAGTTGAGCAATTGCACTTGGATCGTATTGTTCAATCCCCTCATGAACAAGTATTGCTTCCGGCTGTCCCGGCTAACATCCTCAGGCGCATATCTTGAGAGTTGAGTGAATTTATTGAGGTATTCACTCACGCTTGATCTTCCTTGTCTCAAGTTCTCAAATTCTTGCCTCTTCAAGAGCATAACACCTTCCGACACATAATGAGAACGGAAACTCTCCTTGAATTCCGCCCAGGTAATTCTCTCTTGGTTCTCATGAGCATTGCAATAAGAATCCCACCAATCTGCAGCTGCTCCAACGAGTTGATGAGAAGCAAATAGCACCTTCTCCCGATCACTGCATTGGACAATGGCTAGCTTCTTCTCCACGGACTTGAGCCAATCATCAGCGTCCATAGGGTCAGCAGCTTGAGCAAAGGTTGGCGGCCTAGTCCTCATAAACTCTCCCAATCGGTTATGAGGAGGTGGGGGTGGCGGTGGAGGCATGTGGGGCTGATTGTTGATATTGTCAGCCTGCAGCTGTCCCATAGTCTGTATCATGGTCTGCATGAGCTGGTTTTGCATGGCCAAAAGCTGCTCGATGTTGATAGCTTCGTGAGCAGGTCCTTGCCCATTGTTGTTCTGAGGCACTCCATTGTTCTCCCCCTCATCATTGCCATCCCTCTGGTTGCGAGTCCTCACCATCTGAAGAAAAGAAATAGGTAAGAATTAGAAAACATCCCCAACTATATGCATCAAGGGATATGAAACTAAACAACTAGCTACACTAACCTAGGTGGACATGGCAATGCTAAAGCATCCCAAAATCCTCTATTAAGCACACAAGCAACCAATATATATAGCAAACAGCACACCAAGCAAGAACACATCGATTCCTGAGTGCTCCTATGTGCTCTAAAGTGTCCATTCTATCTAGGCTGCATCCTACGGTCAACCTGTGGCTCTGATACCAATCTGTGACGCCCGGTTCCAAAAATGAACCGAGCTAACGCATATGTGTGCCCAGGATGTTCATCACACATATACGAGTGCAATCACAAAAGAGTATACAGAAAATTACCACAAGACAAGATTAATTATCCAGATTTTATTACACAAGCTATATTATCCTCGAATACAAGCCCTAATGAATATTAATGGCAAGTTCAACTAATGCAGCGGAAATAAACTAATTAAGCAACTAAGCAACTATGCAACATAAGCGACAGGGTATGTATGCGCAGCTCCAATCAACACCACAGGCAAAGCTGACGGTAGACACGGCCTAGAACTCCGCATTATCGCCATTAAACTCCCAGTCCTGACCTGCAACTGTTGGGGTGGGGAATGGCAAGAGTGAGTACATGTCGTACTCAGCAAGTGTGGAAAGTATGACATGTGGCTGATTCAAATGACGACAATAATAATGGTAAAGTGCTGAAAAGTACATTAAAACATTTGAAAGGCAATATAGTATAAGTATGTGAAGTAATCCCAACATAATCGTAAGTAATACCATAATACCAAACTGAATTCATTACCATCATCAATAAGTCCAGATTTCACCATTGCCAATAACCATATTCGATACCAGAGATTAATCCATAACCATTACCAAACCATAACCATTACCAAATTCCAATTTGCCTCTAATCATGGAAGTTGTCCAGGCGCTCATAACCGGGAGCACGGCTATCATGATAGTTTTAATTAACACTCTGCAGAGTTTGTACCTCTTTACCCACGTGTTCGTGATTTCATCACCCTTCGGCGACTAAGAACCTCCTTTATGCCCATGACCTGTCGGTCACATTACACACTTCCGTTGGTGTGTGGCCAAGAGATCACAAAATAGCCTTTACAAAGGGATTACTAGCCTATTTAGACCCCACTGAGGTTTCACCGGTGGCGATGTCTCCCGCAGAGCACATCTTCAACCAAGGGCCCCCTCTTGAGCCATTCGGATCCCAGGGTAGTCCCACCAATCATCAACAAACCCAATCCGACTACCCCTTCCCCGAGCATCCACAATGGTCCAAACAGCACTAGCAAAGCCCTAATTAATCAGCTACGCCGCACCCATACTTGGCCTCGTGGTGGCACTATAGTCCTGGCTTATTCTCGCATGAACCGGTCCTTAGATCTAAAGCAAGCAGACCACCATAACATCCAACCCATCCACATACCAGGCTTGCTTAGATCACCCATTACCATACCATGATTAACCAGTTCATGTTAACCATAATCTCATCCATGCATAATTAAATTGAGTGATATAGTTGTTTCCCATCCCAGTTGATTAAGCGAAGCAAAAAGGTAAAAACCCTTCCCGACTCTCTACCATAAATTCCAGGTGACAAGGGTAGTTTAGCAAATCTAGTAAACTTCCTACCATAGGATTCCCATCAAATTGACACAAGCATGCAGTTTTGCAAACAAAACATTTATTTTAAAACAGGATCAATATGCTTCAAGGACACTTGCCTTGCTCTTGCTGTTGATTAGGGTCAAAGCCTTCAAACTCTTGATGTTGTAGATCCTCCGCGGCACTCTCTAGCGCAAATCCGTCTAATCCACACAATAAACATACAAACAAGAAACACAATCAAAGAGTGCACAAATATTACTCAATATGACATGACATGCATGATTAATGCAAATGCAAGGTAGAACTTGTTACTAGATTGCTTTTAAAGATCACTAACTAGTTCTAATAGCTTTTAACAAGTTTATACAGGTTTGGATTCGATTAGATCAAATTTTAGAATCAATATAACACAATTTAATCAGAAAGATCGGACTAGTCCGCTAGGGACCGGACAAGTCCGCACTTGACGAGATCAGCAGATTAGGGTTTTCTAGATCGACGTGAATTTGGAGATTAGGGGTTGAATTCACATAAGGAAAAGAGAATAGAAGGTATACCAGGTGTTTAGAACTCCAATGAACCAAGAAACTTGGAGGGAACACTTGGATCTTGATGATCTAGGGTTGGTGATGAACTTAGAGATGAATTGGTGGTGAAGGACGAAACTTGGTGGAGATCTTGATCCTCCTTCGTTTCCTCCTCTTCTTCCTCTTGCTTGGGATCTTCTCCTCCCTACTTGATGGTGGCTCCCCACGAAATAGGGTTTGGGTGGGTGGAAAAGTGGCAAATAGATGTCAAACCAAGGGGTGGGGCTGTTTATATAGAGGTGGAGGCTAGGGTTAGATGGATTTCGAGTTTTGGGATGAGTAGAGGCCGGTTTAGAGTCCCACATGGGCTCCAAAAGAGTTAGGCACGACGTACCTAGGCCTACTTAATGTGAAACCCAAGAAACAAGTCGTAAAACAAAAGATCAACTCAGAGTCGCGAAATATCGGACAAGTCCGGACAGGACCGGACTAGTCCGAAGTCGTCCAGAGAGAAAATCGGACAAGTCTGGCCAAAAATCGGACAAGTCCGAATTTGAACAGAGAGGAAAAACGGACAAGTCCGCTGGAACACCGGACTAGTCCGGAAAAGTCCAGGGACTTAGCAAATTTCCAAGGATTCATGGAATATCGGACTAGTCCGCACAAAATCGGACAAGTCCGAATTTTTCCAGAGCCAAAATCGGACTAGTCCGCAGCAAAAACGGACAAGTCCGTTTTTATTCAGAGAGAAATCGGACTAGTCCTCAGTAAAATCGGACTAGTCCGCACTTTCCTGCGTTTTAAGTGCGGTTTTGCTCCAAATCAATTTTAAATGCTCCGAATCAATTTTAAACTCGTTCCTCTTGTTGTGGGCTAATGTTAAACATGTATATGAGTGCATGTAGGGCATATGCATGAAAATGAAGGTGTTACAATCACAAGACCGGAGCTATCACCCACACATGGGAAGCTCCGGTCAGAATACCAATATGGCACCCCTAGACCTAACCCCAGATGGAGGGAAGCTCCGATACTGACACGTGTCCAACAACACCGGACCTACCCGTCCACGACGGTAAGCTCCAGAGCTGCCACGTGGCAACCGCTGGACCTTCAACTTCAACGATCACACTGGTGGACCCCCCAACAACTCCGGACCATCAAGGAGCAATCAAAGACTTCAATACCCGATTAAGTGTCATTAATACTATATTAATGACACACGATCGGATGGCCCTTAATACTGGTAACAACACTGTTAAGGCCCGTTACCAGGCTATTAAGGGTAATTAACCTCATTTATTGTGTATCAAGCATGTTTAACCGCCGAGGCCACCTGTCGGGTCAGGCTAACGTTGTAATGACTAGTCCTTGTACTATAAAAGGATTGGCCGATGGTACACAAGGGACGGTTCCAGACCACTACTGAACTCCCTGAGCTAGACGAGCTTCTTCTTCTGGAGCTTCTTCTAGACTCACACTCTTAATACATCACCAACACACCCCGTGGAGTAGGGTATTACGCTCAGGCGGTCCGAACCACGTAAATCTCTGTGTACAAGTGTATTTCACCTTCTTGAATCTTTGCGCGCCCATTACCGAACTACAACTCCTTAATCTATCAATGGTAGTGTCGGGAGATCTGCCGGATCCAAACACTGACAGTTGGCGCGCCAGGTAGGGGTCCCCGAGATTTCGAGTATGGTGAACTCAGTTGCTGGGTCATCCAACGACAACCCTGTTGTTCAACCCGCTGGAGGCAATCCCTCCAACATACAACAACCAGCAGGTGCCGTGGCTCCAGCAGGAGTCATGCCACCACCGTCACCCCCTGCACCAGCACGTCAAGATGGGCAGTGTGACAGTGCATCGGCGTCGGTCACTGCATCGGCGAATAACAACAACCCTAAACACGCGCTTCATGCAGCGTGTGCTCTCCTCCAATGACCACCACCTCCAGGTGCATCCCACGGTGCAATGGAGCAGTGGAGGGCTGATGTGGAACATCTGGTTGCAGCAGTAGTTGACCGCATCAACAACCAAGGTCCTTCTCCTTCGAGACGGGCCCCATCGCAGCGCCAGACCGTGTCTGGCAGACTTGGTCCGCATGCTTCCCAAAATAGGAGGCGTGATGCATCACAGCAAGTTATGTCGCTACCTTCTGGGGTGCTACATACTCATACGGTAACCAGGCTTTGAACTCATGACCTTCGGGCAGAGCTTGATCGTCGTTACCGTCAACAGGATGGCCGTGTCCATATCGAGCGTGCTCGCGAAAGGCGAGAGGCTCGAGACAGTCCTGCTCCTGAAGGAGTAGGAGGAGGCTGTTATGCACTGGCCATGCACTTACGCATGGTCAGATGTCCACAAAAGTTCCAGCCTCACCAACCGGAGAAATTTGACGGGACTGTTAATCCCGCCGAGTTTCTCCAAATTTACACCACCGCAATCCTTGCGGCCGGAGGTAACGAGGTCATAATGGTCAACTACTTCCCAGTGGCCTTGACTGGGACCGCCAGGTCCTGGTTCATGAGCCTTCCTTACAACTCCATCAATAGTTGGGAGGAATTGTGCCAACAGTTTACCACCAATTTTGGGAGTTCATACACCTGGCCAGGCACCGAACTGGACCTTTTTGCAGTCGTGCAAAAGGGGGGAGAATCCCTGCGCTCATTCATCCAGATATTCTCCCAGGTACGAAACACCATACCTTCTATCTCTAGCGCTTCTGTTATCGTGGAGATGCTGGAGAAGCTGACGGTCAAGGAGATCACCAGAGTCACGGAGCTCTTCAGCTTGGCAGACAAGTGTGCCAAAGCTGCGGAGGGCCATGAAATGCACCCCAAACCACCTTCGGAGGATGGCAAAAAATCCTCCAAAGTTGAAGTCACTACCTCCGGGAGTGGCAAAAAGAAGAAAAAGTCGAACGGCAAGAAGAAGCCGTCGGCCGGCACATCTACCGCTGCAGCTGCAGTAGCTCCGGGTGGCCGGGGGCCACGCCCCTAGAAACAACCTCAGCCTTCCTCTGAAGACGGTGGAAACTCCAAAATGTGGTGTTCTATCCACAAGTCAAATGGCCACAACTTGGAGGACTGTCGGGAGGTCCAAAACCTTGTCGAGCGCTACAACAAGCGTCGGGAAGAAGTTCCTTTCCGTCAAAGGGAAGGAAAATAGAAGGTCGATGAAGCTCCGGCTGAAGAGGAGTTAGGCTTCCAGGACCCTAAAAAGGTCCTGAAGGCTATTTACACCTCCGTCGACGACGACTCCGACGTCTTTGACAATGAGCGTCGGAAGACCATGAACACCATCTTTGGTGGTTCGTGGGACATCACCTCCCTCCGTGTCCTCAAGACCATGCGGCAGGACATGGCCTCAGTAGCTCCTACAGCCAGGGCGGAGCCTCATCAATGGTGGATGGACACTACCATCACTTTTGATGCTTCGGACTGTCCTCGGAACATGATCGGAGCTGGTCAGCTACCTTTGATGTATCACCTACCATCAACAACATTCAACTCCACCAAATGGCCGGAAGCAACTCCAGTTGTGACAATAAAAAGGCAATCAGTTATCAACTTCTTGCAGTCCATCGTATGCAGATTTGGAGTCCCGAACAAAATCATAACAGATAATGGGACCCAATTCACAAACTCTGCTTTCCAAGGATACTGCAAATACCTCGACATCCAATTCAGCTATGCCCCCGTAGCTCACTCGGCAAGCAATGGCCAAGCCGAGAGAGCAAATGTCTTGAAAGGACTCAAGACGCGCCCATATGAGCGCCTGAAAAAACATGGAGCCAACTAGATTGAAGAGCTTCCGCCCACTCTATGGGCCAACAGGACAACACCAAACCGGTCAACTGGAGAGACACCCTTCTTCCTGGTGTATAGAGCTGAAGCAGTCCTTCCTCCGGAAATCACCTTGGGGTCGCTCCGGGTCCGGACCTCCGATGAAGCCATGCAGGACCAGCTCCGGCGTGAAGACCTTGACCTCATTGAAGAGGTAAGGTGCCGAGCAGCTGTTTGGAATGCCCGATACCGCCAAGCTCTTCGGCGCTATCACCAACGGCATGTTCACAACCAACAGCTCGAGTAAGGTGATCTGGTGCTACGGAGAATACAATCCAGAGAAGGGTTAAACAAACTCTCCCCCAGCTGGGAGGGACCCTTCCGAGTGATCAAAGTATCCCGTCCTGGATGCGTTTGCTTGGCAACCGAGGATGGGACACCTCTCCCAAATCCTTGTTTGAGCACCTCCGTAAGTTCTACGCTTAGTATCATGGAGGTGAGTCTATAATTACACGTGGTGTATGTTATAGAGTCATTGTACGGAGTCCAGTAGCTCCTCCGGGAGGGCAGCCAGACCTACCCTGTTAGGTCTGCAATGTTTATGTGACACTTGTCATAGTCTCATAACTAAAAGTGTAGCTAGCTACCTTGGGTCAAACGAGAAATGAAACACACTTAGCCTGGTTCCGTACCCTAAGAGTGTACTTGTTTCCCCTGTACCCCGGACCTATAATGAAAGAAATCATTGTATGTGTCGGTACCCTGGGTACCATATACCCCTTGGGATTGCAAAGATCTCAAGGGAATGCCATCTACTTGATTTGAAGACCTTCGGAGGCCCACATGTCAGACATAACCGGACCCGCTTCCACAACATTTGTAACACCCTAAATTTGCGCATCATGCATTGCATACATGATCACGCATTAAACACTAGTAGAATAAAAAAAAATAATAAAATATATATACATATACAAATATGTGTAGCAAAAGAAGAAATAGGAAATAATAATAGCCCAAAACTTGTAATAGGGAATAAGAATAAAAAAATAATAATATAAATATATATAAATATATATATATAACGAAATATAAAAATAGAAAAAAATATAACATTAATAATATATATTATAAAAATAATAAATAATAAATAATAAATATATAATATTAGTAATATATATAAAAAATTATATATAAATAATTATATAATAAAGGAAAAGTAAAGAAAAAGGAAAAAAAAGAAAGAAATCACCGCTGGCCAGGCCAAGCCGGCCCAGCCAGCGGCACCTCCCGCGGCCGCGCGCCCGCAGCCGGGCCCCACCGCCGCCGCTTCCGCCGACAGGCGCCGAGCCGGCCGCGCGCGCCAGCCCCGCTGGCCCCCACCCCTGACGCGCACGCGCATCGCCCGAGGCCGCAGCCGGGCCTCGGTCTCCCCCCCTGACGCGACTTTCCCACCCCGGTCTTCCCGCGTGAGCGCGCCTGCACGCGCGCGATTCCCGCCCCCGCGATTTTTCCGCGAGCACCTCGGCCTCCCGTCCGGATACGAGTCCCATCCCGTAACCGTCTCCGATTCTACCGGTGCCGTACCCTAGCGCTGCCCCTATAAATAGGACCGAGGCCTAGGCTTTTTCCCCACGAACCAGCAGCCGCCAGCAGAGAAGGAAAAGCCGCCGGAACCAAGGTCCAGAAGGCTGCGCCCAGGGAAGAAAAAAGGAGAAAAAGAAGGGGAAGAAGAGGGAGAAAAAGAGGAGGGCACCACCGTTCGCCGGAGATCGTCGCCGACATCGCGCCGCCGTCGTCGTGCCGCCGAAGGACTGCTGCACCACCTATTTCGTCTACGCATCGCGTTTATTCCGCGACCGTCACGCCGTCAGATCTACGGTAGGGTTCGCTCCCGATGCAAATTTTAGCGACCGTATTGAATCTAGTAGGCGTAAATTAAATTTAGTTGCACCATGATTTTATTTTCAGCAGCATTAATCCACCCTAAAACCCCCGTAAACTCATATGAACACGTATGAACTAGTCGCATCTAATTAATAAACGACCGTAGTAAATTAATTATTAAACTGTGCATGCATGCATGTCATTGCATGTTGATTATTTTGTGTGCATTATGTTGAATTGTATATGTTTTCTTGTATGTATGATCACGCGTAGAGGAACGTGCTCAAGAGGCCGCATACGAGGATTTCCAAAATCAAGACTTCGAAGCGCTTGAGCAACCCCATCCGCCGGAGCAAGGCAAGTGTCCTTGAAGCATATTGATCCTATTTTAAATTAAATGTTTTGTTTGCGAACTTGCATGCTTGTGTCAAATTGATGGGAATCCTATGGTAGGAAGTTTACTAGTTTTGTTTGACCACCCTTGTCACCCGGAATTATGGTAGAGAGTCGGGAAGGGTTTTTACCTTTTTGCTTCGCTTAATTAATTGGGATGGCAAACAACACTACACATTTAATTATGCACCAATGATATTCTGGTTAATGTGAACTGGTCAATATGATGGGTGATCTAAGCAAGCATGGTTATGTGGATGGGTTGGACGTCATGGTGGTTTGCTTGCCTTAGATCTAAGGACTGGTTCATGCGAGAATATGCCAGGTCAACAGTGCCACCACAAGGCCAAGTATGGGTGCGGCGTAGCTGAATAATTAGGAGCGCTGCTAGTATTGTATGGACCATTGGATGGCGCGGGGAATGGGAGTCGAGGAGGACTGCCCTGGGATCCGCATGGCACACGAGGGGGCCCGTGGGTGGGAGAATAGAGATTCAAGCCTGCGGGTGAAACCTTAGTGGGCCCGTACATACTAGTAGTCCCTTTTGAAAGGCTATTTTGTGATTTCTTGGCCACACACCTACGGAAGTGTGAGATGGCACAATGGAGGTTTCTTAGTCATCGAAAGGTGATAAAATCACAAACATGTGGGTAAAGTGGTACAACCTCTGCAGAGTGTTAAAAACTATCATGATAGCCGTGCTCCCGGTTATGAGCGCCTGGATGACCTACATGATTAGAGTGGGAATTGGGATTTGGGATGGTTATGTTTGGTCTATGGTTGTGGTCTGTTAATGGTTATGGTTTATGCACTATGGACATGGATAATGGTAATGTTGGCAATAATTGGATATGGTTTATATTATGTTAAATGATGGTTATGATGGGATTGTTTCACATAGACATAGTATAATGCTTTTCAAATGTTTTACTGTACTTTTCAGCACTTAGCCATTATTATTGTCGTCATTTGAATAAGCCACATGTCATACTTTCCACACTTGCTGAGTACGACATGTACTCACTCTTGCAACCCCCCCCCCCCCCCCAACAGCTACTGGAGACAATTGGGAGTACCCTGAGGATCACGAGGAGTACTAGGTTGCGTACCGCCGTCAATTGCCCGTGGATTGGAGTCGTGCTGTTTAGTTTATTTTCCGCTGCAATTATTTAGAATTATATTATTCATGAACTATTGGATTATTGTAATAAAGTACTTATTTATTAGTTAAGACGTGGTTAAATTCTGTTTATCATTTGTGAATCATTCGTGTATGTGTGTTGAACATCCTGGGCACACATATGCGTTACGCTTGGTTCATATTCGGAACCAGGTGTCACAAATTGGTATCAGAGCCGCGTTGACCGTAGGACGCAAGCCTAGGTAGAATGGACCCTCTAGAGCACTTAGGAACACTCTTCTAATCTGCTATTTTCGAAAAATTTTGCTGCTGTTTTGTTTCCTTTATTTTCAGCTGTAAAAAGTACTGATCGCTGCTGCGTTTTTGATAAAAATTTTCGGAAGTGAGCAATATTAAGTGCTGCTGTTTTGCTATGTAAATTTTCGCAAAAACGGTGTGTTTTGCCGCTGTTATGTGTGGGTAAAATTATTGTGTTGGTTGCTGTATTTTTCTCTTTATTTTTCGTTCTTTTGGAACCGCTGCACCGCTCTTTTCCGCCGCTTTAGCTGCTGAAATTTTCAGATTTGTATTTTGTTATTTCTTTTTCCTCTAATGTATTCTTGTTTTCTGTAGATGGCCCGCACCAAGACAACCCCCCGTAAGTCGACCGGTGGACTTGTGCCCCCGCGTAGGTTGGCCAGTCGCTCTCCGGCCGTCGACCCACGTCACCCCGTGGTTATCCGTTCTGACGGCAGAGCCGCAGGACAACTGCGTCACCGTCTCCGTGCCCTACTCCGTGAGGCTGGCTACCGTCACCGCAGCCTCTCGCTCTCCTACCACACCACTGGAGTGCAGCGCCCCAGCAGGAAGGAGTGGAGCTGCAAAATCTATATCTACTACGGTGACGAGTTGGTGAAGACCCACAGCAGCCCTGCTTGGAGGAGCTCCCGCCGATCTGCAGAGCAGGATGCTAGCTGGGAAGCAGCCACTTTTTGGAGCCATGCCCGCCATTTCCGTCTGGAGGACACAGTGCACGCCTTCGTCCCGCAGCGTCCCAGTCACACTGCGCGCTTCGTCTCCAGGCACGTGGAGGGACCCCTGGACCTCCCGCAGTCTCGTCAGACTGTTGACGACGTGACCCAGCTGAGTGCCCGACTTCAGAGGGCGCAGCAGGAAATTCAGGATGGACGTGACCTCGCCCAGCGCCACGAGGCGATAATCAGGAGGTATCGTCGGATCACCGACGAGGACCCGGACGACTACGCGTCTGACACCCCGATGTGGACCCCGGACTCTCCAGACCGTCGCAACGGTCAGTGTGAGTCATCCTCTGAGGAGTCCTCTGACGAGGAGCCTTCCAGTGTGGCGTCTACCGCACCACCGCCGCCTGCTGCCTCACCACCCCAGGACCCACAGGACCCCGAGGACCCCGACGATGACGACGACGATGAGGACCCGGATGAGTTCCCGCTCGACGACGAGTAGTCCTCGACCTATGCCACGACTCAAGGATAGGCACACCCCCATTAGTAAATAAGAGCGATGTAGATATACTTGTGTGACCTTGAGTTGTGTTACTTCTTTTAGGATCTTTGTAAATTCTGTTTGGTGCTTGTTTGAGTGCTTGTGTGCTTAGTAGAGAATTGTGGGATGCTTCGGCAATTGTCCACATCCTCATAATATAGGTATATATTAATAAAGGATTATTTAGTGTCACATACCTTGATGCATATAGTTGGGACGTTTCCTTCCAAATTCTAAATCCTTCTGTCCCCACCTTTCTTTCGCCAACAGATGGTGAGAACTCGTAACCAGAGGGATGCCAACGATGAGGAAGAGCGCAATGAAGTACCTCAGAACAACCAGGGACATGCTCATGGAGCTATCAACATTGAACAACTGTTAGCTATGCAGAACCAGCTCATGCAGACCATGATACAGACCATGGGACAGCTGCAAGCTGGCAACAACAATCAGCCCCACCTGCATCCACCGCCACCCCCGCCACAACACAACCGTTTGGGAGAGTTCATGAGGACCAGACCGCCCACCTTTGCACAAGCCACAGACCCAATGGAAGCTGATGATTGGCTGAAGTCCGTTGAGAAGAAACTTGCTATTGTCCAGTGCACTGATAGGGAGAAGGTTCTCTTTGTATCACATCAACTAGTTGGAGCAGTCGCTGACTGGTGGGAAGCTCTTTGCAACGTTCATGATAATCAGGAGACAATCACTTGGGTTGAGTTTAAGCAGAGTTTCCGTTCCCACTATGTACCTGAAGGAGTTATGATACTGAGGAGACAATACTTTGAAAATCTCAGGCAAGGAAGGATGAGTGTGAGTGAGTATCTCAACAAATTCACTCAATTATCAAGATATGCCCCAGAAGACATCAAAACTGATAGTAGGAAGCAGTATCTATTTATGAGGGGTCTCAACAATGAAATTCAAGTCCAGTTGCTCAATACCGATTATCCAAACTTCCAAAAGCTGGTTGACAAGGCTATTGTGGTTGAGAACAAGGTTCGTGAGATGGAGCAGGACAACAAAAGGAAGATGTCACATCATGGACCGCAGCAAGGAAGCAATGTTCGCCCCCGCTATGCACCACCTACTGCACCACAATACAACCCCTCTGCTCCTGCATACCGCACTGCTTATCCACCCCGCCCAAATCAGCCACCGCAGCAACGCCCTGCCATGCAAGCGCCTCACAATCCTGTGCCACCTGCGCCGCGTCCTAACATGGCGGCAAATGCTCAAAACCAGTTGCGCCCAAATTTCCCTAATGCTATGGGTGGTAAGACATGCTATGCGTGTGGAGAACCCGGACACTTTGCAAGTCAATGTCCCAAGAGAAACAATGGACCTATGAACAATGCACCAAGGCCAAATCACCCGCGACCAAATGGAGGAGCACCACAAGGCAACCGTGGACAGCAGAATTTTGCTCGTGGCAATGTGAATCATGTCTCCACTGAGGAAGCCCAGCAAGCTGATGACGTCGTGATTGGTATGTTTCTCTCCAACTCCAACCCCGCGACTGTTTTATTTGATTCAGGAGCATCTCATTCATTCATCTCATCAAAGTATGTTGCCAAGTACAATTTGCCTATATCTCATATGAAGCAAACTATGCTAGTAAGTTCTCCTGGCGGAGAGATGAGGACAAATATAGTATGTCCGAAAGTAAGCATTAAAATAAGGGGGGTAGACTTTCTCGCAAACCTCATAGTATTGGACTCCCAAGGAATAGACATAATACTTGGAATGGACTGGCTGAGCAAGTATAATGGAGTCATTCAATGTGCCGAGAGGATTGTGCAGTTGACAAGTGAACATGGTACACGCATTGAAGTTGAAGCAGCCCAACCTGCAAGAGGGAAAGCGACGCTGAATCACGTGGAAGAAGTGACATTGGAAAGCATTCCGATCGTTCGCGAGTACCCGGACGTGTTCCCAGATGAGCTGCCAGGTATGCCACCTGATCGTGACATAGAATTCGCCATTGAGTTGATACCCGGAACTGCACCTATAGCTAAGAGGCCGTATAGGATGCCTCCTAAGGAATTAGCAGAGCTCAAGAAGCAAATTCAAGAGCAGCTAGAGAAGGGTTTTATACGCCCCAGCTCATCCCCGTGGGGAGCCCCAGTGCTCTTCGTAGATAAGAAGGATGGAACCCAGAGGATGTGTGTGGACTATAGATCTCTCAATGAAGTGACAATTAAGAACAAGTACTCACTGCCCCGTATTGAGGATTTGTTCGACCAAATGAAGGGTGCATGTATCTTCTCCAAGATCGACTTGCGGTCAGGATACTTCCAAATGAAGATTAGACCATCAGATATACCCAAGACAGCATTTCGGACACGATATGGATCTTATGAGTACACCGTCATGTCATTTGGATTGACAAACGCGCCTGCGTACTTTATGTATCTCATGAATAAGGTCTTCATGGAATATCTGGATAAGTTCGTTGTAGTGTTCATCGATGATATTATGATCTACTCGAAGGATGAGAAGGAACACGAGGAACACTTGAGGCTTACGCTGCAGAAATTGAGGGAGCATCAATTGTATGTCAAGTTCAGTAAATGTCAATTTTGGTTACGAGAAGTTTCTTTCCTAGGCCATATTATCTCTGGAGGAGGAGTATCAGTTGACCCAGGGAAGGTGAGAGATGTGCTTAAGTGGGAACCGCCACATAATGTCAAGGAAATTCGGAGTTTCCTTGGAATGGCTGGATATTACCGCCGATTCATTAAGGATTTCTCCAAAATAGCCAAGCCTATGACCGAATTACTCATGAAAGGGAAGGCATTCCGATGGACTCAAGCTTGTCAGGATAGCTTTGGAGAGTTAAAGAAAAGGTTGACAACCGCCCCAGTGTTAGTATTACCGGACGTGAGCAAGAGTTTTGATATATACTGTGATGCATCAAGACAAGGATTAGGATGTGTGCTCATGCAAGAAGGCCAAGTGGTAGCTTATGCATCGAGGCAACTAAAGAAACATGAGTTGAATTATCCTACACACGACCTTGAACTCGCAGCCGTGGTACACGCCTTGAAGATATGGAGACACTATGTTTTTGGTCACCGATGTGAGATTTATACGGACCACAAGAGTCTCAAGTACATATTTACGTAAACGGATCTGAATCTGAGGCAACGCCGATGGTTGGAGCTCATCAAGGATTATGACGTGGGAATCAACTATCACCCAGGGAAGGCCAACGTAGTGGCCGATGCCTTGAGCCGAAAAGGAGTAAGTCATCAACTCACAGTTCAAGAACTGCCATCCGAGTTATGTAAGGAGTTTGAACGGTTGAACCTTGGATTCATAAATGAGATGGGAACGATGGAAGTCAACCCAACATTAGAGCAGGAAATACGGGAAGGACAGACAAAGGACAAGGAAATACAGGAAATCAAGGAAAGGACCCAAGAAGGAAAAGAATTCCGGTTTGATGAGGACGAACAGGGTACCTTATGGCTTGGAAAGAGGATTGTGGTACCTAATGTCAGGCATATTCGAGAAACAATATTAAAGGAGGCACATGACTCGCCTTACTCAATTCATCCTGGCTGTACGAAGATGTACAAGGACTTAAAGACATGCTACTGGTGGGCCAGCATGAAAAAGGACATAGCCGAATATGTTGCACTTTGTGATGTGTGCCAATGAGTTAAAGCTGAACATCAAAGGCCAGCCGGATTGTTACAACCACTAAAGATCCCGGAGTGGAAGTGGGAAGAGATTGGTATGAACTTTATAGTTGGATTACCACGAACTCAGTCTGGCTATGATTCAATATGGGTTATTGTGGATCGATTGACAAAATCAGCTCATTTCATTCCTGTCAAGACCACATATACCACCACGAAGCTAGCAGAATTGTATATGGAGCATATTGTGTGCCGACATGGAGTTCCAAAGAAGATAGTCTCGGATAGAGGTTCTCAATTTACCTCCAGATTTTGGCAGAAATTGCATGAAGCAATGGGAACAAGGCTGAACTTTAGTTCAGCGTATCACCCTCAAACAGATGGACAAACCGAGAGGACCAACCAAATTTTGGAAGACATGTTAAGAGCATGTGCTTTAAAGCATAGGAAATGTTGGGATAAAAGTTTGTCGTATGCTGAATTCTCGTACAACAATAGTTACCAAGCAAGTTTGAAATGTCACCCTATGAAGCACTATACGGAAGGAAGTGTAGGACTCCCTTGTTTTGGAATGAAACCGGAGAGAATCAAGTGTTTGGTCCCGACGTGTTACAAGAAGCTGAAAGGCAAGTCCAAATAATACGGGAAAACTTAAAGGCTGCCCAGTCTCGACAGAAAGGTTATGCTGATAATAGGCGAAGGAGTCTGACTTTTGAAGTTGGAGATTTTGTATACCTCAAAGTGTCACCTATCAGAGGTCAGCGACGGTTTAACGTCAAAGGAAAACTGGCACCTCGTTACATCGGACCATTCAAGATTTTGGACAAGCGAAGAGAGGTAGCTTATCGACTTGAGCTGCCGACGTATCTCTCCGATGTACACGACGTGTTTCACGTCTCTCAACTCAAGAAGTGTCTCAGGGTACCGGAAGAACAAGTGCCGATGGACGAGTTAGAACTTCAAGAGGATTTGTCTTATGTCGAGCAACCTATCAAAATTTTGGACATAAAGGAAAGAGTCACGAGAAATAAGAGGATCCGTTGGTGTAAAGTGCAATGGAAACAGCATACGGAAGCCGAAGCTACATGGGAACGTGAAGAAGACCTGAAGGCAGAATTCCCTCATCTTTTCTCCACGCTATCGAATCTCGAGGGCGAGATTCACTTTAAGGGGGGTAGGTTTGTAACACCCTAAATTTTCGCATCATGCATTGCATACATGATCACGCATTAAACACCAGTAGAATAAAAAAAATATATATATATACATATACAAATATGTGTAGCAAAAGAAGAAATAGGAAATAATAATAGCCCAAAACTTGTAATAGGGAATAAGAATAAAAAAATAATAATATAAATATATATAAATATATATATAACAAAATATAAAAATAGAAAAAATATAACATTAATAATATATATTATAAAAATAATAAATAATAAATAATAAATATATAATATTAATAATATATATAAAATATATATATATATAAATAATTATATAATAAAGGAAAAGTAAAAAAAGGAAAAAAAAGAAATCACCGCTGGCCAGGCCAAGCCGGCCCAGCCAGCGGCACCTCCCGCGGCCGCGCGCCCGCAGCCGGGCCCCACCGCCGCCGCTTCCGCCGACAGGCGCCGAGCCGGCCGCGCGCGCCAGCCCCGCTGGCCCCCACCCCCGACGCGCACGCGCATCGCCCGAGGCCGCAGCCGGGCCTCGGTCTCCCCCCCCCCCCTGACGCGACTTTCCCACCCCGGTCTTCCCGCGCGAGCGCGCCTGCACGCGCGCGATTCCCGCCCCCGCGATTTTTCCGCGAGCGCCTCGGCCTCCCGTCCGGATACGAGTCCCATCCCGTAACCGCCTCCGATTCTACCGGTGTCGTACCCTAGCGCCGCCCCTATAAATAGGACCGAGGCCTAGGCTTTTTCCCCACGAACCAGCAGCCGCCAGCAGAGAAGGAAAAGCCGCCGGAACCAAGGTCCAGAAGGCTGCGCCCAGGGAAGAAAAAAGGAGAAAAAGAAGGGGAAGAAGAGGGAGAAAAAGAGGAGGGCACCACCGTTCGCCGGAGATCGTCGCCGACATCGCGCCGCCGTCGTCGTGCCACCGAAGGACTGCTGCACCACCTATTTCGTCTACGCGTCGCGTTTATTCCGCGACCGTCACGCCGTCAGATCTACGGTAGGGTTCGTTCCCGATGCGAATTTTAGCGACCGTATTGAATCTAGTAGGCGTAAATTAAATTTAGTTGCACCATGATTTTATTTTCAGCAGCATTAATCCACCCTAAAACCCCCGTAAACTCATATGAACACGTATGAACTAGTCGCATCTAATTAATAAACGACCGTAGTAAATTAATTATTAAACTGTGCATGCATGCATGTCATTGCATGTTGATTATTTTGTGTGCATTATGTTGAATTGTATATGTTTTCTTGTATGTATGATCACGCGTAGAGGAACGTGCTCAAGAGGCCACATACGAGGATTTCCAAAATCAAGACTTCGAAGCGCTTGAGCAACCCCATCCGCCGGAGCAAGGCAAGTGTCCTTGAAGCATATTGATCCTATTTTAAATTAAATGTTTTGTTTGCGAACTTGCATGCTTGTGTCAAATTGATGGGAATCCTATGGTAGGAAGTTTACTAGTTTTGTTTGACCACCCTTGTCACCCGGAATTATGGTAGAGAGTCGGGAAGGGTTTTTAACTTTTTGCTTCGCTTAATTAATTGGGATGGCAAACAACACTACACATTTAATTATGCACCAATGATATTCTGGTTAATGTGAACTGGTCAATATGATGGGTGATCTAAGCAAGCATGGTTATGTGGATGGGTTGGACGTCATGGTGGTTTGCTTGCCTTAGATCTAAGGACCGGTTCATGCGAGAATATGCCAGGTCAACAGTGCCACCACAAGGCCAAGTATGGGTGCGGCGTAGCTGAATAATTAGGAGCGCTGCTAGTATTGTATGGACCATTGGATGGCGCGGGGAATGGGAGTCGAGGAGGACTGCCCTGGGATCCGCATGGCACACGAGGGGGCTCGTGGGTGGGAGAATAGAGATTCAAGCCTGCGGGTGAAACCTTAGTGGGCCCGTACATACTAGTAGTCCCTTTTGAAAGGCTATTTTGTGATTTCTTGGCCACACACCTACGGAAGTGTGAGATGGCACAATGGAGGTTTCTTAGTCATCGAAAGGTGATAAAATCACAAACATGTAGGTAAAGTGGTACAACCTCTGCAGAGTGTTAAAAACTATCATGATAGTCGTGCTCTCGGTTATGAGCGCCTGGATGACCTACATGATTAGAGTGGGAATTGGGATTTGGGATGGTTATGGTTGGTCTATGGTTGTGGTCTGTTAATGGTTATGGTTTATGCACTATGGACATGGATAATGGTAATGTTGGCAATAATTGGATATGGTTTATATTATGTTAAATGATGGTTATGATGGGATTGTTTCACATAGACATAGTATAATGCTTTTCAAATGTTTTACTGTACTTTTCAGCACTTAGCCATTATTATTGTCGTCATTTGAATAAGCCACATGTCATACTTTCCACACTTGCTGAGTACGACATGTACTCACTCTTGCAACCCCCCCCCCCCCCCCCCCCAAACAGCTACTGGAGACAATTGGGAGTACCCTGAGGATCACGAGGAGTACTAGGTTGCGTACCGCCGTCAATTGCCTGTGGATTGGAGTCGTGCTGTTTAGTTTATTTTCCGCTGCAATTATTTAGAATTTTATTATTCGTGAACTATTGGATTATTGTAATAAAGTACTTATTTATTAGTTAAGACGTGGTTAAATTCTGTTTATCATTTGTGAATCATTCGTGTATGTGTGTTGAACATCCTGGGCACACATATGCGTTACGCTTGGTTCATATTCGGAACCGGGTGTCACAACATGGTTAGTCCCAGGGTCGCCACGTGTACTAACAAACCGGAGCTACCGCCCACAAGGGGGAAGATCCGGGCTATGTACCATAGCGGCACCCCCGGACCTAACCCCAGATCGAGGGAAGCTCCGGAACTCACACGTGTCAGGTAGCTCCGGACCTATCTGATCCCCACAGTATGCTCCGGAGCTGCCACGTGTCCAACCGACGGATCTTCAGCCTCTAACCTCCGGAATACTCCACAACAACTCCGGATCTTCAAAGGGGAATCAAGGACTTCAAGACCCGATTAAGTGTCATTAATACTATATTAATGACACACGATCGTACGACCTTAATTACCAGTAACGGTGCTGTCAAAGCCCGTAACTCGGTCATTAAGAGCAATTAATCGTGTTGAATGTGTATCAATATTAGTAACCGTTGGGGCCACATGTCGGGCCAGACTAACTTGTAACGGCCTGTCCTTGTACTATAAAAGGACAGGCCAACAATACATAGGGAGAGACTCTACACACTCTCTGGAGACACGCTCACTCTACACTCTCAACTTACATTGAGCTCATACATTCAATACACCAACACACCCCTTGGAGTAGGGTATTACGCTCAGGCGGCCCGAACCACGTAAATCTTCGCGTCTCTTGTGCCACTTAACACTTCACCTTCTTGAATCTCCCTGTGCCCACACCGAACCTCAAACTCCTTTAACACTTTAGTAGTGTCGGGAGATCTGCCGGATCAAAACAACCGACAGTTGGCACGCCAGGTAGGGGCGCCTGAGATATCAAGAATGGTGAACTCAGCTGCTGGATCATCCAACGGTCATTCCGCTGTTCAAGCTGTTGGGGGGCAATCCCTCCAATATGTAGCCACCAGCAGGAACCACGGTTCCAGCAGGAGTCACGCTTCCACCACTGCCGCCTCCACCAGCAAATCAAGTTGGGCTGCGCGATGGTGCACCGGCGTCAATCACTGCGTTGGCAAATCTTGACAACCCGGGACACGCGCTCCATGCAGCACGTGCTCTTCTTCAGCGCCCACCACCTCCGGACACATCCCAGGATGCAATAGAGCAGTGGAGGGCCGATGTGGAACACTTGGTTGCAGCAGCAGCCGACCGCATCAGCAACCAGGGTCCTCCTCCTTCAGGACGGGCCCCGTCGCAGCGATGGACCTTGTCTGGCAGACTTGGTCCATATGTTTCCAACAACAGGAGATGTGCTGCGTCACAGCAGGTGACGTCGTTGCCCTCCGGGGCATGACGCACTCACACGGTATCAAGGCTTTCAACTCATGACCTCCGGACAGAGCTTGATCACCGATATCGCCAACAAGACGGCCGAGTCCATATTGAGCGTGCTCGTGAAAGACGAGAAGTTCAAGACATTCCTGCTCCTGAAGGAGTAGGAGGAGGCTGTTCAGCCCTGGCCATGCATCTGTGTATGGTCAGGTGGCCACAGAAATTTCAGCCTTACCTGCCGGAGAAGTTTGACGGGACCGTTAATCCCGTCGAATTTCTTCAGATTTACTCCACTGCTATCCTGGCAGCTGGAGGAAATGAGGCCGTAATGGCCAATTATTTTCCAGTGGCTTTAACTAGGACCACCAGGTCCTGGTTTATGAGTCTTCCACCCAACTCCATCAACAGTTGGGAGGAGTTGTGCCGGCAGTTCACCGCCAACTTCGGGAGTTCATACACCCGACCAGACACCGAACTGGACCTTTTTGCAGTCGTGCCAAAAGGAGGAGAATCCCTGCGATCATTCATCCAGAGATTCTATCAGGTACGAAACACTATATCTTCTATCTCTAGCGCCTCTGTCATTGTGGCATTTAGACAGGGAGTGCGAGATAAGAAGATGCTGGAGAAACTGGCGATCAAGGAGATCACCAGTGTCACGGAACTCTTCAGCCTGGCTGACAAATGTGCCAGAGCTGCGGAGGGCTGTGAAATGCACTCCAAACCAACTCCAGAGGATCACAAGAAATCCTCCAAAGGAGAAGCCACTACCTCCGGGAGTGGCAAGAAGAAGAAAAAGACCAACGGCAAGAAGAAGCCGTCGGTCGGTGCATCTAATGCTGCAGCTGCTGCAGCTCCGGGTGGCCGGGGGCCACGCCCCGAGAAGCGACCTCGTCTGTCTTCTGAAGACGGTGGCAAACCCAAGGTGTGGTGTCCAATTCACAAAACAGACAACCACAATTTGGAAGACTGCCGGGAGGTCCAAAACCTTACCGAGCGCTACAACAAGCGTCGGGAAGAAGGTCCTTTCCAACAGAGGGAAGGAAAACAAAAAGTTGACGAAGCTCCGGCTGAAGAGGAGTTAGGTTTTCAGGATCCCAAAAAGGTCCTGAAGGCCGTTTACACCTCCGTCGACGACGATTCTGATGTCTCTGACAACGAGCGTCGGAAGACCATGAACACCATTTTTGGTGGATCATGGGACATCACCTCCCGCCGCATCCTCAAGACTATGCGTTGGGACATGGCTGCTGTAGCTCCTACAGCCAGGGCGGAGCCTCATCGAATGTGGATGGACACATCCATCACTTTTGATGCCTCGGACTGCCCTCGAAGCATGGTTGGAGCAGGTCAGTTACCTTTGATGGTATCTCCTACCATCAATAACATCCAACTCCACCATGTCATGGTAGACGGAGGTTCGGAGCTCAACCTCATAAGCTTCGAAGCTTTTACCAAGCTTCAGCTCCGACCTTCGAATCTCCACCCCTCCCGACCTTTCTTCGGAGTAGGTCCGGGAGCCATTACCCCACTCGGTGCTATTACCCTCCCCGTTACCTTCGGGACCCGGGAGAAGTATCACACCGAAAAGTTGGTCTTTGACGTTGCTCAGATCAACTTACCCTTCAATGCCATGTTGGGTAGGCCTGCCTTGTACAAATTCATGGCAGCTGCTCATTATGGTTACCTCGTGTTAAAAATACCAACACCAGTAGGCGTTCTCCGGATTCGCGGAGATCGCACTGCCGGAGTAACTGCTCTGGAAGAACTCCATGCGCTTACTACGGCGCAAGAGGAAGACTCCAGACAGGAGCAAGCTCCAAAACCCCCGAGCATTCGTCAGCGAGGCTTGACTTCTGCACCTCGTGTGCAGCCAAGCGACGACACCGACATTCCCGTCAAAGTCGTCCAAATCGGTTCCGATGCCACTCAGACCACCCGTATATCGAGGGGATTGAACGACAAATAGGAACTCGCGCTCATCGCTTTCCTCCAGGCTAATGTCGACGTGTTTGCCTGGCAACCATCACAAATGCTTGGGATCCCCAGGGAAGTGATTGAGCACAATCTGAAGATCTACCCCGACGCCTGGCCCGTGCATCAGAAGCCTCGGAAGCAATCCGTGGAGCGACAAAACTTCATTCGACAAGAAGTGAAGAAGTTGCTCGAAGTTGGATTCATCCGAGAAGTCTTCCATCCAAAATGGCTGGCAAACCCAGTCGTTGTGCCCAAGGCCGGCGGGAAGCTTCGGATGTGTATCGACTACACAACACTAAATAAGGCATGTCCAAAAGATCCATTCCCACTACCTAGAACAGATCAGATAGTGGATTCTACCTCCGAGTGTGAATTACTGTGTTTCCTAGACGCATATTCTGGGTATCATCAAATCAGAATGTCTAGGGAAGGTGAAGAGCATACCTCTTTCATCATAGTAGATGGATTGTACTGTTATACAGCCATGCCATTTGGTCTCAAGAATGCAGCTTCAACCTTTGTACGAGCTATGTACAAAACTTTTGAAGAACTCATTAGAGACATAGTGGAAGTGTACGTCGACGACATCGTGGTCAAGGTCAAGAACAAGGAGTCACTTCTTGACACCTTGCAGGCTGTCTTCGACAAGCTGCGGGTCACCCGCACAAAGCTAAACCGAGACAAGTGTGTCTTCGGGGTTAGCTCCAGAAAACTTCTTGGTTTCCTGGTAAGTCACCGGGGCATAGAAGCTAATCCGGCGAAGATCAAAGCCATTGAAGACATGCGGCCACCATCCCGCATCAAGGATGTCCAAAAGTTGACTGGATGTCTAGCAGCCCTTAGCCGGTTCATTTCAAGACTGGCGGAACGGGCAATTCCCTTCTTCAAGTTATTGAGGAAGTCCGGACCATTCCAATGGTCTGAAGAAGCAGAAAAGGCATTCCAGGAGCTAAAACAATTCCTCACCACCCTACCAACCCTGGTAGCTCCGAACCCTGGTGAGCCTTTCCTGCTTTATATTTCAGCAACTGACAAAGTCGTCAGTATGGTCCTGGTTGTGGAGAGACTAGAACTATCCCATGCTCAGGAATCCAGACCCCTCCGGGAGGGTCCGGAGGTTCCTGAAAGCGAGTCTGGGTCCCAGCTCCCAGACTTGATTCCACAAGAAGTTACTTCAGAAGACCCAGACCCCTCCGGGAGGGTCCAGGTCGCTTCTGAAGAAGCTCCGGGTTCCTCCAGCAAGGACCCGGAGGTCCCCAAAGAAAATCCAGATCCCTCCGGGAGGATCCGGGTCAATGAAGAGGAAGCTCTGGGCCGCTCCGGGAGGGTCCGGACCATTCAGCACCCAGTGTACTTCATCAGTGAAGTACTTCATGATGCCAAGACTCGATACCTAGAGGTGCATAAGCTGCTCTATGCAGTCCTTATTGCCTCCAGAAAGCTTTGCCATTACTTCCAAGCTCACAAAATCTCAGTGGTGACTTCTTACCCACTTCGAGCAATCTTGCATAATCCCAATTCAACTGGGAATATTGCAAAGTGGGCAGCGGAATTGGCCGAATTCGATCTCGAATTCATTTCAAGGCAAACAGTCAAGAGTCAAGCATTGGCAAATTTCGTGGAAGAATGGACTCCCTCTCCATCAAACCCTGGGGGCCCCAGCGAGCAGAAGCCAGAACACAAGGCTCCGGTCTTCACCGAGCCTCACTGGACCCTCTACTTCGACGGCTCCATGCAAAAGCAGGGGGCCGGATCTGGAATCCTTCTCCTCGCACCAACCAGGGAGAAGGTAAAATACATGGTACACCTTGACTTCAAGGCGACCAACAACATGGCGGAGTACGAAGCACTCATCTACGGACTAAAGGTGGCACTGTCATACGGTTTCAAGCAGCTACTGGTCAAGGGAGATTCACAGCTCATCATTAAGAAAGTGAAGGGTGAATGCTCCTGCAACAACCTCCAACTAGCTGCTTACCTTCTTGAAGTCCAGAGGCTTTAGAAGGACTTCGAAGTCCTAGACCTCCACCATGTCCAGTGTGCCCACAACGCTGAAGTTGACAAACTCTCGACGAAAGCGTCAACCGGAGCTCTGGCTCCTGACGGAACTTTTGTCCGGAGGTTGTCAAAACCCACAGCTCAGCTTGCCGAACGGAGCGAAGGGGGCGAGATCAGCATCCCGAAGCTGACGGTCCCGATGGCCCTGTTACCATGGCAGCCATCAAGGGTCGTAGGTGCTGCCGGAAGCTCCGAGCAACCCAGCACGCAAGACTCAAATGCTCAAGTTAGCTCCGATGCATGGATCTCGAAGTTCCGGAGCTACTTGAAAGACAACATCCTTCCTGACGATGATGTATCCGCTGACCGGATAGTCAGATTGGCTAACAGATACACGTTGGTAGAAGGGGATATCTACCGGCGCGGTGCCAACGGCATCCTAATGTGGTGCATCACAAGGGAAGAAGGTTGCGAGCTCCTCGCAGAAATCCATGGAGGCGAGTGTGGGAACCACGCGTCTTTCCGCACGCTGGTCGGTAAAGCCTTTCGGCATGGCTTCTACTGGCCTACAGCACTCCAGGATGCAACTGAGCTGGTGAAGAAATGCGAAGCATGCCAATTTCATGCAAAACAAATTCACTGTAACACCCTCATTTTCATGCATCATGCTCTACATGCACTCATATACATGTTTAACATTAGCCCACAACAAGAGGAATGAGTTTAAAATCGATTCGGAGCATTTAAAATTGATTTGGAGCAAAACCGCACTTAAAATGCAGGAAAGTGCGGACTAGTCCGATTTTACTGAGGACTAGTCCGATTTCTCTCTGACTAAAAACGGACTTGTCCGTTTTTGCTGCGGACTAGTCCGATTTTGGCTCTGGAAACTTTCGGACTTGTCCGATTTTGTGCGGACTAGTCCGATATTCCATGAATCCTTGAAAATTTGCTAAGTCCCTGGACTTTTCCGGACTAGTCCGGTGTTCCAGCGGACTTGTCCGTTTTCCTTTCTGACTAAGATCGGACTTGTCCGATTTTTGGCCAGACTTGTCCGATTTTCTCTCTGGACGACTTCGGACTAGTCCGGTCCTGTCCGGACTTGTCCGATATTTCGTGACTCCGAGATTGACCTTTTGTTTTACGACTTGTTTCTTGGATTTCACGTCAAGTGGGCCTAGGGACGTCGTGCCCAACTCTTTTAGAGCCCATGTGGGACTCTAAACCGTCCTCTACTCATCCCAAAACTCGAGATCCATCTAACCCTAGCCTCCACTTCTATATAAACAGCCCCACCCCTTGGTTTGACATCTAATTGCCACTTTTCCACCCACCCAAACCCTAGTTCGTGGGGAGCCACCATCAAGGAGGGAGGAGAAGATCCCAAACAAGAAGAAGAAGAGGAGGAAACGAAGGAGGATCAAGATCTCCACCAAGTTTCGTCCTTCACCACCAATTCATCTCCAAGTTCATCACCAACCCTAGATCATCAAGATCCAAGTGTTACCTCCAAGTTTCTTGGTTCATTGGAGTTCTAAACACCTGGTATACCTCCTATTCTCTTTTCCTTATGCGAATTCAACCAATAATCTCCAAATTCATGTCAATCTAGAAAACCCTAACCTGCTGATCTCGTCAAGTGCGGACTTGTCCGGTCCCTAGCGGACTAGTCCGATCTTTCTGATTAAATTGTGTTATATTGATTCTAAAATTTGATCTAATCGAATCCAAACCTGTATAAACTTGTGAAAAGCTATTAGAACTAGTTAGTTATCATTAAAAGCAATCAATTAACAAGTTCTACCTTGCATTTGCATTAATCATGCATGTCATGTCATATTGAGTAATACTTGTGCACTCTTTGATTGTGTTTCTTGTTTTGTATGTTTATTGTGTGGATTAGACGGATTTGCGCTAGAGAGTGCCGCGGAGGATCTACAACATCAAGAGGTTGAAGGCTTTGACCCTAATCAACAGCAAGAGCAAGGCAAGTGTCCTTGAAGCATATTGATCCTGTTTTTAAAATAAATGTTTGTTTACAAAACTGCATGCTGTGTCAATTTGATGGGAATCCTATGGTAGGAAGTTTACTAGACTTGCTAAACTACCCTTGTCACCTGGAATTTATGGTAGAGAGAGTCGGGAAAGGTTTTTACCTTTTTGCTTCGCTTAATCAACTGGGATGGGAAACAACCATATCACTCAATTTAATTATGCATGGATGAGATTATGGTTAACATGAACTGGTTAAACATGGTATGGTAATGGATGATCTAAGCAAGTCTGGTATGTGGATGGGTTGGATGTTACGGTGGTTTGCTTGCTTTAGATCTAAGGACCGGTTCATGCGAGAATAAGCCAGGACTACAGTGCCACCACGAGGCCAAGTATGGGTGCGGCGTAGCTAATTAATTAGGGCTTTGCTAGTGCTGTTTGGACCATTGTGGATGCTCGGGGAAGGGGTAGTCGGATTGGGTTTGTTGATGATTGGTGGGACTACCCTGGGATCCGAATGGCTCAAGAGGGGGCCCTTGGTTGAAGATGTGCTCTGCGGGAGACATCGCCACCGGTGAAACCTCAGTGGGGTCTAAATAGGCTAGTAATCCCTTTGTAAAGGCTATTTTGTGATCTCTTGGCCACACACCAACGGAAGTGTGTAATGTGACCGACGGGTCATGGGCATAAGGGAGGTTCTTAGTCGCCGAAGGGTGATGAAATCACGGACACGTGGGTAAAGAGGTACAAACTCTGCAGAGTATTAACTAAAACTATCATGATAGCCGTGCTCCCGGTTATGAGCACCTGGACAACTTCCATGATTAGAGGGAAATTGGGATATGGTTATGGTTATGGTTTGGTAAAGGTTATGGATGGTTATGGATTAATTTCTGGTATTGAAAATGGTTATTGGCAATGGTGAAATCTGGACTTATTGATGATGGTAATGAATTCAGTTTGGTATTATGGTATTACTTATGATTATGATGGTTTTGATTTATATAATTATAATATATTGCTTTTCAAATGTTTTAATGTACTTTTCAGCACTTTGCCATTATTATTGTCGTCATTTGAATCAGCCACATGTCATACTTTCCACACTTGCTGAGTACGACATGTACTCACTCTTGCAATCCCCCACCCCAACAGTTGCAGGTCAGGATTATGAGTTTAATGGCGATAATGCGGAGTTCTAGGCCGTGTCTACCGTCAGCTTTGCCTGTGGTGTTGCATGGAGCTGCGCTACCCCTTTTGCTTAGTTTGCTTAGTTGCTTAATTAATTTATATCCGCTGCATTAGTTGAACTTATCATTAATATTCATTAGAGCTTGTATTCGAGGATTTAATGAATTGTGTAATAAGAGTACTTATTTAATAATTTGAGCTGTGGTAATTTTCTGTATATCCTTTTGTGATTTCACTCGTGTATGTGTGATGAACATTCCTGGGCACACATATGCGTTAGCTTGGTTCATTTTCGGAACCGGGCGTCACATTCACACACCGGCTCGGCCCTTACAAATGATACCTCCTACATGGTCCTTCGCTGTGTGGGGGATGGACATCTTGGGACCTTTCCCAAGAGCCGTCGGAGGTTACAAGTTCCTGTACGTCGCCATTGACAAGTTCACCAAGTGGCCGGAAACAACTCCAGTTGTGACAATCAACAAGCAGTCTCCTATCAATTTCTTGCAGTCCATTGTATGCAGATTTGGAGTCCCAAACAAAATCATTACTGATAATGGGACCCAATTCACAAGCTCTGCATTTCAAGGGTATTGCGAAGACCTCGGCATTCAACTTTGCTACGCCTCCGTAGCTCATCCGGCAAGCAATGGCCAGGCCGAGAGAGCAAATGCTGAAATCCTGAAAGGACTCAAAACGCGCACCTATGAGCGCTTGAAAAAACATGGAGCCAACTGGATCGAAGAGCTTCCGCCCACTCTATGGGCCAACAGGACAACTCTAAACTAGTCAACTGGAGAGACACCCTTCTTCCTGGTGTACGGAGCTGAAGCAATCCTTCCTCCGGAAATCACCTTGGGGTCACTCCGGGTCCGGACCTTCGACGAAGCCACACAGGACCAGCTCCGGCGTGAAGACCTAGACCTCCTTGAGGAGGGAAGGTGCCAAGCAG
Organism: Tuctoria greenei; assembly: GCA_036927565.1. Classification (NCBI taxonomy): domain Eukaryota; kingdom Viridiplantae; phylum Streptophyta; class Magnoliopsida; order Poales; family Poaceae; genus Tuctoria; species Tuctoria greenei. The sequence continues at coordinate 157,513,106 of JAYESD010000009.1, read as the reverse complement.
CTGTTCGGAATGCCCGATACCGCCAAGCCCTTCGGCGCTATCATCAGCGGCATGTACACAACCGACAGCTCGAGGAAGGTGATCTGGTGCTACGGAGAATACAATCCAGAGAAGGGTTAAACAAACTCTCCCCGAACTGGGAAGGACCCTTCCGAGTGATTAAAATATCTCGTCCTGGAAGCGTTCGCTTGGCAACCGAGGATGGGACACCTCTCCCAAATCCTTGGAACATTGAGCACCTCCGTAAGTTCTACACCTAATATCACGGAGGTGAGTCTGTAGTAACTTGAGGTGTATGTTATAGAGTCATTGTACAAAGTCGGGTAGTTCCTCCGGGAGAACAGTCGGACCTTTCCCGGAAGGTCTGCAAAGTTCATGCAACACTTGTCACAGTCTCACGACTAAAAGTGTAGCTAGCTACCCTGGGTCAAACGAGAAATGAAACACGCTTAGCCTGGTTCCGTACCCTAAGAGTGTACTTGTTTCCCCTGTACCCCGGACCTATAATGAAAGACTTCTTCATGTGAAACAGACTCCACGTGCATTTATTTTGTACAGGCTCAACATTTTTTATTTTTCTCTTTCTTGTCTATAACAAAGTTGTGCATGTACAATTCGAGTTGTATTGTCAATTCTTTTGGATTCAAATATTGTTCATGGCTCAATCGCCTGAATGCCGCCAAGCCAATCTAGGGCCGGAGTGTGCTATCGACTTAGCCTGGTCAAGCACCCTAAGTACGCCACTCTACCTACACCCCGGCAGGCCGAAGTAAGGTGGGTCCAAGTACAATTGGATCTAGAAGAAAAGACAACGCATTCGGTTGTATTCAGAATCGCGTTTGACCTAAAACTTTCTTGAGAATTGTAAGCCGCGACGAACTTATAGGCAAGGAACGAATTTTACTATTTCTCTTGGCTTCAGTGTGCAGGAAAAATAAAGAATCCACATTGATGGAAAAAAGCCGGAGCTAACAAGCCGGAGCTAGGTGGCTTGTAATCGATGTTAAACATTGAAAACGAGCATCACCTGAGCAACCAAGCTCCGGTAAAGCTAGGGGGGCCAGCCGTCGACGCAAAGTAAAAGATGGTGAGAAGACCCCACAAGCGGAGTCTGCTACCGACAAACTGCACGTTGGTAAAGGTCACTGCCTGAGCTACTAAGCTCCGACACCCCGGAGGGCTAACTATTGATGCTCTACGCGTTGATAGGGACTATTGTCGGAGCTACTAAGCTCCAACGATAGCCAATGCCGGAGCTTCTAAGCTCCGACAACCTCAGGGGGCCTTCACTATCGAAGACTTCGGACCTACACTCTACAAGTTCGAAGCAAATGAGTCTCAACAAAACACAATATCCTCTTGGTACATGTTCACAATCAAATTATGTACATCTACCAGGGGGCGAAGTGAAGACAAAAGTGTTGAAGACAAAAAAATGAAATTCACAAAAAATTTGGGGATTTCATTCATCTGGAGACAAGGGATTACAAAATTGGGGAAGAAAAAGAGAGAATACAAGTGGGAGCTACACAGATGGTCCTAGACCCTATGGAAGAACTGGGCGACCTTCTGAGCAACCTCCGACATGTTGGCTCGGGCGGCTTCACCTTCTCCTTCGATGGGACCTTCAAGCACCGGGTCCAGAAGGAATTGGGGATCCCGACCGGTGTAGCACGTCAGCACATATTCTGCGACGTTCTTCGCCAGGGATTGCCCCTCAACCTCCAATTGGTCCGTGATGACGTCGCCCACCTTGGAGAGTTTGCTACCCGCCGAGCTCAACGCTTGCAACGCCAGGTCCGACTTCGGCTACGGATCATCCGGACGCACGAGACTGAAGCCCATTGGTGTCAGCGCGTCGTTGGTCTTGCCCAGGAACTCCCAAACCTGTAGGGAGTCCGTAGCCCTCAAGACCTTCAGTTCTTCCAAGGATCTTTTGGCCGCCGTCAGTTCAAAATTCTCGTGAGCGAGGCGCTCAACTTCTTTGGAATTTTGCTGAATCATTTCAGCAACCCGCTTCTCGAGTTTTCTGAGCTCCTCCTCCCGGAGGTAGATCTTGTTCCGGCGGTCAACCAGGTCCTTCTCCCTGCCCCTTACTTTCTTCTCCCTGGCAGCGATGGCACACTCTTGCTCGTAGAGTTCCTGCCCTCGCACCCAGGCCTTCTCCTCCTCCTCAGCGCAACGCTCTTACAATTTCTTGGCGCGTTCCTCGAGGCCCTTGTCAGCCAGAGCCACCTTTTCGGTGAGCTCCTCCTCCCTCTTCAGAACGTCATCCCGCAGCTCTAGGAGTTTTTGCTCTTCATCTTCGAGCCTCTTCTCCCTCTCCTCAAGTGCCTCCCGGCGTTTGATGAGAGTAGTGTTAATGGCTTCCACCCTTTCTTGGTGTTCATCAGCCGCACTATTAGCTGCCTTGGTCTGCTCATAAATGGCCCGGGATTGAGCGTCGAGGGCGCGAGTCAGGCTCTCCCTGTCATCCAATAGTTTGCCCCAGTATTCCAGGCGGACCTTCTCTTGCTTGATCCATTCTTTGTCATCTGCCAGCCTTGACTGCGCCAGCTTGGTCTCGAAGTAGAGCCGGTTACGCCATCGCCTAAGGGTTTGGCGCTCCTCTTCAAGAGCCTTGCTGTCGTGGTAGAACGCCAGCTGAACTTGACGCAGGCTGGAGCAAGCGTTGTCAATAGACAACGACAGGGGAATGGGTTCCGGACCTGCTGGGGCCTCCTCCGCTGGTTCCAGCGGGTTCTCGCTTACAAAAATTGGGTCCCACTCCACAAGAGTGGTCCCCTGAGCCTCAACGGCACTAGGGCCGTCCTCCGGGATAGCCTCAGTCGCCATTGAGGAGGGTCCCGCGAAAGAAGTTCTGACCTCCGGAAGTAGTTCCGAAGGCCCCGCCGTCAGGTCTTCATTTGCCCCCTCAGGCAGGGGGCCAGCAGCTTCATCTGGGCATTCCGGCTCAGCGGCAGGCACCTCCGCCGACAACACTTCCGGAGGAGGTGCTGCTTCCGGCTCCGGCCGGGGCCCCTCCTCCGCTGATGGCTCGGCTGTTGGCATCTCGACCACCACGGGTTTGAGTGCTGCTGCCTCCGTAATAACCGGCCCTGGGGCCGGAGCTTCAACGGCAACCGGCTCGGGAGCCGGAAGGTCTTCAACATCAACCGACCCTGCGGCTAGAGCTCCAGCAACGACCGGCTCTGCGGTCAGTGCTTCAGAGGTAGCCGACCCAATCGCCGGGACTTCCTCAACATCCGGTGCACACGCCGGGACTTCAATTACTTCCGGCTCAACTGCTGAGGCTTCGACAATTTTCGGCTCTGGTGCTGGAATTAGTGCTTCCTCCGGCTCAACGGCCGGAGCTTCCGTCATCTCAGCATCAAGACCCGAAGCTTCAACCTCCGGGGCAGGTGCTGCTGGCGCATCTTCTCTCCCGCGGTCCGGTGCTACCACGAGAGTCTCGGGGGATGAGTCGAGGTCCATGACCACGACAGCTGGCGCCGGAGCTGTCGCAGCTTCAGCCACCACTTGGGGCGGCACCGGGACAGAAGCAGAAGCTTCCGCCCTCACAGCTTCAGCTGTTGTGGCTGAGAGTGGAGCCTCACTCCTCTTCTTGGGAATGCTACAGATGATGGATGAAGAAACTTTAAAAACAGTTACTACAATAAAACAACTGTCTGAGGTAAAGATTAAAAATTACCTCAGGAGACTTCTGCACCAGCTTGCGCGGAACCTTTTTCCCGGGCGTTCTGGGCTAACCATAGCCGCCGTCGGCGTGGACGCTCTAGAAGGCCCCCCGGAACTCGTTGCAGCCATGGACATTTCCTTAGTTGAGGTCCTTTTCGATCGGGAAGAACCTCCGGACCTAGAGGCCTCAACTGGCCCTGGTGATGGAGTCGCATGCCCGGAGCTAGCACCTCGGGAAGACGCCGCTGCGGGTACAGTCGTCGTAGTTGTAGAAGACCTCCCCCTCCGGGGAGAAGGAGCTGATGCAGAGGTTGCAGGCCTGACAGACCTTCCGTCGGCATGCTGCAGCTTCCTCTTCCGGCTCAAGGGTTCGTCCGCCGGCTCCTTGCCCTTGCTGATGACTTCGACCCTTGGCTTCGGGGCAGGGTTGGAGCCACCTTCGGAAGCCCCATGGATCACCACCCTGGAGGTTGATCTTCTCTCGACGACACCAAGGTCGTCAAGCACCGACATTGTCCGTCGGAGCTCCCTACTGAACTCTACTTCCACGTTCAGAGGGAGAAAAGCTGGTGGCGGGGTCAAGTCATCACCCGCGACGTCGATGCCATGCTGAAACTTCTTGAGATGAAACTATAAGGTCGCCCCCGCCATGTTGGACTTCAGCCCGGTCTCGACCCGGTCGTCGTCCATCACACTGTTGAGGGCCCAAGCGAGTTTTTCTCTCCTCTTCAGCGGTGCCCACCTATTGACCAGGAAGTTGTGAAATACCGCCTGAGGAGTTAATCCTCCCTTCACGCACTGGCGGATCCTGGTCAGAGCAGGGTTGAAGGCATCCAACAGCACCGGAGCTTCACTCCAGACTGCAGTGTCGATGTTGGGGAGGCCTTCGGGCAGCTCCAGCTTCTCGTGCTCCTCCACCCAGATGACTGTCCAGTCCTTCTTCCAGTCATCCCACTTTCCAGAGGGAAACGACCGGAGGTACTTGAATGGGCACTTCTTGTGCTTCACGAAGTAGTAGAAGCCAAGGTACTCATTACTCCTACCGGTGGTATGGACTGTGAAGAAGGTCCGGGAAAGTTCAATGGAGGGGGGATGCCCACCCACATTTCACAGAAGTGGACGAAGATAGACACAAGAAGAATGGAGTGGGGGCCAAGGTGGTACAGCTGCAGACCATAAAAGTCTAGCAGCATCAAGAAAAAGGAGGAAAAAGGTGGGATCAACCCCACCATGACGTACGAAGAGAAGTACACCATCTCGCCGGCGTGCTCCTTCTCGAACAGGATCTCTCCTCCGGCGCGGACCAGACGGTTGAAGAAGTCCGGGGACCATCCCATTAGGGCCCGGACCTTCTTCAGGTCACCTTCAGTCTTCAAACGGCTCTCGCGGAGACCCAAATCCATCGCGGCACAGCAAGGCAAGAGAGGAAAAGAAAGCACAAGTTGGGAGTTTGAGCGCAAGATTAGATGAGAGGCATAAAGAACCCCAGACAGTGCGCGCTTTCCTTCTTAAGTAAGCCCTCGCAACGATTGGATGGAAATCACAAGGAAGTCGAAGATACTACTCAAAAATTCCACCCAGCCGATGACAAGAGGGCCCGGGACCACCCCGATGATCAAGTCGAGGTTCTTACCGAGGCGAACGGTTGTCATCATGAGGCGAGAAGCCCGAAGGCGACGGACTGACAAGGCGCGCGGAACCAATACGATTTTCGTATCGGGAACCGGCAACCTTCAATTGCGTGAGATCCGCACGCCAAAGATCTCGTTTGCCGCACACGGGATATGCCACACGGCGAGGATATAACCCCAAACTATCGCCAACGGCACATCCGAAGACCTTTGAAGACTCAGTTCAAAAGTCGAAGGATGGACCCACCTCCAATGGAATGACTTCACCCAAGGTGTCTTCCCCAGAGGTGGGCCCAGGGGGCCGCTGTCGGTACCCTGGGTACCATATACCCCTTGGGATTGCAAAGATATCAAGGGAATGTCATCTACTTGATTTGAAGACCTTCGGAGGCCCACATGTCAGACATAACCGGACCCGCTTCCACAACATGGTTAGTCCCAGGGCCGCCACGTGTACTAACAAACCGGAGCTACTGCCCACAAGGGGGAAGCTCCGGGCTATGTACCATAGCGGCACCCCCGAACCTAACCCCAGACCGAGGGAAGCTCCGGAACTGACACGTGTCAGGTAGCTCCGTACCTATCTGATCCCCACAGTATGCTCCGGAGCTGCCACGTGTCCAACCGACAGATCTTCAGCCTCTAACCTCCGGAAGACTCCACAACGACTCCAGATCTTCAAAGGGGAATCAAGGACTTCAAGACCCGATTAAGTGTCATTAATACTATATTAATGACACATGATCGGACAACCTTAATTACCAGTAACGGTGCTGTCAAAGCCCGTAACTCGAACATTAAGAGCAATTAATCGTGTTGAATGTGTATCAATATTAGTAACTGCCAGGGCCACATGTCGGACCAGGCTAACTTGTAACGGCCTACTCTTGTACTATAAAGGACAGGCCGACGATACATAGGGATAGACTCTACACACTCTGTGGAGACACGCTCACTCTACACTATCAACTTACGTTGAGCTCATACATTCAATACACCAACACACCCCGTGGAGTAGGGTATTACGCTCAGGCGGCCCGAACCACGTAAATCTTCGCGTCTCCTGTGCCACTTAACACTTCACCTTCTTGAATCTCCGCGCGCCCACACCAAACCTCAAACTCCTTTAACACTTTAGTAGTGTCGGGAGATCTGCCGGATCAAAACCACCGACAGTATGAAAACAGACTCCACGTGCATTTACTTTGTACAGGCTCAATATTTTTTATTTTTCTCTTTCTTGTCTATAACAAAGTTGTGCAGTTCTTGAGAAACTTTAGCTCGACCAGTTCATGTACAATTCGAGTTGCATTGTCTATCCTTCCGGGTTCAAACATTGTTGATGGCCTACTTGTCTGAATGCCATCAAGCCAATCTAGGGCCGGAGTGTGCTATCGACTTAGCCTGGTCATGCACCCTAAGTACGCCACTCTACCTACACCCCGACAAGCTGAAGTAAGGCGAGTCTAGAAACGATCGGACCTGAAGGAAGCAAGACGGTGCTCTTGATTGTATTTAGGATTGTGTTCGACCTAAAACTTTCTCGGGAACAGTAAGCCGCAATGAAGTTATAGATAAGAAACGGATTTTACTGTTTTTCTTGACTTTAGTGTGCAGGAAAAATAAATACTTCATGATGATGGTGAATGAAGCCGGAGCTACCAAAGCTCTGACACTCCCCACACGACTCGTGGTCGATGTTTCAAACATTGACATCGAGCATCGCTGGAGCTACTCAGCTCCGGTAAAGCTAAGGGGCAAGCCGTCAATGTGAAAATGGTAGAAAGACTCTAACGTAGAGTCTGACGTTGACACAACACGTGTTGACGTAGGTCACTACCAGAGCTACCAAGCTCCGACACCCCAGAGGGCTAACTGTCGACGCTTTACGCGTTGATGGAGACTACTGCTGGAGCTACTAAGCTCCAACGATGGTCAATGCCGAAGCCACTAAGCTCCGACAGCCTTAGGGGGCCTACACTATCGAAGACTTCGGACCTACATTCTACAAGTTCGAAGCACGCAAGTCTTCAACAACCCTTACATCCTTTTGGTACATGTTCACAATCAAATTGTGTACATCTACCAGAGGGCCAAGCGAGACAAAGGTGTTGAAGACAAAAAATGAAATTTTGAATTCACAAACATTTGGATTTCATTAATCTGGAGACAAGAGATTACAAAATTGGAGAAGAAGAAGAGAGAATACAAGCGGGAGCTACAGAGAGATGGTCCTAGACCCTATGGAAGAATCGGGCGACCTTCTGGGCCACCTCCGACACGTTGGCTCGGGCGGCTTCACCCTCTCCTTCGATGGGACCTTCAAGCATCGGGTCCAGTGGGAATTGAGGGTCTCGGCTGGTGTAGCACGTCAGCACAAACTCTGCAACATTCTTTGCCAAGGACTGACCCTCTGTTTCCAGCTGGTCCGCGGTGACATCACCCATCTTGGAGAGCTTGTTGCCTGCTGAACTCAGCGCCTCCAACGCCTGGTCCAGCTCTGGCTCCAGATCATCCGGATGCACGAGACTGAAGCCCATTGGTGTCAACGCGTCGTTGGCCTTGCCCAGGAAGTTCCAAACTTGTTGGGACTCCACAACCCTTGCACCACACATCTCCGCCAAGGATCTTTTGGCCGCCGCCAGCTCTGAGCTCTCCCGAGCAAGACACTCCACCTCTTTGGCATTCTGCTGAATCATTTTAGCAACCTGCCTTTCGAGCTTGCTGAGCTCTTCCTCCCGGAGGTGGATCTCATTCCGGCGGTTGACCAGATCCTTCTCTCGACCCCGTACTCTCTTCTCTCTGGCGGCGATGGCATTCTCCTGCTTGTAGAGATCTTGCCCTCGCTCCCAGGCCTTCTTCTCCTCCTCCTTGCAACGCTCATCCAATTTCTTGGTGCGTTCTTCGAGGCTCTTGTCAGCCAAAGCTGTCTTTTGGACAAGCTCTTCCTCCCTCTTCACGAGGTCGTTCCGCAGCTCCAGGAATTTCTGCTCTTCATCTTCGAGCCGTCTTTCCCGTGCTTCAAGAGCCTCCCGACGCTTGATGAGACTATCGTGGATGGCGGTGAGCCTTTCCGGGCGATCATTCGTTGCGCTATTGGTAGCCTTGGCCTGCTCATAGATGGCCCGAGACTAGTTGTCGAGGGTCGCGTCGTGCTTTCCCTCTCATCCAACAACTTTCCCCAGTACTCCAGGTGGACCTTCTCCCTTTGCACCCACTCCTTGTCGTCAGCCACCCTCGACTGTGCCAGCTTGATCTCGAAATGGAGTCGGTTGCGCCACCTCCTAAGGGTTTGGCGCTCCTCCTCGAGGGCCTTGCTGTCGTGGTAGAAGGCCAACTGGACTTGGCGAAGACTGGAGCAGGCGTTGTCGATAGACAACGATAGGGGAATCGGGTACATACCTGCTGGGGTCCTCTCCGCTGGCTCTACCGGATCTTTAGCAACAAAAATTGGGTCCCACTCTATGAGAGCGGTCCCCTGAGCTTCCACGGCACTAGGGCCGTCCTCCGAGATAGCCTCGGCCACCGCCGAGGAGGTGCTTGCAGTAGAAGTTCCGACCTCCGGAATTGGTTCGGAAGGCCCAACCACCAGGTCATCAACAACTGGCCCCTCAGGCAGGGGGCCAGCAGCTTCATCTTGGCACCCTGGCTCAACAGAGGGCACCTCCGGGATCACCGCTTCCAGAGCGGGTGTTGAAGGTTCGGTCGGAGCAGAATCTACTTTTGGCTCAAGCGCAGGCGCTTCCTCCGCCTCTGGCTCAGGTGCTGGCGCTTCAACCATCATGGGCTCGGGCGCTGGCGCTTCGACCACCAAAGGCTCAGGCGCCGACACCTTCACAGCAACTGGCTTAGACGCCGGAACCTCTTCAACGGCCGGCTCCACAGCCGAAACTTCTGCAGCAACCGACTCTACCGCTGGAGCCTCCTCGACAACCGGCTCAAGTGTCGGAGCTTCATCAACACCCGACTCCACTGCCGGGACCTCATCAACCACCGACTCGACTGTCGGGGCTTCATCAACATCCGGCTCTAGGGCCGGAATCGCAGCTTCCTCCGGCTCTGCGGCTGGAGCGTCCAACATCTCAGCATCCAAGCCCGGAGCTTCAACCTCCGGGGCTGGCGCCGCTGGTACGTCTCCATTCCCGTGATCTGGGGCTACCACGAGAGCTTCTGGGGATGAGTCGTCAAAAACCACGACAGCGAGCGCCAGGGCCGCCGCAGCCTCAACCACCTCTTGGGGCGGCGCTGGGATCGGAGCTGGAGCTTCAGCCTACACAGCCTCAACCGCTGCTGCAGGAACCGAAGCTTCAACCCTTTTCTTGGGCACGCTGAAGATGAAAGATGAAGAAACTAAAAATGCGGTTAATAATAAAACAACTGACTGAGATAAAAAATCAAAAATTACCTCGGAAGGCTTCCGCACCAGTTACCACTGAATCTCTTCTCCAAACGCTCCGGACTGGCCCCAGCCGCCACTGGCGTGGTAGTCCCGGAGGGGCCCTCGAAGCTTGATGCTGCTATCGGAGTTGCTCTGGTCGAGGCCCCCCTTGACCGGGAAGGACCTCTGGACGCAGAGCCCTCAGCTGGCCCTGGAATCGGAGTCACCTGGCCGGAGCTAGCACCCCGGGAAGAAGCCGCTACTAGAGTAGATGCCACCGTCGTAGACCTCCCCCTCCGGGAAGAAGGAGACACCGCGGAAGAAGTATGCCTGGCGGACCTTCTGTCGGCATGCTTCCTCTTACGGCTCGAGGGCTCGGCCAATTCCTTGCCCTTGACGACGACTTCGGTTCTTGGCTTAGGGGCGGGAACGGAGCCACCTTTTGGAGCTTCGGAGATCGCCAACCCGGTGGTCGAGCGCCTCTCAACGACACCAAGGTCGTCAAGCACCGGCATCGTCCGTCGGAGCTCCCTACTGAATTCTGCCTCCATGTTCATAGGGAGGAAAGCTGCCGACAGAGCCAAGTCGTCGCCCTTGACATCGATGCCGTGCTGGAACTTCTTGAGGTAGAACTCCAAAGTTGCACCCTCCATGCTGGACTTCAAACCGGTCTCGATCCGGTCGTCGTCCAACACACTGTTGAGGGCCCAAGCCAACTTCTCCCTCCTCTTCAACGGAGCCCACCTATTGGTCAGGAAGTTGCAAAATTTCGCCTGGGGAGTCACCCCTCCTTCCACGCACAGGCGGATCCTGGTCAGAGCAGGGTTGAAGGCATCCGACAGCACCGGAGCTTCACTCCAAATTGCGGTGTCGATGTTGGGGAGGCCTTCTGGCAGTGTGACGCCCGGTTCCGAAAACTGAACCAAGCTAACGCATATGTGTGCCCAGGATGTTCAACACACATACACGAGTGCAATCACAAAAGAGTATATAGAAAATTACCACAGAACAAGATTAATTATCAAATTTTATTACACAAACCATATTATCCTCGAATACAAGCTCTAATGAATATTAATGACAAGTTCAACTAATGCAGCGGAAATAAACTAATTAAGCAACTAAGCAAACTAAGCAAAAGGGATAGCGCAGCTCCATGCAACACCACGGGCAAAGCTGACGGTAGACACGGCCTAGAACTCCGCATTATCACCATTAAACTCACAATCCTGACTTGCAACTGTTGGGGGGGGATTGCAAGAGTGAGTACATGTTGTACTCAGCAAGTGTGAAAAGTATGACATGTGGCTGATTCAAATGACGACAATAATAATGGCTAAGTGCTGAAAAGTACAGTAAAACATTTGAAAAGCAATATGTTATATGTATGTGATGTAATCCCATCATAATCACGAGTAATACCATAATACCAAACTGAATTCATTACCATCATCAATAAGTCCAGATTTCACCATTGCCAATAACCATATTCAATACCAGAAATAAATCCATAACCAACCATAACCATCACCATATCTGTTACCATAACCATTACAATAACCATTACCAATACCAAATACCCTCTAATCATGCAAGTTGTGTAGGTGCTCATAACCGGGAGCACGGCTATCATGATAGTTTTAGTTAACTCTGCAGAGTTTGTACCTCTTTACCCACGTGTTCGTGATTTCATCACCTTTCGGCGACTAAGAACCTCCCTTATGCCCATGACCCGTCGGTCATATTACACACTTCCGTTGGTGTGTGGCCAAGAGATCACAAAATAGCCTTTACAAAGGGATTAATAGCCTATTTAGACCCCACTGAGGTTTCACCGGTGGCGATGCCTCCAACTGAGCACATATTCAACCAAGGGCCCCCTCTTGAGCCATTCGGATCCCAGGGTAGTCCCACCAATCATCAACAAACCCAATCCGACTACCCCTTCCCCGAGCATCCACAATGGTCCAAACAGCACTAGCAAAGCCCTAATTAATCAGCTACGCCGCACCCATACTTGGCCTCGTGGTGGCACTGTAGTCCTGGCTTATTCTCGCATGAACCGGTCCTTAGATCTAAAGCAAGCAAACCACCATAACATCCAACCCATCCACATACCAGGCTTGCTTAGATCACCCATTACCATACCATATTTAACCAGTTCATGTTAACCAAAATATCATTAATACATAATTAAATGTGTATTGTTGGTTTCCATCCCAGTTAATTAAGCGAAGCAAAAAGGTAAAAGCCCTTCCCGACTCCCTACCATATATTCCAGGTGACAAGGGTGGTTTAACAAAGCTAGTAAACTTCCTATCATAGGATTCCCATCAAATTGACACAAGCATGCAGTTTTGCAAACAAAACATTTATTTTAAAATAGGATCAATATGCTTCAAGGACACTTGCCTTGCTCCGGCGGATCGGGTTGCTCAAACGCTTTGAAGTCTTGGTTCTGGAAATCCTCGTACACGACCTCTTGAGCACTTCCCTCTACTCGTGATCACACATACAAGAAAATACATACAAATCAACATGATGCACACACATTAATCAACATGCGATGATATGCATGCATGCAAAGTACAAGAATTGATTAACTACGGTTGTTTATTAATTAGATGCAACTAGTTCATACGTGTTCATATGAGTTTACGGGGGTTTTAGCGAGGATTAATGCTGCTGGAAATAAAAAGACGATGCAACTAAAATCAATTTACGTCTATTAGATCTAATACATCGCTAAAATTCGCATCGGAAAAACGAATCCTACCGTAGATCTGGCGGCTTCAAAGATCGTGAGGGTGAAGGCGACGCGTAGACGAAGTAGACGGTGCAAGGTCCTCCGGCGGATGACAGCACCCTCCTCTTTTTCTTCCTCTTCCTCCTCTTTTTTTCTTCCTTTTATTCCCTTGGCGGCGCAGCCTCTGGTGCTCTGGTTTTTTTCCTGGCGGCGCTAGGGCTCTGGGCGCTGGGAATTACGATGCCCTACGGTCCTTTTATAGGCGGCGGCTAGGGCGAGCGTACCGTGGGAGCTAGGGCCGGCGCGGCGTAACCGACTCGGGGGCGTCGCGCGCGGGAGACTCGGGCGGGGTGGGGCCATGCGATCGGCTCAGCACGCGGGAGGCCGGGGCGCTCGGCGCGCGGGTGGGAGCGTGCGGGGCGCGTGGGAGGCGGGGCCCAGGCGGCGGGGCGGGGTCGCACGGCGCGCGGGAGTCGCGGCGGGGCGTGGGGCCCGGGGCGGCGCGTGCAGGAGGCGGGGTCGCGCGCTGCGGGAGGGCGGCGGGGCGTGGGAGCGGGGCCCAGCGGCGGGGCACGTGGCCCGGCGCGCGGGAGTTGCGTCGGTCGGGCGCTCGCTGGCTGGGCCGCTCAGCCTGGCTAGCGGCGGGTTGACCCTTTTTTTTCTTTTTTCTTTTTCTTTTTTTTATATACTGTTATGTATTTATTCTTTATATTATTTATATATTATTTTTTTTATATACAGTTATTATATATATTATATATATATTTATTTATATATATTTTTTAATTATTATTATTTATATTTATTCCCTATTACAAGTTTTAGGCTATAATTATTATTTTCTTTTTCTTCTTTTTGCTACACCATATATGTATGTTTTATCTTTTATTATCTTTCTTTTATCCTACTAATGTTTAATGCATGATGCGGAAATTTAGGGTGTTACAAACCTACCCCCTTAAAGTGAATCTCGCCCTCGAGATTCGATAGCATGGAGAAAAGGTGAGGGAATTGTGCCTTCAAGTCTCCTTCACGTTCCCACGTGGCTTCGGCTTCCGTATGGTGTTTCCATTGCACTTTGCACCAACGGATCCTCTTATTTCTCGTGACCCTTTCCTTCACGTCCAAGATCTTGATAGGTTGCTCGATATAAGACAAATACTCCTGAAGTCCTAACTCGTCCATCGGCACTTGTTCTTCTGGCACCCTGAGACACTTCTTGAGTTGGAAAACATGAAACACATCATGTATGTCTGAAAGATGAGCTGGCATCTCCAACTTATATGCTCCTTCTCTTCTCTTGTCCAAAATCTTGAATGGTCCAATATAACGAGGTGCGAGCTTGCCTCTTATGTTAAACCTCTTATGACCTCTCATAGGTGACACCTTGAGGTAAACAAAATCTCCTATTTCAAAGGCTAATTTCCTTCTCCTATTGTCCGTATAGCCTTTTTGTCTTGATAGGGCAGCCCTCAAGTTTTCACGAATTATCTGGACTTGCTTTTCGGCTTCTTGCAACACATCCGGATGCCTCATTCCAGAATAAAGGTGTCCTACACTTCCTGTAACACCCTCAATTTTCGCATCCTGCATTGCATACATGATCATGCATTAAATATTAATAGAATAAAAGAAAAGACAAAACATACATATATGGTGTAGCAAAAAGAAGAAATAGAAAATAATAATTATAGCCTAAAACTTGTAATAGGTAATAAGTATAAAAAAATTATAAAAAAAATATATAAAGGATATAAGTAAATAATATATATAATAAGAAATATATATAAAAAGAAAATAAATAAAATAAATAAGATAAATAAAAATAATAAAACATAAATAATAAATATATATATAAAATATAAAGAATAAAATATATAAATAAATAAATAATATAGTGAAAAAAAAAGAAGAGAGAAAAAAAAAGCAAAAACCTCCCGCCGGCCAGGCCGTACCGGCCCAGCCAGCCGCACCGCAGCCACCCCCGACGCCCCGACGCGCCACGCCGCCCGGGCCCCACCCGCCGCTCGCCCGATGCACCCCCCCCCCCCCCCCCCCCCCCCCGCCTCGATCGCCCCGCCCAGCCCCTGCGCGAATCCCGCCCGGGCTCCCGCGCCGATCCCCGCCGCCCCGCGCCCCGATGCCACGCCCCCGCTTTCGTGCCGCGCGCCGACTCCCGACCGCGCCTGCTCCCGGGCCCCATCCCGCGCCTGAGTCCCGCGATCCCCGCCCTCCCGCACAACCGGCCGCACCGACGCGCCCGAATCCCGCACCCGCCCCGATTTTTCCGCGCTCCCACCCGCCGAATCCCGCCGCTCGCCCGTACCGGCCGCCCCCGCGTTGACTCCCGCGCCTATAAAAAGGACCGTAGGTCCCTAGGTTTTCCCCCGATCCCAGAAACGCTGCCGCCTTCCAGGAACGCCGCCGGCACAGAAGAAAAAGGGACCAGAGGCTGCGCCGCCAGGGGAAGAAAAGGAAGAAAAAAAGAGGGGGAGAAGAGGAAGAAAAAGAGGAGGGTGCCACCGTCCGCCGGAGATCATCGCCGTCGTCGTGCCACCGAGGGACTGCTGCGCCATCCACTTCGTCTACGCATTGTCCCCATCCCGCGATCATCGAAGCCATCGCATCTACGGTAGGCCATGTTCCCGATGCGAATTTTAGCGACCGTATTGAATCTAATAGACGTAAATTGATTGTAGTTGTGTCATCTTTTTAATTTCAGCAGCATTAATTCTTGCTAAAACCCCCGTAAACTCATATGAACACGTATGAACTAGTTGCATCTAATTAATAGACAACCGTAGTTAATTAATTATTTGACGTTGCATGCATGCATATTATCGCATGTTGATTAATGTGTGTGCATCATGTTGATTGTATATGTATTTTCTTGTATGTATGATCACGCGTAGAGGAACGTGCTCAAGAGGCCGTGTACGAGGATTTTCAGAATCAAGATTTCGAAGTGCTTGAGCAACCCCATCCGCCGGAGCAAGGCAAGTGTCCTTGAAGCATATTGATCCTATTTTTATAATAAATGTTTTGTTTGCAAAACTGCATGCTTGTGTCAAATTGATGGGAAACCCTATGGTAGGAAGTTTACTAGATTTGTTTAACCACCCTTGTCACCTGGAATTTATGGTAGAGAGTCGGGAAGGGCTTTTTACCTTTTTGCTTCGCTTAATTAATTGGGATGGAAAACAACACTACACATTTAATTATGCATCAATGATATTCTGGATAACGTGAACTGGTCAATATGGTTTGGTAATGGGTGATCTAAGCAAGCCTGGTATGTGGATGGGTTGGATGTTATGGTGGTTTGCTTGCTTTAGATCTAAGGACCGGTTCATGCGAGAATAAGTCAGGACTACAGTGCCACCACGAGGCCAAGTATGGGTGCGGCGTAGCTGATTAATTAGGGCTTTGCTAGTGCTGTTTGGACCATTGTGGATGCTCGGGGAAGGGGTAGTCGGATTGGGTTTGTTGATGATTGGTGGGACTACCCTGAGATCCGAATGGCTCAAGAGGGGGCCCTTGGTTGAAGATGTGCTCAGTTGGAGGCATCGCCACCGGTGAAACCTCAGTGGGGTCTGAATAGGCTAGTAATCCCTTTGTAAAGGCTATTTTGTGATCTCTTGGCCATGCACCAAAGGAAGTGTAATTGGCATAAGGGAGGTTCTTTAGTCGCCGACGGGTGATGGAATCACAAACACGTGGGTAAAGAGGTACAAACTCTGCAGAGTAATTAAAACTATCATGATAGCCGTGCTCCCGGTTATGAGCACCTGGATAACTTCCATGATTAGAGGGAAATTGGGATTTGGGATGGTTATGGTTTGGTAATGGTTATGGTTATGGTTTGGTAATGGTTATGGTTATGGTTTGGTAATAGTTATGGTTTATGGATTATGATCATGGATATGAATTTGAGTTATGGTAATTGGACATGGATAATGGTGATGTTGACAATGATTGGATATGGTTTATATTTTGTTAATATGATGGTTATGATGGGATTGTTTCACATAGACATAGTGTAATGCTTTTCAAATGTTTTACTGTACTTTTCAGCACTTAGCCATTATTACATTCGTCATTTGAATCAGCCACATGTCATACTTTCCACACTTGCTGAGTACGACATGTACTCACTCTTGCAATCCCCCACCCAACAGTTGCAGGTCAGAATTGTGAGTTTAATGGCGATAATGTGGAGATCTAGGCCGTGTCTACCGTCAGCTTTGCCTGTGGTGTTGCATGGAGCTGCGCTATCCCTTTTGCTTAGTTTGCTTAGTTGTTTAATTAGTTTATTTCCGCTGCATTAGTTGAACTTGTCATTAATATTCATTAGAGCTTGTATTTGAGGATATAATGAATTATGTAATAAGAGTACTTATTTAATAATTTGAGCTGTGGTAATTATCTGGTTATCATTTGTGAATCACTCGTGTATGTGTGTTGAACATCCTGGGCACACATATGCGTTAGCTTGGTTCATTTTCGGAACCGGGTGTCACAAATTGGTATCAGAGCCACAGGTTGGCCGTAGGACGCAGCTTAGATAGAATGGAAACTTTAGAGCACATAGGAGCACTCAGGAATCGATGTGTTTTTGCTTGGAGTGTTGTTTGCTATATATATTGTTTGCTTGTGTGCTTAATAGAGGATTTTGGGATGCCTTAGCATTGCCATGTCCACCTAGGCTAGTGTAGCTAGCTGTTTAGTTTCATATCCCTTGATGCATATAGTTGGGGACGTTTCTAAATTCTTACCTATTGCTTTTCTCTAGATGGTGAGGACTTGCAATCAGAGGGATGTCAATGATGAGTAGGAGAACCATGGAGTACCTTAGAACAACAACGGACAAGGACCTGCTCATGGAGCCATCAATATCGAGCAGCTACTGGCTATGCAGAACCAGCTCATGCAGACCATGATACAAACTATGGGACAGCTGCAGGCTGGCAATATCAACAATCAGCCCCACATGCCTCCACCGCCACCCCCGCCTCCTCATAACCGGTTGGGAGAGTTTATGAGGACTAGGCCGCCAACCTTTGCTCAAGCTGCTGACCCTATGGATGCTGATGATTGGCTCAAGTCCGTGGAGAAGAAACTTTCTATTGTCCAATGCAGTGACCGAGAGAAGGTCTTGTTTGCTTCTCATCAACTAGTTGGAGCAGCTGCAGACTGGTGGGATGCTTATTGCAATGCTCATGAGAACCAAGAAAGAATCACTTGGGCCGAATTCAAGGAGAATTTTCGTTCTCATTATGTGTCCGAGGGTGTTATGATCTTGAAGAGGCAAGAATTTGAGAATTTAAGGCAAGGAAGATCAAGCGTGAGTGAATATCTCAATAAATTCACTCAACTCTCAAGGTATGCGCCTGAGGATGTTAGTCAGGACAGCCGGAAGCAATACTTGTTCATGAGGGGCTTGAACAATGAGATCCAAGTACAACTACTCAACTGCGATTATGCCAATTTTCAGAAACTTGTGGACAAAGCAATTGTGGTGGAGAACAAGATCCGTGAGATGGAGAAAGAAATCAAGAGGAAGGCGCCATATCAAGGACAGCAACAAGGAAGTAATGTGCGCCCTCGCCTTGCACCACCCAATGCGCCTCATTACAGCTCCCCTATTCCTGCTCAGCGCCCTGGTTATGCACCACGCCCAACTCAGTTTGTGCAGCAGTGCCCTGTCATGCAAGCAATGCCTTATGCACCTCGTGCTGATTTTCCTGGAGCCAATGTTCAAAACCAAGCTCGTCCCAATAATTTTGGTGGAGTTAAGAGGTGCTATACTTGTGGAGAAGCTGGACACTTTGCGAATCAATGTCCTAAGTCAGGCCTTGGTCAAGGAAGCAATGTGCCGAGGCAAAACCCAAGACCCAATGGAGGACATCCACAAGGAAGCCGTGGACAGCAGAATTTTGCTCGTGGCAACGTGAACCATGTCTCTACGGAGGATGCTCAACGAGCGGATGACGTGGTCATTGGTATGTTTCTCGCCAACTCCAACCCCGCGACTATGTTATTTGATTCTGGAGCATCACATTCATTCATTGCATCAAAGTATGTTGCCAAGTATAGTTTGCCTATCTCTCATATGAAGTTTACTCTATTGGTTAAGTCTCCTGGAGGAGAGATGAGGACAAATATAGCATGTCCAAAAGTAAGCCTTAGAATAAGGGGGTAGACTTCTCCGCCAACCTCATTGTCTTGGATTCACAAGGAATAAGAGGATCCGTTGGTGCAAAGTGCAATGGAAACACCATACGGAAACCGAAGCTACATGGGAACGTGAAGAAGACTTGAAGGCAGAATTCCTCACCTTTTCTCCACGCTATCGAATCTCGAAGGCGAGATTCACTTTAAGGGGGGGTAGATTTGTAACACCCTCAATTTTCGCATCCTGCATTGCATACATGATCATGCATTAAATATTAATAGAATAAAAGAAAAGACAAAACATACATATATGGTGTAGCAAAAAGAAGAAATAGAAAATAATAATTATAGCCTAAAACTTGTAATAGGTAATAAGTATAAAAAAATTATAATAAAAAAATATATAAAGGATATAAGTAAATAATATATATAATAAGAAATATATATAAAAAGAAAATAAATAAAATAAATAAGATAAATAAGAATAATAAAACATAAATGATATATATATATATATATAAAATATAAAGAATAAAATATATAAATAAATAAATAAATAATATAGTGAAAAAAAAGAAGAGAGAAAAAAAAGCAAAAACCTCCCGCCGGCCAGGCCGTACCGGCCCAGCCATCCGCACCGCAGCCACCCCGACGCCCCGACGCGCCACACCACCCGGGCCCCACCCGCCGCTCGCCCCGATGCACCGCCCCCCCTCCCCCTGCCTCGATTGCCTCGCCCAGCCCCTGCGCGAATCCCGCCCGGGCTCCCGCGTCGATCCCCGCCGCCCCGCGCCCCGATGCCACGCCCCCGCTTTCGTGCCGCGCGCCGACTCCCGACCGCGCCTGCTCCCGGGCCCCATCTCGCGCCTGAGTCCCGCGATCCCCGCCCTCCCGCACAACCGGCCGCACCGACGCGCCCGAATCCCGCACCCGCCCCGATTTTTCCGCGCTCCCACCCGCCGAATCCCGCCGCTCGCCCGTACCGGCCGCCCCCGCGTTGACTCCCGCGCCTATAAAAAGGACCGTAGGTCCCTAGGTTTTCCCCCGATCCCAGAAACGCCGCCGCCTTCCAGGAACGCCGCCAGCACAGAAGAAAAAGGGACCAGAGGCTGCGCCGCCAGGGGAAGAAAAGGAAGAAAAAAAGAGGGGAAGAAGAGGAAGAAAAAGAGGAGGGTGCCACCGTTCGCCGGAGATCATTGCCGTCGTCGTGCCACCGAGGGACTGCTGCGCCATCCACTTCGTCTACGCAATGTCCCCATCCCGCGATCATCGAAGCCATCGCATCTACGATAGGCCATGTTCCCGATGCGAATTTTAGCGACCGTATTGAATCTAATAGACGTAAATTGATCGTAGTTGTGTCATCTTTTTAATTTCAGCAGCATTAATTCTCGCTAAAACCCCCGTAAACTCATATGAACACGTATGAACTAGTTGCATCTAATTAATAGACAACCGTAGTTAATTAATTATTTGACGTTGCATGCATGCATATCATCGCATGTTGATTAATGTGTGTGCATCATGTTGATTGTATATGTATTTTCTTGTATGTATGATCACGCGTAGAGGAACGTGCTCAAGAGGCCGTGTACGAGGATTTTCAGAATCAAGATTTCGAAGCGCTTGAGCAACCCCATCCGCCGGAGCAAGGCAAGTGTCCTTGAAGCATATTGATCCTGTTTTTAAAATAAATGTTTTGTTTGCAAAACTGCATGCTTGTGTCAAATTGATGGGAAACCCTATGGTAGGAAGTTTTCTAGATTTTTTTAACCACCTTTGTCACCTGGAATTTATGGTAGAGAGTCGGGAAGGGCTTTTTACCTTTTTGCTTCGCTTAATTAATTGGGATGGAAAACAACACTACACATTTAATTATGCATCAATGATATTCTGGATAACGTGAACTGGTCAATATGGTTTGGTAATGGGTGATCTAAGCAAGCCTGGTATGTGGATGGGTTGGATGTTATGGTGGTTTGCTTGCTTTAGATCTAAGGACCGGTTCTTGGGAGAATAAGTCAGGACTACAGTGCCACCACGAGGCCAAGTATGGGTGCGGCGTAGCTGATTAATTAGGGCTTTGCTAGTGCTGTTTGGACCATTGTGGATGCTCGGGGAAGGGGTAGTCGGATTGGGTTTGTTGATGATTGGTGGGACTACCCTGGGATCTGAATGGCTCAAGAGGGGGCCCTTGGTTGAAGATGTGCTCAGTTGGAGGCATCGCCACCGGTGAAACCTCAGTGGGGTCTGAATAGGCTAGTAATCCCTTTGTAAAGGCTATTTTGTGATCTCTTGGCCATGCACCAAAGGAAGTGTAATTGGCATAAGGGAGGTTCTTTAGTCGTCGACGGGTGATGGAATCACAAATACGTGGGTAAAGAGGTACAAACTCTGCAGAGTAATTAAAACTATCATGATAGTCGTGCTCCCGGTTATGAGCACCTGGACAACTTCCATGATTAGAGGGAAATTGGGATTTGGGATGGTTATGGTTTGGTAATGGTTATGGTTATGGTTTGGTAATGGTTATGGTTATGGTTTGGTAATGGTTATGGTTTATGGATTATGATCATGGATATGAATTTGAGTTATGGTAATTGGACATGGATAATGGTGATGTTGACAATGATTGGATATGGTTTATATTTTTTTAATATGATGGTTATGATGGGATTGTTTCACATAGACATAGTGTAATGCTTTTCAAATGTTTTACTGTACTTTTCAGCACTTAGCCATTATTACATTCGTCATTTGAATCAGCCACATGTCATACTTTCCACACTTGCTGAGTACGACATGTACTCACTCTTGCAATCCCCCACCCAACAGTTGCAGGTCAGAATTGTGAGTTTAATGGCGATAATGTGGAGATCTAGGCCGTGTCTACCGTCAGCTTTGCCTGTGGTGTTGCATGGAGCTGCGCTATCCCTTTTGCTTAGTTTGCTTAGTTGTTTAATTAGTTTATTTCCGCTGCATTAGTTGAACTTGTCATTAATATTCATTAGAGCTTGTATTCGAGGATATAATGAATTATGTAATAAGAGTACCTATTTAATAATTTGAGCTGTGGTAATTATCTGGTTATCATTTGTGAATCACTCGTGTATGTGTGTTGAACATCCTGGGCACACATATGCGTTAGCTTGGTTCATTTTCGGAACCGGGCGTCACACTTCCTCCCATAAAGCGCTTCATATGGTGACATTTTCAAGCTTGCTTGGTAACTATTGTTGTATGAAAATTCCGCGTATGGCAAGCTTTTATCCCAACTTTTCCCATGCTTTAATGCACAAGCTCTTAACATGTCTTCCAAAATCGGATTGGTCCTCTCGGTTTGTCCATCCGTTTGAGGATGATATGCTGAACTAAAATTCAACCTCGTTCCCAAAGCTTCATGCAATTTTTGCCAAAATCTGGAGGTAAATTAAGAACCTCTATCCGAGACTATCTTCTTAGGGACTCCGTGTCGACACACAACATGCTCCATGTATATTTCGGCCAATCGTGCAGCTGTATACTTGGTCTTCATAGAGACAAAATGAGCTGACTTGGTTAAGCGATCCACAATTACCCAAATTGAGTCATACCCGGACTGAGTACGTGGTAACCCAACTATGAAGTCCATTCCAATTTCTTCCCACTTCCATTCTGGAATCTTCAACGGTTGCAATAATCTGGCTGGCCTTTGATGTTCCGCCTTTACTCGTTGGCACACATCACACAATGCAACATATTCAGCTATGTCCTTTTTCATGCTGGCCCACCAATAGCATGTCTTCAAGTCCTTGTACATCTTTGTACAACCGGGATGAATTGAGTAAGGCGAGTCATGTGCCTCTTTTAATATTGTCTCCCGAATATGTTTTACATTAGGCACAACGATCCTCTTTCCAAGCCATAAGGTACCATGTTCGTCTTCATCAAATCTAAATTCTCTCCCTTCTTTGATCCTTTCCTTGATTTCCTTAATCTCCTCATCCGTGGTTTGTGCTTCTCGAATTTCTTGCTCCAAGGTTGGGTTTAACTCCATCATCTCCATCTCATTTACAAACCCGAGGTTCAACCGTTTAAACTCCTTACATAACTCGAATGGTAACTCTCGAACCGTGAGTTGATGACTTACTCCTTTTCTACTCAAAGCAT
The DNA here is from genome assembly GCA_036927565.1 of Tuctoria greenei. Classification (NCBI taxonomy): domain Eukaryota; kingdom Viridiplantae; phylum Streptophyta; class Magnoliopsida; order Poales; family Poaceae; genus Tuctoria; species Tuctoria greenei. Next base: position 157,490,350 of record JAYESD010000009.1, on the reverse strand, counting down.
CGCCACTACATTGGCTTTTCCCGGATGATAGTTGATCCCCAAATCATAATCTTTGATGAGCTCCAACCATCTTCATTGCCTCAAGTTCAGATCCGTTTGTGTGAAAATATACTTCAAACTCTTATGATCCGTATAAATTTCACACCTATGTCCAAGAATATAGTGTCTCCAAATCTTCAATGCATGTACCACGGCTGCAAGTTCTAAATCATGCGTGGGGTAATTCTGCTCATGTTTCTTCAATTGTCTTGACGCATAGGCGACCACTTGACCTTCTTGCATAAGCACGCATCCTAATCCTTGTCTTGATGCATCACAATATATATCAAAACTCTTGCTCACGTCCGGTAATACTAACACCGGCACGGTTGTCAACCTTTTATTCAACTCTTCAAAACTGTTTTGACAAGCTTCAGTCCATTGGAACGTCTTTCCCTTCGTTAGCAACTCCGTCACAGGCTTGGCTATCTTGGAAAAGTCCTTGATGAATCTACTGTAATATCCAGTCATCCCAAGAAAACTCCTTATTTCCTTGACATTTTGCGGCGGTTCCCATTTCAACACGTCTCTTACTTTTCCGGGGTCAACCGATACTCCTCCTCCTGAGATTATATGACCAAAAAATGGCACCTCTTTCAACCAAAACTGGCACTTGCTGAACTTGGCATACAATTGATGCTCCCTCAATTTCTGCAGCGTAAGCCTCAAGTGTTCCTCATGTTCCTTCTCATCCTTCGAGTGGATCATAATGTCATCAATAAACACCACAACGAACTTGTCCAAGTTCTCCATGAAGAATTTATTCATGAGGTACATAAAGTAGGCAGGCCCATTTGTCAATCCAAAAGACATCACAGTGTACTCATAAGATCCATACCGTGTCCTGAAAGCTGTCTTGGATATGTCCGATGGTCTAATCTTCATTTGAAAATATCCCGACCTCAAATCAATCTTAGAGAAGACACAAGCACCCTTCATCTGATCAAACAAGTCCTCTAGACGTGGCAAGGTATACTTGTTCTTGATTGTTACCTCGTTGAGAGCTCGGTAATCCACGCACATCCTTTGGGATCCATCCTTCTTGTACACAAATAGAACGGGCGCTCCCCAAGGTGAAGAGCTTGGGCGAATAAAACCTTTCTCTAGTTGTTCTTGAATCTGCTTCTTGAGCTCCGCTAATTCCATAGGAGGCATCCGGTACGACCTCTTAGCTATAGGTGCAGTTCCAGGTATTAAATCAATAACAAACTCAATGTCTCGATCGGGTGGCATACCTGACAACTCATCTGGAAACACATCCAAAAAATCACACACTATCGGAATCTCCTCAATTGCGACATCGTCCACATGATTTAGCTCCAATTGCTTCGGTGCGGTTTGAGATGCTTCAAATTCTACGGTGATCCCTTCCTCATTAGTCAAGTTCACCGTCTTTGTGGCACACTCAATAACTCCATTGTGCTTCCTCAACCAGTCCATACCAAGTATAATATCCAACCCTTGAGAATCTAAAACAATGAGGTTGGCGGAGAAGTCTACCCCCCTTATTCTAAGGCTTACTTTTGGACATACTATATTTGTCCTCATCTCTCCTCCAGGAGACTTAACCAATAGAGTAAACTTCATATGAGAGATAGGCAAACTATACTTGGCAACATAATTCGATGCAACGAATGAATGCGATGCTCCGGAATCAAATAACATAGTCGCGGGGATGGAGTTGGCAAGAAACATACCAATGACCACGTCATCCGCTTGTTGAGCATCCTCCGTAGAGACATGGTTCACGTTGCCACGAGCAAAATTTTGCTGTCTACGATTCCCTTGTGGTTGTCCTCCATTGGGTCTTGGGTTTTGCCTCGGCGCATTGCTTACTTGACCAAGGCCTGACTTAGGACATTGATGCGCAAAGTGTCCAGCTTCTCCACAAGTATAGCACTTCTTAACTCCAAAAGAATTATTGGGACGAGCTTGGTTTTGAGCATTGGTTCCAAGAAAATCAGCACGAGGCACATAAGGCATTGGAGGCCTAGGTGCTTGCATGACAGGGCGCTGCTGCACAAACTGAGTTGGGCGCGGTGCATAACCAGGGCGCTGAGCAGGAATAGAGGAGCTGTAATGAGGCGCATTGGGCGTTGCAAGGCGAGGGCGCATATTACTTCCTTGTTGTTGTCCTTGATATGGCGCCTTCCTCTTGTTGTCTGTTCCATCTCGTGTACCTTGTTCTCTACCACAATTGCTTTGTCCACAAGCTTCTGGAAGTTGGCATAATTGCAGTTGAGTAGTTGCACTTGGATTTCATTGTTCAAGCCTCTCATGAACAAATATTTCTTCCGGCTGTCCCGTCTCACATCTTCGGGCGCGTATCTTGAGAGTTGAGTGAATTTATTGAGATATTCACTCACGCTTGATCTTCCTTGCCTTAAGTTCTCAAATTCTTGTCTCTTCAAGATCATAACACCTTCCAGCACATAATGAGAACGAAAATTCTCCTTGAATTCTGCCCAGGTGATCCTCTCTTGGTCCTCGTGAGCATTGCATAGTGAATCCCACCAATCGGCAGCTGCTCCAACGAGTTGATGAGAAGCAAATAGGACCTTCTCTCGGTCACTGCATTGGACAATAGCAAGTTTCTTCTCCACGGACTTGAGCCAATCATCAGCATCCATAGGGTCAGCAGCTTGAGCAAAGGTTGGCGGCCTAGTCCTCATGAACTCTCCCAATCGGTTATGAGGAGGCAGGGGTGGCGGTGGAGGCATGTGGGGCTGATTGTTGATGTTATTGCCAGCCTGCAGCTGTCCCATTGTCTGTATCATGGTCTGCATGAGCTGGTTCTGCATAGCCAGTAGCTGCTCAATATTTATGGCTCCATGAGCAGGTCCTTGTCCAATATTATTCTGAGGTACTCCATGGTTCTCCTCCTCACCATTGGCATCCCTCTGATTGCGAGTCCTCACCATCTGAAGGAGAGCAATAGGTAAGAATTAAGAAACATCCCCAACTATATGCATCAAGGGATATGAAGCTAACCAACTAGCTATACTAGCCTAGGTGGACATGGTAATGCTAAAGCATCCCAAAATCCTCTATTAAGCACACAAGCAAATAATATATATATATATATATATATATATATATATATATATATATAGCAAACAGCACACTAAGCAAAAACACATCGATTCCTGAGTGCTCCTATGTGCTCTAAAGTGTCCATTCTATCTAGGCTGCGTCCTACGGTCAACCTGGCTTTGATGCCAATCTGTGACGCCCGGTTCCGAAAACTGAACCAAGCTAACGCATATGTGTGCCCAGGATGTTCAACACACATACACGAGTGCAATCACAAAAGAGTATACAGAAAATTACCACAGAACAAGATTTATTATCAAATTTTATTACACAAACCATATTATCCTCGAATACAAGCTCTAATGAATATTAATGACAAGTTCAACTAATGCAGCGGAAATAAACTAATTAAGCAACTAAGCAAACTAAGCAAAAGGGATAGCGCAGCTCCATGCAACACCACATGCAAAGCTGACGGTAGACACGGCCTAGAACTCCGCATTATCGCCATTAAACTCACAATCCTGACCTGCAACTATTGGGGGGGGATTGCAAGAGTGAGTACATGTCGTACTCAGCAAGTGTGGAAAGTATGACATGTGGCTGATTCAAATGACGACAATAATAATGGCTAAGTGCTGAAAAGTACAGTAAAACATTTGAAAAGCAATATGTTATATGTATGTAAAGTAATCCCATCATAATCACGAGTAATACCATAATACCAAACTGAATTCATTACCATCATCAATAAGTCCAGATTTCACCATTGCCAATAACCATATTCAATACCAAAAATAAATCCATAACCAACCATAACCATCACCATAACCGTTACCATAACCATTACAATAACCATTACCAATACCAAATACCCTCTAATCATGGAAGTTGTCCAGGTGCTCATAACCGGGAGCACGGCTATCATGATAGTTTTAGTTAACTCTGCAGAGTTTGTACCTCTTTACACCCCTTGGGGTTATAAAGATCTCAAAGGAAAATCATCTACTTGGTTTGAAGACCCTCGAAGGCCCACATGTCAGACATAACCGCACCCGCTTCTCCAACATGGTTAATCCCTGGGTCGCCACGTGTACTACCAAACTGGAGCTACCGCCCAAAAGGGGGAAGCTCCGGGCCATGTACCGAAATGGCACCTCCGAACTTAGCCCCAGACCGAGAGAAGCTCCGGGCCTGACACGTGTTGGGTAGCCCCGGAGCTACCTGTTTCCACAGTATGCTCCGGAGCTGCCACGTGTCCAACCGTCGGATCTTCAACCTCTAACCTCCGGAAGACCCCACAACGGCTTCGGATCTTCAAAGGGGGATCAAGGACTTCAAGACCCGATTAAGTGTCATTAATACCATATTAATGACACTTAAACGGGCGATCTTAACACCAATAACGGTGCTGTCAAAGCCCGTTACAGGGTCATTAAGAGTGATTAAATGCGTTAAATAAGTGTCAATAATAGTAACCGTCGGGGCCACATGTCGGGCCAGGCTAACTTGTAACGGCCTGCCCTTGTACTATAAAAGGACAGGCCGACAACACACACACATACGCCAGAGACACACACGCCATTGATGCTCAACACAAGCTGAAACATCTAATACAACACCAACACACCCGTGGAGTAGGGTATTACGCTCAGGCGGCCCGAACCACGTAAACTCTTGTGTCTCCTGTGTCAATTCCTACTCACCTTCTTGAATCTTCGCGCGCCCATAACGAACATCAAACTCCCCTATCACTTTAGCAGTGTAGGGAGATCTGCCGGTTCCAAACCACCGACAGTTGGCGCGCCAGGTAGGGGCGCCTGAGATTTTGAGAATGGTGAACTCTGCTGCTAGATCATCCAACGGCCAACCTGCTGCTCAGGATGTTGGGGGCAATCCTTCCAATAGGCAGCCACCAGCAGGAGCCTCAACACCAGCAGGAGTCACACTCCCACCACCACCGTCTCCTCCAGCAAATCGTGTTGGGCAACGTGATGGTGCGCCGGCGTCAATTACTGCATCGGCAAATCATGACAACCCGGAACACACGCTCCATGCAGCGCGTGCTCTTCTCCAACGCCCACCACCTCCGGATGCATCCCGGGATGCACTGGAGCAGTGGAGGGCCGATGTGGAGCATTTGGTTGCAGCAGCAGCCGAACGCCTCAGCAACCAGGGTCCTCCTCCTTCAGGAAGAGCCCCGTCGCAGTGGCGGACTTTGTTTGGAAGACTTGGTCCGTACGTTTCCAATAGCAGGAGACGTGCTGCGTCACAACAAGTGACGTCATTGCCCTCCGGGGCACGACGCAATCACACGGTATCCAGACTTTCGACTCACGACCTCCGGGCGGAGCTTGATCGCCGATACCGCCAGCAGGACGGCCGAGTCCATATTGAGCGTGCCCGTGAAAGACGGGAAGCACAGGACCTTTCTGCTCCTGAAGGAGTGGGAGGAGGTTGTTCAGCCCTAGCCATGCACCTGCGCATGGTTAGGTGGACACAGAAGTTTCGGCCTCACCTGCTGAAAAAATTCGACGGGACTGTCAATCGCGCCGAATTTCTTCAGATCTACTCCACTGCAATCTTAGCAGCCGGAGGAAACGAGGCTGTGATGGCCAATTACTTTCCAGTGGGCTTAACTGGGACTGCCAGGTCCTGGTTTATGAGCCTTCCACCCAACTCTATCAACAGTTGGGAGGAGCTGTGCCATCAGTTCACTGCCAACTTCGGGAGTTCATACACCCGACCAGGCACTGAACTAGACCTTTTTGCGGTCGTGCAAAAAGGGGGAGAATCCTTGCGATCATTCATCCAGAGGTTCTCCCAGGTACGGAACACTATCCCTTCTATCTCTAGCGCCTCTGTTATTGTGGCATTTAGACAGGGTGTACGAGACAAGAAGATGTTGGAGAAACTGGCGATCAAGGAGATCACCAGTGTCACGGAACTCTTCAGCTTGGCTGACAAATGTGCCAGAGCTGCGGAGGGCCGTGAGATGCACTCCAAACCAACCTCGGAGGGTCACAAGAAATCCCCCAAAGAAGAAGCCGCTACCTCCGGGGGTGGCAAGAAGAAAAAGAAGACCAACAGCAAGAAGAAGTCGTCGGCCGGCACATCCAACGTTGCAGCTGCTGCAGCTCCGGGTGGCTGGGGGCCACGCCCCGAGAAGCGACCTCGACCGTCTTCTGAAGATGGTGGCAAACCCAAAGTGTGGTGTCCCATTCACAAAACGGGCAGCCACAGTTTGGAAGGCTGTTGGGAGGTCCAAAACCTTGCCGAGCGCTACAACAAGCGTCGAGAAGAATCTCCTTTCCGACAGAGGGAAGGAAAGCAAAAAGTTGACGAAGCTCCGGCTGAAGAGGAGTTAGGGTTCCAGGATCCCAAAAAGGTCCTGAAGGCCGTCTACACCTCCGTCGACGATGATTCTGACGTCTCTGACAACGAGCGTCGGAAGACCATGAACACCATTTTTGGTGGATCATGGGATATCACCTCCCGTCGTGTCATCAAGACTATGCGTCGGGATATGGCCGCTGTAGCTCCTACAGTCAGGCCGGAACCTCACCGAAAGTGGATGGACACAACCATCACTTTTGATGCTTCGGAATGTCCCCGGAGCATGGTTGGAGCAGGACAGTTACCCTTGATGGTATCTCCTACCATCAACAACATCCAGCTCCACCACGTCATGGTAGACGGAGGTTCGGGGCTTAACCTCATCAGCTTCGAAGCTTTCACTAAGCTTCAGCTCTGACCTTCGGATCTCCACCCCTCTCGACCTTTCTCCAGAGTAGGTCCGGGGGCCATCACCCCACTCGGAGCTATTACTCTCCCTGTTACCTTCGGGACACGGGAGAAGTACCGCACCGAGAAGTTGGTCTTCGACGTCGCTCAGATCAACTTACCCTTCAATGCCATCTTGGGTAGACCTGCCCTGTATAAATTCATGGCAGCTGCTCATTATGGTTATCTAGTGTTGAAGATGCCAATGCCAGTAGGCGTTCTCCGGATCCGCGGAGATCACACTACCGGAGTAACTACACTGGAAGAACTCCATGCGCTCACCACAGCGCAAGAGGAGGACTCCAGGTAGGAGCAAGCTCCAAAACCTCCAAGCATTCGCCAACGAGGCTCGACTTCTGCACCTCGAGTGCAGCCAAGCGGCGACACCGACATTCCCGTCAAAGTCGTCCAAATTGGTTCCGATGCCGCTCAAACCACCCGTATATCGAGAGGATTGAACGACAAATAGGAACTCGCGCTCATCACTTTCCTCCGGGCTAACGTCGACGTGTTTGCTTGGTAACCGTCACAAATGCCTGGGATCCCCAGGGAAGTGATTGAGCACAATCTGAAGATCTACCCCGATGCTCGGCCTGTGCATCAGAAGCCTCGGAAACAATCCGTAGAACGACAGAACTTCATCCGACAAGAAGTGAAGAAGTTACTTGAAGCCGGATTCATCCGAGAAGTCTTCCATCCAAAATGGTTGGCAAACCCAGTCGTTGTGCCCAAGGCCGGCGAGAAGCTTCGGATGTGTATCGACTACACCACACTAAATAAGGCATGTCCAAAAGATCCATTCCCACTACCTAGAATAGATCAGATAGTGGATTCCACCTCCGGGTGTGAATTACTGTGTTTCCTAGATGCATATTCCAGATATCATCAAATCAGGATGTCTAGGGAAGATGAAGAGCATACTTCATTCATCACAGTAGATGGATTGTATTGTCACACAACCATGCCCTTTGGTCTCAAGAATGCAGCTTCAACTTTTGTACGAGCTATGTACAAAACTTTTGAAGAACTTATTAGAGACATAGTGGAAGTGTACGTCGATGACATCGTGGTCAAGGTCAGGAACAAGGAGTCACTCCTTGACACCTTGCAGGCTGTCTTCGACAAGCTGCGGGCCACCCGCACAAAGCTAAACCCAGACAAGTGTGTCTTCGGGGTTAGCTCCAGAAAACTTCTTGGTTTCCTGGTAAGTCACCGGGGCATAGAAGCTAATCCGGCGAAGATTAAGGCCATTGAAGACATGTGGCCACCAACCCGCATCAAAGACGTCCAAAAATTAACTGGATGTCTAGCTGCCCTTAGCCGGTTCATCTCAAGACTGGCGGAACGGGCACTCCCCTTCTTCAAGTTATTGAGGAAGTCCGAACCATTACAATGGTCCGAAGAAGCAGAAAAGGCATTCCAGGAGCTGAAACAGTTCCTCACCACCCTACCAATTCTGGTAGCTCCAAACCCTGGTGAGCCTTTATTGCTTTATATCTCAGCTACTGACGAAGTCGTCAGTATGGTTCTAGTTGCGGAGAGACCAGAACTACCCCACACTCAGGAATCCAGGTCCCTTCGGGAGGGTCGGGAGGTTCCTGAAAGCGAGTCTGGGTCACAGCTCCCAGACCCGAATCCACAAGAAGTCGCTTCAGGAGACCTAGACCCCTCCGGGAGGGTCCAGGTCATTTCTGAAGAAGCTCCGGGTTCCTCCAGTCAGAACCCGGAGGTCCCCAAAGAAAATTCGGTCTCCTCCGAGAGGATCCGGGTTAGTGAAGAGGAAGCTCCGGACCCCTCCGGGAGGGTCCGGACCATTCAGCGCCCAGTGTACTTCATTAGTGAAGTACTACATGATGCCAAAACTCGATACCTAGAGGTGCATAAGCTGCTCTATGCAGTTCTTATTGCCTCCAGGAAGCTTCCATTACTTCCAAGCTCACAAAGTCTCAGTGGTGACTTCTTACCCACTTCGACCAATTTTGCATAATCCCAATTCAACTGAGAATATTGCAAAATGGGCAGCGGAATTGGCTGAATTTGATCTTGAATTTATTTCAAGGCAAGCAGTCAAGAGTCAAGCATTGGCAGATTTTGTGGCAGAATGGACTCCCTCTCCATCAAAACCTGGGGGCCCCAGTGAGCAAAAGACGGAGCATCAAGCTCCAACCTTCACCGAGCCTCACTGGACCCTCTACTTCAACGGCTCCATGCAGAAGCAGGGGGCCGGAGCTGGAATCCTTCTCCTTGCACCGACTGGGGAGAAGGTGAAATACATGGTACACCTTGACTTCAAGGCAACCAACAACATGGCAGAGTATGAAGCACTCATCTACGGACTAAAGGTGGCACTGTCATATGGTGTCAAGCAATTGCTGGTCAAGGGAGATTCACAACTCATCATTAAGCAGGTGAAGGGTGAATGCTCCTGCAATAATCTCCAGTTAGCTGCTTACCTCCTTGAAGTCCAGAGGCTTCAGAAGGATTTTGAAGTCCTAGATCTCCACCATGTTCAGCGTGCTCACAACGCTGAAGCCGACGAACTCTCGACGAAAGCGTCAACCGGAGCTCCAGCTCCTGACGGAACTTTTGTCCGAAGATTGTCGAAACCCACAGCTCAGCCTACCGAACTGAGCGAAGGGGGCAAGATCAGCATCCCGAAGCTGACGGTCCCGATGGCCCTGTTACCATGGCAGCCATCAAGGGTCGTAGGTGCTGCCGGAAGCTCCGAGCAACCCAGCACGCAAGACTCAAATGCTCAAGTTAGTTCCGATGCATAGATCTCGGAGATCCAGAACTACTTGAAAGACAATATCCTTCCTGATGATGACGTATCCGCTGACCGGGTAGTCAGATTGGCTAAAAGATACACGTTGGTAGAAGGGGATCTCTACCGGCGCGGTGCCAACGACATCCTAATGCGGTGCATCACAAGGGAAGAAGGTTGCGAGCTCCTCGCAGAAATCCATTGAGGCGAGTGTGGGAACCACGCGTCCTCCCGCACGCTGGTTGGTAAAGCCTTTCGGCATGGCTTCTACTGGCCTACAGCACTCCAGGATGCAACTGAGCTGGTGAAAAAATGCAAAGCATGCCAATTTCATGCAAAGCAAATTCACACACCAGCTCAACCCTTACAAATGATACCTCCTACATGGCCCTTCGCTGTGTGGGGGTGGACATATTGGGACCTTTCCCAAGAGTCGTCGGAGGTTACAAGTTCCTGTACGTCGCCATTGACAAGTTCACCAAGTGGCCGGAAGCAACTCCAGTTGTGACAATCAACAAACAATATGCTATCAACTTTCTGCAGTCCATTGTATGCAGATTTGGAGTCCCAAACAAAATCATCACTGATAATGGGACCCAATTCACAAGCTCCGCATTCCAAGGATATTGCGAAGACCTCGGGATACAAGTTTGCTACGCCTCCGTAGCTCATCCAGCCAGCAATGGCCAAGCCGAGAGAGCAAATGCTGAAATCCTTAAAGGACTTAAAACGCGCACTTATGAGCGCTTGAAAAAACATGGAGCCAACTGGATCGAAGAGCTTCCGCCCACTCTATGGGCCAACAGGACATCTCCAAATCGGTCAACCGAAGAGACACCCTTCTTTCTGGTGTACGGCGCTGAAGCAATCCTTCCTCCGGAAATCACCTTGGGTTCACTCCGGGTCCGGACCTTCGACGAAGCCGCGCAGGACCAGCTCCGGCGTGAAGACCTAGACCTCCTTGAGGAGGGAAGGTGCCAAGCAGCTGTTCGGAATGCCCGATATCGTCAAGCCCTACGGCGTTATCACCAGCGGCATGTACACAACCGACAACTCGAGGAAGGCGATCTGGTGCTACGGAGAATACAATCCAGAGAAGGGTTAAACAAACTCTCCCCCTGCTGGGAGGGGCCCTTCCGAGTGATTAAAGTATCTCGTCCCGGAAGCGTTCGCTTGGCTACTGAGGATGGGACACCTCTCCCAAATCCTTGGAACATCGAGCACCTCCGTAAGTTCTACACTTAATACCACGGAGGTGAGTCTTGAGTAACTTGAGATGTATGTTATAGAGTCATTGTACAGAGTTGGGTAGTTCCTCCGGGAGAGCAGCCGGACCTTTCCCGAAAGGTACGCAAAGTTCATGCAACACTTGTCACAGTCTCCGGACTAAAAGTGTGGCTAACTACCCTGGATCAAACGAGAAATGAAACACGCTTAGCCTGGTTCCGTACCCTAAGAGTGTACTTGTTTCCCCTGTACCCCGGACCTATAATGAAAGACATCTTCATGTGAAATAGACTCCACGTGCATTTATTTTGTATAGGCTCAATATTTTTATTTTTCTCTTTCTTGTCTATAACAAATACGTGCAATTCTTAAGAAATTTTAGTTCAATCGGTTTATATACGATTCGAGTTGTATTGTCAATTCTTTTGGATTCAAATATTGTTCATGGCCAACTCGCCTGAAAGCCGCCAAGCCAATCTAGGGCTGGAGTGTGCTATCGACTTAGCCTGGTCAAGCACCCTAAGTACGCCACTCTACCTACACCCCGGCAGGCCGAAGTATGGCGGGTCCGTGTACAGTTGGATCTAGAAGAAAAGACAACACATTCGGTTGTATTTAGAATCGCGTTTGACTTAAAATATTCTTGAGAGTCATAAGCCGCGACGAAGTTATAGACAAGAAACAAATTTTACTATTTTTCTTGGCTTAAGTGTGCAGGAAAAATAAAATCTACGTTGATGGAGAAAAGCCGGAGCTAACTAAGCTCCGACTCCCCTAAGGGGGCCAGCCGTCGACGCTGAATAAAAGATGGTGAGAAGACCCTGTAAATGGAGTCTGCTGCCAACCAACTGAGTGTTGGCAAAGGTCACTGCCAGAGCTACTAAGCTCCGACACCCCGGAGGAATAACTATCGATGCTCTACGCGTTGATAGAGACTATTGCCGGAGCTACTAAGCTCCAGCGATAGACAATGTCGGAGCTTCTAAGCTCTGACAACCTCAGGGGGCCTTCACTATCGAAGACTTCGAACCTAAATTCTACAAGTTCGGAGCGAAAGAGTCTTCAACAAAACACAATATCCTCTTGGTACATGTTCACAATCAAATTGTGTACATCTACCAGGGGGCCAGGTGAAGATAAAAGTGTTGAAGACAAAAAGTGAAATTCACAAAAATTTGGGGATTTCATTTATCTGGAGACAAGGGATTACATCTGGAGACAAGGGATTACAAAATTGAGGAAAAAGAAGAGAAAATACAAGTGAGAACTATAGAGATGGTCCTAGACCCTATGGAAGAATTGGGCGACCTTCTGGGCAACCTCTGATACGCTGGCTCGGGTAGCTTCGCCTTCTCCTTCGACGGGGCCTTCAAGCACCGGGTCCAGAGGAAATTGGGAGTTCCGGCTGGTGTAGCACGTCAGCACATACTCTGCGACGTTCTTCGCCAGGGATTGCCCCTCAACCTCCAGTTGGTCCGCGATGACATCGCCCACCTTGGAGAGCTTGCTACCTGCTGCGCTCAACGCCTGCAGCGCTAGGTCCAGCTCCGGATCATCCGGGCGCACGGGGTTGAAACCCATCAGCGTCAGTGCATCATTGGCCTTGCTCAAGAACTCCCAAATTTGTAGGGAGTCCTCAGCCCTCAAACCCTTCATCTCTTCCAGGGATCTTCTGGCCGCCACCAGTTCAGAATTCTCACGGGCAAGGCACTCAACTTCTTTGGCGTTTTGCTGAATCTTTTCAGCAACCCGCCTTTCGAGTTTTCCGAGCTCCTCCTCCCGGAGGTGGATCTTGTTTCGGCGGTCAACCAGGTCCTTCTCTCTACCCCTCACTTTCTTCTCCCTGGCAGTAAGGGCACACTCTTGTTCGTAGAGTTCCTGCCCTCGCACCCAGGTCTTCTCCTCTTCCTCTTGGCAGCGCTCTTCCAATTTCTTGGCGCGCTCCTCGAGACCCTTGTCAGCCAGAGCCACCTTCTCGGTGAGCTCCTCCTACCTCCCCAGGACGTCATCCCACAGCTCTAGGAGTTTCTGCTCTTCATCCTCGAGTCGTTTCTCCCTCTCTTCAAGTGCCTCTCGGCGCTTGATGAGTGCAGTGTTATGGCCTCAAGCTGTTCGTGGCGTGCATCTGCCACATTATTGGCAGCTTTGGCCTGATCGTAGATCTCCCGGGATTGAGCGTCGAGGGCACGAGTCATACTCTCCCTGTCATCCAGTAACTTGCCCCAGTACTCCAGGCGGATCTTCTCCCGCTTAATCCATTCCTTATCATCTGCTAGCCTCGACTGCGCCAGCTTGGTCTCGAAGTAGAGCCGATTACGCCACCGCCTAAGGGTTTGGCGCTACTCTTCAAGAGCCTTGCTGTCGTGAAAGAAGGTCAGTTGGACTTGACGCAGACTGGAGCATGCGTTGTCAATGGACAGCGACAACGGGATGGGTTTCGGACCTGCTGGGGTCTCCTCCGCTGGTTCCAGCGGCTCTTCGGATACAAAAATTGGGTCCCACTCTACAAGAGTGGTCCCCTGGGTCTCCATGGCACTAGGACCGTCCTCCGGGATGGCCTCAGTCGCCATCGAGGAAGGCCCCGCCGCCAAAACTTCGTTCACCCCCTCAGGCTGGGGGCCAGCGACTTCGCTGGGGCACTCCGGCTCGGCCGCAGGTACCTCCGACGTCGTTGCTTCCGGAACAGGAGCCGCTACTGGCTCTGGTCTGGGCACCTCTTTCGATGAGGGCTCAAGCTCCGTCACCTCTTCAACAACCGGCTCAGGAGCTGGAAGATCTTCAACATCGACTGACCCTGTGGTCGGAGCTCCAACAATGACCGGCTCAGCGGCCGGTGCTTCAGAGGTAGCCGGCCCAACTACCAAAACTACTTCAGTTTCCGGCGCGCACGCCGGAGCTTCAATCACCTCCGGCTCAACAGCCGGGGCTTCAACAATTTTCGGCTCAGAAGCCGGGATTACTGCATCCTCCAGCTCAACAGCCGGAGCTTCCATCATCGCAGCACCAGAACCCGGGGCTTCAACCTCCGGGACATGTGCTGCTGGCGCATCTTCACTCCCGTGGTCCGGCGCTACCACGGGAACTTCTGGGGACGAGTCGAGGTCCATGACCACGACAGCCGGCGCCGGAGCTGTCGCAACTTCAGCCACCACTTGGGGCGGCACCGAGAGAGGAGCAGAAGCTCCCACTCTCACGGCTTCAGCCACTGTGGCCGAGGGTGGAGCCTCACTCCCCTTCTTGGAGACGCTGCAGATGATGAACGAAGAAAATTAAAAAATAGTTGCTACAATAAAAACAACTATCCAAGGTAGAAATCAAAAATTACCTTGGGAGGCTTCCGCACCAACTTGTGCGGAACCTTTTTCTCGGGCGTTCTGGGCTAGCCATAGCCAGCGCAGAAGCTCTGGAAGGCCCCCCAGAACTCGTCTCGGCCACGGGTGTTTCCCGGGTCGAGGCTCCCCTCGATCGGGAAGAACCCCCGGATCTGGAGGCCTCCACCGCCACCGGCCTAGGAGCTGGAGTTGCACGCCCGGAGCTAACACCCCGGGAGGACCCTACTGCGGGGACAGCCGCGCTCTGAGAGGACCCCACCGCGGGAACAGTCGCGTTCCGGGATGACCCCACTATGGGAACAGTCGCCGCAGCTGCAGAGTACCTTCCCCTCTGGGGAGAAGGAGCCGACGCAGAAGTAGCGGGCCCGACGGACCTTCCGTCGGCATACTCCAACTTCCTCTTCCGGCTCACTGGTTCATCCGCCAGCTCCTTGCCCTTGTCGACGACTTCTCCCCTCGGATTAGGAGCAGAGCCGAAGCCATCCTTGGGTACTCCGGGGATCGCTACCCCGGAGGTTGGTCTTCTCTCGACGACACCAAGGTCGTCAAGCATGGGCATCTTCCGCCGGAGCTCCCTGCTGAACTCCACTTCTACATTCAGAGGAAGAAAAGCACACGACGGAGTCAAGTCGTCGCTGTCGACGTCGATGTCGTGCTGAAACTTCTTGAGGTGGAACTCCAAGGTTTTCCCCACCATGTTGGACTTCAACCCGGTCTCAACCCGGGCGTCGTCCATCACGCTATTGAGGGCTCAAGCGAGTTTCTCCCTCCTCTTCAGCGGCGCCCACCTGTTGACCAAGAAATTGCAAAATACCGCCTGAGGAGTCAATCCTCCCTCCACGCATTGGCGGATCCTGGTCAAAGCAGGGTTGAAAGCTTCCGCCAGCACCGGAGCTTCACTCCAGATCGTCGTGTCGATGCCGGGAAGACCATCGGGCAGCTCCAACCTCTCGTGCTCCTCCACCCTAACGACTATCCAGTCTTTCTTCCAGTCATCCCACTTCCCAGAGGTACTTGAATGGGCACTTCTTGCGCTTCACGAAGTAGTAGAAGCCAAGGTACTCATTGCTCCGGCCAGTGGTGTGGACGGTGAAGAAGGTTTGGAAGAGTTCAATGCAAGGGGGGATGCCCACCCACATCTCACAGAAGTGGACGAAGATGGACACGAGGAGGATGGAGTGAGGGCCAAGGTGGTATAACTGCAGACCATAGAAGTCTAGCAGCATCAAGAAAAAGGAAGAAAAAGGTGGGATCAACCTCACCATGGCGTACGAGGAGAAGTGCACCATTTCGCCGGATTGCTCCTTCTCGAATGGGAGCTCTCCACCGGCGCGGACTGAACGGTTGAAGAAGTTCGAGGACCACCCCATGAGGGCCCGAACCTTCTTCAAATCGCCATCGGTCTTCAAGCGACTCTCGCGGAGACCCAACTCCATCGCAGCACAGCTAGGCAAGAGAAGAAAAGCGAAGCACAAGTTGGGAGTTTGATCGCAAGAACAGATGAGAGGCGTAAAGAACTCCCAACGGTGCGCACTTTCCTTCTTAAGTAAGCCCTCGCAACGCTTGGATGGAAACCGCAAGGAAGTCGAAGGTACCACCCAAAAATTCCACCCAGCCGATGACAAGCGGGCCCGGGACCACCCCGACGATCAAGTCGAGGTTCTTACCCAAGTAAACGGTTGTCATCAAGAGGCGGGAAGCCCAAAGGCGGCGGCCTAACAAGGCGCGCGGAATCGATACGGTTTTCGTAGCGGGAACCGGCGACCTTCAATTGCGTGAGATCCGCACGCCAAAGATCTCATCTACCGCACGCGAGATACGCCACGTGGCGAGGATTTAATTCCAAGTCCTTGCCAACGGCACCCTCAAAGACCCTTGAAGACTCAGTTCAAAGGTCGCGAGGATGGACCCACCTCCGGTGGAATGACTTCCCCGGAGGTAGGTACAGAGGGCCACTGTCGGTACCCTAGAAACCGTACACCCCTTGGGGTTATAAAGATCTCAAAGGAAAATCATCTACTTGGTTTGAAGACCCTCGAAGGCCCACATGTAAGACATAACCGGACCCGCTTCTCCAACATGGTTAATCACTGGGTCGCCACGTGTACTACCAAACCGGAGCTACCGCCCACAAGGGGGAAGCTCCGGGCCATGTACCGAAATGGCACCTCCGGACTTAGCCCCAGACCGAGAGAACCTTGGGCCTGACACGTGTCGGGTAGCCCCGGAGCTACCTGTTTCCACAGTATGTTCTGGAGCTGCCACGTGTCCAACCGTCGGATCTTCAACCTCTAACCTCCGGAAGACCCCACAACGGCTCCGGATCTTCAAAGGAGAATCAAGGACTTCAAGACCCGATTAAGTGTCATTAATACCATATTAATGACACTTAAACGGACGATCTTAACACCAATAACGGTGCTGTCAAAGCCCGTTACAGGGTCATTAAGAGCGATTAAATGTGTTAAATAAGTGTCAATACTAGTAACCGCCGGGGCCACATGTCAGGCCAGGCTAACATGTAACGGCCTGCCCTTGTACTATAAAAGGACAGGCCGACGACACATTCAAGGGGCTACACACACATATGCCAGAGACACACACGCCATTGATGCTCAACACAAGCTCAAACAGCTAATACAACACCAACACACCCGTGGAGTAGGGTATTACGCTCAGGCGGCCCGAACCACGTAAACTCTTGTGTCTCCTGTGTCAATTCCTACTCACCTTCTTAAATCTTCGCGCGCCCATACTGAACATCAAACTCCCCTATCACTTTAGCAGTGTAGGGAGATCTGCTGGTTCCAAACCACTAACAATCCACATACCAGGCTTGCTTAGATCACCCATTACCATACCATATTTAACCAGTTCATGTTAACCAGAATATCATTAATACATAATTAAATGTGTATTGTTGGTTTCCATCCCAATTAATTAAGCGAAGCAAAAAGGTAAAAGCCCTTCCCGACTCTCTGCCATATATTCCAGGTGACAAGGGTGGTTTAACAAAGCTAGTAAACTTCCTATCATAGGATTCCCATCAAATTGACACAAGCATGCAGTTTTGCAAACAAAACATTTATTTTAAAATAGGATCAATATGCTTCAAGGACACTTGCCTTGCTCCGGCGGATCGGGTTGCTCAAACGCTTTGAAGTCTTGGTTCTGAAAATCCTCGTACACGACCTCTTGAGCACTTCCCTCTACTCGTGATCACACATACAAGAAAATACATACAAATCAACATGATGCACACATATTAATCAACATGCGATGATATGCATGCATGCAAAGTACAGTAATTGATTAACTACGGTAGTTTATTAATTAGATGCAACTAGTTCATACGTGTTCATATGAGTTTACAGGGGTTTTAGCGAGGATTAATGCTGCTGAAAATAAAAATACGATGCAACTAAAATCAATTTACGTCTACTAGATCTAATACGTCGCTAAAATTCGCATCAGAAAAACGAATCCTACCGTAGATCTGGCGGCTTCAAAGATCGCGAGGGTGAAGGCGACGCGTAGACGAAGTAGACGGTGCAAGGTCCTCCGGCGGATGACAGCACTCTCCTCTTTTTCTTCCTCTTCCTCCTCTTTTTTTCTTCCTTTTCTTCCCCTGGCGGCACAGCCTCTGGTGCTCTGGTTTTTTTCCTGGCGGCGCTAGGGCTCTGGGCGCTGGGAATTATGATGTCCTACGGTCCTTTTATAGGCGGCGGCTAGGGCGAGCGTACCGTGGGAGCTAGGGCCGGTGCGGCGTAACTGACTCGGGGGCGTCGCGCGCGGGAGACTCGGGCAGGGTGGGGCCACGCGGTCGACTCGGCACGCGGGAGGCCGGGGCGCTCGGCGCGCGGGTGGGAGCGTGCGGGGCGCGTGGGAGGCGGGGCCCAGGCGGCGGGGCGGGGTCGCACGGCGTGCGGGAGTCGCGGCGGTGCGTGGGGCCCGGGACGGCGCGTGCAGGAGGCGGGGACGCGCGCTGCGGGAGGGCGGCGGGGCGTGGGAGCGGCAGGGCACGTGGCCCGACGCGCGGGAGTCGCGTCGGTCGGGCGCTCGCTGGCTGGGCCGCTCGGCCTGGCCAGCGGCGGGTTGACCTTTTTTTCCTTTTTTGTTTTTCTTTTTTTATATACTGTTATTTATTTATTCTTTATATTATTTATTTATTATTTTTTATATACAATTATTATATATATTATTTATATATATTTATATATTTATATATTATTATTATTATTATTATTATTATTTATATTTATTCCCTATTACAAGTTTTAGGCTATAATTATTATTTTCTTTTTCTCCTTTTTGCTACACCATATATGTATGTTTTATCTTTTATTATCTTTCTTTTATCCTACTAATGTTTAATGCATGATCATGTATGCAATGCATGATGTGAAAATTTAGGGTGTTACAAGCAGCTCCAGCTTCTCGTGCTCCTCCACCCTGATTACAATCCAATCCTTCTTCCAGTGGTCCCACTTCCCAGAAGAGAACGACCGCAAGTGCTTGTACGGGCACTTCTTGCGCTTCACAAAATAGTAGAAGCCAAGGTACTCGTCACTCCTACCCGTGGTTTGGACAGTGAAGAAGGTGCGGAAAAGATCGATGCAGGGGGAATGCCCACCCACATCTCGCAAAAGTGGACAATTGACACCAGCAGAATGGAGTGGAGGCTAAGGTGGTACAGCTGCAGACCATAAAAGTCTAGCAGCATTAAGAAGAAAGAGGAGAAAGGTGGTATCGGTCCCACCATGGCGTACGCGGAGAAGTACACCATGTCGTCGGCGTGTTCCTTCTCGAACGGAAGCTTGCCGGTGCGAACCAAGTGGTTGAAGAAGTCAGGAGACCATCCCATGAGGGCCCGGGCCTTCTTCAAATCGTCATCGGTCTTCAGTCGGCTCTGGCGGAGACCCAACTCCATCGTTGCAAAGCGAGGCAAGAGAGGAAAGGCAAGCAAAAGTTTGGGAGGTTTGAGTGCAAGAATGATTGAAAGGCGTAAAGAACCCCAAACGATGTGTGCTTTCCTTCTTAAGTAAGCTCCCGCAATGCCTGGATGGAAACCGCAGAGGAGCTGAAGATACCAGTCAAAAATTTCACCCCGCCAATGACAAGGGGGCCCGGGGCCACCCCGACGATCAAGTCGAGGTTCTTACCCCAGGCGAATAGTTGTCATCATGAAAGGCGGGAAACCCTAAGGCGGCAGCCTAACAGGACGCGCGGAACCGATACGATTTTCGTATCGGGAGCCGGCGACCTTCAACTGTGTGAGATCCGCACGCTGAGATCTCATCTGCCGCCCCCTAGATACGCCACGCGGCGGAAGTTTAACTGCGAACTACTACCAACGGCACGACCAAAGACCCTTGAAGACACAATACAAAAACCGAAGAATGGACCCACCTCCGGCGAAATGACTTCATCCAAAAGGTCTCTCCCGGAGGTGAGCCCAGGGGGCCACTATCGGTACCCTCCGTACTGGATACCCCTTGGGATTGCAAAGATCACAAGGAAACTCCATCTACCGGATTTGAAGACCTCCGAAGGCCCCACATGTCAGGCGTAGCCAGACCTGCTTCCCCGACATGGTTAGTCCCAGGGCTACCACGTGTATCACAAGACCGGAGTTATCACCCACACATGGGAAGCTCCGGTCAGAATACCAATATGGCACCCCTGGACCTAACTCCAGACAGAGGGAAGCTCCGGTACTGACATGTGTCCAACAACACCGGACCTACCCGTCCACGACGGTAAGCTCTAGAGCTGCCACGTGGCAACCGTCGGACCTTCAGCTTCAATGATCAGGCTGGTGGACCCCCCAACAGCTCCGGACCGTCAGGGAGCAATCAAAGACTTCAAGACCCGATTAAGTGTCATTAATACCATATTAATGACACACGATTGGATGATCCTTAATACTGGTAACAGCACTGTTAATGCCCGTTACCAGCCTATTAAGGGTAATTAACCTCATTTATTGTGTATCAAGCATGTTTAACCGACGGGGCCACCTGTCGGGCCAAGCTAACGTTGTAACGACCAATCCTTGTACTATAAAAGAACTGGCCGACGGTACACAAGGGACGGTTCCAGACCACTACTGAACTCCCTAAGCTAGACGAGCTTCTTCTTCTGGAGCTTCTTCTAGACTCACACTCTTAATACATCACCAACACACCCTGTGGAGTAGGGTATTACGCTCATGCGGCCCGAACCACGTAAATCTCTGTATGCAAGTGTCTTTCACCTTCTTGAATCTCTGCGCGCCCATTATCGAACTACAACTCCTTAATCTACCAAAGGTAGTGTCGTAAGATCTGCCGGATCCAAACACCGACAGTGCCACTGAGCAAAAGACGAGGTAGATGAAGCAGCAAAAGCGGAGTTAACACGACTAGCAGGCGCAGCGAAAGGAAGTCGAAGTCAGTCAAGCTCCCAAAGACGCTGGGAATCACGACGACGAGAACCAGAGCCAACAAGCTGACCCGTACGACGATCCACAACAGAACAAGAATCAGAATCAAGAATCACTCAATAACCATGATCAGTGAGTTGACCAGCAGACATAAGTTGCATGGTCAGGTTAGGAACATAAGAGACATCAGGAACACTAAAAGAGTCAGATAAAAGAGTGCCCTGTCCAAGAACCGGAAGTAAAGAATCATCGACAGTATGAATAGTGATAGAACGAGACGAATGACTCAAAGATGATAAACGTGTGAAGTAAGGAGTCATGTGAAAGGAAGCTCCAGAATCAAGAATCTATGGGCGAGTACCTAAACGAGAAGTAGAAGGTGGTTCCTCAAAAGAAGACGAAGAAGCAGCAACAGAACCTGAAGGTGTAGAAGGCTGAGTCACAATACCAACAACTCTCGATGATGAAGAGGCAGCAAGGAGACGAAAATTCATAAGCAACTGGTGATCTGCAGCAGTAGAACTCCCTTGAGGTCTTCTAGTACCAGCACTTTGACCAAGCTGTGAAGAACAGGAAGTCTGAACACCAACACTGAGTCGAGAAGTCGAAGAACGAGCAGAGAAAGTAGTAGATGTCCGCAACGGGGCAGCATCACGAGTCTTCTCTATCCGATAAAAGAACTCCTCTACTATAACATCTTTCTGTCGTAACAGCTGCTCGTGACGAAAAGCAGCAGAAAAGGTAGATTGACCAGTAATCTCGTAACAATGACGTAGAAAATACCACATCTGGTGTGAATACTCAAACCTAACAATATCAGAAGCCAAATGATCTTCCATACTAGCAGCAAGAATAGTACCAGCACGAGCATACTCATCCAACCATGCCTTGTACATACTGAACTCTCGTGAAGAACTCCCGTAGACTGCAGTAATAGACGGGCATTTAAGATCACCCGTGAGATACTCCCAGACTCGTAGAGCACGCATGTGCAGACGCATGCGAGGAGCCCAGTCGCGGTAATTTGTACCGTTGAAAAGCACCAGACACTGCACAACCAGAACTCCGCCTGACGAAGAAGTCATGGTGACAAGATAATAAGCGACCGCTATAGCGCAAAACAGAAGGGGCGCAAACTGCAATTTTTTTCTTTTTTTTTTTTGGTCAACTCAGATGGAGTTCACGTAAAGCCACGTTAGTGGCACGAAGGTTCCAGGAACCAGCCACGTGAGTGGCAGAAAGGTACCGGGGGAACCAGATCACGTGAAGGTGATGATCGCGTAAAGGCAAGAAGCTTCTAGGGGAAGGGGCGCTGGTTCTCTCCACGATTGAAGGACCGATGGACACAGCCCAGGCACCTGCCAGCGTCGATCCGAGCCTTCCGAGGTAGAGTGCAGCGGCGCCGCACCAGATGCAGGGGGAAGGAGCGCGACACGGAAGATTGGATCCAGCGGAAGAAGCAAGGATCGAAGGCGGCCACACGCAAACCGTGGGGGCCGATCCAGATAACATCACCGACGGGAAGTAGCGCAAATACAAAGCGCCACCGCCGGTAAAGGCTAGAAAAATAGGATATCATGTTATGAATGATGCTTGTATTATTATGAGAGTCAAAGGCCACTATAAATAAAGGTATAAGAGATTACAAATATGTGGAAAAACTTTTATGCAAAGGAGAAAATACAAATAACTCTTATATCTCTAACAGTGATGACGTTTGAGCATGTGGTCATGGAGAAAGAACGAGTGACTGCAAGCATCGTGCGCAGGAAAATTTCCCATAAGCTCAGACCTCATTTTTTCATTCCTCCAAAAGTACAAGCGTTCCTACGTTTCCTCTGAAAAGGATTTGTAATGTTCCTTCATCCAAAATACGTTACCGAATTTCCTTTCCTCTGGAACTGAACCCTTCACTTTTCCTATGTTTTACCCTTGTTCCAAATGGTGCCTTAGTAAATTGAAGTAGACTCTGAGATATCAAATGTGTATATAGCGTAAGAAAGGAGTACGTGTATACGTGAGAGCTCATTTTTTGCTTTGTGAAAAAAATAGGAGAACGACCGTGAAAAGAGATGACGGAGCTCGGATGCTCCTTCGACTATGTGACATATGAATATAGACGGCTAGATGCATCAACATTCAACCATCTATATATTATTACAATAATACTAACTCCATTTTTTTTAGTTGTCGCTTCGGACAACTCAAAAGAACTAAAATAGTATTAACTAGTGATTTCCGAACGACAAATAATGTGATATCAAATGGAGTATTATTTTTCGAGATATAAGGTGAGTCTCATGTTGAAATGCACATTTTAGCGTGTACCTCTTCGGTTTTGAAAAACTCAATGAAAAAAACTAGAATGCAATCAACACTTCTATGCAATTGTGCAAAAATTAATTGTGAGTCACAAGATCTTAATCTCACGGTTACTGTACTTTTAAATCCTCCTATTGTATAATAAGAACTCTATTATCTGGTAGCATAGTTTAAATGCAAAATACAGTAATCGTAGGATGAAAATCGTGTAGCTGATAATTAACTTGTACGGAGAGGCTGATTGCGTCGAAACGCATTTGCCTGCGGCCGCGGCCGGCAACAAGAGCCCAAAACCTCCGACCTCGCCGGTGTGCCGTAGCATCGTCCATCGCAAACGATGCTGCACCGCCTCGCTCCCTCCGTCCGCCGCGGGCTCCTCTTCCTCTCCTCCGCCTCATCTTCCGGCGGCAGGCCAAAAATCTCAGACTCTTATCATTCACCTCCGGGCACCCTCCTCTCGCAGTGGCGCCGCTGCGCCTCCGCCTCCTCCTCCTCGGCCCCGCCGCCGCCTCCGTCTCCGCCTAAGGGCCCACCGCTATCGGGCGGAGGAGCTACCGTCTCGTCGCTGAACCCCGCAGAGGTCGCCAAGTTCGCTGCCATCGCCGAGACCTGGTGAGACTGAGATCCCTCCGGTCCTCCCTTCTTTGCTCTGGAATGACGAACTGCCGCGATTTCGTCGAATGCAATTGCAGTTCTCTCTGGTGTGGGCTTGAATGACCAGTTATTTTAATGGCGGTGAGGAGTGCCTCTTAACATTAGAATCAACGCGCACTAGAATACAGAATATCTGGATTACCATTTCCGGAATTTTGAATTGCATAGTTATGATTAGGGATCAGGTCCACCGAAGTGGTGGAAACTGCGGGGCATTACAAACTCGTAATTGGGTATTGGTTCTCCCTTTCAGCCACGAGTAGTAGTGCCAATTTCGTACCATCATTCGCCCATTTTGCAATCTGTGGGTGGGAGTTGAATGTGTATATAATGTTATGGTAGCTGGGTGTTGAATTGGCAGGCATGTTTGTAAATTTCAGCTCATCGCAAGCTGCTTTCAAGTAAACCTACTGAACAGTCGTCAACAAATTGGGGGTGTTCAGCTACCAGGTTAATTTGCATATGAAGTACTCAATTGGAAGGAAACTACTTCCTCCAATTTTAAATATATGACGATGGTTAATTGAATTTGAACTGGGGCAATGTCTTGTCTAAAAAACAGGAGGAGGTGCAAACTATCGCCTAGCATGTGCTTATGACTCTGCTGTCTCTGCAATATAAACAGGTGGGATTTTAATGGTCCATTCAAGCCGTTGCACTTGATGAATCCGACCCGACTTTCCTTTATTCGCTCTAGTCTTTGTAGACATTTCAGGTACATTTATGCACCCTTTTACAACATATTTGTTTTTTGCTGATACCATTGATAGCCACTCAAATAAATATATATGGGATTGAATGCCACATACTTCTGTTGGGGAAAGAATAACTTAATGTTGACTTCTGAAGTTATTTTTTCTCCATCATTTATGACATATTCATTTAAACCAGTTATTGCATATTTAAGTTATACATCCATTTGTATCTTCATTTTAGCTTTTTCTTTACGTGCCCACATTCATGCTTCCAGGAGGGATCCATATTCATCGAAGCCACTTGAAGGTCTCAAAGTTATTGATGTTGGATGTGGAGGTGGCATTCTATCAGAGGTAAATATCTTCTTTTCTGCCCATCACTTACATAATTTTTGGCATTTAACATAAAAAGGACCAGTAGTCTTGTATCAAGGGACAAGTATGTGGCTATAGTTATAGGTTATATCAATTGATACTGATGTTGATTGATTAACCTTTTGTTAATTGGATTGTTTTCGCTGATGAGTTGTGCGATGTAGTTGTATCTTTTTATACTACTTAAAACTTAAAAGGTTGGATTGCTAGTAGGTTTCTACCTGCACCCTAGAGGCCTTTTGTGGACTGATTCTGTCAATGCACGATCTTTGTTCATTGGATGTCTTTGGAGAATGAGGTTATTGGCACAGAGATGTGTTTACGTCATCATGTGGCTTACGGTTTATAACATGATTATTTGTGGCTTTTATATGTTTTGTTGCTGAATGGCAGCCTCTTGCTCGGATGGGAGCTAAAGTTACTGCAATTGATGTGGTCGAGAAAAATATAATGGTCGCAAGTGTCCATGCTGTATGTATAAACTCTTAACAATGTCAATTATTAAATGAATGTAAATGTTTTTGTTTTCTTGAGAGTTATCTTGATATAAACACAATAACTGAGAACTATATTTTCCTTCAGTAAATGATTTCTAGTCTCATGTTCTCAGGCATCTGATCCAATGACTGCTTCCATTGAGTATTGCTGCACAACAGCTGGTCTCTCTCTCTCTCTCTCTCTCTCTCTTGCTCTCCCTCTCTCAGCATGCTTCCTAACAACATTCACATATTGCATTTTTGTTGAGCGATGACTGCGAAGTAGGAATATTGGATATGTTTATCCTTGCAGTTATTTCCATTGAGAACAGTGTGATGTACTGATGTAAACTTTTTAAGGGCTTACCCAGTGCTGAAAGCTCTCACACATTGTGGTATATGGGGAAGGAAATTTCTAGGCAGCCTCCCCTTTGCTTATTTTGCAAGGCGACTGATTCGAAATCAGGACCTCCAGGACAGAAGTGGAGAGACTACCACTGTTCCAGGATCTCTAGTGATGTAAATTTTTTTCGTTTAAAATAAAGTTTTAGTTCACGCATGTGGATTGTATAGTGTGGAGCAGTTGCTGGAAACTTCAGAAATCATTGTTATAGTTACTAGTTAATAATAAATAATAAGGCTAAGGAAGAATAATAACCTCCTGATTTTGACAAGAAAATGAATTTGAATATCTATAGGTGCTTGATCCCTTGTTTTTCTTATGACTGTGACTGGAACATATTTATGTAAATAATGGTTTATATGCAGAGGAATTGGTGAAACAGAAAAGGCAGTTTGATGCTGTAATTTCTCTGGAGGTACGTCAGTTTTGGTTCCAACTATATGGTATCCATGCTCCTTCTCCCTAAAAAGGAAAGGATACACATCCTCTCCTTGAATTAAGTATGGAGGATTTTTGTTTTGAATGATACAGAAAAGGATAATTTGGATGGTTCTTGCATGTTTTTTGTTGAGGGTCATCTTTCCTGAGATCGGGAGCAAGTCTTTGGGGCATACTTTTGAGGGTATCAGTTATTCGAGAGAAAATATGTATACTTCTCTTAGTCCGTTCATAAGGTTATGTATGAGCTAATTCGTTTCACATATATCTGGATCTCGGGTGCCATGCATACTGAATACAACAACATTAGTTGTCCATGAGAAACCTTTAAAATGAAATTCAGAATAGCTACAACTGTACAAGCATTTGCAGCTTTGTTATTCAATGTACCTTGGATCTTGGATGTTTATTGCACTTGTATGCCTTTCAGGTGATTGAACATGTTGCTAATCCTTTGGAGTTTTGCCAATCCCTCTCAGCTTTGACAGCTCCTAATGGTGCCACAGTTGTTTCTACGATCAACCGGTCAATGAGAGCATATGCTACCGCAATAGTTGCTGCTGAGTATATCCTCAGATGGGTTAGTATCTACCCATCTTGCATTTTTTACTTCAGTACTTGAGATTGATAAACTTAGTTGTGCAATCCATTGCATTGGAAAAATATGTTATCCCAATTAATCTTACTTTTGAGAGTGCGAAGCACACATCTTTCTCGGGTACTTCCTGTTATGGATATTTGAAATTTTGCTGTACTCATGCAGCTTCCTAAAGGCACACATGAGTGGTCCAAATTAGTTAGTCCTGAGGAGCTGATCCTAATGCTGCAAAAGGCTTCTGTCTCCGTAAGTTTAGTGACCGTAGCTTGCTGATTTTGACTGTTTCTGTATATTACCGATATTTTGACATTTATCACCAGGTTCAAGAGATGGCAGGGTTTGTATATAATCCTTTGAGTGGAGAGTGGTCTCTGTCAGATGATATCAGTGTAAATTATATTGCTCTTGGCATCAAGAAAAGTGAAGATCCCTCAGCAATGTCTGAAGCAGTCTCAGCAATGGCTGAAGCACCCTCAACAATGACACAGAAGCAAGGATAGCATAGAAGGTGAAAAGAATCGACCATGAATCATTAGCGCATCCCTTCGATGCCAAAACCTATCACATGAATATTACTGCTGGGGATACAGCACAATAGCAAACCAGAGAATTTTGCCAACCTTTTGTTAGCCTCGCATAACAGGGGGCACGGAGTAACATTGCGAGGGAGCCCCCTTGACAAGTCCGACGAACTATAACTGCTAACATGTAGAGCTGATTGAGCTCAAAAAAAAAAAAAAAAACATGTAGAGCTAGCTTCTTTTCTTGGATTATATGGTTCCAGGGATCTCAAGACAGCTCTCTCAAATTTGTAGCAGATCTTGTTCTAAAAATAAAATAGCATTGCTGTATCATAGAATCAAACACGCATCTGGTCCTAGAGTATGGAATGAATTTTGAACGCGGCTAATATGATCATGTTCGAACTGAGATAATTGATATGCAATCCGATGATGCTGAGAAGACATGCCACCTCAAAAATAAGCGACCTTTTCTATTGTTGATTAGTTCTTCGTGGTCCACTACTTATTTTCGTAGACTATCCTGTCATCAAACCTTCGTACCTGAATCAGCGACAGGTGCGATAATTTGGTGATCTATACTACAGTGCAATTGCTCTTATACACATGTAAAGAGCCAATAAATCATCATGAAACTCAAAACATTTTCACCACAAACTTGCTATTGCAAAGCTTTATAACTGAACCAGCGATACAAGTGCGAAAAGAGTGGACCAATCATCAAGCCCACTTTTAGCAGACACTCTTAGGTCCATAAGCATCACATTACCAGTTTGAACACACAAGCACTTATTGGCATACATGTATATTACAATCTTTGGAGTTTATTAAGTACTAGGTAACCTGCCTATACTGGCGTTAGGGCAGCCGGAACGTCCTTACAACGTTTTACATACATGTCTGGCTAGGGCATTTCCAAAATGCCGGCATGTGACAATAACCATTTCATCTGTGCAATGAACTATCATGCATCATCTTCACCTTCAACAGTGTTGACACGTTCACACTCATCAATCCATTCACTGTATCTGTGAGAAAGAAATTTTTCCAGATCAATACCAGTTAAATTAGAAGTGGTGAATTTCACACTAATTTGCAAACAGTCAGAATTAATTGATAGATTTGACTTACATATCAATAGGCTCAGTGAGTGCTGCAAAAAAAAATCAGCAAATTAGCACGAACTCGAAGACATGAAGCTTAACCAATGTTAACTATATCCATAAGAAATATTGCCATGATGAATTGATTTTTTATGCATGCAACACTTTTAGAGCTTCATCAATCAGACATAAAGTTCTATTTAAGGTATATGCATAAGTGGAACTTGTTGTCTACCATTACGCCCAAAACAAGATTACAACAAGAAATGTACAGCTCTGAGAGGTTATAGATGTGAACTAGATAACAGTTTCATGATTACTGTGTCAATTCTTGTTTAAATTCTCTAGCTGCAAATTTGTACACAGCAGCAAAATTAGGAGCACATTGTGCAGTTCTATATGTAGTTTTGACATACCATTAACAGTTGTGCTGAAGTTTTCCTGACAGATTCTACAAGAAGCCTCACCAATCAAATTCTTCATGTCACTGGATCAAATGGAGAAACAAAGTAAAAAAAATCTGAATTCATTGCCAAAAACAGTATCAACAGTCAAACAAGAATTGGGAAAATCGTACTCACATTCGACACTCAACACTGTTCCCATGATTGCAGAATGGGCATGAAAAGACAGTATCAAGCTTATCCATCCGCTTCTTAGGAGGTGGCTTAGCCGCCGACTTCCTCTTCCCCATTGTCAACCTTTCTTCTTCCTTTGAATCAAACCAAGTACAGTGATTAAATCTCTTGACCATAAGATGAAGAATCAAACTAAGTACAGTGATTAAATCTCTGGACCATAAAATAAAAATAAAACCAAGTACAGTGATTAGCACTCATGGCCATAAGATGAACAACAGTTTCCATAAGTAAAAGTCATGGCACAATACAATATAACTTGACAAAAGATATGTACTGGAAGAACCAATGATCAGTGCAATGTGTAAAACACATATAACTAACAAATTAAAGGGATCTTATGCCTTAACAAGCCATGCAATATAAACATACTTTTACCAAAGTCTAGATAAAATGTAGGAATATCTTATTAAACAAACTGGTCTAGATATGGTAACAGAACATATATTCTTTGAGAACTTATTTTTTGGAACAATCTCAACGGAGAATGGAAGACATAGCTCACACAACTGCTCCATTACCACGTACAACCTGTTT